>CM045498.1:26446335-27046335 GCA_024704745.1 Rosa lucieae
AGAGATAATTAGGCTATCATTATGATTTCTCCAACTTTCTTTGGCCTCATAACACCCTTTTGGTTCCTGCTCTCTATTGCTTTCCCATCAGGTGTATCTGTTAACGTTATTGACTATGGCGCTGTTGGAAATAGTCTTATAGATGATTCTCAGGTAACCTTCACTTTGTGATTCTCAGGTATCTCTATAAACTGATTTGTTAATTACTTATAATTTACACAAATCCAGGCTTACTTATAGTCAGGACCCCATCAGACAACTTATTGGGCATATCTCCTAATCTCACTGACTGCTACAGACTTATGATGGTAATTACGGGAAATTTTTTTGGTAGTGTGACTTATATTAATTCCAACATTTGTAGTGCATGAGAGACCTTTTTGGAGCTGTCAGGAAGGAACAGAAAGAGGTGGTGGCAAGAATTCTCAGAAGCAAGGGGACAAACTATCTCTTTTGGTCACCTTCAGGTGGCCTCATAATACTTGCAAGGTTGAATGGTTCCAATGGGAATTTGGAATTTTTCAATGTGGATGAGCTTCGGACAGTTGCTATATCTAAACATATAGCAACGGCTCTCGAGTGGAACCCAACCGGGAGGTAAGAGAGTTTATCCCTGTTGATTCTATATTTTAGCTTTTTAAAAGTCGTCTAATCTTGGTTATCATTCTTAGATATGTTGCTACTTCTACATGAGAAGCCGAGTTTTAACATTTGGTCTTTTGATGGCCACCTACTCTACCAATAACCGAAGGATCTCTTCACAAAGGTAAGAGAGTGAGTATCAAAGCAATAGTTGTTATTTTTCTTTAATCTTAACTGAAACCAGAATTCCATATTGTACTTTTGGATTGGTAATTGTTTCTTTGCACTCGTTGTTTTTCTTTACGGTTTAGTTTTCAAGAATGAGATAGTTGTAGTTAATTTCTTGTTTATCTTACTCGAGTTTGATAAACTTTTCCTTTATTATTATTATTTTTTCTTTATACTGGTCTGAATATGTTGAGTACTTGAGTTTGGGTATAGATCTTTGTAGATCAGTTTTCAGCAATTGGTTGGTTAAGGTTGTTCTATTTCATTTTTGCCTTGAAAGCATATTTTGCTCTATTAATGGTTGGCATGTAGTGGAACCGTAGCTGTTGTTTTGGTTAATTCCAATCCAGGTTCTTTTTCTTCCCTGGAAGTTGGACTTTCAACTTGAGCTTTGAAATTATTTCAAAAGTTGATGTTTACTTGAATTTGAGACATTTTGATTTTGTTTTGTTTTGTTAACAAAGAAGAAGAAAAGGGGACAGGGAAATGAGGAGGAGATAGGGGAGAGAGTAAATAAGAGGAGGGGAATTTAGAAAGAACAGAAGACAGGGGGAGAAGGAGAGTTCAAGAGTTCAAGTTCAAGTTCATGTTTACTATGAGTCTTCAAAAGTTCAAGTTCATGGCTGTACAAATGAACTTTAATAAATTCCCAAAGCTAAGTTGTTCATGCCTTAACATTTCAATTCATTTATGTCTCCCTTTTGATGTGTGATGCAGATTGCTTCGACTCTTTCATTCGATTTTACTGGGAGAGGAGAGCTTGCAGATCGCCATGCCAATTCCATATATATATATATATATATATATATGGAAGCTAGATTGCTTTGGAGTAATATTATTCTATGATTATTTATTTTTGGGTTAGAAGTAGTCTAGTTTTGCTTGGTGTTTTCTTAAATTATGTTCTGAATTGGCTTCAAGCCTTTTGACTTTGATGATATAACAAGCCTATTGTATTGTTCTAAAATGAATGATGTCCATGGTTAACAACCAACACAAGATTACAACATATGTTGTCTCAACATGAAAATGAACAACTAAATCGTACCAAAATCTGTTGTTTCTTGTTATATCAAACAACAGAAGTAACAAGTTATCTATATTTCAAATGTGCTTCAAACAACAGAAGAGTGAATTTCTGATCTCAATCAGACTACACAAGTACATGATTACATAAGAGAATTTTTTTTACTCAAATTGGAATTTGCAACAGATGGAAAGGAATTGATAAATTATACTTAGACTTATGGAATTTTGTTATAGAATATCAAAACGAAAGGTGATTCAATTTCTACCATTATTATGATATTCCGTATTCGACTCCGGCTAGTTCTTTTATCTATCAGACAACATAAACACTTAAAACTGTGGTTGGAATACAAGACAAAAGACATAAAAATAAATTCTTAAAACTATTTAGACGACAAATGAGTTATAATTTACCCAATTTTAAGTGAATTTCAAACAACAATCAAATGTCTTTAAAAATGCATTCAGACAACAGATTGTTAAACAAGTCTTTATTTTGGTAACTTCAGACAACATATAAATGTGTTCTTATTACATGTCAGACAACATCAGTTTTATTAAAACTGTAGTTTGTAGTTCATTTGAACAACATTAATCTGTCGTTGTATGTGATTATTAACGACAGAAAGTCTCAAATCCTTCAGTGTTGGGTTGTTCAGATGACAGAGCCTTGTGAAACTTCTGTTGTATGAGTGAAAAAGAGATGACGGAGCATATCTGTCGTCTGATGCCGTAACAGACGGCAGCTGGATAAACAACAGATAACTTACATATCAGACGACAGATATAATCTGTCATATGAAGGTGTTATTGGCATAGTGTCAACTTAGTGTGCCTTATCAAACTAGGAGTAGTAATAGGAGAGAAGGTTCTAGAATTCCTAATCCTATACGGATTAGTATTCCTTGTAACATTAGAATATGTACTTTGTAATCCTTATATATAGGGCTCCTATTCTCAATAATAATACACAATTCGCTCTCGAATCTATTTTACTTAAACACGTTATCAGCATGAGCCCTAACCTTGAGATCAAGAATCAAAACCTAAAAACCGAAAATAATTCCCACGGATAACCTCGTTGTTTGCCTCGCCAACGCAAGCTCCTAGCCCACGCTAGCATCTGCGCCCAGCTGCCCCGCGCGCCCTTGCGCTAGCTACAGCCTTGCTCTGCACGCTGCCACAGCAGCTCCTGCGCACCAGTGTGCCTGCTGCTGTTTGAACCTAAATTTGGCAAGGCCTACGTGACATTAAGCCAGGTCGCACATGAAGCAGGCCTGGGTCATAGTGAGCCGTGATATAATAAATATTTAGCCGAGGCCCGACTCACTTCAGCTGAGGTCCGGCTCACTTCACCTCAGCCGAGGTCCGGCTCCCTTCACCTCAGCCGAGGCCTGGCTCACTTCAGCCAAGGCTCGGCTCACTTCAGGCTCACTTCACCTCAGCCGAGGCCCGGCTCACTTCAGCCGAGGTCCGACTCGCTTCACCTCAGCCGAGGTCCGGCTCACATGAGTCGATTTCTGGTTTACTTGTGGCTGAGAAAGTCCTATCCAAAACCCGTCAGAGACACTGATAGCATGACATTATGAGCAGATAAATGCCAACTTCTACGTTACAGCACTAAGTGTGGCTGTTACAAAATAATCATTGAAGAGTCATAATGGCTGATTGTCAGTTATGCACATCAAAGGAATTTTATTCTTAGAATTCAATTTGTAATCAATCCAGTCTCAACAATTAAGGCTGAGATTGTACGTATTAGTTTTGTTATCTTTATTCTGTACTATAAAAGGGGCCGTAGACATCTTTGTTAAAGGTCCTCGACCAAACGCTCTACGCGATTACACAAATTTTATCTCAATACATTTCAATATTTCTGCAACACTTATCAATCTTCACGTGTTTATCTTATTGCTTTCTTTACTGGTATTTATCTTTCCTGCACTTTACTTTGTTGCTCTTTACATTTAAGCAGTTTATCTTCCTGCACTTTATTTGCTGCACCTTTACATTCCTGCACTTTACTTTGTCTTTACCTGCACTTTTATTTTCTGTTGTTTACTTTATCTCAATACATTCCTGCACTTTCGTTTATGCTATTTATTTGTTGTTATTTACTTTACGTCATTTACTTTATTCAAAATCACAAAAAGAATTATCATCACTCCACTTTCACCTCAATCACCGAGTTACACAGCACGAAGACTGCGGCTAGTTAAGGCCGATCCGTGCTAAAGTCCTTGCATTCAAGGCAGAGAGAACCCCACGGCCGAGATCGATCCTTCCTCGGCCCACAATCAACTGATCATAAGTCAGATCGGCGCAAGACCTACAATCTATAACAAAACCTCGCTTGGCCCACCAGCCGCGAGTTGGCACGCCCGCGCACACGTCACCAAGCCAGAAGGACGCGTGTAAGCCAAGAAGACCTCGGTCGAGTGACACGTGGCCGAGACGATTTTTTGAGCGAACAGCTGCCCCGCAGCTCCCTCGCGCCTGCTGCCCTTTGCAGCGCCCCCTGCCGCTGTAGCAGCCCTGCAGTCCTGCCGCGTCCCACAACTCGCCTACAGCTCTGCATCGTTGCCCCTGCAGCGTCTGCATCCCAGCTACCTTTGCAGCCCCTTCGGCCAGCAACGCAACCTACCGACCACACTCTCGGCCCCATCCCATTAGTGCACAAGCCTAGCACCGCCAAGCCATTAGCCACGACCAGGATTGTAAACAAGTTACAATCCCAGGTTAGGATCGAACATCCACTTCAATCCTAGCTTAGGATTGAAGCAGCATATGCAATCCCGACCCAGGATCGATAGCACACCTGCAATCCTACACGCCTGCATCAACACGCGCGTGTATTGAGAATTTCAAATTTTGAAATTCATGAGTAAGTTTTCACTAGTAAGTTGTTCTCATTTTTGAAATTTAAATTTATTTTTATTTTTCCGGGGACTTACAAAATCCTTTCTTCTACATTCCACCTTTCTGTAACGTGGGTTCCATTTGCTAAAAGCGGAATCGTGGGGATTCACGCTATATACGAACTAAGAGCGTTCGTGATCTTCGGACTAAGAGCGTCTGTGAGCATCGATTTTTACGAACTAAGAGCATTCGTAGGCTATGGACTAAGAGCGTTCGTAAGCATTAAAATTTGACCATATAAAAGTCATTGGTTTCAATCCAAATCCAAAAAATTTGGAAACTATCAACAAAGACAGTGGTTATAACTCTTTCTCACTAGGCGTACTCAAGAGTAATTGTGATGTCTAGGAAAGGTTTGAACTGAGAGAACGGTTTAAAAGTGAGCAACGCTCCACCAAAATCTCGCCTTACCTTACCTGGTCACAACCAAATTGGAATTACCAAACAGATTGAGTCACTACTACTTGTCTATGCTTGATTATCCTTTTTGGATTAAATTTAGAAACTTTGACGTAGTCATTGGCTTTCATTGAAATAAAGTGTCGATTTTGATTCGAACTTTATTCATTCAAGTATGTTTCCCGGAGAGCTAGAATGTCTCGTGGATAGTGCTACTATGCACACCATACTTCTAAATAGGCAGTTATTTCTTGAGATGATGCCTACTCAATCTTCAGTGACTACGATGGCAGGGTCATCTAAATTGATTCATGGTCGAGGACCAACTCAATTCTTGTTGCCACAAGGCACAATCATTAATGTCACTGAAGCTCTCTATGCTCCTAGGGCTGAAAGAACCCTTTTGAGCTTCAAAGATATAAGAGCCAATGATTTTCATGTGGAAACACATTGTGAGAATGGACAAGAGTTCCTTTGCATCACCTCTAATGACTACAGACATAAACGAGAATTAGAGAAACTTATGTGTCGATCTAGTGGGTTGTATGCAACCACTATTCGAGTCATTGAATCCAACCATGTCATGAGAGATGATTTATGGGATTCTGACACATATAGGCTTTGGCATGACCGTTTGGGACACCCAGGTCGTGATATGATAATCCGTATATTAAAGACTTCACACGGACATCCATTTTTCAGAACGAAAAGAAGTAAAAATCGGTTTTTGGACACCGAAAGAGCCCCTGCTCCTCACGGCGCGGTTCACCCACAAAACCGACCATCCTTGGCCGACGCACCGTCCCCCTGCGGCCTCAGGGTGGCATTGACGCCACCAATGCTCTTTCTACTCCAAATTTTGCTTCTAAAGTCAATTGTGACTTCGTGGCTCAACCAAATCCTCATTGGTTGTTTCTAAAGCCCATCATTCGTTCTGCAAAGCCTGCACTTTAGAAAAATTAGGATCGAGACCATCCTATGCAAATGACACTAAAGAAAATATACCATTCTTACAAAGAATCCAAGGTGATATTTGTGGACCTATTCAACCACCATGCGGACCATTTAGATATTTTATGGTATTGGTTGATGCATCGACACGCTGGTCACATGTCATGCTCTTGTCCATAAGGAACGCTGCATTTGCTAAACTCCTAGCCTAAATTATTAAGCTAAGGGCTCACCACCATGATCATCCTATTAAGTCTATAAGGTTAGACAATGCTGGGGAGTTTACATCAAAAAACTTTTGATGATTATTGCATGTCCATTGGGATTGAAGTTGAACATCCAGTTCCTCATGTTCACACCTAAAATGGTCTCGCAGAAGCCGCAATTAAACGACTACAAATGGTCCCTAGGGCATTGGTAATGCGCACCAATCTCCCTATTTCTGCTTGGGGCTATGTAATATTGCATGCAGCTGTGCTTATTCGTCTGAGACCCACTGCCACTCAACCCTTCTCTGCATCCTAGATGGTGACTGGGTATGAGCCTAATGTCTCACACTTATGCATATTTGGGTGTGCAGTTTATGAGCCTATTGCGCCGCCACAGAGCACCAAAATGGGTCCTCAACGACGATTAGGCATTTATATTGGATATGATTCTCCAACGATTGTTCACTATTTAGAACCCTTGACAGGTGATCTCTTTACCGTTAGATTTGCGGATTGTCACTTCGATGAGACAGTCTTCCCGTCATTAGGGGGAGATAAGAACATCAATGTTCAACAGGAACGACAGGAATTGTCGTGGTCTCTCTCCACTCTGTCTCATCTTGATCGCCGAACCGCACAGTCCGAAATTGAAGTGCGGAGAATTCTCGATCTTCAGAATGAAGCAGAATCGATGCCTGATGTGTTTTCTGATATCGCTAAAGTGACGAGATCACATATACCTGCTGCAAACGTGCCCGCAAGGATTTATGTCCCTAAAATTAGATGACATGACGCCACCTCAAGTGTACATGAGTATGGCACCAACGTCCCCATCCTTGGTGACGTTGTGGCTAGGCCTACGGCTCCTACCATGAACCGCGGGAGGACTATAGGTTCCATGGATTCTCACCCAAGAAAGAAAGCGAGTTTGGCACAAAATAATCCATTAATCATCGATGTGAATAATCCATCTCATGAGAATATTCCGGATTATGGTTATGTCCAAGAGACATCATTGGGGGACGCTCCAATGTCAGAACCAATTCCAGAGAATAGAGAGATCTCAATGAATTACACTAGTGTACATGAGATGATGGATAGAAATTCTATGGCAATTGGTGATGCATTTGGATATCATGTTGCAAAAGGAATTATAAAATATGATGATATCGAACCTCGCTCTGTCGAAGAATGTCAACGAAGAGCGGATTTGCCTAAATGGAAAGATGCAATCCAGGCTGAATTGGATTCACTAACAAAGAGACAGGTATTTAGGCCTATAACGCAGACACCTCCAGATGTAAAACCTGTTGGCCATAAATGGGTCTTTCTTAGAAAGCGTAATGAGAAAAATGAGGTGGTTAGATATAAAGCCCGCCTCGTGGCTCACGGTTTCTCACAACGCCCTGGAATCGACTACGAGGAGACATATTCTCCCATTATGGACGTTATAACGTTCCGCTACCTTGTCAGTTTGGTAGTTTCTGAAAAACTTGATATGCAGCTTATGGATGTGGTTACAACATATATCTATGGGGATCTAGATTCAGAGATATATATGAAGGTTCCAGATGGACTTCAATTACCCAAATCAAGTGGCTCTAAACCACGGAGCGCGTTTTCAATAAGATTAAAACGCTCACTATATGGATTAAAATAATCCGGACGGATGTGGTATAACCGTATAAGTGACTACTTGATTGGGAATAGATATATTAATAATGTAATATGCCCATGCGTGTTCATTAAAAGAACAAGTTCCAGATTTGCAATCGTAGCAGTTTATGTCGATGACATGAACCTAATTGGAACTCTAGAGGAGTTAAAGGAAACTGCTAAATACTTGAAATCCGAATTTGAGATGAAAGATCTTGGGAAAACACGGTTTTGTCTCGGTTTAGAACTCGAGTACCGTAATGATGGAATTTTGATCCATCAGTCTACATACACTCAGAAAATCCTACGGTGCTTTAAATAAGATAAAGCAAAGCCTGTGAGTACTCCCATGATTAGTCGTAGTCTTTAGCCCAGAAAAGATCAGTTTCGTCCAAAGGATGAGGACGAGGAAGCATTAGAGGCCGAAGTACCCTATCTAAGTGCAATAGGCGCATTATTGTACTTAGCTCAATGCACAAGACCAGACATCTCCTTCGCAGTGAACTTGTTAGCTAGACATAACTTTGCGCCAAAACGCCGCCATTGGATTGGTGTAAAGAAAATCTTTCGATACCTACGAGGTATGATTGATATGGGTCTATTCTATCCTTACAGAGAGAAAAGATATGACGGAAATTTGGGATCGGATCCCAAGAGGCAAAGAGCCACCGTCCAAAGGATTGCCGCAGGCCATGTTGCCGCCGCCGGCATCGCCGCCGTCCAGGGTGGCCGGCCTCACCCTATCCCCCTCCAGCAAAACGACAATGATGTTTTGATGGGTTTTGCTGATGTAGGGTACCTCTCTGACCCTCACAAAGGTCGCTCCCAAACAGGTTATGTCTTTACCATGGGAAGCACTGCAATATCTTGGAAGTCTACGAAACAGACCCTTGTTGCTACTTCCTCAAATCATGCAGAGATTATTGCTCTACATGAAGCCATTCGTGAATGTATATGGCTAAGGTATGTAATTAGACATATTCAAGGAAGTTGTGGTTTGAAGTCTACCACTGATGAACTTACATGCCTTTAGGAGGATAATGCAGCTTGTATTGAACAAATGAAGTTAGGTTTCATCAAGGGCGACAACACCAAGCATATATCGCCTAAGTTCTTTTATAATCAGCAACAACAATCACTTCTAAAGATTGAAGTGAATCAAATCCGATCAGAGGATCATGTAGCGGACTTATTCACTAAGTCGTTACCTAAATCCACCTTCGAGAAACATATAAAGAGTATCGGATTGAGAAAATTATCCGAACTCCCACGATTGTAGCAATCCGGGGGAGATATCGACATCAGGGGGAGTTATGATGTCTACATGTTCGATCTTGAAGAGTGAAGGACGTGTTGTGCTCTTTTTGACCTCGACCACGGTTATTTTTATCCCACAGGGTTTTTGTTACCTGGCAAGGTTTTTAACGAGGCAACGAATGAAGCGTCACCACCAAGTTTGAGCGGCACAAAGGGGAGTGTTGAAGGAAAATCAACTTAGTGTGCCTTATCAAACTAGGAGTAGTAATAGGAAAGAACGTTCTAGAATTCCTAATCCTATACGGATTAGTATTCCTTGTAACATTAAAATATGTACTTTGTAATCCCTATATATAGGGCTCCTATTCTCAATAATAATACACAATTCTCTCTCGAATCTATTTTACTTAAACACATCTGAATTCTTTGTTTGTGGTTGTTATAGAGGCCCAAGAGGCCATATAAACACCTAAGCATCATATGCTAGACCAAGCAAACTTGTCTTTAACCTTGTTAACACTCAATACTCAATCTCCTTCTTCAAAATAACCTGAAAATTCTTGACAGTAATGTGGAGAGGTTGAAGCATGTCAATAATTTGGAGGCAAGCTGAACGTGTAACCCAACGTAATCCCAATCCCTTTAAAAGACCCTAAAAGCATGGCAAAAATTGCCTTCAAACGAAACATGACAATTCTGTAACTCAAACAGGTGCACATATTGCACCGGAATCGTAACCAACTAGGGTGAACAATTCCTTAAACCAACTAAGCTGCAGAAATAGCATCATATATATATATGTTCGTATTCAAATTAATTTTGACACAGAAATTAGTTTCATTAATTAATCGTAACCTATACAATTAGATATAAACGTTTAACTAATTAGAAGTTGTTGAAGGAAATCAGCTATTAGTGTGCCTAATCAAACTAGGAATAGTAATAGGAGAGAAGATTCTAGAATTCCTAATCCTACGCGGATTAGTATTCCTTGTAACATTAGAATATGTATTTGTAATCCCTATATATAGGGCTCCTATTCTCAATAATATGATATACAATTCTCACTTCATTCTCTCTCGATTCCTTTTTACTTAAACACGTTATCAGCACGACTCTAACCAAAAAGCAAAAACCAAAACCCAAAAACCTTTTTCACCAAAAACCTGCCGAAGCCACCTAGCCCGTGCTAGCCGAAGCTTGCAGCCCCGTGTCGCCATCCTGCTGCCCCTGCAGCCCTCTCGGCCTAGCCTCTCTTCCTCCTGCTTCTCCACTGCCCCTGCAGCCTCCTCAGACCGCCGCACACCACTGCTGCCCCTGCAGTACTTCCGGTCATCCGACAGCCACCGAAATCGGACCTGCAGCTGCCATATTCTAGGCCCAGTTTTCTGAAAATTTCAGCAGCGACTACAACCCCCTACTGCCCTCATCACCGAGCCCTCCATCGATCAACCATAGTTCAAGCTTCATAAATTCAAGAATCAAGGTTTCAAGCTTCAATTAACCAAGTAAGTTTTTATAATTAAAGTTCCCGCTTTACGAATTTATATCCCACCTTCTTTTCTTCGGGGACTTGAAAACCTCCCTTCTTCTACATCCCACCTTTCTTATAACGTGGGTTCGATCTTGAAAAGCGGAATCGTGGGGATTCACGCTATAAACGAACTAAGAGCGTTCGTAAGACTTCGGACTAACAGCGTCCGTAAGCATCAATTAAACTACCATATAAACATCATTGTTTCGGTCTAATCCAATCATTCTTGGAAATCGATTTCTTGGTAGCATAGCTCGGAAATCCTATTATTTATTAGTTGTCGTGGAAGTTTTAACTCCGAGACTAATATATCTTCTTCTTCTTGATTTCAGAATTTCAAAGCTTGACTTTCCTATCCTTGACTCAACTGGCTCGGAATATCATAGTTGGGTCACGGATGTTGAGAACCATCTCACTTCAAAAGGGATCATTCCCGTAATTCAGACACCAAATCTCGACCTCTTATTTGAGCGTATGGCTACGAATAATGCCACCGCACTCATCTTGATGAGGCGTCACATGGATAAATCACTCCGATTGGAGTACATGGCAATCAAGGATGCTAGAGAATTATGGGTTGAGCTGGAAGAGCGTTTTGGTAATGTTAAGGATACCCTCCTCCCTGACTTGAAAGTTTAATGAGGCAATCTACGATTCGCCGATTTCAAGTCTGTAGCTGAATATAATTCAGAAGTTCTGCGCCTCAAAACCATGTTGGGGTTCTGTGGACAACCTATCACAGAGCAAGAACTAATTGAGAAAACTCTCTCCACCTTCCCCATCTTAGCTATTTTGCTATTCAAGCAATATCGAACTGAATACAATACTGGACGGATCACGAGGTTTCATCAGCTAATTAATGTGATGGCTGTAGCTGAAAAACATGATAATATTCTCGTGAGGAATTATAATTCAAGGCCTATAGGAACTAAGAGCGTTCAAGAGGCGAATTATAATAATGCACCCAAAGGAGGGCGCAAGGAGCGGAACCCTAAAAATAAGGGACACAACGGACGTTTTGGTCCATATAACCTCCCTACAAAGGAAGAAAACTGCCAAAATGGAGCGGGAGCACGTGGCAACAAAGGCCAACGTGGGAGAGGGGGGCAATTGGCCGCCGGCCACAGAGGTGGCGCCATTGTCCAACAAGGACGTCAAACTCGTCCTCATGCACAAGATACATCTCAATCCAAGGGAGGAAATAGTAATGATGCATGCCATATGTGGATCTATTGAACATTAGTTCAAGCAATGCAATGCAAGCAAACAATTAGCTGCACATTACAAGGCATATAGAGACTTCAGAGAGCATGAAGCCCATTTTGCCGCAGAAGAAGAAGATGGTGATGATGCCAATGTTAATCTCACCATAGCGGACTTCAAATCTGACAAAGAATTGCACAAGGATGCTGCAGATTTTGATCAGTGTAGTCCTTTATATTTCCAAGCATTATGTAATGGCAATTCTGCCTTAAATCAATAGAATGATTTTTATTACTTGTGATGTCTAGGCAAGGTTTGATATGAGAGAACGGTTTTAAAAAGTGAGCAACGTTCCACCAAAATCTAGCCTTACCTTACCTGGTCACAACTAAATTGAAATTACCGAACGGATTAAGTGACTACGATTTGTGTACGGTTTGATTTTTATGTTGGATTAGATTTTGGTCAAGAAACTTTGTTGTAATCATTGGCTATTATTAATAAAGTCTCGATTTATTTTTATTCAATGTCTTGGACATGTTTTAATTTCGAACTTTAATATTTTTCAGTATGTTTCCCGAAGAGCTAGAATGCCTCATGGATAGTGCAACTATACATACTATCCTTCGAAATAGACAGCTATTTCTATGGATGACACCATCTCGATCTTCCGTGACTATGATGGCTGGATCATCTCAATTGATTCATGGTCAAGGACCAGCCCAATTTATGTTGCCCAATGGCACAATTTTAAATGTCACCGAAGCTCTTTATGCTCCTAGGGCAGGAAGAACCCTATTAAGTTTCAAAGATATAAGAGCCAATGGTTTTCATGCGGAAACTCATTGTGAGAATGGACAAGAGTTCCTTTGCATCACCTCTAATGACTACGGATATAAAAGAGTCTTAGAGAAGCTTATGTGTCGATCTAATGGGTTGTATGCAACCACTATTCGAATAATTAAATCCAATCAGGTTATGAGAGATGAGTTATGGGATTCCGACACATATGGGCTTTGGCATGACCATTTGGGACACCCAGGTCGTGATATGATGATCCGTATATTAAAGACTTCGCACAAACATCCATTTTTCAGAACGAAAAGAAGTAAAAATCGGTTTTTAGACACCGAAGGAGCCCTTGAGCCTCACGGCGCTGTTCACCCCCAAATCCGGCCATCCTTGGCCAGCACCGCCATCCCCCTACGGCCTCAGGGTGGCATTGACGCCACCAAGGCTCCTTTGTCTCCAAATTTTTCTTCTAAAGTCCATTGTGACTTCGTGCCTCAACCAAAATCCTCATTGGTTGTTTGTAAAGCCCATCATTCATTCTACAAAGCCTGCTCTTTAGCAAAATTAGGATCGAGGCCATCCTATGCAAAAGACACGAAAGAAAATATACCATTCTTGCAAAGAATCCAAGGTGATATTTGTGGACCTATTCAACCACCATGCGGACCATTTTGATATTTTATGGTGTTGGTTGATGCATCGACACGCTGGTCACATGTCATGCTATTGTCCACTAGGAACGCTGCATTTGCTAAACTCTTAGCCCAGATTATTAAGTTAAGGGCTCACCACCCAGATCATCCTATTAAGTTTATAAGGTTAGACAATGCTGGGGAGTTTACATAAAAAACTTTTGATGATTATTGCATGTCCATTGGGATTGAAGTTGAACATCCAGTTCCTCATGTTCACACCCAAAATGGTCTCGCAGAAGCCGCCATTCCGATTGAGGTTTAATTTATTATTTGAGTTACTGAGTTTTATGATTTTATGAGCTTGATTTCTTGAGATTTAGTATGCTGTATGAGTTACAGGATTATTAGTGGATTTCCTTTCTGAGGGCTTTCAATAGATTTTCAAGCTATTTATTTATGAGTTTTTGAGTTGGGAAATGATTTTCGGAAAGTGATTGATTAAGAAAATATTGTGAGAATTATTGATTTCGAATATCTATTTATATGGCGATATACGAGTATGAATGATTTAGCAAATATTTGAGCATGATCGAAATATTGAGATTTCTTTCTGAAAGCATCTATTGATTTACCGAGGATTTATGCTTTCGAGGATTTTTTGAGATATTGAGTTTTGAGTTATCGAGATATTCTTAAATTATGCTTTCAGTGAATTATTGATGACTTATTGGATTAATAACATTACCCGTTATTTTAGAAGTGTATTAAACTGCAGTTTATTGAGGAGGCAACTAAGTCAGTTCATGCATGCATTACCTAGTCGACAGTCCCTTCTAGGTAATAGTCGGGTTGGCAATCCCTTCCAGACTACATCCTGGTCGGCAGTCCCTTGCGGATGACATAAGGTAGTTGGTCGGCAGTCCCTTCTAACTATCTGTGGTTAGTCGGTAGTCCCTTCTAATCACCGCCTCCTAAATCCGGTTGGCAGTCCCTTCCGATGTGTCATCTGGGCGGCAGTCCCTTCCGATGTGTCATCTGAGTGGCAGTCCCCTCCAAATGGCATGAGATGACTAGACAGCAGTCCCCTTTAGTCATCGTCTATTTGAGATATGATTTGATATTTGAGTAATTAACGAGATGTCTGAATTATCATTATGTATTTGAGGGATTTGAGATTTTAAAGAGATTTCGAGATGATCGACATTACATAATTGAGATTTCAATAAAGATGATGATTAAGAGTATTTCTAAGATTTTTATTGCATGCGAGGTTTTGGAGAATATTTGAGAAAGCATTAAGTTTCACTTGTTCATTCGAAATTACTTATTTTTCGTCTACTCACTCTAATGATTTTCATTTTATGTTTTTCAGTTTGGGCCCTTCAGCTTTCAATAGCTTTCAAGCTATTTATTTATGAGTTTTTGAGTTGGGAAATGATTTTCGGAAAGTGATTGATTAAGAAAATATTGTGAGAATTATTGATTTCGAATATCTATTTATATGGCGATATACGAGTATGAATGATTTAGCAAATATTTGAGCATGATCGAAATATTGAGATTTCTTTCCGAAAGCATCTATTGATTTACCGAGGATTTATGCTTTCGAGGATTTTTTGAGATATTGAGTTTTGAGTTATCGAGATATTCTTAAATTATGCTTTCAGTGAATTATTGATGACTTATTGGATTAATAACATTACCCGTTATTTTAGAAGTGTATTAAACTGCAGTTTATTGAGGAGGCAACTAAGTCAGCTCATGCATGCATTACCTAGTCGACAGTCCCTTCTAGGTAATAGTCGGGTTGGCAATCACTTCCAGACTACATCCTGGTCGGCAGTCCCTTCCGGATGACATAAGGTAGTTGGTCGGCAGTCCCTTCTAACTATCTGTGGTTAGTCGGTAGTCCCTTCTAATCACCGCCTCCTAAATCCGGTTGGCAGTCCCTTCCGATGTGTCATCTGGGCGGCAGTCCCTTCCGATGTGTCATCTGAGTGGCAGTCCCCTCCAAATGGCATGAGATGACTAGACAGCAGTCCCCTTTAGTCAGCGTCTATTTGAGATATGATTTGATATTTGAGTAATTAACGAGATGTCTGAATTATCATTATGTATTTGAGGGATTTGAGATTTTAAAGAGATTTCGAGATGATCGACATTACATAATTGAGATTTCAATAAAGATGATGATTAAGAGTATTTCTAAGATTTTTATTGCATGCGAGGTTTTGGAGAATAACTTGAGAAAGCATTAAGTTTCACTTGTTCATTCGAAATTACTTATTTTTCGTCTACTCACTCTAATGATTTTCAAATGTTTTTCCCCTGGGCCCTTCAGTTTCAAATGCCCAGTTTGCAAGCTAGTTTAGCTTGAGGTCAAGCGTACATGGGGTTGAGGCATAGCTGTCATAGCTTCCGCATTATAAAAGTATTCGTCATTTATCTTGTATTCTATCTTCTTGTACGCTTGTGTATTAAACTGCTCTGATAACCTATGATATTAATATTCTTAAGTTCAGAATTGTTTGTGAAATGAGAGATGTTGTGATATAGGGAGCAGGGTGGCTCCAGAAGATTAAGGGTGGATTATTTTAGAAGTGTAAGTGTCTTTCTACAGGTTTTGGGTAATCCACTTTTAGAGGAAGTTCCGCCAAATTTTTGGTAGAATTTCTTCTAAGGTGGGCCCTGTAGGGCCACTTTGGATTTCAAGGTGAAATCTGAGGCAGGTCCTGTCAATAATGACAACAAAATTGCTGTTGTATCTATAAATGAGTGTATCACATACATGCAGGTATTGTAGAATTTAGCAATAAACTTCTCTTTATGTGGATGAGGCCACCCATAAACTTTACTTACTACAACTAGAAACTGCTTCAGTAAGAACAAGTTAGTAGGGATTTACACATAAATTAGATTTCCAATTTCTCACAAAATATTGAGAATCTCTCATGATATGGAAAGATTTAGGTGTAAATGCTAATTGTTTCCCTTCATATTTTATCAATCGTTGTAATTTATTTTTGTGATAATACTTAGGATCTAGATTATTCCATACTGTAGAAGGTAGATTGATTTCTTATATATCTTGTACTATTCTAAATTGTAATCATTATCAATATACCAATTATCATTTTCACATGGTATCAGAGCAAAACGCTCTTGGACCTAAATTTCAAAATATTTCCAACTAGTGTTGGAATTTCTTTGAGAAGCTTTTAACTTCTCCTTTTGTTTATCATGGTTGCCGCTTATTCTGCCATCCATAAACTTCAAGCAATTGCTTCCAATCTTACCGTTGAACAATGCCTACAAATTATGGCACTGGTAAAGAGTAAGGGTGTTTTTCCATCTCAAGCAAATGGTACAGGTTTACCATATTCCTCTTCTTTTCTAAATCATTGGATCATAGATAGCGGGGCAACATACCATATTACATCCATTCCTAATTCTTTATCAGATCTTGTTCCTACACCTTCGTTTCCTCATGTAAAATTACCTAACGGTGAACATGCTCCCATTCATTCAATTGAGGATTTTTCTTTTAATTCTAATCCTCTTCATCTAAATGACGTGCTTTGTGCTCCAAGTTTTAATGTTAATCTTATCTCAGTAAGCAAGCTTACAAAATCTCTTAAATGTTTCATCACTTTTTTTCCCGACATGTGTCTTTTGTAGGACTTCGTTATGAAGAAAATAATCGGCTTAGGTAGGGAGCATAATGGTCTCTATTACCTCACTCCAAATTTTGCCACTAAACCTTCACATATTTCTTCTGCCAATCATGCAGTCATTTCTTCCACCTTGTGGCATCGTCGTCTTGGTCATCCTTCTCCAAATCGCTTGCAATTGCTAGCCAAAACAATTCCCGGTGTTTCTTGTAGCGTAGATAAAGTATGTGATGTCTGTCCATTAGCCAAGCAAACACATCTCTCATTCAATTTGAGTACTATTTCCACAACAAAACCATTTGCTCTCATTCATTGTGATATTTGGGGTCCTCACAAAATTGCATCTCATTCCAGTGTAAGGTATTTCTTGACAATTGTGGATGACTTTAGCAGATGTACCTGGTTGTATCTTATGCATGCCAAATCTGAAACTCAAAATCTTCTGAAATCTTTTCTTGCCTTTACTGAGACACAATTCAGTCAAAAGGTACAACACATTCGTTTTGATAATGGAAGTGAGTTTTTATCTATGCATGCATTTTTCCAAGCTAATGGCATCATTCATCAGCACTCTTGCGTTTACACACCCCAACAAAATGGAGTTGTGGAACTAAAACATCACCATATAATCACAATTGCCCGTGCTTTACTTTTTCAAGTTAATCTTCCATGGAGTTTTGGGCAGAATGTGTTCTTACAATAATTTATCTTATCAACCGTCTGCCTTCACCACTTTTGTCTGATAAATCTTCATTTGAAAAAATATTTCAAAGTGTTCCCCAATATTCTCATATTCGTGTGTTTGGTTGTCTTGCATGTTCACCCCAAACACAAATTTGATCCTCGTGCTCATAAATGCATATTTGTTGGATATTCTTTCGGTCAAAAGGCATATAAACTTTATGATCTAACTACCAAAAAGTTTTTCACTAGTAGGGATGTTGTTTTTCATGAGGATATCTTTCCTTATAAGCAAGATTCTCCTAATCTTTCTCTGCAACCTCATGATGCAATGCTTCCTAATGTGATTCCTGAAAATGATATCCCTCAAGCCTTATCTGCATCTAGAGTTTCTCCATTGAACACACCCTTCCTCAAGTTGACAATTCTTTATCTCTAGATGTCTTGTCTAACCATAAGACTCTTCCCAATGATCAGACACCTCCATCACCATCTTCACATCATTCATCCCCTCCACTTGACAACTCTTCACCTTCATCACCATCTTCACCTCCTTCTCCTCCGATCCTCTAGTACCTAATGAGAATATTGTCCCTGCACTTTGCCGCTCAGAACGCGTTAGAAAACCAAATGTCAAACTACAGGATTATGTGTGTTCTCATGTTGTGTTGCCTACCCAACAGGATTCATCATCTTTGTGGCCATTTCCTAATAAGGGTACATGTTATCCACTTTCTAATTACATTTTCTATCACCGTTTTTCTTCATCTCACCATTCCTTTATTGCCAATATTACTTGAAATGTAGAACCTAATAGTTTTGCAGAGGCCATAAAAAATCCTCAATGGGAAGAAGCAATGATATCTGTAATTCAAGCTTTGGAGGCTAACAACACCTGGAGCCTTACTCCTCTTCCTCCCGGCAAGGAACCAATTGATTGCAAATGGGTGTACAAGATCAAGTATAATTCAGATGACACCATTGAACAAGGCCCGCCTTGTTGCCAAGGGTTACACCCAAGTTGAAGGGGTGGATTATTGTGAGACTTTCTCACCCACTGCCAAGCTCACCACATTTAGGTGTCTCCTTGCTATTGCTGCCTCCCGAAATTGGAGTCTTCATCAAATGGACGTACAAAATGTGTTCCTTCATGGTGACCTTCATGAAGAGGTTTATATGCTTCCTCCACCTGGATTCAGTCGACAGGGGGAGAATCTGGTATGTCGACTAAATAAGTCATTGTATGGTCTCAAACAAGCTTCCCAAAATTGGTTCTCCAAATTTTCCAATGTTATTCAAAAGGCTGGTTACAGGCAATCCAAGGCTAATTATTCATTATTTACACGTGTGGTTGGTAATTATTTCACTGCTGTGCTCATTTATATTGACAATATTGTGCTCACTGGAAATGATCCCAAAGCCATTGAATTATTAAAGGCATTTCTTCATAAAGGATCTTGGCAATCTTAAATATTTCTTGGGCATTGAAGTCTCACGGTCCAAGAAAGGAATTTTCATTTCTCAACGAAAATATGCATTAGATATTCTACTTGATGCAGGTCTTACAGGAGCACGTCTATGTCATTTTCCTATAGAACAAAATTTAAAGCTTACACCTGCAAATGAGAAAATTCTTAAAGATCCCATACGTTATTGGAGATTGATTGGGAAACTCATTTATCTCACTGTGATAAGACCAGATATTGTGTATTTTGTTCAGATTCTTAGCCAATTCATGAATTAGCCAAGGAAACCTCATATGGAAGCTGCCATGAGAGTATTGCATTTTATTAAGGGAAATCCGGGTAGAGGCATTTTCTTTCCATCATAAAGTGATTTGGCTTTAAAAGCTTATTGTGACTCAGATTGGGAAAGTTGTCCAACAACTAGATATTCTGTTTTCCGTAATTCATAGATTTCTTGGAAATCTAAGAAGCAAAGTAATGTGGCGTGTTCATCAGCAGAAGCCGAGTATCGTGCTATGGCTATGACTTGTCCAGAATTAACTTGGTTGAGGTACATTTTACAAGATTTTCAGATTATTCATGATAAACCTGATTCTTTGTATTGTGACAACCAAGCTGCATTATATATTGCCGCCAACCCAGTTTTCCATGAAAGAACAAAACATATAGAGATTGGATTGTCATGTGGTTCGAGAGAAGCTACAAGCCTGATTGATTTTTACTAGATATGTTCCTTCTTTTCTACAAATTGCAGACATTGTCACAAAGGCATTGGGAAGAGATGGTTTTGAATCTTTACTTTCCAAGTTGGGACTCCATAACATTCACTCTCCAACTTGAGGGAGAGTGTTGAGAATCTCTCATGATATGGAAAGATTTAGGTGTAAATGCTAATTGTTTCCCTTCATATTTTGTCAATCGTTGTAACTTATTTTTGTGATAATACTTAGGATCGTGATTATTCCATACCGTAGAAGGTACATTGATTTCTTATATATCTTGTAATATTCTGAATTGTAATCATCATCAATATACCAATATTTATCATTTTCACACAAAAGAGGAAAAGAAAATAATAATAAAAATTAGATTTCCAAAAGTAATACACCAATAAGTAGATTGTATCTATTGCCACAAATCTTTTTCTGGTAGATTCTAACTGATGGAGCTGCACATTATGTCTAGCAGATTTTGCATTTGGAGCCTGATTTGCATTGGAAAAGATATATGTATGTTGTTTGCGAAGAAATAAACACTCCTCTTTGAAAAAATTTCAGAATACTTCGGCTATCGAAGCTCTTGGTTGCAAAACTTTTTGAAAAAGCGGTATACGTTCAAATAAATCTTGGCTTTAATGCCATGGTTCTTGTTTATAAACAAATTTGTGGGGATACAATTTCATGTCAGTGAGATATATATTAGTTGCCACACAAATAATGAACACTGTAACTAAAAAAGCAAAAGCATCAAGAAAAGAACTCACAAGGGAATCCAAACTCTAAATGGTTGTGCATGGAAACAAGCAAATTACTAGAAGTTATTACAACATTGTGGAGAATAGATACAATGTCACTTCAGGACACAAAATGTGTTAATGAAATATACGAAGACCATAAAGAAGACACATGCATAAATGGGAAACACATAAAATTGTGAAGTAGAAACAACCATTTATGATTAACTAGTAAATAAACTGGTAGCTTCCATTAAGTTCAGAGTAAGAGTTAGGGGTGGGCGCGGTGTGGTGCGGATTGGTGTTAGGCTAAAACCACCACCGCACCGCTTCATTCGGTTGTGCAATATTTAAAACCGCAACCGCATTTTAAAAAGCCACACCGCTTACTTCGGTTACACCGTTTTCCAGTGCGGTGCGGATCGGTTTCGGTTGTGTTCGGCTTCTTTTTTTCCTCATATTTTCGACCAAAGTCGACAAATGTAACTATCTTAAAATGAGTAAAATGACTAAAATCACTAACATCAAAATGTCAACAAAATAAACACTTCAAATAATCTGTCCATTAAATCAACATTTCAAACAACCTGTTTATGCAATCAACATCTCAACTATTCAAATAACATCAACAATCTGTCAAACCTGCATATCAACTATCAAGTATGAACAATTTGCTCCAACAGTCCAACATGTCAAACCAAACAGCAATTTCCAAAAGTAAATCAAAGTTCCAACAGTCCAACAATGAACGAACTGTTTCCAAGCATAAAGTTTCTAAACCAAACAACTAACATGCAGCAGTTAATCAAATGAAAAAACCAGCAAGTTTCTAAACCAAATCAATAAATCAAACTTCCAAAGTCCCAAACATCAAGTTCAAAGAGTACCAACCAAAAATTTAAAGATCAAAAACCAAAGTTAAAGTCCTAAACATCAAGTTCAAAGTACCAAACAGCAATTTAAAGTTATTACAAACCAAATTTAAAGGCAGTTTACTAGAATGAAACCGGGAAAAAAGAAAAGAAAAGAAAAGAAACTTGGAAGTTGGAACAGCTTGTTCTAGCAGCACAACAATCTGTCACAGCAAGCTTGTTCCATTACTCCACTTCATAGCAGTTGCAACATACTTCATCCCTCAGTGTCAGACACTTGGGTCACAATAGAGTCTCATGAAAATAAAAAAACAAGAGTCACAAATTAACAAACTAACACAGATAAATATATTCAAAGTAAAAATTACTATAAAGTTAAAATTTTTTTGACTCAAGCTTCTCAAGCTCACCATAAAGCTCCAACTTAGTCTTCGTAAGCTCTTTGTACTCATTAAAAGCACCACCTCTTAGCCAATCATTAAGACAAACCAGCCCCTAAACCATTGTAAGAGTCAATGAAGCTCTAAATGGGTCAACAACCCTTTTTCCTAGGCTAAAAGCAGCCTTCGAAGCCACCGTTGAAGCTAGAACAGCAAACATATCCTTTGCAATTTTAGACAAAACTGAAAACCTAGCATAATTCTTTTTCCACCAATCTAAAACTTGAAGTTTTGTATTGGCAGAGTCTTCGGCAGCTTCAACCAAGTACTTAATTGTCGACTTCATTCCTTATCTCAACCACATATTTTTGCTTCCTAAGCCTCAAGAACTTGTTCATTGATGCAGCATGACTATCCTCATCTCCAGCATTAGAAATTGATTGAGTATTTTTGGCCTCAAGGTTCATTGATGCAGCATGACTATCCTCATCTCCAGCTTGGCTATGTAACTTCAAATGATGCTTGTGCAGCCACAGAGTGAGAATTAGCATACTCATGATAAAGCTGCAACAATTGACCCTTAACATCAACTATCATCTCCGAGACCAAGCTCATGTCTTGCTGCAGCATAAGAAAAAAGAACTCAAGATACAATATCTTCTATCTTGGATCTAATACCACAACAAGCAACAAAATAGGATTCAAGTCCTCCAACTTCAACCAATACTTGTCGAATTTTTCTTCATTGATGCCCCGATGTTAACCATCAAAGGATCAACACTTTGGCTGCATTTTTCCAATTCTTCAATGATGGTACACATCCACACAAAAGGCTGGTTTGCAGTTACCACTTTAGTGCCACTAAATACCAAAGTTGCACCATAAAAAATTGACTTGATGCATATACTCTCGCAAATGTACGTATCATTGTCAAAATAGGGAAGTATTAAGCCCAAAATTATCGTACCACGGTTTAATGGCTAACCCACAGTCTTTGGGAGGTCGGAACTAGAGTCACTAAGCAAATAAAGGAAAAACTAAAAGAAAATAAATAAAAATGCTATTCTAAGGCACCAAGCCATAGCAATGCTCAGCTTTGGTTTTCACCAAAGCCTGATCAAAACTAATAGCCTAGTGGTGGATATGCACAAATGAGTCGAAAATTGTAGGAAGTTTTGAATTGTGAATTAATTAAATTAAACGCAACCGAAAAGTAAACTAAAGGGTTAAATACTAGTTAGTACCTTGTGGTTTAGGTTCAAAATCAATTCAGTCCCTGGACTTCTAATTTCATCAAAAACACCCCTGCACTTTCAATTTTGATCTAATAGGTCCAATTCGTTAATGTTATGTTATGGGTTCAAGTTATGGTTGGATTATTTGTTGAAAAACTATTTATTTTTAATAGTAGGACTCACTCCTAAATTGACTATGCAGAATAGCTCGACACCACACTATAAAACATAGGCCATATATGAGCACATTAACAAGTTAAATAACTCAATTGTCGGAAAACGAACAAATTGGAGGCAGGGTTGTTTTTGATGAAATTAGAAGTTCAGGGACTGAATTGATTTTGGACATAAATCACAGGGTAGTAATTTGTATTTAGCCTTAAACTAAACAACTAATTAATGAACTAGAAAATTAAATTTGGGTTTTCAAATTAATGGGAACATGGGAGTGTTGGATGATTTACACTAACTATCTTGCAAATATCGATGCCAATTTCACAAATTCATGCATTTCCTATATGTGTCGAGTCCCGTATCTAGTACCGGTTAAGACTACTAAACTAATTATCCATTCGGTGTATTGACTATGCCGGTTAAGGCCATAATCAACTCTCTAATTTGGGCATTACGCCGGTTAAGGCCGCAATATCCAAAATTAGAGGCCTAAAGAGCAAGATAATAGAGACCCAAGTAAGCTTAGCTACAATTAAGCTATCTAATGGTCACCACACTTAAAATCCTAGATACAATAAGACCAATAAGTTGTCAATTTATCAATCTACTCATCACAATTGCCCACAACATAATTTCAAATGGTAACAAAGCCTAGAAACATGCTTCTAAGGACCAATAAATTCATATTTAAAGCATACACAATGGAAATTGCATTTATTAAAATTAAAGCATCAATATTTATACAAGATGAGTTAGGGCTTCTCAACCCTAACTCCATAGTCAAATACATCATCAATAGCAAATAAAATTATGGGATAGATAATAAGGAAGAGAGGGGAGAGTGAGCTTGGTCACTTCTAGCTATGAGCTAGTATGAACCAAGTAATTTCTTCACCCAACTATCCAAAATAGAAGTGTGGTGCTCTTGATGATGATTCTTTGAAGCTTGAGTGAGAAATCCTCCAAATACCCAAAAGAAAATTAAACAAAATAAGAAAAATGGAAGGGAAGGAGGGAGAGGAAGCAGTCCTCCCCAAAGTTGTTGTGTGGCGCTGTTGAAGGTAGGTATGTGAGAGTGGTCTGATGGGTTGTATTACTTGTGTGTGTGTGTGTGTGTGTGTGTGTGTAGGGATAATTAGGTCATGATTTTTGTGGGTTGTGAGAGAAAGAGTGGCACGTGGTCTGCAAGTGGGGTGACAGAAAAGTTGCCTAGTTGGTGTCGCATTGGAGCTTGCGATCTCCACTTTCCTGACAGTGAAATCAAAAACAAAATTAGCATGATAATTTAGCAGCTCAAACCAACAGCATCCAGACTTGAAAAACTGAAATGAACAGATCAAACTAAGCAATAATGATACCAGACTAGTAAATCGAAACAAATGCAATCAAAACTGAAATCACAATTCCCAAACAAACTTAACAAGCAACAAGATATAAACTGAAGCTCTCATGCTCATAGATAGATTATAGAAGAAGAGAAGACGAGAAACAGCAAGATGCAATCAAACCTAAGCAAGTAAGAAACTTAAGAAACAAAAACAAAAAATCAAAATCGAACTCTCCGGTCTCTCCCATTTATATTGTTTATACTTTTATTAATTTATTTTACATTTTTATTAATTGCTTTACATTTCATTACATTTTGTTAATCTAAAATTATCTTTTAAAATATTGAACTCCGACTCATTGTAAATAATCATCACTAGGCTTTTAGTTTTGATTAGGTTTTGGTGAGAATCAAAGCCGAGTATTGCTAAGACTTGGTGCCTTAGATTAGATTTTTTAGAGAAATGATGGAAAAGGTCACTTTAGAGAGTGAAATGATAAAAAGGTCACCTAGTTTCCCACTTGATAGAAAGGTCCATTGTGAATTGTTATTAATATTAATTTAGTCCTTATGATTAATCAGGTGATGTTAAAAAAGGTCAGTTTTTAATTTTTTTGATTCTGATTCTGCCCCTAAGGTAATAAACCATGTAACCTTCCATTTCAAAATCTGCGAGCTCAAATTTTCTCTCTCTTTTGATCAGAAAGCTTCCGATTCGATTTAATCGGAGATCTCTTTCCGAGTTTCTTTCTTCGCTTCCCTCTCTGCCGGCAGCTTCCGATTTCGGTTTATGCCCCTGCGACGATCTCAAATCTCACTTTTGAGTGGTTTTGGAGCTTCCGCAGCTCTCTTCTCTTTTTCTCGATCTCTGACTTTGTCACTCTTCATCTTGACACGTTATTGTCTTCTTCTTCTTCGTCAACTCAGTCCTTAGTTATAGTCACTCTCTTTCTTCCTCTCTCTGGTTTTCTCTGATTTGATCGGTTAGCCTTCTCTTTGTGAATTTGTTCGTTTTGGATTTTGCAGTGTATTATTGTTGTTTGTGTTAACTTCTATGTTGATGATGTTTTGTGCTATTGTGGTACCATATGTGTTCTATACTATGATTCTTTTATCAATGACATGGTCAGTTGCATTTTTAATACTGCTGTTTTGTTCAGGAATTATCATTGATTTTGCGAGTATGATGTTATTCTTCTGCTCAGGCATTAACAGTAACTTTGGCAGTGATCTGTTTGTGTTATTTTGTTTATTCCTTAGTAGTTACATGACCAATTACATTTATAATATTGTTCTTTTGTTCAGGAATTATTAGTGACTTTGCTAGTAACATGTTTAATATTGTTCTTCTGTTCAGGCATTGACAGTTACTTTGGCAGTGACTTGTTTGTGTTGATTCTGTTGATTTCCTTAGTAGTGACATGGATAGTGATTTGTTTTATTTTTGTGCAGTTGTTATGGATACTAGCTCTATTGTCAAGTTTATTTATTCTGGTGAAGCAACGACAGTTCTATTGTTGCAGAATTGGTCGTTTCTTGACCTATGCAATTCCATACGCTCTCGTTTTCCAGATTTAATTCAAGGCAAGTTCATGTTGAGGTACGTTATTCCTCCGGATTCTACTTCATGCTTTCTAGAGAGTGAAGTTGATATGAGAATGGTTTTTAGGAATTTGGTTCGTTATAATTCTGATTTTATTGAAGTGTTTGTGACTGATTTGCCTTCAAGTAGTGAAAGTGTGGTGAGTAATACAGTGTGTGAGGATTCTAATACCATGCTTGAGGAGAATGATTATTTGGGGTGTTATAGGGCAGAGAAACCGAAGAGTTATATGATGAAAGGTTGGGAGAGTTATATTAAGATGATGGGATCCAAGGTTGTCGAATCTATTGTGCTTGATAAGATTCGTGCCAATCCAAACAAAAAGGCAATTGATATAACTGATGAGATCAAGAGTGATTATGGTTAGGATGTTGCTTATCATACAGTTTGGTATGGTACGGAGTCCGCAAAAATAGCCCTACATGGTGATGAAGATGAGTCTTATTCTCAGCTATTTTGGTTCAGTGAGTGTGTTATGAAGTCAAACCCGATTCTAAGATAGTGATTGAGTTTCATCGAGAAACACAGAGGTTTCAGCGTATGTTTGTGACCTATGGTGCATGGATGAAGGGTTTTCAATCTTGTAGACCTATTCTTTTCATTGATGCTACATTCATTACCAACAAGTACAAGGGGCAGATTATTGCTGCATCAGCAAAGGACGCCAATCAAGGTTGAATCCCCTTCATTATTTCTAGTTTTGTATTTTTCTTGTTTCTTTATTTCCTGCCATGTTCTGTTTTTTGTAATGTAAGTGACATGGTCAATTTCATAGCTACTGACATGGTCAGTTACATGTTCATTGACAGTGGCATGTCCAGTGACTTAAATGTCCTGTGATTTGAATGACATGTCCCTGGCTATGTCACTGTTAAGTAATGTGCAGTTATGTCAGCGACATGGTCAGCGACATTTACAGTGACATGATATTGTTTTTCTATTTAGGTTTGTATCCAGTTGCTTATGCTATTGTGGATTCTGAAAATGAGAGTAATTAGAGATTTTTTCTTGAGGTTTTGGCTGAAGAGTTGGCAAAACACCCTATGAGGAGGGTGACGTTCATTTTTGATCGTCATGTTGGGCTTGTTAGTGCTTTCCCTAGAGTGTTTCCTAATAATCCACATGAGTTTTGTTTTAGACACCTGATGTCTAACCTTTCTGATAAATTTCCAGCTGGTTCTTACCTCAAGGATCGGATTCCTTACTTGTTTATGTGTTATGCTTATTCTCGCACACCGGAGATCTATGAGTTCAACATGGAAATCATGAGGAGTGAAGGCAGTGACATAGTTGCTCAATTTCTAGAGGATCTCCCCAAGGAGAACTAGTGTATGGCTTACTTTCATGGTGAAAGATTTGGTGAAATGACAAATAACTTGGCTGAGTCTTTCAACAATTGGGTGTTGCCTTTGAAGAGTCTTCCTATTCTTGATATTAATGATGGGATTAGAGTGAAGTCCATGGTGTCAATTGCTGCTCGGAAGGAGGATGGGCAGGAATGGTTCTCTGAGTTGTGCCCAGTGATTGAAAAGAAGCTGAAGGAGAATTTGAAAGTGGGAAGACATTGGAGAGTGAGCAGGTCTGATACCTATGTGTAAGTTCACTGCCAGAAGTACAATAGCATGGTAAATTTTGAAACTCGTTTTTGTTCGTGTGGAGAATGGCAGCTGTACGGCTTCCCATGGTTCCATGCCCTTGTAGTGATCCAACAACATGGTTCTTCCCCCTATTCGTATGTCAATGAGCTGTACAAGGTGGAGGAATACCGAGAAACTTATTCTTTCGCAATTAATCCTCTTCCCTCTATTTTGAAGCCAGTGCGTGATTTTGGTAGAGATGTGGTGATATTGCAGCCACCTTTGACTAGAAGACCACCTGGAAGGCCAAGAAAGAAGAGGTTAAAAAAAAGGAGCGAAAAAACCAGGGTGATCAAATGTGGTAGGTGTGGAAAATATGATGGTCACAATAGAAAGAGTTGTACAGCTCTGAATAGGTTCAAGTCTGCCCAAGGTTCAAAATCTCTGCGATATCTCCTATATATCCTCCGATACCTCCTTTTTTCGACGGACCGATATATTTATGGGGGTAAATATCTTATCTGTCACCGTTTCTGCGAAATTTCTCCGACATCTTCAAATATCCCCAATATATTAGATATTTGCGATATATCCCGATAAAGTGAAGAAATATCTGTAAAATTTGAGGTAAAAATAAATAAAAAAAACTCAGTAATTCTCTACGTTATAAAAATAAAAAATAATGATTATATATATAGACTACGTTATAGTACTTCTAAAAAAAATCAAACATATATAATATATATATATAAGTATAATATATACAAGTTGATCGATCAAAAACCTATCGGTACTCATTTCCTGAGCCTCCAGTAGCAATGCCATCAAAAGATAGTCGATCAAAACAAGGCACAATTAAATCATTACTAAAAGGTGGTAGAGAACTATTGGCAACAATGGTGTCCAAATACCACATATATGATGCTGTCCCTTTTAACAAAGCTGATTCTCCACATTTCCAAAACATGTTGACTACAGCTGGAAATTTAGGTAAATTATATTGTGTTTACATATTTCTTCATGGACAATTATGTTAAGTAGAATTTATATAATGAACATTCCTATAAAATAAATCATTTTCTTGTTTAGGTCCTGGTGTAAAGCTTCATACCTCCTATGAAATTCAGACTCGTTACTTAGAGAATGAGTACACAGAAATGAAAAGGTATGTGGATACTCACAGAGAAACCTGGAAAATATATGGATGCACTATCATGTGTGATGGATGGACTGGCCCAACCAAAATGTCTATTCTAAATTTCATGGTGTATTCAAAAGGTTCAACTGTGTTTTTGAAGTCTGTAGATGCTTCACATATGAAAAAAAATGCTCAGTACATAGAACTATTGTTAGATGAGATTATTCAAGATGTTGGACCAGAAAATGTTGTCCAGATTGTCACTGACAATGCATCAGCATTTAAAAAGGCCGGAAGGGAACTACAGAAAAAATATCTGCTGTTCTGGATCCCGTGTGCTGCCCACTGCATCGATTTGATATTTGAAGATATCGGGAAGCAAGAGACTGTTTCCACTGTCGTCAAATGGGCTCAAAGTGTAACTAACTACATCTACAATCATGGTTGGGTACTGGCTGAAATGAGGAGCATCACGAAGGGAGATTTGATTCGACCGGGTAAAACTTGATTTGCGACAAATCACATTGCCATCGACAGCATTTTGAAGAAGAAATCTGATTTGAGAAAATTGTTTACAAGTAGCGCATGGAATGAAAATGCAGCGAGCAAGACCAGAGATGGCAAAATGATAGAAAAAAGAGTCCTCGATGGGACATTTTGGGATGGCATGGAAGCAGTCCATAAAATTTATAGGCCATTGTATGAGATTCTTCGAATTGTTGACACAGAAATTCAGCCAACCATGCCCATATTATATGAAATGTTTGAAAGAGTGAAACAACAAATATCACAGATGAGAGGAAAGAAATGGGTGCTTAAAATCATCAATGATCGATGGGATAACACATTAAGTCAACCATTGTATGCAGCAAGTATTATTTCTCTATCTCGAAATACGGTTGTATCTTGATAATTACTTAGTTAGATCTATATTATATAACTTTTTGGTTTCTTGTTTGTAGCACATTTCTTAAACCCAAATTTTCATTATCGACATGATGTTGGTTATAGCCCACGCTTCACAAACTCTCTGGCAACAGTTGTCGAACAATTTAACATAAATGGAGAAATTGCAGATACATTTGTGGATGAGGTAACTTCTTATTGATGACAACCTTAAAAATATTTGGGATTAGAAATGACTGTCTTTCAAATGGTTAATGCAGATTGTATGCTTTAGAGATGCAAAGGAATCATTTGGGTCAACCATAGCAAGAAAAACAAGAGAAACCAGAAATACAGGTTTGTGGTATATCCGTATATGTATACATTAAAACAGACACATACACACACATATAATTTCTTTAATAGAAAATGTTGATCTATTATAGTAGTAACTCATTGTAATAGCTTTACAGCTGATTGGTGGACACAATTTGGGTATTCTGCACCAAACATGCAGAAAATTGCAATGCGTATTTTGGCACAAACGGCTTCTTCTTCTGCGTGTAAGAGAAATTGGAGTACATTTGCTATTATTCATACCAAGCAAAGGAACCGTTTGGCATATCAGAAGTTGGAAAAGCTTGTATACTGTTACTACAATATGAAGCTGCGACTGCGAGATAAACAGGCAAAGAATAATGTGGTCAATGAAAACAACTATATAGATCTACTTCATGTTGCAAGCGAGCCGCTTGATAATGGCATTGATCCACTTCATGATTGGATTATGCCTGCACACCTCGATGATAAAGCTGGAAGACCTCTTCCACAAGTTGTAGAAACTGCAACTAATGCTGGAATCAACGTAGAGAGAGTCTTATCTGAAGAAGTTGTTAAAAACCCAGAAGATAATTCAGATGGTGATGATGCGTGGGGTGGTACGGCAACTCCAGATAGTTCTGATGATGGTGGGGAGGGTGGAAGAGGAACAAGTAGTGGAGGTGAAAGATATGAATATGGAAAATCTTCTGTGGATGGAGGATTCCAATTTACCTGTGAAGGTAATTTTGATCATGCCACCCAAGATGAAGACCACGGAGTGAGAACAGCTGGTCATGGTGCTTAAGAGAAGACCCGATATGGGAGGAGGACTAGAGGTGCAACTGATCATGATCAAAGTACCCCATCTGATGTTTCTTCAATTGCCTTAAGTTTTGACTCTATCAGTTTAGGCACAGAGCGCAGTGGGATCTCAAATGAATCTCATGAATGCAACGATCAATTTGGTTATGATGCTTATGGATATAATCAATATGGAGAAGTATATGATCAGTTATCTAGTTGGGTTCATCCTTATTATCCCCTTATAGGAGAAACAGTCGGCAGCTCTAAAGAGATCTATAACTATCATGTTCATCACTACAATTCGCACTATATGGGTCATATGTCTTGGTCTGATTATTGCATTTTTGTAGACCAGAGAGCGGCTTTTCAACCGCCTAGAGTTTCTTTTTGGATTTGATGAAGTTTACATTCATATGTATTTATATGTAGTTCTAAATTTCTAATAAATTGATTTTTTTCAAAAACGATATTTTCGTACACTGTATCCCCGATATATCCACGATATATCCGATATCTCCCTTTTTCAAAGTACCGATAGATATGAAAATACCGATATTTAAAACCTTGAGTCTGCCTACATGGCTTTAATAGTGACATGGCAAGTGACATACACAGTGACATAGCAAGTGACTCGAATACAGTTTGATTTTTCATTTTTTTTCAATAAATGATAAGAGGTGCTTACTCATTAGATTTTTTTTTTTTTACTATTAGAAAGTGTATCTGCTTCCTTCTTTTATAAATGATTCAATGTTCTTTGTGTCTACAGGTTTTTAATAGTTACATGTACAGTGACATAACCATTTTGTTTAGATTTACATTGACTTGTCCATTGACATTAGTTTTTAGTCATATTGGCAGTGACTTGTTTAATGACTTGTAGTTGGATCACTACATATTGATTTGGCCATTTGCAGTGGAACGCTGCCGTTGCCACGCAGCGGCACGCTACAAATGTTAATGAAAAAAAAAAAGTATCCGTAAAAAATTTGGTCGGTTAATGGGTAGCGAAATGCTGCCGTTGCGGTGTAGCGGCACGCTGCAAACTAAAATAGAAATATCATTTTGGCGGTGACTTCTCTAGTGACTTAGAGTTTTAAAATTTCTTGACCAGTAACTTTACTTGATTTTTACAGTGACATGGTCAGTTACTTGAGTTTTACTGTAACTTGCATAGTGACTTGGCCAATGACATTCAGTTTTCCTGTTACTTGGCCAGTGACTTAAGCAGTTACATAAGTCTTACAGTAGTGACTTGGCCTCTAAATTCAGAAGATGCATTAAACTTGAACAAAAAGATCCATACAAGTCAAGTTTCATTAATTAAAATTCTGAATTCTGAACTAAACAACAAATTTCTAAAATTCTAAACTAATAAAACAAATTTCTAAAATTCTCAATTTGCTGAGTTCCTGCTTTGCTTATTTTCGGCAAATTTTTTGAATATTTGAACTTTGAATTTCCGCATCTGAGCTTTGATGACTTTGTTTGGCATCTTCTCCTCTTTCGCCATTCTATCCATGTAATACATTACAAAAGGTCCGTAATCTAATCTATTGGCAAATAAAAATTTCAAGTTAATGATTTTGACCAATTTAGTAACAGTAAAGCTATGATTTTAAATTTTTGAATATAGACTTACGATCCTTCCTCTTGTTGGGGGAAGATTCTGGCGTGGTTCAAAGGGATCCTTCCACCCTCATAATTTTCCTTTATCCAACTTATTGTTTTTATCTCGTCATCGCTCAAACTACTTTCAACCATCTTCAATTTTGTGTGAGTGCTTTGATTCTTGTGAAATTGCATTCTGCAGCCTTGTCGCAGCATATTGTCTGCTTGATCTTTGACTGCTCTCATCCACAGCTCAACCATTTGAACCTGTATTTTTCAACAAACCAACATTATGAGCATAATGCCTTTTCTTTGAATCAATTATAGAGATAAAAGGAAGTGACATTGCCAGTGACCTCGCTGGCCAGTGTACTCACTGGTTATGTCTCTGTTCAATACAGGTCAGTGAGTGATAGTGACATGGTTAGTTACATGGTCAGTAAGAAGTTTCTTACCAATTTTTTTATATTTTTAAAGCACTCCCCTGTTCCTGCTCTTCTTGGTTTCATCGAATCAAAATGCAGCCATTGTGGTATGTCCTTGTCGAAGACCAAGAGCGTGTGGTGAAATTCTTCATTATGGGTAATTGGGAAGAAAAGCATGCTGCATTTTCCAAGGTTTTGGAACAGCGGCTCACACAAGTATTAATGCAAGTTTCTCACAGTTAAATGTATTGTCGAATACTATTTAAAAAAAATAAACAAAACGGAGAACGAGTTATAAATAAACAAAGAATGAGAGATAAGCATTCAATGTTTATAAAAAGTTTTCATCATACTTACCCAACACATGCTATGCATAAAAGCTTATCTTCCCAAACTTTGGGAATTTTCGTTTTGCAGTTCATCCTTCAACACTTCCCCATAGCAATCAATCCAGTTGTTTGCTATTGATTGATCGTTGATGAACATTTTGACATCCACCCTTGTGATTTTGCTTCCAGCCTCTTTTCCAACCCAAAATAATACCCTGCATAACATAGAACAATGTTAGTCCAGTGACTTAGCCAATGACTTTCAATTGCCAATGATCTGGCCAGTGACTAGGCCAGCTACATGGCTAGTGAAGTCACTAGCCAGTGAGCTGTAACATGAAACATTACCTTTGTTCTGCCTTGTTCTAATACTTCTCTAATTTTGCTTTTAGTTGGGATGTCAAGAAACTTGTACAGTTGTAGCTTTTGCCAATCTATCACTTTAATTTTGTTTTTTTGTTTTTTTTTTCTGTTTCTTCCTCGTCATCCATATGAATCGTCAAATCATGTATCACTTCCTCCTCTGGCTATTGTTCAATTCTCTGTCCTTTCTTCTTTTTCACTGCTGTGATTCTGGTCATTTTTTCCCTATGCCTTTTCTCTTTCACCTTGTCCCACCAAAAAATATCTTCTTCTTTTTTTTCGCACTTTCTCCTTTCTCTTCATCCTAACTACATAAGAATACAGGCCAATAGATTCTGATTCCTGCCCTGATATGTCCTCTAAAATTGGCATGGTGAACTCAGCTCTTGTCATCTGTTCCATAGGAGGAATGTAATTGACTGGTTCAATGTCAAAAACAGGTTGAACCTCTGGTGATATAATGATCTGATACTTCTAAGGGTCTGCTTGCATATCTTCCAAACTAACTTTTCGCGGAGGTGGAGATCGTAATGCGGCCGCAGGTGGAAACTCAAACAATGCATTAATCCAAGCAGTATTCAGTGTGCAAGTATCTTCTGTTGTTTCCAATTTAACCTCAGGAGAGGTTGGTGACTGATGTCCTCGATTAATTGAGTGAGGTGCTGCAGATGTCATCTCAGATGCGCTTGCTGTGGAGTAGGCATGTTGTGATTGAGTTCCTTGAATACCACATTGAGATTTTGTGTTTTTAGAGTGCTTGCTGTCAGTTGGCTTGTCCTGAAGGGCCTTTGATTTTGGCGAAGGGAAACTAGGCCGTGGAGGAGGAGGAGTTGAGTCGTTGTCATCACCTGGACGTGCTATTGGCGACTCATACTTCTTAGTAAGTGCCATCACTATGCTCTCCAATTGCTTCACTCTTGAATTCAGGGAGGCTTTCTCAATTTTCAGCACCTCATTTTCCTCTAACACATCCCCCTTCTCTTCATTTATTCTGCCAATTTCCTTTTCTTTCTCCTCAACTTCTTTTTTCAAAGCATTTAGCTCTTCTTCCTTTCTCTCCAGCTTTCTCTGTAATTCGTTCTTCCCTATCTCTGTCTCCATCTTCTCACTGTTTATGTTTTCATTGGTTTTTTTTTCTTTTCTTTTCTTACTTGGTTAAAGAGGATCAAAGGATTTCACTCTTACCTCCATGGTGACTCGAACCCATGACTTCATCTTCCCTATCCTCTTCATTAATGTGGTCAGCTTTCTTTTCTCTTATTTTTAGTTCTTTATCCAATTTCCTTATTTTTTTTTCTACCAAGCCATTTTTCTCTATTTCCACATCTCTTAGCTCTTCTTCCTTTTTCTGAAGATTTCTCTCTAATTCTTTCTTCTGTTTATCATTCCATGCACTCTCCTTCTCCATGTTCCCACTGGTTCTCTTTTCAACAGTTTTTTCTTGCTCATCATTATGTTTTTCTTGACTTTCTGTGTTTGTATTAGACTCAGAATCATCTTCCTCTGCATCTTCTTTAACTTTATAAAAGATTTTCTGAAACAAAATTACAAAACTTGTCAGTGACATAGGCAGTGACACAAATAAAACTGCAACACAATCAGTGACATGGAAAGTTACATGCATTGTGACATGACCATATAACAGTAACATGGGCAGTTACATAGTCAATGACTTGCTCAGTGACCTGACCAGTTGGAATGTTACAACAATAACATTCAACTTGACTTGTCCAATGACATGTGAATGATAGTGGCATGAATAATGACAAGACCAGTGACCTAGTTTTTCTACATCAAATTAACATACCTTCAACTTCCCCATGGTGTTGAAATCCCTTTTTTTTTTCCTATATCAGGGTCTTTAAGTGCCACTTTCTGATTTCGTGTTTTTTGGTTTTCCTTCCAGCGATTGGCTGCACTACTCCCGTCTTGTGGCAAAACCAGTACTGTTTGGAAAATAAAAAATAAAAATAAAAAACTAGTTATTTTTCAAACAGATGCTTAGCAATATGAATATCACAAACATAACCAATGACATAGGTAAATACATAAACAGTGACATAAACTTAACAGTGACTTGGCCAGTGACCTGACCAATGACATGACACTGATCTAGTTTTTGTACTCACAACAGCATACGTAGTTATTTATCCGACAGCAAAATGATGCATAAACAAATTGTTAACATGGTACGGGAACTTACCATCAATATCACATAGCCTACCATGTTTTGAGATTCTTTTGCCTTTCTTTTAATTGATTTTTTAAGGAAGTCGCCAACTTCCTTTGCCCAGCTATATTTTCTCTGACTTTCCACCTCTTCACAGACTCTTACATAGTCCCAAGATATTGGTCATCCAGAGTTTGGGAACAGGAGTTTGATGAAAAGGTTCAAGAGTACTAATACGGCAACATTTCTATCTCGTTTTTTTTTTCTTCCCCTGTTTCTGGAGTTTCTGCCAATGCCTCCTTCAAAGCTTCCACTGTGTTAGGTCCATAATTACCTAGTAATTATTCCCCTAATCTTGCTTTTGCTTAACCTTTGTGTTCATTTATATTTGTTTATTATGTTTTCCTTATCATGCTAGGAAATAATGGACAAGCTTGGAAATACACTAAAAAGTCAATTTTATGACATTTTCTTGCTCCGGCTAGGAGAAACCGAGCTAGGCAAGGAAGGAGGAGGGGCAGACTGACCAAATGAACTCCAAATGAGTTGAAACTTTCCAGATCTATTCTAGAAATCCTAAGGATCATTTGTTATGAAGAGTTCAAGAGCTATTTCGGAATGGAAGGCCTTCAAAAGATTGGTGCACATTTCTGTAATAGAAGATAAAAACTGCAAAACCGGACCTGTACGGATTCTGGCAGAATTTCCAGCCACACCACAGTGAACTAAGCTCTGAAATTTTACCAGGATAATCTACACTAATGTAGGAACATTTAGTATGAAGAAACCGAAGGCTAATTCCGAAGTCTTGGTGGAGATTGAATTGAAGGAAGAAAGTGCGAAAACATGACTAAATGAGAGTCAACGCCGGTCAACACAGAATTGCAACCAATTCCAGCCAAGGATATGTGTGGAGGGCATGGAACAGTTGTCGACTAGGGTTAGAGAGCTTAGGTGGGAAGCCTTTAGGTGTAGGTTATTTTAAAATTCAAAATTTGAAAGATGACAAGTAGTCCCCCTCTTACATCTTACACCTTTCTCTCCTAATGACCATTCTACCCTTACTTTTTCTCTTCCACAAAAATATCTATGGATTTTCTAGGTCATTTCTATGTGGAGTTAAAGATTAGATCCACATTTTGCGCTTACACATTTGTCAATCACATTAGCCCTTCATTTCCTTTGATCTCCACCCTCCATTCATCACTTTTGGCCTATAAAAATACCATCCCTTCATTTGGACGTTTTACATGCTGTCCTTCATCTATTTCATCTTCTTCCTCTCTCCATTTCCTCTCCATTCTTCTTAGTTCTTCATCTTTTAGTTAGTTCCTAGAGTTTTTGTGTAGAGAAAAGTGTATAGTTTTTTGGGTTTGTTCTAGAACCGAAGAATCTATACATCTTTGATCAATCACACTCTAGTTTTCATAGAATAAGCCTTGTTCTTCATAGTTTCTAAGAGTTTTGTGGATTTGTATGGCAATTTGGGTTTGAAAGAACCAAAATTTCCATACTTTGAAACATCTCTCACTAGTTTTGCATCAAGGGGAGCTAGTTTGGTAACTAACCACTTTCTCCACTCTTCCTCTCTTTTACTTGATGTTTATTATGTTTATGGCTTTAATTCATGGAACTATGGGTTGTGAGTAGAATAAATTTGGGGCTAGGGTTTAGCCCTAGCCGAATTTGTGTACAAACTATGTAGTTAAATTTAATATGGATCATGCCATGAATTTCTACTTTTCTAGTTTAATTGTTCTTCATTTATGCATCTTAGATTTGTCACCTAAGGTTGGTAAGTGTTGATAATTTCATGGAAGTATGCTAGGCTTGACAAACTTAGTAAACTAAAACATGTTGCAAATGCAGAAATGGTAATCTTGTGATAATCAAATAAGGTTGCTTGGGTCCTTACAATTGGGCTTATCATGTGGGTCTGGCTTAGGTGTCCAATAATTAAGGGATCTTAGCTTCCATCTACATAGGTCTACTTGTATCCGATAATCAAGGAATGGGTAGAAACTAAAAGGTTTGTAGAAGAGTTATTTCCGATAATCAAGGGGTAGCTTAAATACATTCTCTAGTATAATTGTTTCATGGTTACTTGATAATCAAGAGAACCGAGGGGAGTCCATCTTGGCATGAGCATGTTAGATTTGGTTACTTAGATTTGGTACAAAGGAGGTTAGGTGTGATACCTTACAACCTATTTATCTCATTGATCAAAGTCTCTATTATATCTTGTTTTTATTAGCTTAGTTTATTTTTGTGCAACTTAGTTTACTTTATAAATAATTAAAATCAACCAAGCCGATACACCACTTACCATTGTAAATATCATTATTGATAGTTTTGGCTTCCAAAGGGCCGAGACTATTAATTTGTAAAAAGATAGACTCGCATGTTTTTCTAGGTTTCTTTTCATGGTGATCTAGTTAGGTAGAATTACTCAATCCATTGGTACGATGCTCTCACTTTCCCTTTATTAAAACCTGACCTCCTATACTTGGGAGTAGGGAACATCACACAAATTTGCACATATTTTCACACTCAATGATGTCTCCTACACTCTGCAGCAGCCTTGTTGATCCTATGCTTTTTATCAAAGTATTTAGTCACGAACTTAGAACTGTATGCCCTTCTTTGGTCTTTGATACTGATAACCTGGATCCCGGCACTCCTAAAATCATAGATATATCACTTGTCGATATTTTGAATTTCCTATTCCCAAACACAAAAAGGTGTGTGTCGCTGTCGTATATATGCTTGTAGCAAAAGCTTGATTAAATCATCTGATTTCTATGCATCTTTTTCTTTAATTGAACCTCCATGGAATGCATCTATCAGTGTCGCAAAGGGTGTTTTCTATAGCAGCTCTAAAGTCCCTTCAGTCAGCTTATTTTTGTTTTCTGAAATTATTTTCAGAAAAGCAACCATTGTGCAGCGATACTGCACATAACCTTCTTTTACATATATTTTCCTTTTCCCCTTCACCATCCTTTGTATCTTCTTCCTCGTCAGTTTCTTGCTTCTTCTTTTTACTCTCTTTTTTTGTGTTCCTTTTATCCATTTTCTTCTTCTTCTTGGCACGAACTTCCTCTTCATCAGATTCTTCATCTTCAGTTTCTTCCCTGTTTCTTCTTTTCTCCTTTTTATCCTTATTCTTCTTCTTACTGCGGACCTGTTCTTCATCAGATTCTTCTTCATCTTCAATTCCTTCCTGGTTTCTTCTTTTCTACTTTCCAGTTTTCTTCTTTTTATCCTTTTTCTTCTTCTTACCATGGACTTGTTTTTCATCAGATTCTTCTTCCTATTCAGTTGATTCTTCTTCCTAGTTTCTTCTTTTCTCCTTTCCAGTTTTCTTCTTTTATCCTTCTTCTTCTTCTTACCAAGGACTTGTTTTTCATCAGATTCTTCTTCATCTTCTGTTGTTTGCTTTCGTTTTTTTTTTCTCTCTTTTGCTTTCTTCCATTTTATCAGTTTCAACTTTTCCCCAATTGTTTCTTCTGGACTTTGGTCTTTAGATTGTTCTTCGGATTCCTCTCTTTGTTTTCTTTTTAGTTGGCCCATTTCTTCGAACTTTTATAAAAATCATGTAAACAGTTAAGAAAATGAGAAGTCAATAGTGATTTTGATAGTTACATAATCAGTGACAAAGTTATGCACATGTTAATGATAGTGATATAAACAGTGACATGAACAATTACTTGGCCAGTGACTTGATCATAGCCAGTGACTAGTGCAACGACATGGGCCGTGACAAAGACATTGAAGAATGACAAAATGCTGAAATGTTCTCACATCAGATTCCACATGTAATTCAAACAAAACTCACATGCAAATTCATTTTCTCATCAAATTCCACATCTAATTGAAACAAAAGTTACCATTTTCTCATCAGATTCCACATGTAATTCGAACAAAACTCAGCATTTTCTCATCAGATTCCACATGTAATTCAAACAAATCTCACCATTTTCTCATTTGATTCCACATGTAATTCAAACAAATTTCACATGCAAATTCATTTTCTCATCCGATTCCACATGAAATTCAAACAAATCTCGCATGCAAATTCATTTTCTCAAGAGACTCCACATATAATTGAAATATCTTTTCTAAGTCAAACAAAACTCAAGCTATTCAAACTGAAATTATATGAAAGAAGGAGGAGGAGTTCACCGTCGTCTGTCTGACGAGGACAGATTTTCGAAGATTTTCGGTAAATTTGTAAAACCCTAGAATTTGGGGCTTAGTCGGTGAATCACTCTTGCTTAGGCACCAATTCACGGTGGAGGAAAATTAGTTGTTTTCTGTTGTTTTCGTCGGAGAGAAAATCTTGAGCGGTTTCTCTGAGTTTTGAAATTGTGAAAATTGTAAACTGAATGAGATAAATAGTCTTGCTCGGGTTAGATAACTGCCACTGGTAGCAATTGTAAATTTTTGTAGTTCTGGGGCTAGATAGGTAATTTGAAACAGAGACAGTTACTTGTTCTATGTTTTGACTCATGACAATATTTTTTACAGTCACTTTGTCAAATCATGGCTAGTTACTTTTTCAGTGTCTTGCACTAAGATTCATAGAGATTGATTTTCTGAATTGTGTAGCGGAACGCTGTTGTCGCGGTGCAGCGGCACGCTACAAATTAAAGTAAAAAATCAGTTTGGCTTTGTCTTGGCTAATGCATGACTTGGTCAGTTACTTGGAATATTACTTTAGAAGGTACCTAAGGACATGAATTTCTTTACAGTTACTTGTTCTATGTATTGGCTTATGACATCAGTTTTAACATTTACTCTGCCAAATCACGGCTGGTGACTTGTTCAATGTCTTCCACTAAGATCCATAGACTTGTTCAGTTTCTTGGCTAGTGACTTGGCTAATGACTTGGCTAGTGACCTGGTCAGTGACTTGGACACTTATTTTCAGTCTACAGTAACTTAACGACCTAGTCCATGACATTCAGGTTGCCAGTTCTAGTGACATTCAGTTTCTCTATAACTTGGTCAGTTACTTTAGAAGGTACCTAAGCACATGAATTTTTTTCAAAAGATCATTGCAAAAAAACTTTTATATACTAAACCAATCTCTGTAACTTGGCCAGCTACATAAACAATGACTTGGACAGCTACATGGACAGTTACACAGAGATTCAGTGATATTCACTTCCTTTGTAAATTGGCCAGTAACTTTAAAATGTACTTAAGCACATAAATTTCTTTCAAAAGATCATTGCAAACAAAATTATATATAGTAAAGCAATCCAAAAACTATATAAAATGTACTGAAGAAGCTCTCCAAAAACTATATAACATGTACTGAAGGAGCTCTCCACCCTGTCCTATTCCCTAAACAAATTTCTACAATTCGTTGTGTGTTGAGTTCACTACAAGAAAATGGCTTTTTGCAAGGAATTTTTTTCCTTGTAAAATAATGGAAATTCCTTGCATTAGGGTTAATGCAAGGAATATTCCTTACATTTGAGTCCTTGCAAAGAGGCCCTTGCAAAAGAACAAATACAACGACTTGAAAATTCCTTGCATTTGAGTTCACAAATGCAAGGAATTGTTCATCTCGAATGCAAGGAATTCAACACATGAGGTTAACCATGGTTAACTGAAATACAACAACAATTCCTTGCATATCATTCCTTGCATTTAGTAGATGCAAGGCCCTTTTTACCAATTAAAATACTTTTCTGGATTTAATTACATTTAATGTATTATTAATTTCTTATCCAATCTGACAAAAATCCTTTGAGGCTATGAGTAAATGAATCACTTGTATTATAAATCAGAGTAGTAATTACATATGAAAAATTCATAAAGATTAGTAACTCAAGTTTACATTATCTCACTCAAGACATCTCATCTATGTCAAAAACTTGGGAGACAATCACAAAGCTTCTCATTTACAACTGTCACACTTATTGCTGGAGTAGCTCCACTCTTATTGATTACCTGCATGGATGAGAAATTTGATCAATTTGAATGAACTGGTGAGCCGATCTAACTACATGAGACACCTGGTATTGACCTATATTAATTCAACAAGCAAATGATGAACAATTAACTTCATGTGTTGGAATTTAAGTTCCACAAAACTTTTCACATGATACAGGATTTGGAAAAAGAAAAGATGAAAAAAAAAAAAAAAAAGGCCACGGTCAAGGTTAGCTCAAGGACCCATTCTTCAAATTTGCCCAACTAGCATCCAACATTGCTAACCCAGCATAGATTCCACATTGACATATGGGAAGCAACAACTAGATTTCAAGTTCACAATACACTGAAAGAGAATTTAGGGAACTAAACCACGAACTTAACTTTGGCTGCTTTATGCTTGTGTTTCATTCTCAATATGGAAACTTAATAAATGATACAGAATCACAGATTAATAAAGGAAAAGGACAGTACATCATCCTTCTCTATTAATTGTAGCATCAACAATTGTTCGCACATCCTCATGTACATCAAAATGAAAAAGAAATGCAAAACAATATTATATTCAGTAAGCAATGTTGAGCGCAGCTTATAAGAAAAATTCAGACAAATTAAATACAACAAGAAATATTGAACATTACCGGTCCACTTTTGCCCCTTGCCTTGTTTACAATTAGCTCATAGAAACTATGCTGCTGTACTTCCACAATCATGAAACAAATCATGTGCAATTAGTTAGTAAATATTTAGCAAATCTAACCAGAACTAGTTGCAGATGCTTCTATCGAAATTATCTTACACGCGGAATGATAAGATCATCTTTTACATATAGCAAATTCTCCACTAAGGTAGTTTGAACTTCTCGAAACTCAGGTGCTAGTTGCTATTGAACAGAGCGAAGAAAATCCCCTCATGAAGGCCAACTACAAGTTAAAATTTCCTGAACAATGAATTCTCTTATGACTCATGAAGCAGATTAACTTATTCATACATCAGGTTAAAAAATTAGAAGTCGAACATTCATGCATGCAACAGATTCTAGTCCAAATTTAGAGATAATCATCAGCTATTGAAAAAATTAGTGCCTAAGGTCAATTAACTTGTCCATCATGCAAATGGTGAGCCATGAAACTGACAAGCACAAAAAGAAGATATTCAATAGCTGATAATGAAGTTGACAAGCTCAAAGCAAACTTAATATGTGATCATTCAAGTGTTTAGTACAACTCATCTATGAAAGCACTCTTAATATGTCATTGACAGTAAAGAAAATAACAACCCAGCAAAGAAACAAATATACCTCTTAGCCCTGAAACCAAACGGAAAAACAAGAAAACCTGCAAAAAGAAAATCACATACCAGTCAACCAAAGTACTAATTAGGTCCCATATCCTCCGCCTCAACCAAAAATAAATAAAACAGGAATACAAAATAATGGATGTTAAGCAAGACACCAAACATCGAAGAAAGAAACAACAAATGTTAACTAAAAGCCCTAACTAAAAAGAATTAATTGTAGAAACCAGTTGAGCATAGAAAGATATATTCACTCACTAAGTTGATTGTCGTCGACTTGTCTGAGAAAATAGTGACCACTATAATGCAAACATTTGCGCTGCAAGAAAAAACAAATAAATAGGAGGTTTGTGAGTGTGAGGCACAGGTATTGGCAAACTATAATGACACCAAGAATGGCTATGGTCTACTTTGGGGCACCATCCCTACATGCATACAAGAAAGCTGCATATCCATCTGCATGCTTGGACAATCTTGTAGATCAATAGGATCAGTACGTTGATGATCATGTTCATATGGACATTAAGATTTTGATTGATTAATTGGTAGTCAATACTTAACAATCCTGTATACAGTTAAGTCTAGTAAATGTAAAAGTTGTGTAAGCTTGACAATTAGTACAAATGTTAGTCATGTACCAAATGCTAAAAGAAACTCTCCAGTTTAACCAAATTTGTGGGAAACCAAAACCACTACAACTAGCAATTATTCATTGAACCTGAAACCATTGAATTCCTTAACAGAATCAAAATAAAGTATTGAACTTTAACCAAAATTAACCTCAGATTTATTCAAAATCCAAATTGTAGAAAACAACAAACTATCAATAAGAATTCGGATCCTAAGAAAAATAGTTATTATAAATACCTTTTCAAAAAGAGGCAAAGCAGAGTAGCGAGGATGAACCAAAAATAAGAGTCATGCTCAGCTTGCCGATTTGGAAACTAATATTTATTCCTGGGCATTTGGTAATCTATCATGGATCCAAAATTAACTCAAACCTCAAAAAAATTGGTAATCTAGAAGCCTTGACCTGAGTTCCTGCAATAACTAAAACAAAAGTCTCAGCTCTTTAGCTACAATCAACATTACCAAACATTCAAAACATATATAGCGACACAACAAAGTAAAACCAAGCCATTATTAGAAGCTAACCAGTAAGGAACCTGACCGGCAATACAAGTGCCACTTGCAAGGCTTGGTTACGGCTCTCGAGACCCGCCACATCATTCCACTTGAAACTGGGTTTTCCCTTAATAATCGTCGAATTAAGCCCGTCCCGGAGCTTGGCCTGCTTCGGATCCTCCCCATCATAGCCTTCGCCGTCCTTGGGCTTGGTTTTCGGCCTGCTAGCCACCGCCACATCACCGTTGGAGGCCGGTCCAGCCCTGCCATCATCCAAAACGGCGCGAATCTCCACAGCGCGACACAAGTACTCGGTAAATTTCTGGGTAATAGCCTCCTTGATCTTAGGGTTCTTGTAATTGAGGTGAGTACATCTTGAAGTACTCGAGAGCATTCATGTACAAAGGAAAGGCCTTGCGTAGTTTCCAGCATTGGAATTGGAAATCGCTGCTATAGAATTTGAAATTGAAATTGGGAAGGGGAAGAGGAGGGTTCTAGAGTTTGAATAAAGGGAAATCGGGGATCAGAGGGTGATTGCTGGAGTAGAGAAACCCTAGATACTGGTTTGGTTGGGTATGAGAGCAATTGAGACTAAAATTTGGCTCTGGGGAGAATTAGAAGTGAGAGAGAAGAGATGGAGAAACACAGGAAGAGACAACGAGAGTAACAAAAAAAAAAATTCAGATTAAGAGCAAAACTAAGGGCGCCAAAAATCCCGCTCAACCAATGCAAGGAAGTGAATAGCAAATACAAGGACTTTTATTTTTTATATATTTTAATAAACAAAATGCAAGGACTTGTATAATTCTTGGTATTAGCACACTAAATGCAAGGAATTTTAACTCCTTGCATATAAACCCCTTGCATATACCCAAATGTGTTGTAGTGGTTCCAGCTGTGCCTACTTTCGGCAAATGACTTTACTACATGAGCTCTAAATTTCAAAATATCATCCTTTGTTAGTTGGCTTGGAATTGTCTCATTTTTTGAAATCTTCTCCATGTTGAAAGCAACCTCCAGTTAATGGTTTTTTTGTTTCCTTGAATCACAGTGGAACCATTTCTTTAAATCCTTGTCAAAAATCAGCAGTGTATGATGAAATCCGGATTCATGTGAAATTGGGAAGAATATATAGCTGGACCTTACCAGATTCTGGAACAATGGTTCGCAGAGGTAGAGATGTATGGAATACATTGTTAAATTTTATGCCGAATGATGTTTCAAAGAAAAACAGAAGACAAGTTATTATCAATTAGAAATGATTTACTTTGAATGTAGATTAATCGTTCCACTACTTACCTAGCATAAGGGATTCATAAAAGATGGCACATCCAGACCTTGTGATTCTTTCTCTAATAGTTGATCAGTTAACAGAACCCCATAACATTCTATGCAATTGCTTGCTATTGGTTCATCATGATCATGTCCTTCAAATCCTATCTGGATACCTCCGCTTCATAGCGCCTAACTACCTAGAAGAACACTCTGCACAGAATGAATAGTATAATTAACATCAATTGTGATATGCAGTTAGTTAACAATGACATGGTCAGTGACTTCACTTGCCCAGCTACTTGGCCAGATACATGGACAATGACTTGGCCAACGACTTCACATGGCCAGCTACATGAACAGTGACTTCACTTGGCCAGTTACTTAGGCAATTACATGAACAGTGACTTGCCCAATTACAATAAGTTTTAAATAGAATTTTAACTTAATTAAAGTATTACCTTGATGGTGCATTTTGCCAGTATCTCTGCACTCTCCTCTTAGTGTCCTGGTCCATATAATTGTATACTTTGCTCTTCTCCCAGTCTACAACCTTAGGAAGGAGCTGTTTTTCTTCTTGCTCTTCATTGATGTGTGCTTGTTCCTCAGTGTCCATCTCTCTTATCACTTCTACAACGTCCTCTGGTAAACCATCCAAATTCTGTTGTACTTGCAGCTCTTTTAGTTTTTTATGTTCAGCAGGTTGCAGTTTTTGTGCCTTCTGCTGCTTTTCTTTTTCTTTCTTTTCAGCATCTTTCAATCTCTCTTGCATCTCCTTTGCTTTTTTTTTTCTCTCGTTTTGCTTTCACATCCCCCCACCAATAAATGTCATCTTTTTTCTGTGTTCTTTTCCTATTCTTTAATCTCATGACATATGAGTAGAGACCCATTTATGATACCGTTTTAAGGAATGTTGCTCTATTATCGGCATTGTTAACTCACCCTTTTTGTTCTCCTCTTGTGTCTTCTGTTCTTTCTCTAGGCTTAACGTACGAAGTGGAAAGGCACGTGCAGCTATAGGACTTTTCACTATCTGAAACAAGTCAGGTTGTTTTTCCATTTCGTCGACTGTAAGCATGTGGATTATGGGCTCTGGAAAAGTGAGTCCTTGTGTAAGGGAGCTGTTGATTAACTTTCTTCCGCCACTGTGCAGTGAGGTGGCGCTTGAACTGCTGCGGCTGTAGAGTCTTCGACTGTGAAGATCCCTTGGGACTGACCTTCCTTAACTGTCTATTGATCTTTCTTTTCTGTGTTCTCAACAACCTTGGATGCAGCTACATTTGATTCATTTTTCTTCTTCTATTGAGTTAGGTGGTGGGGAGTTGTGTTGTTGAGCTACCTTTGAGGTGTGAGTCTTTGGACTCAACATTTGCTCCAATTTCTTCACTTTTGCCTCTAACTCCTTCACCGATGGTGCAAGGCAAAATTCTCTGTCACAAGTGTAGCATTTCATTCCTCCAGATTCACCTTGTCCTCCGTGAATTCCCTTAGTTTCTGTTCCTTTTCCTTTAGTTTTTTCTACAAATTATCTTTCTCTACAATCAGACATCTTATCTCCTCCTCCTTTTTTCTGAAGCTGTTTCCTATTCAGCCACCTCAACTTCTAGGTTATCCTCTTCCTTTTCAGAATTCTGATCATCATCTCCTTTTTCCTCTCGTTCTGAAATTGTCTTTGCTTCATCTAAACTATTCTTCTCTTCCTTGGATTCTGATTCCTCTCTATCCTCCTTCACATTTTCAAAGATTTTCTGAAAGAAACATAGTCTATATGTCAGTGACATGACCAATGACATGCTTACAACAGTTATGAAGGCCAGTGACATGAAGTGTGACTTGGCCATTGACATCCAGTGTGACAGTGACTTTTAAGTTTTAACCAAGATAGTAACTTGGCTAGTGACAACTTCATTGATAGAGAACAACTTACAGTTAGTTTTTTCAAGCTGTTAAAGCTTGTCCAATTCTATATCAGCCTCTGGATGTCCCATTTTCTCATTTCATGCTCTTCCTTCTCCCTTCGAGATATTGGCTTGATTTTTCCAGTCTTTTGACAGAACCAATACTGCTTGTAAAAAAAAATAGTCATAACAACTTAGCCAGTGACAAGCAATTTGAAATTTGAGTCTACCAGTGACATGCAGTTTGACTTGATCAGTGACATTTCAGTCTGACAGTAACTTACCAGTATTATTAGAACGCAACCCCCCGTATTACCATATGAGTTGTTTGACTTCTTCTTTTTCAAAGTATTTATAGACTTTTTAAAGAAGTTTCCAACTTCCTTTGCCCAGTCATAAGATCAAATTTATCCAAATTTTTGCATGCTTTGACGTAGTCCCATGAAATTGTTCCCCCTGCGTTTGGGAACAAAAACTTGATTGACAAGTCCAGCAAGATTAACCTTGCCACATTTTTGTCCTTCTTCTCAATCCCTTCCTCTGTTGTTGGCTTGTCTTTGATGGCATCCTGCAGAGCTTTCTCCAGTGCTTTCTTGTTAATTCTCGCTGTCTTTGGAAAAAACTTCTCAACAAAGTCGGACTGATATGCACCCTCAGAAGTTTTTGGGACCAACTCACCTTTTGCTGGCAGTCCTAGGATATTTGAAATATCTCTTGTCGAGATCCTGAATTTCTTCTTTCCAAAGAAGAAGAGGTCTTTTTCATGGTTGTAGGCTTGCACTAGGAGGGTAATGAAATCATCAGATTTCTTGGCTGACTTATCCTCTATGTAACCACCATGGAATGCATCGACAATATTTCCAAATGGTGTCTACCTCAACAAAGCTAATGTTCTTGGACTCAGATTCTTCCTGTTATCTGTAATTGTGTTCAAAAAACTTATTAATGTGCACTTGTACTCTACATGTCCTGGTTTAACATGTCTCTTCCTATTTGGCGCAGCTTTAGGTTTTTCTTCTACTTCTGCTTCCTCTTCAGAATCTTCTACTTGTTTTACTTTCTGTTTTTTGCTTTTTACCTTTGAATGCTTCTTCAAACCCTTCTCTAGTGATGGTTCTTCTTCTGTGTCTGAATCTTCTATATGTTTTACTTTCTGTTTTTTGCTTTTTTTCTTTTGAATGCTTCTTGGAAATCTTCTTTGGTGACGGTTCTTCTTCTTCTATGTCTGAATCACCTTCTACTTCTTCGTGTTTTTTTCTTTTTGATTTCAAACTCTTCTTTGAATTCTCCTTTCTCTACATCGTTCTATCATCTTCTGATTCCACCTCTTGGTAGTCTTCGTTATCGTTGCTTGGTTCCCTTTCTTTTCTTTTAGGTCTTGCCATTTTTGATGTTTAAATTCTGTTGAAAATTTTTAAAATAAGAAGGTTAGCATTGAGTTTGCAAGTTACATAACCAGTAACTTGGCCAGCTAGTGATCTGGCCAGTGGTCACAGGCCATGTCAATGACAACGTCAATGACATGATCAGTTACATAGTCAGTTAAAAATACTGTAAGTGACATGGTCAGTTACATAATCAGTTACATGGTCAGTTACATACATTGTAAGTGACATGGTCAGTTACATGATCAGTTACATAATTTGTGACATGAGGTTAACACACGTTGCCAAGGAGTTAGTCTTTTCCAGTGACTTCTTTGGCCAATGACTTGTCTAGCGTCTAGCGACCTAGCCAGTGACCTTACTGGCCAGTTTCATTTATGAGCCTATAAAGTATGTATGTGAGCTAGCAGCACTTCCATTTTAGTAAAGCATACAACCTAAACAACATCACACACATTCATTATCTCCATAAAAATAGCTATGTTACTGTTCATGTCTCTATATCAAACCAAAATGAAAACACATCCACACCAAAATCAAATCACACCCACATAGTAGCCTATGTCACTAGCCATGTTACAGAATCAAACTAAAATTTAAAGACAGTCATTTATCATCTCCACTCAAAAAAACTTTAAATCTTCAGTCAAACCAAAAATTGGAATCAAATTGTTTTGTTTCATAATCAAATGCAGAAATAATTATATCATATTCGACTTATAATTCAAAAACTAAACACTATCTCAATGTATCGCAATTAAGTAAGAGAAGTTTCTGAGAATCGAGGTTGAAAGATTACCCGGTCGAGGTAGACGACTGCAGGTCTACAATTCTTCAAAACCCTGAAATTTGGGGCTTTTTCTGTGAAGTACTTTTGCAGAGGCGGCGCTGCTTCACCGTGGAGGAAAACAGTCGTCGAAGAATGTATGTGTCTCATAATGTGGCCGCCAGAGGAGAAGAGGATTGAGAATTCTCTATTTCAGAATAGGTTTGAGCGGTTTTTTGAGGTTTGAAATTTTGAATTATAATGTGGAGAAGATAAACAGTTATGCCGTCTTATTTCACTTCTAGTAAACTGCAAAAGAAACTGACAGTGGCAGTTTTTGTAATTAAGTTGAACTATAGTGGTAGGTTGTGAACGGGTGACCTTAATTATCATTGGGACATTTGTGGTGTTTAAATTATAATAAGACACTTCAAAATGACATTTTTTTTTTATCATTATCCCTTGTTTTATTTTCCTTTATTTGCTTAGTGACTTTAGTTCCAACTACCCAAATATTGTGGGTTAGCCACTAATCCTCATTCCCCATGGTACGATAACTTTAGGCATAATACTTCCCTATATTGACAATGATACGTACGCTTACATAAATGTGTATGAAGTCACTATGAGACTAGTATATATAAAACCAAACACCTCTTTGGTGTTGAAAACTTCACCAAAAATTAAATTGCCCAAAATACCCTCATATAACATAATCTCTAAATTAAGCCAATAATATATATATATATATATATATATATATAGACAAAAGTGTAAAACTGAAAAAGTAACAACCACCTAGTGTGGTAAGGTTGGTTGAGTGGCCTAGCATGGAAACTTCATGTCTAGCGTTCGAGTCTCAACTCTCATCAATTTATGACCAACAAATTTGAGGAGATTTCGGGTTCGTACATCTACAAAATCATCCAAAAAAGGTTGTTATGGTTAAAAAAAAAAAGGTTAAATACTGTTTACTCCCTGAACTTTCAGGGAAAAAACAGTTCAGTCCCTCTTTTTTAATTTCACACGTTTACTCCCTTATCTCTCAATTTCGGACCAATAGGTCCATTCCATCCAATTTCTCGGTTAAGTCACTGTTGTGGTTATCCCTTTCGCTGTAAAATGTCTATCCTACCCTCACTTTTTTTTTATAAATATATTTTATTTTTAATTTTTTTCCTTGTCTTTTTTCTATTTATCTCTTCTTCTTTTTCCCTTCTGCTTTTCTCTCTCTTCTTCCTCTTCCACCACCGATGGAATTGGGTGGATCCTAAGCCAAAACGAAATCCTCCCCAGATGTATCCTCTCGCTCTGTCAAAAACCACAACATAACAAGAAATCCATGTCTACTTGTTTTGAATTCAACCAAACAACAGCATTTCAAGCTTAGTAACTCAACATTTCAATCACATCAGCAAAAGTTAAACAATTAATAATTGAGGCTCCATATATCATCTCAAGAAATATTCAAAATCAACAGCCATATGAATTTGGAAAACCCAATTTCAAAATCGGGTATAGGTCGAGCGCGACAGCTTTGATCCACTCACAAAAACCAAACCACCTTCAGCAGCACTTTCCTCATTGAATGCAAGTCTTCTATGACCCAAAGGGGAGGAGGCTGAGCACGAAGAGGACGGCACCGTCGTCGAAGTCTGGTTGAAGAGCACAATAGGGCTGGCAGCGCAGGAGAATTAAGTGCAAACCCAGTAGACGAGGATGATCAAGAAAACGATCATGAAGATCGGGTGCCATAAGAGGCTGAGGAAGACGATGAAGAGCACAACTCCGCCACCATCGAACTCATCGAGGTGAGATCAGACCAAAAATAAATAAATTGGAAATTTGTTTATGGAGAGAGAGAAGAGAGGAAAAGAGAAGAGGATCACCGGCCGACGTCATCTTCGCTCAGCCGCCACCGAAAAACATCCCCAAGCCCACCGGCCGATGTCGTCTTCTCCCTAGATCTGATCAGCTTCTCCCTGGATTGGATCATCTTCTCTCTCGGCCTCGATTTCGGGTTCAAATCGGAGCTCCAAACGGCTGCTCCACCGTAGAACTGAGGCTGCTGGCAAGACAAGGCCGGTTGGGGTTTGGCGGTGTTGGGCTGAGGCTGCTGGCAAGACGAGGCCGGTTGGGGTTCACAGCTTGGCGAGAATTTGTGAGAGACTAATGGAAGAGGAAGAAGAGAGAGAAAAGCAGAAGGGAAAAAGAAGAAGAAGAGATAAATAGAAAAAAGGACAAGGAAAAAATTAAAAATAAAATATATTTAAAAAAAAAAGTGAGGGTAGGATAGACATTTTATAGCGAAATGGATAACCACAATAGTGAGTTAACCGAGAAATCGGACGGAATGGACCTATTGGTCCGAAATTGAGAGATGAGGGAGTAAACGTGTGAAATTAAAAAGAGAGAGACTGAACTGTTTACTATTTTCTCTGAAAGTTCAGTGAGTAAACATTATTTAACCCCAAAAAAATGAAAATATAAAATAAAAAAATTGAAGTGCAAGAAAACTTTCACATTTTTTTCCTATCTTCAACAAAAACACATGCATTGCATGGATATGAAGCTAGTTATACTATAAAGCCAAAGCTCCCTTTTTCGTGTCACATGTCTCACCAAATCTTAATTTACCAAAAACACCCTTACATAACATATATTAAACCAGGTCAATAAGCAAAAAGGGCTAAAAGTGTAAAATACTATTTCATTCATACGATCAGCATACAGCATATATATGCATACTGGAGCATGTAATACAGAATGCAGCTAAATGAGATGATTCTCTCAAAAGGCCAGAAACTGTAATCTTAAAATGTAACAAACAAACAAGAGAGATATATATCAAACATTGAAAGTAATGGGATTATATCACCAATCGGGGTGCTCTGCAGCCATCTGATTATAAGTAGCAGTCCACTTAGCTTTTACATCATCCGGTACTGAATCAGGGTTTCCAAGTTCCTCAACTCCTTGCATCAGTTTTTCATACTTCTGACATTCTTGTTTGTATCGAAGTAGCTCCGGATCATCTTCGCGACATATAATCGTCAGCATAACAAAATAAAAGAGATTAGCAGCACTTAATGCAGCCAACGTCCAGTAGTAATTATCCAAACGGCTCCTGTTTATGGTGTACTGAAACCAACTAGGTTTCCCTCCTCTTGCACTTATCTTACCCACTAGATAAACTGACAACACACCGCATATGATTCCGACTCCTTTAACTGCCTGAGCTAAACTTTCCTTATAAGCACGCTTCGATCTCATAGTTTCTTCAAAGCGTACCATAATCTTTCGATTGGACTCTTTGGTTTCCTCGTCATCATCGATGTCTAGTTTAAGGAATATTTTTAAACAAATAAAGGATGCTGGAACAGCATCACCAAGGGTTCGGGGTTCCACCTGAACGGCGAAGACATTTTGAAGGGTTTTCTCTGCAAGATCTTCTGCCAAACCAAGCAGAACAAACTGTGGAACCAACCAAAACATGCTCATGGGAATTCTTTTCTCAGGCTCGTCAAGTACACCTTGGCTATTAACCATGCCTAACCTTCGGGTCTCCACTTTTGCAGCTGTTATACAACTTAGAACGGCAAATATTATTGACACCAAAACTGACAAAGCAGGAAGTTTGGCAAACCCTTCTATTGTCTGTGCCAATAATTTTTTGGGCAACTCTTGCAAAGCTGGTAGAATAAGAATAGGAATCAATAACTTTCCAATGTAGGGGTTCAAATCGGTTGCTTGTTCGATGAAGAAAGTACTTCCAATCGAAGACACAACACCTATTAGGACAAAGTTCATGCATAAACTGCATAAGGGAATCAACCATGTGATGCTTTTTGTATCTAATTTCCTGAAAACTCTAGAAAGAATGCTCGAGTCTGGTTTAGGACGTTCATACGAAGATAAACCAGATATGAAAATAAGTACTGATACCACGGTAAATGTGGCTGGGATCCCAAACTTAAATGACCAAGGGTGGACATAACCAATTGTCGTAATTGCGACTCCAGGGACCAACAGCGATAGCATCACAAAGAAGAAATCCTTACATGAACGTATTTGGCACAACAAGTGGTCATTGCCATCTGCTTCTGGCGATGGAAACAACTGTTCATATGTTGGTGGAGGTATCTGCGATTCTACAAACTCCATTAACGAGGATAAGTGACCGGACACTCCCACAGCTATTAGAGGCAATCCTGTATAAAAGAGAATTCTTTGAACTTGGCCAATGCACTCGCCATCGAATGAACTACAAGTCCCTGTTGCATGAGAAAGGACCGGTGGTGTTGACATCGTCAAAAGGACCAAACCCTACAGTAATAGAAAAAGAGAATGATTATGATCATTGTTTAGTTGTCTTATATGTAAAGCCAACAGCGCCTTTTTTCTTTTTTTTTCCTTCCCTTTTTTTGGGAAGCCAACAGCTTTTTAAAATGGTTAAATTTTTGAAACTTCTATTATATCCTAGTTTTATTAATTTGCAAATAAAAATGCATTTTATCAAAAAAGGATATAGTGAAAAAATTGATGTTAGCCATAAAACTTAAAAACTATCCACTACCCCTTTCTTTCTTTTTTTCTTTTTTTTTTCAACAAATTTCTTTTATTGTTGTTATATTCATTTTACGATCCAGCTCTTCTTTACTATTGTTAAAAAATAAAAAACAAAAGGCCAAATAGTACACACGTAGTGCATGTCAAGAGGATAGTAGTAGTAGGTAAATGACCTATTTTAGGCCTTCAAATTGCCTTCTAACCTTGTTTTATCAAATAGTTAAAAATGACCATATGAAAGGGGTCAAAAGTCTTAATTATAATAGGAATAATTCTGTGTAACCCATATGCCAAAAACTCTATATCTATCTCAATTCTCACAACCGCACGGCTTCTCTTTTTTCATTCTCATACTCATCATCCAAGGTATTGTTTTACTCTCAGACGTTCAAACTCCCCTAGAAACGACTCTGTTAGCGGACCACCCCAAACTCTATAACTTGGGGTTATAATCAATTAGGTCGATCGGCTTCGTTTAGATGATAGTTGCTGAATTAATAGTTTGGTTCGCCATGCAAACAAGAGTCCACAAATATAACTTGCCATAAATACATTAAACTTGACAGTATATGAGTTCTCAACACAATTACGCACTAGCATAACGTACTTCTGCTAAACTCCAAAGCTTTTAGTCAAAATCTTTTTGAGCAACTTCAGTACTAACTAATTCTTTATTTAACTATAGAGTAGAGGAGGATTAAGCCAATAGAAAAAGGAAGAGGATTTAGAATTAGGGTTGGGATGAAAAAGAGGATAATTACTGATTTCGATATGTTCGTTTGAGAGTTTCTCTCCATCAAATTGTTCAATTGAACTGATTTGAAGCCCAAAATCCTATTACATTTTAACGGGTTTCTTCTCTCCAGCAATTTTATGATTGAGAGTCCAGCACTGTGTCGGATGCTAAATATGAGAAGGGAAAAGAGGAGCTGTGTAGTCATGAGGATTGAGATAGGTGAAAATAGGATTTTGGCAGATGGGTTACACAAAATTTTAATCATTTTTTATCCCTTCATATGATTATTTTTTAACTATTTGATAAAATAAGGTTAAAAATCAATTTAAATGTCTAAAATAGGTCATTTATCAAAATTTCTCGTAGTGTGAAGCCACTGAGTTAGCTTTAATTAGTATTATTATCTTATATAATACTAGCAACTCTCACATTCTATGCATATGATGAAATAAAATTGCAAAGAAAATAGAGTGGGAGAGAAAGAGAGTTTCTATTGGGACCTCCAAATCTGCTCACTTGACCTCACTCTGTTATGAATTATTAAATGACATATATAACCTACTATAAAATGACTATTAGGGACAATAATTATACAAAAAAAATGGTTATATTTATTTTCTCTAGACTTTCCAATTCAATAATATTAGATTGCATTCTTTATTATTTTCCCTATCTATTTTCATTTTCCAATTTCACTACGTACTCATTAAAGCATTCATATATATATATATATATATATATATATATATTTATACTATTATTAAGAGAAGAGGTTTTGTTAGCTAAAATCAAAAATTTTGACAGAATCATCCTTAAGAGATTAAAATACTTTGAGAATTAATTAAATAACAAGGGCTATTACGACAATTACAAATTATATTTTTCTTAATAAAAATAAACAAAATAAATCCCACAACCCACTTTTCTCTCCCACTAACTTCTCTCTGCAATAACAGTTTTCTTCCATTATCTTTCCTTTTTTATTTTCTGAAAAAAAAAAATTACTTGCACATGCAAAGCATGTGTGAAGGAAGGCTAGTATTAAGAAATAAAACTATGATTAAGATAAAAATGTATGATATGCATATTGAACACATATTGGTCGGGAGAACAAAATAAATTGTATTATGCCCTAAATCTAAATCTATCTATTATATTTGTAAAAAGAAGAAGAAAAAAAAAAGAGCTAGCAAATAAAAATAAATAAAAAATATTTAAATAATTAATCATGAGGTACAGAAAATAGAGAAACATTAAGAAAAAATTATTAATCTTTTTTTTTTTGAACAGCTAAAAAAGAAAAAGTAAATAAAAAAAATCACATAATAGTTCATGTTATTTTATTTTTATTAATTTTTAAAACTCAATACCTTGTGTTTGATTTTTTTTTTTATTGAATAAGAGATTTATGTTATCTGATTAAGAAATGGAGATGTAATTAAGATTTATAGAGTAATTAAATCATTGAAATGACTTAGTTTTTTTAATTATAAAATAAAAATTCATATATTAGTGTGTCCTTTTGTACATGTAACAGTGAGCTTGGAAAATTATTACATGGTCCCGGACCATAGTACATGTGGTGCTCCGGGGTGATGTTATTGAACCATGTGACTCGTAGTGATTTCTGATTGGTCTCTTAAATTAATTTTTTTTTTTCACCCCATGCATGGTCTCCACCACATGGCAGTGCCATGTGGTACTCCAGGACCACCTAATAATTCCTCATGCTGGTGAGCTCTCATTCACTCTTATATTTGCACTCTTACCAAAGATTTGGTGTTTGAAATGGAAATCTAAAAAAAAAAAAAAAATAGTTCAAGTATCTTTGGTTAATATTGTGGGATTAAAATTAGTAACCGATGTTTTACTGATGGAAGCTAGGAGAGGCTATTTGAAATAGAAGAGAAAGTATGATTATGGAATATAAAAGTCTTGGAATTCCTCTTTCTTGAATTTGGTTTTTTTTGTCTTATTAAATTAAAACTAATTTCATGTTACTGAAAGTCTATCTTTTAAAACAACATATAATTGCATTTATCACAACCTTATTCTAGAAGATGACATGAATGGCTTGAGAATACTGAACACAAAAGTCTAGAAATTAGTACTACCCAGTCTATGAATGAGGAAAATGATAGAAGCGTTAGAGAGGACCTGCATTTTTTTTTTTAATTTGTCAAAGAAAAACCTAGCTTGATGATATTATCATTCATCTTAACAGTCAAAAGTCGTTGAGCGTTGACCCTAGAGAAACTTACAGCGGCGAAGGCAAATCTGGACAGCAAGACCACCCAGTAGCTGCCGACGAAAGCATCCATTATTAGTTTCAAGCCCACTGGCATTATGCCCACTGTTCCCGAATACAGATTGACAATAATCGCTGCATGTGTTATACTGATCTTCCAGACTCCAGTTAGATATGTCGCCATTATCGACATGAGATATGTGGTGAGTAAATTCGGCCAAACTAGAACTGCAATAGGATCAAAAGGAAAATCATTCAAGTTTAAAATTAATGTAATATAATGAAGTACGTACTTCGTTTGGGATAAAAATTTAGATTGTCAGGAATGACTCGATGTATAGCAGGGGTTTGCTTACCACCGTACTTCATCATCTGAAATAGTGTGCTTTCTTTAGTGATCATTTTAAGGTATCGTATAGTATGGACACAGAAAAGAAATAGAGCAGTAAAGGCAGGATATCCAGACTCCAAATCAGAGCTTAGGAAACGAGAATTTTCCTTCTATCTTCCCCTTTCCTCTTTCCTTTTCCTTCTTCTGGGACTGATATCATCCCCTTCCTTTATACTGGAAGATTTCAAAATAACACAACGATGATCATTGACCGGAAGCAAAATTATAAAAATAAATTAACTGTAAATTAAAAGGGCAGTGCTATTCACACACAATTTTTCTCTATTCACACACCTCTTCTATTTTTCTATTACTTTAATTCAAATTTTTTTTTTTATAAATTACCCTAACTATCCTCCCTTGTAATTTTGTTTCTTTTTCTTTTTTTCTTTTTTTCTATTTGGCGAGTCAATAATCCCCAAATCCTAACCCTATTTTCCCGCAGATACAGAGGACTTCAAAAATCTTTTTGATTCCCTCTTTTCTTTTCCATCAAAAACTTCTCTAGCACAATCATTCTATCTCTCTAATGTGATACTTTGAAGTTCAATCATGGCAGGACAAGAAACTTTACACTCATCTTTGAAGAAAGTTTTACTTCTGATTTGCAATGGAGACATGGAAGAAAAATATGAGTTCAGTGATCATTCGAGCCCCTTTAAATCCATCATTCTTGGTAAGATTCTAACTGAAATGATTTGGTGCATGTATTTGAATCCATTGAGCAACTATAGAACTTTACAACATCCTAATAATGATGATCTTATGATGATAGACATGATTTGTTCTACTATATTATGCTAGTAGAACATAATATTGTCCCCACACGAAGATTGCAACTCATTGCATTCAATATTATGTAGAGCATTTCTAAATGTTGTTTACATTATTGGCTGTAGTGTGAAGCTTGTAGCTGAAGTGGATAAAACGATGATATATATTTTTTTTTATTTGAGGATGATGCACCTAGATTAAGAATCATAAACAAACAAGCATTTTGTTTGGTGCTTTGTAAATTATGAGGACAAACTTTGTAATTTGGATTCAGTTGGATGAAGGTAATTATCTGAGAAGCATATTCCTTGTCTAATAATACAGGTCATTCTACTTTTAAAAAAAAAAAAAGTTTTGTTTTTCCTTAATTTATAGGTAAAAAAAAAATTGATTGATTATATAATGATGTTTGATTCATGATTGACTAGCCAAATAGAAAAAAGCTTAAAGAAAAAAAATAGAATTACAACGGAGGGTAGTTAGGGTAATTTATAAAAAAAATTGAATTAAAGTAATAGAAAAATAGAAAGGGTGTGTGAATAGAGAAAAATGGTAAATGTGTGTGAATTAAAAATGTAACTTAGTGAAACAAATGAATAAACTTGTAAGTCTCCATAGAAGTCCAAATATAAAATGAAGTCAAGCACCTAAAAACGTGAAACCCTACGAGCGGAGAAAAAAGAACAGAGCAGAGTTTCAAGCGATCTCTCCCGACCAAACGTCGCCTGCGTTGTTGCCGCTGTGTTCCGGCGAGGGAGAGGATGGTGATTCGGGCTAGCAGCATTGTTCTATGGCAGCGGTCTGGTCCAGGGTTGGAGAATGGTAGCGGGATCTCTGAGCGAACTGATCGATCTCGATCTGTTCTTTTGGGATCGGAGATGAGGGCAAACGTGGAGCAGCGCTGGGGTGGGGCTTGCCCGTGACGGGTGATGGCGTCACTGCGGCATCTGGGATCTGGGCAGGGCCTGGGACTCCTATCTCCTGGCAGAGACCAGCCCAGAGTGAGTCTAACTCGCTTTAGATTGCGGTCTCGTACGTTTGCTGGGTTCTTGGGGGGGGGGGGGGTTTGCGTTGCGGTGCAGTGGTATGGCGCGGCTGCGTGGTGGTGCAAGGAGGCAGCGTGGTGACAGCAAAGCGCGCTGGCAGCAAGCCGTTGCTTTGGGGCCTTGTTGGTGGTCTTTAATGTCTAATTATTTAGTTTCTCGTTGTTTTCTTTCCGTTGTTTTTGTGGTGAGGTGTTTTGATTTAGGTTTTTGGCTTAGCTTAATAAGTCCTTACTCTTTCGAGCTAGGGTTCTGGAGTCTTGGTATGGTAGGTGTTGTGTTATTCCCAGGATTTCAATTTACCTTTTTGTGGTCAAAGTAATGGGGAGAAGCTTCTGCACATGGTCTGGCGGTTTTGGGTCATGGTGTTGAAAGGGGTTCTTATTGAGGTTGGCTGTGAGGATGTGCGCGCTTTGTCTCCTGGGTTAGTATGGATGAAGTGTCGTGGATATGGCGTTATTTTCGGGGATTACATGTTTTACTCTCGTTGTTATCATGTTGTCAACGTGGTTGTCACTTGCTCTTGCACGTGGTCTGGTTGGTTTGGGACACGGTGTTGATAAAGGGGAAGTGGTTGTTTGTAATGTTGGCTGCAGGAATTAATTGTGACTCTCAAAAGTGGTCTTATGTTGTAGCCAGAGTTTAGGGGCCATTGGGTTTGTTAGGTGTTGGGCCCATTTGGCTCATGGATGTTATCGTGTATGGCGGACCCGTAATTGAGGTTGTTCTTAGGGAGGAGCAAGGTTTTAAATATCGGTATTTTCATATCTATCGGTACTTTGAAAAAGGGAGATATCGGATATATCGGGGATACAGTGTACGAAAATATCGTTTTTGAAAAAAGTAAATTTATTAGAAATTTAGAACTACATATAAATACATATGAATGTAAACTTCATCTACATTCAAAAAGAGACTCTAGGCGGTTGAAAAGCCGCTCGAGGGTCTACGAAAATCCAATAATCAGACCAAGACATATGACCTATATAGTGCGAATTGTAGTGATGAACATGATAGTTATAGATCTCTTTAGAGCTGCCGACTGTTTCTCCTATAAGGGGATAATAAGGATGAACCCAACTAGATGACTGATCATATACTTCTCCATATTGATTATATCCATAAGCATCATAACCAAATTGATTGTTGCCTTCATGAGATTCATTTGAGATCCCACTGCGCTCTGTGCCTAAACTGATAGAGTCAAAACTTAAGGCAATTGAAGAAACATCAGATGGGGTACTTTGATCATCAGTTACACCTCTAGTCCACCTCCCATATCGGATCTTCTCTTGAGCATCATGACCAGCTGTTCTCACTCCGTGGTCTTCATCTTGGGTGGCATGATCAAAATTACCTTCAAAACTACATATCATATGTAGTTTGCTTCATATCATATATCACTTTCTATTTTTAATTATGTTGATCCACTAAAACAAGAGACACCTTCGAAAAAAAATTTCAGGTTTAAGACACAGACTACACAGTAGCTTCGTTGTTCCTCACTTTTTCAAGATGCATAGCCAAAATTTAATACTCCGTACTCTGCACTCTCTTCTCATAATGTCATCCATATATGGTTCATTGACTTCCTTCTGTAGTGTCATTTGGCCTCATTTGAATAATTGAACCTTTATGGCTTTATCATCTTTCTATTATTCAACTACAGAGTTACAGAAATAGTCATAGACTACACAATACCAAATCTCTCCTCACACAGATTTGCATTTAGACTTTTAGAGAATTACTTCTCACCCAAAATCGCCTTGAGGGTATTTATCCAATTCTCCTCACCTAGATTCGCCTTGAGGGAATTTTCTACTCACCTAGATTCACCTTGAGGGGATTTCTCCTCACTCAAATTTGCCTTTAGGAAATCTCTCTTCACACATATTTTCATTTAGAGAATCACTGAATTTTTATTTTTTTTACCTCAAATTTTACAGATATTTCTTCACTTTATCGGGATATATCACAAATATCTAATATATCGGGGATATTTGACGATGTCGGAGAAATTTCGCAGAAACGGTGACAGATAAGATATTTACCCGGTAGATATATCGGTCCGTCGAAAAAAGGAGATATCGGGAGATATATCGGAAATATCGCAGAGATTTAGAACCTCGAGGAGGAGAGTGGCGAATTTATGTTCACCACCGGTTGTTCCCGTTTGTAATCGTATTTTATGGAGTAAAATGTTTCTTCCATTCTAAAAAAAAAACACCTAATATATTTTTTCATCTGGACAAAATTAGTCATTGACTAACGCACGTCTTCCGAGTCTTTTTTTAATTACCGATATATCTACACCAATTATGTATATCAAGTTGTTAACAAAAAACAAAGTACAACCAGACAATGTGCCCTAAATACAGCCGGAAAACAAAATAAAATCAGACAAGGTATACAAGGCCGGCTCTAAAATCATTTGAGGCAAGCTCGTGTTCACAACCAAACAAATTTGAATGATTTTCCTTTCGAATGTATATCATCCAAAACATATTATAGTCATACAACCAATGGCAGGCTCTTTTGTGTACCTAACATTGTCACTGGCCAGAGAGGGGTTGTAGTCGTGTTTCTCTTTGTAACTAGTTGTTACACCCCGCGCATTGCTGCGGGGTTGTGTTTTTTTTTTTCTAGTCTCTTCCACTGCTTTTGCTTAGAACATTATTTACCCTAAGTTCCAAAAAAAAAAAAAAACAGAGGTAAGAAAAGTATGTACCCCATCTTTTTGTATATAAAAGAAACAAACTACAGTTGAAGAGAGGGACACCTACCTTTACTTTTTATGAAAGAAAAATTATAATTAACATGAAACTGAAAATGAAAGAGCACAAAACAAAGTGCAAATACAACTTAGAAAAATGCTCTGGAAACCCAAGTAAAAATCCAAAATGGAAGGAAGCAAATGAAACTGGGAAAAATAAGTAACAACCATAAGCACCTTAAATGACTAAACCAACAGAAGACAAATCTATACATAGACAATTAAGAGAAACAACATAAAGACTTTACATTAGTGAGAGAACTAAGAGATCCGGCTAGAGCGCGTGTACAGTGCTCAAGGTTTTAAATATCGGTATTTTCATATCTATCGGTACTTTGAAAAAGGGAGATATCGGATATATCGAGGATACAGTGTACGAAAATATCGTTTTTGAAAAAAAGTAAATTTATTATAAATTTAGAACTACATATAAATACATATGAATGTAAACTTCATCTACATTCAAAAAGAGACTCTAGGCGGTTGAAAAGCCGCTCGCTGGTCTACGAAGAGGCAATAATCAGACCAAGACATATGACCCATATAGTGCGAATTGTAGTGATGAACATGATAGTTATAGATCTCTTTAGAGCTGCCGACTGTTTCTCTTATAAGGGGATAATAAGGATGAACCCAACTAGATGACTGATCATATACTTCTCCATATTGATTATATCCATAAGCATCATAACCAAATTGATTGTTGCCTTCATGAGATTCATTTGAGATCCCACTGCGCTCTGTGCCTAAACTGATAGAGTCAAAACTTAAGGCAATTGAAGAAACATCAGATGGGGTACTTTGATCATCAGTTGCACCTCTAGTCCTCCTCCCATATCGGGTCTTCTGTTGAGCACCATGACCAGCTGTTCACACTCCGTGGTCTTCATCTTGGGTGGCATGATCAAAATTACCTTCAAAACTACATATCATATGTAGTTTGCTTCATATCATATATCACTTTCTATTTTTAATTATGTTGATCCACTAAAACAAGAGACACCTTCCAAAAAAAAATTTCAGGTTTAAGACACAGACTACACAGTAGTTTCGTTGTTCCTCACTTTTTCAAGATGCATAGCCAAAATTTAATACTCCGTACTCTGCACTCTCTTCTCATCATGTCATCCATATATGGTTCCTTGACTTCCTTCTACTGTGTCATTTTGCCTCATTTGAATAATTGAACGTTTATGGCTTTATCTTCTTTCTATTATTCAACTACAGAGTTACAAACTACATACAGAGTTACAGAAATAGTCACAGACTACACAATACCAAATCTCTCCTCACACAGATTTGCATTTAGACTTTTAGAGAATTACTTCTCACCCAAAATCGCCTTGAGGGTATTTCTCCAATTCTCGTCACCTAGATTCGCCTTGAGGGGATTTTCTACTCACCTAGATTCACCTTGAGGGGATTTCTCCTCACTCAAATTTGCCTTTAGGAAATCTCTCTTCACACAGATTTTCATTTAGAGAATTACAAAGTTTTTTTTATTTTTACCTCAAATTTTACATATATTTCTTCACTTTATCGGGATATATCGCAAATATCAAATATATCGGTGATATTTGACGATGTCAGAGAAATTTCGCAAAAACAGTGACAGATAAGATATTTACCCCCTACATATATCGGTCCGTCGAAAAAAAGAGATATCGGGAGATATATCGGAAATATCGCAGAGATTTAGAACCTTGGGGAGGAGAGTGGGGAATTTATATTCACCACCGGTTGTTCCCGTTTGTAATCGTATTTTATGGAATAAAATGTTTCTTCCATTCTAAAAAAAGAAAAACACACCTAATATATTTTTTCATCTGGACAAAATTAGTCATTGACTGACGCACGTCTTCGAGTCTTTTTTTAATTACCGATATATCTACACCAATTAGGTATATCAAGTTGTTAACAAAAAACAATATACAACCAGCAATGTGCCCAAAATACAGACAGAAAACAAAACACAACCAGACAAGGTTTACAAGGTCAGCTCTAAAATCATTTGAGACAGGCTCGTGTTCACAACCAAACAAATTTGAATGATTTTCTTTTGCATGTATCTCATCCAAAACATATTATAGTCATATAGCCAATGGCAGGCTCTTTTGTGTACCTAACGTTGTCACTGGCCAGAGAGGGGTTGTAGTCGTGTTTCTCTTTGTAACTAGTTGTTACACCCCGCGCATTGCTGCGGGGTTGTGTTTTTTTTTTCTAGTCTCTTCCACTGCTTTTGCTTAGAACATTATTTACCCTAAGTTCCAAAAAAAAAAAAAACAGAGGTGAGAAAAGTATGTACCCCATCTTTTTGTATATAAAAGAAACAAACTACAGTTGAAGAGAGGGACACCTACCTTTACTTTTTATGAAAGAAAAATTATAATTAACATGAAACTGAAAATGAAAGAGCACAAAACAAAGTGCAAATACAACTTAGAAAAATGCTCTGGAAACCCAAGTAAAAATCCAAAATGGAAGGAAGCAAATGAAACTGGGAAAAATAAGTAACAACCATAAGCACCTTAAATGACTAAACCAACAGAAGACAAATCTATACATAGACAATTAAGAGAAACAACATAAAGACTTTACATTAGTGAGAGAACTAAGAGATCCGGCTAGAGCGCGTGTGCAGTGCTCAAGGTTTTAAATATCGGTATTTTCATATCTATCGGTACTTTGAAAAAGGGAGGTATCGGATATATCGGGGATACAGTGTACGAAAATATCGTTTTTGAAAAAAAAGTAAATTTATTATAAATTTAGAACTACATGTAAATACATATGAATGTAAACTTCATCTACATTCAAAAAGAGACTCTAGGAGGTTGAAAAGCCGCTCGCGGGTCTACGAAAATCCAATAATCAGACCAAGACATATGACCCATATAGTGCGAATTGTAGTGATGAACATGATAGTTATAGATCTCTTTAGAGCTGCCGATTGTTTCTCCTATAAGGGGATAATAAGGATGGACCCAATTAGATAATTGATCATATACTTCTCCATATTGATTATAACCATAAGCATCATAACCAAATTGATTGTTGCCTTCATGAGATTCATTTGAGATCCCACTGCGCTCTGTGCCTAAACTGATAGAGTCAAAACTTAAGGCAATTGAAGAAACATCAGATGTACTTTGATCATCAGTTGCACCTCTAGTCCTCCTCCCATATCGGGTCTTCTCTTGAGCACCATGACCAGCTGTTCTCACTCCGTGGTTTCATCTTGGGTGGCATGATCAAAATTACCTTCAAAACTACATATCATATGTAGTTTGCTTCATATTTTTAATTATGTTGATCCACTAAAACAAGAGACAACTTCCAAAAAAAATTTCAGGTTTAAGACACAGACTACACAGTAGCTTCGTTGTTCCTCACTTTTTCAAGATGCATAGCCAAAATTTAATACTCCGTACTCTGCACTCTCTTCTCATCATGTCATCCATATATGGTTCTTGACTTCCTTCTGCAGTGTCATTTGGCCTCATTTGAATAATTGAACCTTTATGGCTTTATCTTCTTTCTATTATTCAACTACAGAGTTACAAACTACATACAGAGTTACAAAAATAGTCACAGACTACACAATACCAAATCTCTCCTCACACAGATTTGCATTTAGACTTTTAGAGAATTACTTCTCACCCAAAATCACCTTGAGGGTATTTATCCAATTCTCCTCACCTAAATTCGCCTTGAGGGGATTTTCTACTCACCTAGATTCGCCTTGAGGGGATTTCTCCTCACTCAAATTTGCCTTTAAGAAATCTCTCTTCACACAGATTTTCATTTAGAGAATTACTAAGTTTTTTTTTTTTTTTTTTACCTCAAATTTTACATATATTTCTTCACTTTATCGGGATATATCGCAAATATCTAATATATCGGTGATATTTGACGATGTCAGAGAAATTTCACAGAAACAGTGACAGATAAGATATTTACCCCCTAGATATATCGGTCCGTCGAAAAAAAAAGATATCGGGAGATATATCGGAAATATCGCAGAGATTTAGAACCTTGGGGAGGAGACTGGGGAATTTATATTCACCACCGGTTGTTCCCGTTTGTAATCGTATTTAATGGAATAAAATGCTTCTTCCATTCTAAAAAAAAAAAACACCTAATATATTTTTTCATCTGGACAAAATTAGTCATTGACTGACGCACTCTTCGAGTCTTTTTTTAATTAACGATATATCTACACCAATTATGTATATCAAGTTGTTAACAAAAAACAATATACAACCAGCAATGTGCCCAAAATACAGCCAGAAAACAAAACACAACCAGACAAGGATTACAAGGTCAGCTCTAAAATCATGAGGCAGGCTCGTGTTCACAACCAAACAAATTTGAATGATTTTCCTTTCGAATGTATATCATCCAAAACATATTATAGTCATATAGCCAATGGCAGGCTCTTTTGTGTACCTAACGTTGTCATTGGCCAGAGAGGGGTTGTAGTCGTGTTTCTCTTTGTAACTAGTTGTTACACCCCGCGCATTGCTGCGGGGTTGTGTTTTTTTTTTTCTAGTCTCTTCCACTGCTTTTGCTTAGAACATTATTTACCCTAAGTTCCAAAAAAAAAAAAAAACAGAGGTAAGAAAAGTATGTACCCCATCTTTTTGAATATAAAAGAAACAAACTACAGTTGAAGAGAGGGACACCTACCTTTACTTTTTATGAAAGAAAAATTATAATTAACATGAAACTGAAAATGAAAGAGCACAAAACAAAGTGCAAATACAACTTAGAAAAATGCTCTGGAAACCCAAGTAAAAATCCAAAATGGAAGGAAGCAAATGAAACTGGGAAAAATAAGTAACAACCATAAGCACCTTAAATAACTAAACCAACAGAAGACAAATCTATACATAGACAATTAAGAGAAACAACATAAAGACTTTACATTAGTGAGAGAACTAAGAGATCCGGCTAGAGCGCGTGTGCAGTGCTCAAGGTTTTAAATATCGGTATTTTCATATCTATCGGTACTTTGAAAAAGGGAGATATCGGATATATCGAGGATACAGTGTACGAAAATACCGTTTTTGAAAAAAAGTAAATTTATTATAAATTTAGAACTACATATAAATACATATGAATGTAAACTTCATCTACATTGAAAAAGAGAATCTAGGCGGTTGAAAAGCCGCTCGCTGGTCTACGAAGAGGCAATAATCAGACCAAGACATATGACCCATATAGTGCGAATTGTAGTGATGAACATGATAGTTATAGATCTCTTTAGAGCTGCCGACTGTTTCTCTTCTAAGGGGATAATAAGGATGGACCCAACTAGATGACTGATCATATACTTCTCCATATTGATTATATCCATAAGCATCATAACTAAATTGATTGTTGCCTTCATGAGATTCATTTGAGATCCCACTGCGCTCTGTGCCTAAACTGATAGAGTCAAAACTTAAGGCAATTGAAGAAACATCAGATGGGGTACTTTGATCATCAGTTGCACCTCTAGTCCTCCTCCCATATCGGGTCTTCTGTTGAGCACCATGACCAGCTGTTCACACTCCGTGGTCTTCATCTTGGGTGGCATGATCAAAATTACCTTCAAAACTACATATTATATGTAGTTTGCTTCATATCATATATCACTTTCTATTTTTAATTATTGATCCACTAAAACAAGAGACACCTTCCAAAAAAAAATTTCAGGTTTAAGACACAGACTACACAGTAGTTTCGTTGTTCCTCATTTTTTCAAGATGCATAGCCAAAATTTAATACTCCGTACTCTGCACTCTCTTCTCATCATGTCATCCATATATGGTTCCTTGACTTCCTTCTACTGTGTCATTTTGCCTCATTTGAATAATTGAACGTTTATGGCTTTATCTTCTTTCTATTATTCAACTACAGAGTTACAAACTACATACAGAGTTACAGAAATAGTCACAGACTACACAATACCAAATCTCTCCTCACACAGATTTGCATTTAGACTTTTAGAGAATTACTTCTCACCCAAAATCGCCTTGAGGGTATTTCTCCAATTCTCGTCACCTAGATTCGCCTTGAGGGGATTTTCTACTCACCTAGATTCACCTTGAGGGGATTTCTCCTCACTCAAATTTGCCTTTAGGAAATCTCTCTTCACACAGATTTTCATTTAGAGAATTACAAAGTTTTTTTTTATTTTTACCTCAAATTTTACATATATTTCTTCACTTTATCGGGATATATCGCAAATATCAAATATATCGATGATATTTGACGATGTCAGAGAAATTTCGCAGAAACAGTGACAGATAAGATATTTACCCCCTACATATATCGGTCCGTCGAAAAAAAGAGATATCGGGAGATATATCGGAAATATCGCAGAGATTTAGAACCTTGGGGAGGAGAGTGGGGAATTTATATTCACCACCGGTTGTTCCCGTTTGTAATCGTATTTTATGGAATAAAATGTTTCTTCCATTCTAAAAAAAGAAAAACACACCTAATATATTTTTTCATCTGGACAAAATTAGTCATTGACTGACGCACGTCTTCGAGTCTTTTTTTAATTACCGATATATCTACACCAATTAGGTATATCAAGTTGTTAACAAAAAACAATATACAACCAGCAATGTGCCCAAAATACAGACAGAAAACAAAACACAACCAGACAAGGTTTACAAGGTCAGCTCTAAAATCATTTGAGACAGGCTCGTGTTCACAACCAAACAAATTTGAATGATTTTCTTTTGCATGTATCTCATCCAAAACATATTATAGTCATATAGCCAATGGCAGGCTCTTTTGTGTACCTAACGTTGTCACTGGCCAGAGAGGGGTTGTAGTCGTGTTTCTCTTTGTAACTAGTTGTTACACCCCGCGCATTGCTGCGGGGTTGTGTTTTTTTTTTTCTAGTCTCTTCCACTGCTTTTGCTTAGAACATTATTTACCCTAAGTTCCAAAAAAAAAAAAAACAGAGGTGAGAAAAGTATGTACCCCATCTTTTTGTATATAAAAGAAACAAACTACAGTTGAAGAGAGGGACACCTACCTTTACTTTTTATGAAAGAAAAATTATAATTAACATGAAACTGAAAATGAAAGAGCACAAAACAAAGTGCAAATACAACTTAGAAAAATGCTCTGGAAACCCAAGTAAAAATCCAAAATGGAAGGAAGCAAATGAAACTGGGAAAAATAAGTAACAACCATAAGCACCTTAAATGACTAAACCAACAGAAGACAAATCTATACATAGACAATTAAGAGAAACAACATAAAGACTTTACATTAGTGAGAGAACTAAGAGATCCGGCTAGAGCGCGTGTGCAGTGCTCAAGGTTTTAAATATCGGTATTTTCATATCTATCGGTACTTTGAAAAAGGGAGGTATCGGATATATCGGGGATACAGTGTACGAAAATATCGTTTTTGAAAAAAAAGTAAATTTATTATAAATTTAGAACTACATGTAAATACATATGAATGTAAACTTCATCTACATTCAAAAAGAGACTCTAGGAGGTTGAAAAGCCGCTCGCGGGTCTACGAAAATCCAATAATCAGACCAAGACATATGACCCATATAGTGCGAATTGTAGTGATGAACATGATAGTTATAGATCTCTTTAGAGCTGCCGATTGTTTCTCCTATAAGGGGATAATAAGGATGGACCCAATTAGATAATTGATCATATACTTCTCCATATTGATTATAACCATAAGCATCATAACCAAATTGATTGTTGCCTTCATGAGATTCATTTGAGATCCCACTGCGCTCTGTGCCTAAACTGATAGAGTCAAAACTTAAGGCAATTGAAGAAACATCAGATTGTGTACTTTGATCATCAGTTGCACCTCTAGTCCTCCTCCCATATCGGGTCTTCTCTTGAGCACCATGACCAGCTGTTCTCACTCCGTGGTTTTCATCTTGGGTGGCATGATCAAAATTACCTTCAAAACTACATATCATATGTAGTTTGCTTCATATTTTTAATTATGTTGATCCACTAAAACAAGAGACAACTTCCAAAAAAAATTTCAGGTTTAAGACACAGACTACACAGTAGCTTCGTTGTTCCTCACTTTTTCTAGATGCATAGCCAAAATTTAATACTCCGTACTCTGCACTCTCTTCTCATCATGTCATCCATATATGGTTTCTTGACTTCCTTCTGCAGTGTCATTTGGCCTCATTTGAATAATTGAACCTTTATGGCTTTATCTTCTTTCTATTATTCAACTACAGAGTTACAAACTACATACAGAGTTACAAAAATAGTCACAGACTACACAATACCAAATCTCTCCTCACACAGATTTGCATTTAGACTTTTAGAGAATTACTTCTCACCCAAAATCACCTTGAGGGTATTTATCCAATTCTCCTCACCTAAATTCGCCTTGAGGGGATTTTCTACTCACCTAGATTCGCCTTGAGGGGATTTCTCCTCACTCAAATTTGCCTTTAAGAAATCTCTCTTCACACAGATTTTCATTTAGAGAATTACTAAGTTTTTTTTTTTTTTTACCTCAAATTTTACATATATTTCTTCACTTTATCGGGATATATCGCAAATATCTAATATATCGGTGATATTTGACGATGTCAGAGAAATTTCACAGAAACAGTGACAGATAAGATATTTACCCCCTAGATATATCGGTCCGTCGAAAAAAAAGATATCGGGAGATATATCGGAAATATCGCAGAGATTTAGAACCTTGGGGAGGAGACTGGGGAATTTATATTCACCACCGGTTGTTCCCGTTTGTAATCGTATTTAATGGAATAAAATGCTTCTTCCATTCTAAAAAAAAAAAAACACCTAATATATTTTTTCATCTGGACAAAATTAGTCATTGACTGACGCACTCTTCGAGTCTTTTTTTAATTAACGATATATCTACACCAATTATGTATATCAAGTTGTTAACAAAAAACAATATACAACCAGCAATGTGCCCAAAATACAGCCAGAAAACAAAACACAACCAGACAAGGATTACAAGGTCAGCTCTAAAATCATATGAGGCAGGCTCGTGTTCACAACCAAACAAATTTGAATGATTTTCCTTTCGAATGTATATCATCCAAAACATATTATAGTCATATAGCCAATGGCAGGCTCTTTTGTGTACCTAACGTTGTCATTGGCCAGAGAGGGGTTGTAGTCGTGTTTCTCTTTGTAACTAGTTGTTACACCCCGCGCATTGCTGCGGGGTTGTGTTTTTTTTTTCTAGTCTCTTCCACTGCTTTTGCTTAGAACATTATTTACCCTAAGTTCCAAAAAAAAAAAAAACAGAGGTAAGAAAAGTATGTACCCCATCTTTTTGAATATAAAAGAAACAAACTACAGTTGAAGAGAGGGACACCTACCTTTACTTTTTATGAAAGAAAAATTATAATTAACATGAAACTGAAAATGAAAGAGCACAAAACAAAGTGCAAATACAACTTAGAAAAATGCTCTGGAAACCCAAGTAAAAATCCAAAATGGAAGGAAGCAAATGAAACTGGGAAAAATAAGTAACAACCATAAGCACCTTAAATGACTAAACCAACAGAAGACAAATCTATACATAGACAATTAAGAGAAACAACATAAAGACTTTACATTAGTGAGAGAACTAAGAGATCCGGCTAGAGCGCGTGTACAGTGCTCAAGGTTTTAAATATCGGTATTTTCATATCTATCGGTACTTTGAAAAAGAGAGATATCGGATATATCGGGGATACAGTGTACGAAAATATCGTTTTTGAAAAAAAAGTAAATTTATTATAAATTTAGAACTACATATAAATACATATGAATGTAAACTTCATCTACATTGAAAAAGAGACTCTAGGCGGTTGAAAAGCCGCACGCTGGTCTACGAAGAGGTAATAATCAGACCAAGACATATGACTCATATAGTGCGAATTGTAGTGATGAACATGATAGTTATAGATCTCTTTAGAGCTGCCGATTGTTTCTCCTATAAGGGGATAATAAGGATGGACCCAATTAGATGATTGATCATATACTTCTCCATATTGATTATATCCATAAGCATCACAACCAAATTGATTGTTTCCTTCATGAGATTCATTTGAGATCCCATTGCGCTCTGTGCCTAAACTGATAGAGTCAAAACTTAAGACAATTGAAGAAACATCAGATGGGGTACTTTGATCATCAGTTGCACCTCTAGTCCTCCTCCCATATCGGGTCTTCTCTTAAGCATCATGACCAGCTGTTCTCATTCCGTGGTCTTCATCTTGGGTGGCATGATCAAAATTACCTTCAAAACTACATATCATATGTAGTTTGCTTCATATCATATATCACTTTCTATTTTTAATTATGTTGATCCACTAAAACAAGAGACATCTTCCAAAAAAAAATTTCAGGTTTAAGACACAGACTACACAGTAGCTTCGTTGTTCCTCACTTTTTCAAGATACATAGCCAAAATTTAATACTCCGTACTCTGCACTCTCTTCTTATCATGTCATCCATATATGGTTCCTTGACTTCCTTCTGCAGTGTCATTTGGCCTCATTTGAATAATTGAACCTTTATGGCTTTATCTTCTTTCTATTATTCAACTACAGAGTTACAAACTACATACAGAGTTACAGAAATAGTCACAGACTACACAATACCAAATCTCCTCACACATATTTGCATTTAGACTTTTAGAGAATTACTTCTCACCCAAAATCGCCTTGAGGGTATTTATCCAATTCTCCTCACCTAAATTCTCCTTGAGGGGATTTTCTACTCACCTAGATTCACCTTGAGGGGATTTCTCCTCACTCAAATTTGCCTTTAGGAAATCTCTCTTCACACAGATTTTCATTTAGAGAATTACTAAGTTTTTTTTTTTATTTTTACCTCAAATTTTACAGATATTTCTTCACTTTATCAGATATCATCGCAAATATCTAATATATCGGGGATCATCGGAGAGGATTCCATGCACCGTCGTTCACTTGCACCAGCAGTGTGCAAGTCAGGTGCTTTAACAGACGTTGCCATCCGTTGGTTGGTGAAGAAAACGGAAACGAAGAAAAAAAAACCAAAGTGCAGTAAAATCAAAATTTACCCCGACCAATTGGCATGCACGTGGTTGTTGAGATCGACCTTTGTTATGCCCGACCTTTCAATTTTTGTTTGCGGGGAAATTGCAGCTAGCAGAGAGTGTTCACTGATCTTGATGCAGAACACAAAGGAAAGATCAACAAGAGAGAAGACAGAGAGCGGTTCTAGTCTCCGAAGGGTCCCCCAAACAAGAAGAATTAGAAGAACACCAATTGTTGATAGTTCCTGAGTCGAAGACCAATTCTTTTCTGCGAAACCCTAGTTCCCAATTCAATACCGAATCCGGAGTTCTTCTTAGCATTCAGCCCACGGAGCTCAAATTCCCCTGTAAGTCGTTTGCTTTTGGGTTTATGTTTGATTCGATTTGATTTTATCCAGGTGATTTCTTGAGAGGTGAATAAGATTTGACATACAACTTCCTTCTTTGAATGGGTCTATTGATTGGATTAACTTATTGGGTTTTCTGAAGTTGTCATGAACTCATGATATTTAGAACCTTACATACAAGAATCATTTTGTGCTTGCATGTTAGGTTTTAATCGAATTGAGTGTGTGCATTTGATTTTGGGTTGAGCTCATTTAGTGAGCTACGATTGTGGAGATATCTCAGTTACCCTTCGACCTAAGTCACCCACATTTAACAACTTCAAATTCTCTGTTTTATCAGAGGTCAAAGATGATGATATAGAGACACTAATCAGTCGATTATTAATTTATTTTCATGTTCAAGTACTTTGTCAAAATCCTGAGATAATGTCTCTATAACTGGAATTTTTTTTTTTTTTTTTTTTTTTTTGTAGGTGAAGCTAATTTGGTATTATAATAATGCACTTGGACTCTTTCAAAAAAAAAATAATAATAATGCACTTGGACGACCAGATAAAAAGAAATTCGTAGCTCGACATAAATCGTATATTCACTACTCAATTAATTTGTTTTCTCCTTATTTTCTCTGGTCATTGTACTCAAGTCCTTTGATGTTATCTTTGTATTATGACAGGTACCATGGTTCAACTTTGATAGCAGCAAGCCTTTCTGGGTATGATACATATTCTAGTGAAATTTCAGGAAAAGATCACCCTTCAGTTCATTAACTGTAAATTTCTTTTCACAGCCTCCCAGCTCTGCATCAAAAATTTGATCTTCCTGCTCCATTTGTATTGCACACTGATTGCCCCCATTATTGGCGCTATCACCAGCCAGGTCTTTTTACTTTTCACTGGTTTAATCTTTCAGATTCATATTCGACCAGTTCTATCAAACTTTATCTTGCTAATGATATGACAGGTGAGTCGGAGGAGGAATTCTCAACCAGATTAGCCAATAATTTTATAGAATCTTATCCTCAAAGAAGGACCAGAGACTGTAAGTTATTCATAATATTCTCTTAAAGACTTACACAGATAAAATCATTCTACAAGTGCAGAGAATACTTTGTGTGCCTGACACAGTTTATTACCTTCAGATTGCTGCGTTCATTGCCGAACCTGTCATAGGTGCAGGAGGTGTGATACCTCCCCCTGCAACTTATTTTGACAAGGTGAGCTTATAGTAATTAAGAAGCACGAAGTACCTGCAAACGTTTCATGCCCATATTGCCCACTTTTAAACTGGATAGGAATGAGACACTTCTTTGGTGTTCTGCACAGTACTATTAAAAAATTCTTACATGGATAGGCTAATCATCAAAAGTATCCAGGTTATATTGATATGCTTACAAATAGGTGTCTGAGCTCAAATTTAATTTTTACTGCTACATGTTGTGTAAATTGTCATGGTTCCATATTATATGGTTCTGTATATAAAATCAAACTCACATGTTCCATGAAATTCATTCATGTTATCACATTCTCTGCAACTTGCTTTATAAACTCAAACTTCTCTTTTTAGTTATTTGATACTTCTTCGTATCCTTTTTTTTTAATTGCTTGCTTTTTAGATTGAAGCATTGTAAATACAACTGTAATGTTCAGACCATTTGACCCAGTAGTGTAACAAGTCACTGCTGATCTGGCTATCTATCCTTTGCTATAATTTGGTATAGATAATAGATTGACTCAAAATCAGCACAGAGAAAAATGTTTTGCTTGGACCAGACATCAATGCATTGGTCATCCTTTATTTTGGTTACTTAATCATCTGTCCTTTGAAGTTTGTCTTTGGAGATACGTTTTTTGCTATATTAACAGTGTTAAAATTTAAGAGAAAAAAAACCTCCCTGAAATATTCCCGTAGTGTCTTCGGGTCATAAATTTAGATGTAATCTACGTGCCAAGACTAGAGGGAAATTGGCTTCCATGTAATAATGTCTTGCTATAGAATTTAGTGATGGTTTGCACTCATCTCTGAAAAACAGACATGCAGCCTCTGTTTGGAAAATGTTCAAGGCTTTCGGCATGCATTATGGTTGAAAATGTTTTAGAATCTGTGAAAAGATGCACATGTTTTCAATTCCAAACACAATTTCGAGTTAAATTTTTGTGTGTTACCTACCTCTAAACAGCATCCTGAAGGCATTGGGTATTTTACATGCTGAAAGGAAGGTTAAGGTGTCAAGCATATTAGATCCCTATAGGTGCCTTTTGATCATTTAAATCCTCTTTAGTGCAGAACTTATACCCTTAAAAATAGGGTCTTTGACCCATTAGAGTAGTCTGCATATGCTGAAACAACATAACTTGTTTTTAAGTTATGTAATTTGGAGCTTGATAAATCTCTAATCACACTTTGTTTTTTATATACTTAAATATTTCTATCATTATTAACTTGTATCAATCCTATTCTTATGCGTATTTATGTCCTAATATATGGGGATTGCAATGTGTCCCAATATCTAGTACTATTAGGCGATATGTTAAATCTCCAGTTTCTTGGTCTCCATTTGTGGCAGTCTCATGAAGAACTGTAACTTTACTCGTCTAGTATTGAGCTTTTAATAAACCTTTTTCCTGATATTTTACTACCATCCTTATGTTTTAATCTTTGTTTGAATAGATTGTTAGTTTCTTTACAGGCAATGGATAAAGTTTAAACGTTGTATTCATGCTACCTGAAGGACAACTTAAAAAGATTGGAGAAAGATGTGAGAAACAGATTAGAAGCTAACTGCTCTTCAAGTAATATAGTGCAAGCATTTTCGTTGCTCATTGGTTTTTCAAATGGTTACATATTCGGATATTCCAGGAAAGATGCCGAGGACTTGTGCAGGGAAAGGAGAAGACTGCTGGAGATTAAAAGGTGGCAGTTTGCATATATATCTTGATTGCTGGAAGACCCCACTCCCTTCTTGAATTTGTTTTTGCAGAAGTCTTAGTCTAATCACTATTTGTTAAAACAATCTTATTCCTTTCAAAAATAGATACAATGTCAGTTGTATGGTATAATAAAGTGAACTCATGCTATGGGTTTAAGATATGTAACAGGCCAATCAAGATTGTGTTTTAAGTGTAGAAGTTGCAATTCAAAATACTCAGTATGTTGTCTTTCAAGGAGAGTTGCAGAAAATGGGATTATGATGTTGTATTGTGTGAAATTGAAGTTCTAGTCATTGATAGAGCTCTTGTAAAACTCCAGTTTTTTTTTGCCGTTCATTTTGCTTTTCTACGTGATCTAATGTGAAAAAAGTATGCTATTTGCACTGTCCCTTGGGATGAGAAGATATTTACAGAAACCTTTTCAATTATAAACAACCAGATCTGAATGGTGAATATTTAAGTCCCTACCTGACAGTCAGTACCTTTCATGACTCTGGTACCTTTCATGACTCTCTGAAGTGTCAATCATTTTGCTTTCCGCGTAAACCAACGTGAACAAAGTATGCCATAACAGTACCTTTCATGACTCTGGTACCTTTCATGACTCTCTGAAGTGTCAATCATTTTGCTTTCCGCGTAAACCAACGTGAACAAAGTATGCCATAACAGTATGATAATTTTCCTCAGAGATGGAAAGTAGAGCATGTATGCCATACATAATATTTTGGGTAACTTGAACGAAACAGAAAAATGTGCTCTCTGCTTAACTTGAAGCCATACGGTAATTATACAAGCAAAAAAAATTATTGAATTCCTATTTGCACTTATCCTTTGGGATGAGAGATTTACAGAAACCTTTACAATACAAACCAGATCTAAATACTTGAGACCCTACTTCACAATCTAGACTATTCTCACAAGTCAGTACCTTTCATGATTCCCTCTAGTAAAACGGAAATAGCCTCTTTGGTCTCCATCTGATAAACCGGAAACAACCGCATCTTTACACGTAATATGCAGCTCCTTGGTGGAAGTCACTAGCTGACCACTCTAGTCTCACTCATTCCCGTGATGTCTAGTTACCCAAATACTTTAGTAACTGGTAATTAAGATCAATCACTAGTGGCATAAGACAAAAAGACCTAAACCTGCTGTAGGTTAAACCCAAGTCTTAAACTCAAAAGAAAGCAATTTAGAATCATTTTGTCGAACACCTTGACCTTGTGTGCATAACAATTCGATACTGAATAATATAACACCTGGTCTGAGTGAACTGATCCATGTCCCCCTATTGCCGCTCGAATGAAACTGTGTCCCGCCCACCAAATTCCCGGTGTGATGTACTGAATTCAAACATAAACCCAATCAATCTCAACCCAAGAGAATCAATAAGCACAAAGAAACATAGTAAAGCTCGTCACCGTACTTCGGGGTATATCCCAGCCTTCACCTTCCTTGAGGAGTTTTTTCTTCAATCCCTGCTTTCCGATCTCCTTCTCCTCGCCGTCGACAGCTTGGTGCCCTTGATGCTATCGCGGAAGACCTTACGATGTCGTTTTGCTCCTCCCTTACCCAAAACCTTGCCTCCATTTCCACGCCCAGACATCAGTGCTCTGCTTCAATCTCAAAGATCTGGAATCAAAAAACTGAAAGATTAAACACAGAATATAAACACAATCAAGTTTTACTGCAAATACATGTATAGTTATATTCAAACATCCAAGATCACCAACAAATAGTTTAGACACAGTTATGTTCAAGTGTTTGTAGTAGTTATGAAACATGTACGTATTGGAGTTAATGGTCACGTACCTGGAGCAGCCATGGATCAGGAATAGAGATAGTGCAAACAAGATCTTCTGCGAAGCTCTAAAGTCCAAGAGTCTCTCTATGGGGCAAGACGATGAAGACTTGTGTATTAGAGTTCACAGGGACCTCATTTATATAGAGGTGTCATCAACAGAATTCTACCCATAAGAGAGACTCTGTTTTACTATGATGCTCTATATCATCATCAGTATTTATCTCTTACTTGCCTATGTAGATAAGCAAATAATTAATCAAGTACTTATCAATATAAGATCAGATATTAATCTCAATATCGACACAAAAGTGGAACTCATCACAAACTCTTATAACTTAATCACCTAGTCACTGAACTAATCACAATCACTTAGATAAATGTCATTGAGTCCATACGTAAGTGTCTTACATTCTCCCACTTGGACCAATGTCATTTAATTTGTAATAAGACAATGAAATTGATAAAGTTACAACTGAAGTGTGCACGTGAGTAGAGTGATGTTTCCAGACTTGATTCTGACTCAGTCAATGCAACAAGGATTAATACAGGGCTAAGAGAAAAATGTACCTTGAAAGATACACCACACCAAAACCACCATACAATTCCTTGCAGACCACAGAAGTCATAACAGAAATATATATATATATATATATATATATATATACAGTCCGGCTACACTAAGGACGTCCTTAGTTTTTCTTAGGTACGGATTTCTGGTTTTCACCCACTTTCCGATCAAATTTTCACATCTTAACCGTTCCGTTTTTAGGTTCTAATGTATAGATCACCTCTGCAAAATTTCAGCCAAATTGGTGATCATTAAGGCATCCAAAACTGCAAATTACAACAATGTAAACGAACGGTTCCGGTTCGACAGATTCGGTTCGTTCGTGTAAATTGCAGTTTTGGACGCCTTAACGATCACCAAATTGGCTGAAATTTTGCAGAGGTGATCCATACATTAGGACCTAAAAACTGAACGGTTAAGATGTGAAAATGTGATCGGAAAGTGGGTGAAAACAGTAAATCCGTTCCATAAGAAAAACTAAGGACATCCTTACCTGAGAAAAATCCTATATATATATATATATATATACTCATGCTTGATATATATGCTAACTGAAAGCATATAGAGTATGGTCCTACTGAAGGATTTTGACTTTCAAAATCTTGAAACACAATGCATACCTGCATGAATGATCATTTCTGTATGTGTTTCCTCAAAACATTGTTGCAGCAAGTACAACTCCATTCATGCAAAGTCCAAAGAATAGCTATTGACTGAAAAATAATCACAGAAGCAAATATAAATAATACAATTGCAAAATAAGCTTCTGAGGACAATAAGATCAGTAGATCACCAAAAGAAGGTTTTATTGATAAAATCAAATGCCATATATTACATATTAAAATCCAAACAAGAATCAGAATAACTTGAATGAAAATAACCAGAATACGAATACAAAACAAAGTTCTTTAATTGCTCCCACTAAGCTAAGCATCTAATGTAGGCAAAATTCCATACTCTCTGGCATGCTTCTGAAAAGAAGCAACATGCATAGCTTTCGTAAATGGATCTGCTAATTGTGAAAGAGTGTCAATCTTCACAATATCAATCTCTCGGTGCTTCACTCTCTCTCTAACACTATAGTATTTAAGATCTATATGTTTAGAGTTGGTGGATCGCTTGCTGTTCTTGGTGAAAAAGACTGCAGCTGAATTGTCACAAAACACCTTCAGAGGTCTGGACACAATGGAGTCTACAAGTTTGGTTTGCGACAGAAAATTCTTAATCCACAACCCTTGACAAACACCCTCGTAGATTGCAATAAACTCAGCCTGCATGGTTGAGGTTGCTGTAAGTGTTTGCTTCATGCTTTTCCAAGCAATAGCCCCACCTGCTAATGTAAAAACATATCCAGAAGTTGATTTACTAGACTCCGGATAATTTGCTGCAAAATCCGAGTCTGTGTAACCTAAGACTTCTAGATCCTTGACATGTCTATACACTAACATGTGGTTTTTAGTCTTTTTCAAATACCTAAGTACCTTCTTCCCTGCAATCCAGTGTTCAAAACCTGGATTGGACTGAAACCTAGCTAGCATACTTACAGCAAATGCAAGATCAGGTCTAGTGCAGACTTGAGCGTACATTAAACTACCTACCAGCCTAGCATAAGGCTTGGATTTCATGTCTTCCCTCTCTAGATCATTCTTGGGACACTGTTTCTTGTTTAATTTGTCACCTTTAGACATAGGCACCTCCCCTGGATTACACTTCAGCATGTCAAACCTCTTCAAAACTTTGTTGATATAGCTTTGTTGTGATAACCCAAGCAAACCTCTGCTTCTATCCCTTTTGATCTCAATTCCCAAAACATAGCTTGCCTCCCCAAGATCCTTCATGTCAAAATTCTTTGACAGAAAAGCCTTGGTGCTGTTGAGTAACTTCACACTGCTGCTAGCTAAAAGGATATCATCCACATAAAATCAGAAACACAAAACTCTTTCCATCAGTCTTCAAATACACACACTCATCCACCAAGTTTTCTGTGAAACCATGCGAAGTGACAACTGCATCAAACTTTTTGTACCATTGTCTAGAAGCCTGTTTCAATCCATAAATCGATTTATTCAATTTACAGACTAAGTGCTCCTTGCCTGGTTGCGCAAAACCCTCTGGCTGCTGTATATATATTTCTTCTTCAAGCTCTCCATTTAGAAAGGCTGTCTTGACATCCATTTGATGAAGTTCCATGTCGAAATGTGCCACCATAGCCATGATTATCCTGAAGGCATCTTTAGTCGAAACTGGTGAAAAAGTTTCAGTAAAGTCTATGCCCTCCTTTTGAGTGAAGCCCTTAGCAACTAGTCTTGCTTTGTGCCTCTCCACACTACCATCTGCTGCCCTCTTCGTTTTGAATACCCATTTACAACCAATTGGTTTGTGACTACCAACTGGTTCGACCAATGTCCACACTTTATTATCACTCATAGACTTGAGTTCAGCCTGCATTGCTTTGTACCAATTATCTGAAAACTCACTTTTAACAGCTTGTTTGAAGCTTTCAGGATCATTGTCTTCACCCCAATCATAGTCTGTCTCTTGCAAATAAATCACATAATCACTCCCAATGGCTGTCTTTCTCTCTCTTGTTGATCTTCTAACTTGTTGAACTGGTGCAATGACATTATTCTGTGGTTCTGCAACATCATTTGGCTGCTGTACAACTTCATTTGGCTCTGCAACATCAAGGTTAAGCAACTGCTCACCATTTTCTTCAGCTGCTGCAACATCAAAATTAACCTGCTGCTCACCATTGTCTTCAGCTACATCAGGCATATCCTGATCTGTTCCGACTGCAGGTATGAGATGATCAAACAAAATTTTCGGTACTGTGTTCTCAATAGTATCATCAGTGGCTTCATCTTTAAGTTCTAATTCAAAGTCTTCTGGAGCATGGTTGTAGTACATTTCATCTAAGAACTTGACTTGATGTGTCTCAACAATTCTTGTGGAATGATTAGGTGAGTAAAGTCGGTAACCTTTAGACTTTTCTGGATCGCCAATGAAGTAGGAAGTTATGGTTTTCGAGTCAAGCTTTTGTATCTGAGGATTGTATACTTTAGCCTCAGCTTTACAACCCCAAACATGACAATGAAATAGACTTGGTTGTCTATTGTTCCATAGCTCGAAAGGAGTTTTGTCCACTGCCTTGCTCGGTGATCTATTGCAAAGGCAATTTGCAGTTTTTAAAGTTTCTCCCCATAAAAACCTAGGCAATCCAGAGGTACTCATCATGCTTCTAACCATATTCAATAGTGTTCTATTCTTCCTCTCAGCCACACCATTCTGTTCAGGAGTTCCAGGTGTAGTATACTGTGCTTTTATGCCGTGTTGCTCAAGATATAGTGCGAAAGGTCCTTTCTGCTGTCCTGCCTCAGTGTATTTTCCATAAAACTCTCCCCCTCTATCTGATCTCACCATCTTTACCTGCTTACCAAGCTGTTTTTCCACTTCCTTATGAAAGACTGTGAAGGTTTCAAGAGATTGGGATTTCTCAGAGATGAGGTAAACATAGCAGTACCTAGTGTAGTCGTCTATGAAGGTTATGAAGTATTTGTTCCCACAAATGGTTCTAGTTTTGAAGGGTCCACATATATCTGTGTGTATGAGTTCTAGTGGTTCAAGACTTCTAGTGGCATTTTTCTTCCTAGAATTTGTGAGTTTTCCCTTAATACACTCCAGACAATCACCAAGGTCATCAAAGTTTAGGCTCGGGAGTATATTCTGTTTAATTAGAATTGACAGTCTCTCTTTCGAGATATGTCCTAGTCTTCTATGCCAAAGGTATGCTGATTTTTCATTTACCTTTGCTCTTTTAACACCTATTACAGTGTTATGGTTATTATGATTATTAACATTGTTATTAACATATAGAATTTCTTTTGTAGGTAAAGAACAATGTAACTGTAAATAATCATCAACAAAAGAACCAGATGCAAATGGTAGGGAATTTCAGGATACTTTTATTCCAAAACTATCTATATAAAAACAGCAACCAAGTTTTGTCAATAATGACAAACTTAACAAATTCCTTCTTAAGGAAGGTACATAAAAGACATTGTCTAATTCCAGAAAATTTCCTAGGCCTAAATCCAAACTAAGAGTTCCTACAGCCTTGACAGCAACCCGCATCCCATTTCCTACACAAAGCTGAAGCTCCTCACGCCTTGGTGCTCTCCTGTTTGTTAACCCCAGTAAGGAATTGGTGATGTGTAAGGGTGAGCCACTATCTATCCAATAAGAATGAGTTTTGGAATTAACTAAATTAATTTCAATGGAAAAGGAAGGTCTAAGGTTCAGTTCTAAGTTACCTCGTTTTGTTAGCCAATCCTTGAAACCTTGACAGTCTTTCTTGAAGTGTCCTGGTTTCCTAAAGAAGAAGCACTTGGCCTGATAGGTCTTGTTGGCCTTATGTGCAGTAGGTGCAGGAGTTTTGGTAACTACAGCCATAGGACTCTTCTTAGTTTTCAGCTTGGATTTCTTCTATTTCTTGGTAATCAGGTTCACATGTTTACAAGGGATTGCTGTTTCAGCCCTAAGTCTGCTCTCTTCTTGAACGCAGATGGAAATTAGTTCATTCAGCCCCCATTTGTCTTTCTGGGTGTTGTGTGTCACCTTGAGCTGGGTGTAGTCAGCTGGCAGAGAGTTCAGCACCAGATGGACCAAGAATTGATCACCTACCTCAAAGTTGAGGTTTCTGAGCTTGGTAGCTACATCTATTTGCCTCATGATGTATTCCCGAATGCTACCTTTGCCATCAAACTTCATTGTCACAAGTGAATGCATAAGCACTGATGACTCAGCCTTTTCTGACTCTTGGTACCTATCAGAGATGAACTGCAGATATTCTAAGGCATTCTCAGTCGCAGGGATACTTCCTCTCACAGTCTCGGTGATTGTTCTCTTCATAAGCAAAAGGGCCATCCTATTCTTGTTCTGCCAGTCATTATACTTAGTTTTGTCTTCTTGTGTGCTCTCAGCAGTGACAATAGGTTCTGGTTCTCTCAAGGCTACATCATACCCCTGAAGTCCTAATGCAATCTCCATATCCATATTCCAACTCTTAAAGTTGGTACCAGTCAATTGCTCAATCTGGGAAAGGCTAAAGGATGGGGCACCTATGGAAGCAAATGAAAGAAAAATTGGACTAGAATGAAATCCAAGCCTTATGCTAGGCTGGTATCATTCTTGGGATCAGACTCGGATTTTGCAGCAAATTATCCGGAGTCTAGTAAATCAACTTCTGGATATGTTTTTACAAAAACAAAATCGAAGAGTTAAAAGAGACGAAATTGGACTAGAATTTGTTGATTTTAAACCTAACTGAGAAGAGATTGGGAAAGACTATAGAAAAAGAGAGAGAAACCAGAAATTGGATGCGTCCAAGAGTGACAGGGTTGGGGGAGACCTCTGAGACAGACTCTCCTTTTCTTTTCTCCCCCGCTTTGTTTTTTAATTTAACTCAAATTTAGGGAGAGGGAGAACAAAATTCGTGGCGGGAGTTTTTGAGTTTTAATTCAATTTTTCGCGGCCTCAGAACGATGAGGATGAGAGCAAGCGGTGATGGAATGAAATATTTACAACATACTGCTAAAATTGGCTGCAAAATGAGAGAAATATATCTTCCTTATTTTTTGTTTTTCCTTCTCAAAACAATACTTTCATTTACAACATTAAAATTGTGTCAAATTTGTTGTAGTGTGATAAATATATATACAATCAAAAATTTCAAAAAAATGATTAGATTTCTGCATTACTCATAATAGTGTACGGTCACGACAGCTCAAATATCAAATTTTTTAAAGTTGTTTTAGTGACAAGGTATTTTGGTAAAGATAAAATTAAGAACCAACCGCCTTGATTGAGGCCAAAATGAAGACATAAGGCCAATTTTTTTCACGTTGTGCATATTGCTATGAGAGATATATTTGGATAAGATTGAATCTATCATTCTTCATTAATTGATTTCTTAAATTGCACGAAATTCTTAATGTACCTACTAAAATTGTCTAAGTTGTTTATTAGTTGTATAGAAATGTATACATATCAAAATTAATTGATCAAGAAAAAGGAAAATGGTCAAATCAACTGTTGGATGTGATGACCGGGATGTTACAGGCACATGGTAAAATTCTTCGCCATTGTCGTCATCTTTTCGATCTTGATCCACGTGGTCAACCAAATATACATGCATACCTCAAAAGTCAACCCCATCAACACATATGAAATTTGGAAAGTTGACCGTTGGATATGACCATTGGAATCTTTTATAGTTACTGTAAAATTTTTAGCAAGATTCGTTTACTTGTCGACTTCGATCTATTTGGTCAACCTATGTTTTCTTTATAATCCTATATTTATTTATTAGATTCTTCAAAGGACAACACCCTCATGGGATATGAAACTTGGGAAATCACCCATTTGATGAGATGATTGGAATATTCTATGCTTTCTATAAAAAATTTAGCTAATTTCAACTTCGATCCACTTGGTCAATCAAAGTAACATTCATAACCATTTGGTGAACCGATGTCATATCGACCACGAACCATGCCAGTTTTTCCATATGGCGTATATAACTGCATGGTGGATACCTGTTAAGGGTTGAAAACAAAAAATTTCAATTTCGAGTTGGCAGATCACAAGAAATAGCGACGTGTTTACTAGTGTTGTCTAATTTGTATATTGCATATAAAGTGATGTTGACCTTCCAAAAGTGAAGACGCAAAGAAAAATGAATTTGGCTAAACCAACCGTTGGATGAGAAGATTGGAATCGTGGTTGTTGTAAAAAATTTAGTCAATTTTGTCTTTGTTTTGACTTTGATCCACTTGGTTAACCATTGTTAACTTTATAACCCTATGTTTATATATTAGATTCCTCAAAGGGCAACCCAATCGAGATAAATGAAATTGGAGAAATCAACCATTAGAGGAGACGATTTGAATATCTCATCCCTGGAGTAAAAAATACAACAACTTTCATATTCGTTTCAACTTCAATCCGCTTGGTCAACCGAAGTTACATTTATAACCAAATAACTTTCAATTAGATTCTTCAAAATGAGTCCTCACCAACTCCTAATGAACTAGGAAAACCGATATTTGGATGCAATGATAAAATAAATCAGCCATTGAATTGTGATTTACTTGTGTACTCTTTCTAATTAGTTTGGTTTTCATAGTATTTTAAAATATAAAAGGTATTATGTAAAATAATTCTTATTTGACCGACAAACTTTTTTATCTTAAATATAATTAAATATAGTCCTATTTAAATATATATATATATATATATTTAAACATAGTATAGATAAGCAACGTAGTTTATAAAAGGACAAAATACTATTTACTCCCTATACTTATAGGGTCTCGACGTTTCAGTCCCTGACTTTTCAATTTCACCTAAAAAGTCCCTGAACTTTCCAATTTCACCAAAAAAGTCCCTGCCGTCAATTTTCCGTTAAAAAGTCAGTTATCTTGCTGACGTGGCACTATTTCAACAGTAAAATGACTATTTTACCCTTACTGACAAAAAAAAAACTCTTTTTTCTCTTTTTTTCTTTTTTAACTTTTTTTTCTCTATTTTTTTAATTTGTTCTTTTTTATTCCTACTTTTTTTTAAACTCTTTTTTCTATATTTTTTTAATTTGTTCTCTGTTTTTTTTTTCCTACTCTTTTTTTTTTTTACTCTTTTTTCTTTTTAATTTGTTCTCTCTTTTTTTAACTCTCTTTTCTTTTTTCTTTTTTTTAAACTCTCTTTTCTCTTTTTTTTTTTTTAACCCTCTTTTCTCTTATTTTTTTTTAATTTGTTCTCTTATATATATATATATATATATATTTCTTTCTCTTTTCTATTTACCTCTTCTTCCTCTTCCTCCTCTCTACTCTTTGGCCTTCTTTTCCTCCTCCCTGATCGCAACTCCAGTTTTCGGCCACGCCTGGAAACCAGAATGGTCGAGTTCTCTTCCCTTCAGATTCTGGCCCCTTCGTGGTGTCGGAGCTATATCAGAAGCTTTCTCTCGACGTCAATAACGTTTCTTTGGTGTTGGTTTGCTGAGATGATAAGCCAATAGAGATTCGAAGAGGATAAGATATTTGAGTTTTCCTTTAGAGAGAAATGTTTGAACAGTTTTGGCACCAAAGAAAGGGAGGTGGAAGGTGAATTGATTTGATTTGGGTGTGCTCCGATTTGGTTTGGAACCGCTGTATGAAGAGGGGTGATTAGGAGAGGTGGTGATGCTTGCTGGCATGACGGGGATGATGGATGGATGGTGGAATGACCAGCACTTGCTTGGAGCGGCGGGCACGCCAACGGTGATTAGGAGAGGTGGTGATGCTCCCCGAAAACTGGAGCTGCGATCAGGGAGGAGGAAAAGAAGGCCGACGAGCAGAGAGGAGGAAGAGGAAGAAGAGGTAAACAGAAAAGAGAAAGAAATAATAAATAAATAAAAAACAAAAGAGAGAGAACAAATAAAAAAAAGAGGAAAAAATTTTATAAAAAAAAAAGAGAGAAAAAAGAGTTGGAAAAAAAAAAGAACAAATTAAAAAAAAAAACAGAAAAGAGGGTTAAAAAAAAAAGAGAGAACAAATAAAAAAAAAAGAGAAAAGAGAAATTTTTTATAAAAAAAAAAAAAAAAGAGAGAGAGAAAAGAGAGTTAAAAAAAGAGTAAAAAAAAATAGAGTAGGAAAAATAAGAGATCAAATTAAAAAGAAAAAAGAGTTAAAAAAAAGTGTAGGAAAAAAAAAAGAATAAATTAAAAAAAATAGAGAAAAAAGAGTTTAAAAAAAAAGTAGGAATAAAAAAGAACAAATTAAAAAAATGGAGAAAAAAGAGTTTAAAATAAAGAAAAAAAGAAAAAAGATAGTAAATTTTTTTTTTTGGTCAGTAAGGGTAAAATAGTCATTTTACTGTTGAAATAGTGCCACGTCAGCAAGATAACAGATTTTTTAACGGAAAATTGACGGCAGGGACTTTTTTGGTGAAATTGGAAAGTTCAGGGACTTTTTAGGTGAAATTGAAACGTCAGGGACTGAAACGTCGAGACCCTATAAGTATAGGGAGTAAACAGTATTTTGTCCTTTATAAAAATAACAAACCATGAAGTTTGAGAAATTTTAAATACACACCCCTAATCACTTAATACACATCACAATTATTTTATATTTCAAATTAGATTTTATAGGTAGGTTAAATGACCAAAACAGACATTTATGCATTAGAAGAAGTTATTGGGTTATAGTCATATTTTCCTTATATTATTCTACTTATGTATAAATAGTTAGATAAACACAACAAATTTCTATACATGGCCTCCCAATTTAATACAAGAATAAAGTTAGAAACTATCTAATTTAATTTTTTTTATTAAATAAATTGTAATTAAATGAGGTTAGAAACCATAATATTTAGAATTTCAAAATTGATCAATGGCATTAAATGTTTTTAAAACATATCGCTTAACTCCCATTTTTTAGTTAATTTTGTTTTTTGTTCTAAGAGTAATGATTAAGCAGTTTATTTTCTAATATAAAACATCACAAGTGAAAAAACTTTGTAATTGTTAATTTGTTTGGCCCCTCTAGTAACAACTTTTTACTTTCGCCACTGTGAAAAAACTACTGAAATAGTTTTGGTTGAATGTTCAACTCATAATTTTATACTTGATTAACATGGCGTTTGGTGGATGAGAGCTCAAATAACACAAAATTTATTTATATGCATCTATTTAAAGGGAATAATAATAAATCTTTTTAGATTTCCCAATAACTAACACAAGTAATCAATATGGTCATTTACAAAATGTCAATATACTAGACTATACTAATCATATTAAGTAGTAACCTTAATATAGTAAAAAAGTAGGATATCTCATGATTTTTGAGATTGGATATTTTAGGTACTTTGGGTTGTGTATTTAGTAAAATATTACAATGAAACATTAAATAGGTGGTGTATTAAGTATGAAGTGTGTATTAAGTAATTAGGGGTGTGTATTTAAAACTTCTCATGAAGTTTTATTGAATATTACATGCTTGATAAAAAAGAATAATAAAAAAAAAGTAGTTTATTAACGCAAAGATTAGAAAATATATAAAAATAAAAAATAAAAGAAAACCTTAAGCTGGTTCGAACCCATGTATCTTGCAATTAATATGAATAACATCTCAACCACTACGCTATGTGTTAGGGGCCGCACTTGTAATGCCGCATGCAACCTTGTCCAGGGTCATTAGTCAAGCCTTTGGTTGGTTTGCTTGCGTGCTAGGAATGTTTTGGTAATTTACAAATTATGTAATTTATTTTATTTTAGCATTAGTCTCCTCGGCCTTTTTCATGTTTCCTCCTGTCATGTTCATGTAAGGCCGATATGCTCTTTGGGGAGGAGTTCCTAGTCGGCATAGTTTGGACTAGTGAATTGGTATAGGTAAGCACATGTACTTTTGCCTCCCTTGCCGTCTTACCATCAATAAAAGAGGAATTATTCAATCATCTGTGTCCCGTGAGATTGCCCTTTGATCTTTCCTTTCGATTATTCATTGTTCTTCGTGGTTGCCCAACGTTTATATAATTGTGTTCTTGCTTGTTGCTAGCACTATTTTAATATCGTGTGGCTTTCATTGTTCCTTGCAAGGTACTCACTTGGCTGACTTGCTTGTTAGCAAGTGCCGCACGGTCCGCTTTGCGTATTGCAAAGTTCGGCCCGTGACACTATGCATGGCTCGTGGTTTCGCTCTCATCCATTATTATTCTTATATGAGTACACCAAAAACTAGTAATTAAAAAATTGGGAAACGCAGGTCGATCTGAAACCTCTTCTCCCTCACTGTATTAATCCGCCAAACCAGATCCGATTACCCTTTGCTTTAATACCAATTACCGATTACCCTCTGCTTCAATACCTAATTACCGATTCACCTCTATAAAACCAATTATTCTAGAATCATGAGAAAGCTGAGCCTGGAGGAAACAAAACGACGACGCAGAGGAGGAAAACAGAGGCAGAGTCTGAGCTTCCACGGGCCAAAGAAGACGGTCTGGTGGCTGCTTTGCCTTTGGCTGAAGAGTAGAATCCGCCGTTATATCGGCGGAGGCTATGGCTGAGCCACGACTCCTTTGGGGTTACCTTCATGCCCGACTTTTCCAGTTCCCACTTCCAGATTTCACCCTTGTTTAATTAGATAAATTGAATTACCCATCTCTGTTTCTACCATGTTAATCGGCTTTTTTTTTTTTGGGGTTTCAATTCTTAACGGCGTTAGTGTGAATGTTAGTGCCACATGAACGGTTGGATCAAATTCATGGCTGAGATCGCATTTTAACTGTCGGGTCACCTGCACTGACGGTGCGTAGAATAATTTTCGATATGGGATATTTGATGATGTCAGAGAAATTTCGCAGAAACAGTGACAGATAAGATATTTACCCTCTAGATATATCGGTCCGTCGAAAAAAAGAGATATTGGGAGATATATCGGAAATATCGCAGAGATTTAGAACCTTGGGGAGGAGAGTGGGGAATTTATATTCACCACCGGTTGCTCCCGTTTGTAATCGTATTTTATGGAATAAAATGCTTCTTCCATTCTAAAAAAAAAAAACACCTAATATATTTTTTCATCTGGACAAAATTAGTCATTGACTGACGCACGTCTTCGAGTCTTTTTTTAATTACCGATATATCTACACCAATTATATATATCAAGTTGTTAACAAAAAACAATATACAACCAGACAATGTGCCCTAAATACAGCCAGAAAACAAAACACAACCAGACAAGGATTACAAGGCCAGCTCTAAAATCATTTGAGGCAGGCTCGTGTTCACAACCAAACAAATTTGAATGATTTTCCTTTTGAATGTATATCATCCAAAACATATTATAGTCATATAGCCAATGGCAGGCTCTTTTGTGTACATGACGTTGTCACTAGCCAGAGAGGGGTTGTGGTCGTGTTTCTCTTTGTAACTAGTTGTTACACGCCGCGCATTGCTGCGGGGTTGTGTTTTTTTTTTCTTTTTTTCTAGTCTCTTCCACTGCTTTTGCTTAGAACATTATTTACCCTAAGTTCCAAAAAAAAAAAAAAAAAAGAGGTAAGAAAAGTATGTACCCCATCTTTTTGTATATAAAAGAAACAAACTACAGATGAAGAGAGGGACACCTACCTTTACTTTTTATGAAAGAAAAATTATAATTAACATGAAACTGAAAATGAAAGAGCACAAAACAAAGTGCAAATACAACTTAGAAAAATGCTCTAGAAACCCAAGTAAAAATCCAAAATGGAAGGAAGCAAATGAAACTGGGAAAAATAAGTAACAACAACAAGCACCTTAAATAACTAAACCAACAGAAGACAAATCTATACATAGACAATTAAGAGAAACAACATAAAGACTTTACATTAGTGAGAGAACTAAGAGATCCGGCTAGAGCGCGTGTGCAGTGCTCAAGGTTTTAAATATCGGTATTTTCATATCTATCGGTACTTTGAAAAAAAGAGATATCGGATATATCGGGGATACAGTGTACGAAAATATCGTTTTTGATAAAAAGTAAATTTATTATAAATTTAGAACTACATATAAATACATATGAATGTAAACTTCATCTACATTCAAAAAGAGACTCTAGGCGGTTGAAAAGCCGCTCGCTGGTCTACGAAGAGGCAATAATCAGACCAAGACATATGACCCATATAGTGCGAATTGTAGTGATGAACATGATAGTTATAAATCTCTTTAGAGCTGCCGACTGTTTCTCCTATAAGGGAATAATAAGGATGGACCCAACTAAATGACTGATCATATACTTCTCCATATTGATTATATCCATAAGCATCATAACCAAATTGATTGTTGCCTTCATGAGATTCATTTGAGATCCCACTGCGCTCTGTGCCTAAACTGATAGAGTCAAAACTTAAGGCAATTGAAGAAACATCAGATGGGGTACTTTGATCATCAGTTGCACCTCTAGTCCTCCTCCCATATCGGGTCTTCTCTTGAGCACCATGACCAGCTGTTCTCACTCCGTGGTCTTCATCTTGGGTGGCATGATCAAAATTACCTTCAAAACTACATATCATATGTAGTTTGCTTCATATCATATATCACTTTCTATTTTTAATTATGTTGATCCACTAAAACAAGAGACACCTTCCAAAAAAAAAAGTTCGGGTTTAAGACACAGACTACACAGTAGCTTCGTTGTTCCTCACTTTTTCAAGATGCATAGCCAAAATTTAATACTCCGTACTCTGCACTCTCTTCTCATCATGTCATCCATATATGGTTCCTTGACTTCCTTCTGCAATGTCATTTGGCCTCAATTGAATAATTGAACCTTTATGGCTTTATCTTCTTTCTATTATTCAACTAAAGAGTTACAAACTACATACAAAGTTACAGAATAGTCACAGACTACACAATACCAAATCTCTCCTCGCACAGATTTGCATTTAGACTTTTAGAGAATTACTTCTCCCCCAAAATCGCCTTGAGGGTATTTATCCAATTCTCCTCACCTGGATTCACCTTGAGGGGATTTTTTTCCTCACCTAGATTCGCCTTGAAATGATTTCTACTCACCTAGATTCACCTTGAGTGGATTTCTCCTCACTCAAATTTGCCTTTAGGAAATCTCTCTTCACACAGATTTTCATTTAGAGAATTACTAAGTTTTTTTTTATTTTTACCTCAAATTTATAGATATTTCTTCACTTTATCGTGATATATCGCAAATATCTAATATATCGGGGATATTTGACGATGTCGGAGAAATTTCGCAGTAACGGTGACAGATAAGATGTTTACCCCCCTACATATATCGGTCCGTCGAAAAAAGGAGATATCGGGAGATATATCGGAAATATCATAGAGATTTAGAACCTTGGCAGTGCTTGCTCTATGTATAGAAAGTTAATATCAAGAAAATTAAAAATCAATCTTGGTCTTTGTTTCACAACAAATATCCAATTGCTGCACTCGTAGAAAGAAATTACCAGCTGCTGCGCTACCCAAACACCATGGCAAACAATGACAATCTGGTTCAAGCACATCATCAGTAGAATGGCCCTTATAGAAACAACCAAGGCACTGTTCCATTTTCTAATTCTTCCAAAGACAGTGGAATGGACACCGGCAAGCAGACTAAGATTACATAATGGTCTGTCTGCTTGCTAATTGCAGTCTAGAAAAGCCAATGGTTCTTTTTGGGACTTCTTGTGGGAACATCTGTAAATAGATTAGTAAAAGAATGAGTACTATATCCAGACTGCCGGAAAAAAAAAATTGTAAATGCGATATTCAAGTAATAGTAGGCATGTGTATGAAATCAAAACCTGAAACTAAGTGATGTTTTGCGGTGCAGACCAAGTATTTATGATCAGTGATGCTAATTCATTAATTGTGGTCCACCATTTCCTCGCTTCTTAATATTACAATACAATTCACTTCTCATCTAGATGCAAGGAAACAATTACATGGAACATAAGATCATCCAAATCATGCCTTCACAAATAAATGGTTCAAGTGACGAAGAAAGTAGGCATCTTCACAAAATAACCACAGAACATATAAAAAACGAAAATTGCTTCTTGATAGTCCCACAAAATACAAACCCTTCTGTCCCTTGGAATGGTTTGGAGAACTTGGTCTTGGAATCCCATCTTCTTTCAAAAGATAATCATCTGCCTAGTCAAAATAAATAAATAAATCCATACAAATTGAGGCCAAAAAACAATTGCACTTTGTTTATTGTAATTGATTAGTATAATAGAAAATTACACACAAGTGATCTTTTGAAACTTTAATTAGTCATAAGGCCATCTTATATTTTTTGTCTTCATAAGGCCACCTAATGCTTCAATTTTTTCCCCGTTTGACCAATTTACCCTTCCACCTTATCGAAACGAGCTGAAATAACAACCTCTTCTGCTCCATACATTCTCTATCTCTCAACAGCCACCATTCTGCTCCACACACTCTCTCTCTCTCTCTCTCTCTCTCTCTCTCTCTCTCTCTCTCTCTCGCGTTGTAGATCCCTTCACAAACCCACACGACGTCGTTGCCTCTCTCTCTCCCCTTCACCGTTGCAGACCTCAGACCTCACAAGCTCGCCGGCAAAACACCTGATCGTCGACGTTCGATCACAGATCAAGTCTTGATCTCTGCCTCCAATTCCGAATACCACCGGCACAACGCTCTCTCTATTTCCTTGATCACAGATCACCTCGTGATCTCCGCCTCCGATTCAGGCGACCACCGGCACGGCTCCCTCCCCAATCTCGCTCGCTCTCTCAGCAAACCCTATCTCCCTCTGCCAGGCTTTGTCGTCTTCGCGATGATGAAGTTTTCGCAGACTACTGCGAACCAGATTCGATCAACTCCTCCTACAAAGCCTCAACGATGCCAACTCGGACTCTATTCACCTAGAGCTAACTCAGGTAGTACCTCTCTCCTTCTCGCTTTTTCTTCAATTTCAGCTCTATTTGCTTCGGATTCTCATTTCGGAGCCCTAGAATCCTTTATTTTGGTTTCGGAGTATTCGGAATTTGGACGGAACTTGATTTGATTTGAATTTGATTTGATTTGATTTGATTTGAATTTGAATTTGCAGGTGCAAATTATTTTAAAAATCTCGATTTTGATCTCTAAATTTTCACGCAGGGTCTGTTTGGATGATGGCGATTAGTCTTCGATGGTGAGATTAGGCGTAGGGAAGAGCGAGAGTACTAATTCCAGAGATCAAAGCTTTGTTACACGTTCAAAACCTGGAATTATGTATTGTTACAGTTTTTGGATTAGGTAGAAACTCATTTGTTGATATTTGTCAATTTGATAGCTTTGGTTTGATTTTGGTAATTCTTATGGATTTTACGGCTTACTCTAGTAAATGATGCTCATGGATACAAGTTATGTTGATCGATTATGATATGTGCAATACATGCAAGATTGAGCATTGTAAATTTGTAGTTGTTTTAATGTTTCATAGTAGTTTTTGTGTAGGTTGGTAATAGTTTTCTCAGTTGGTGATAGTAGCTTAGTTAGTCTTTGGTAAGAGTAACTTTTGGTCGTGATGATTGTAGCTTTTTGTGATGGTGATAGTAGTTTTTAATGTTGGTGAGAGTACCTTTTGACAATGGTAAAAGTAGTTTTTTACAGTGGTGATAGTAGTTTTCTGCGTTGGTGAGAGTAGCTTTTGTTGATGGTGAGAGTAGTTTTTGATACAAGAGTAACTCTCTAATGTTAGTGAGAGTAGCTCGTTGGTGTTAGTGACAGTAACTTTTGTTGTTGGTGAGAGCAGCTTTTGATGTTGGTGAAAGCAGCTTTTGCTGGTGGTGAGAGTAGTTTTCTAGTGTTGGTGAGAGTAGCATTTGTTACTGATGAGAGTAGCTTTTGGTATTGGTGACAGTAGCTTTTGTTGGTGGGGATACTAGCTTTTCGTTTTGGGGAGCATAGGTTATTTGGTAAGCAGCAGCTTTTATTGTTGGTGATAGTAGCTTTTGTTATCTCATTGGAGGTTGCTGGAAATCTTACTAGAGTAGCTTTTGTTGCTAGTGATAGTAGCTTTTGTTGCTAGTGATAGTAGCTTTTGTGACATTGCTGGAAATTTTATCATAGTAGCTTTTGTTGCTAGCTACAGTAGCTTTTGATGTCAGTGACAGTAGCTTTTGTGGTCGCCGGAGACCTGCCGGAGGTCGGCCGGAGACCCGCCGGAGTTGACCGGAGGCCTCACCGGAGAGGAGGGAGAGAGAGAATAAATGTTGATTTTGTACTCTAGTGGCAGTTATGTAAATATATTGGTTTTTAATATCCAAAATAGAACATCTTTTTTAATCTAGTGGCCTTATGAAGGAAAAAACTAGTTGATGGCCTTATGGCTAAAAAAACATTCTAAGATGCACTTATATGTAATTAACCCTTAGTATAATCACCTTGAGCCACAAACTTGTTGATGTCTTGAATCCGGTGCAGAAAACGATGGACTCAAACTGGTATGACTTCCCCTTTTTGAGTTCCACATTGCTTCCTATTATGCTGTCTGCCTATTTCTGCGGGTAAAACCTGGCCTGCATGGATAAAAAAAAGCATTTCAAGTTGTTGTTTTAGACTTCTATTTAGTTATCTTGTTAATACAAACTCAAAACAAAAACCAAAAAATGACAATAAACCCGAAAAATGACGTATAGGCAGAGGCTCGTGTTTTGTTTACCTGAATCTCATTGGACTTGATCTTACTACAGGCGCCGACATCAATGACCGGATACATGTCGTACTTGATCTTCATAAAGAAAGGGCCCTTTTTTTGGCCTGGTTATCCCGTACTTGGGTCATGTCTCCATAAACCAGCTTGCTAAGCAAAACCATCAAAGAATCCACTTTGCTTAGTGAAAGATATCTCAACAAAACCAAGGCCAAGTAAACCATCCTTCTTGACGAAAAAATGAACCTGCATATCACATCATTGTTAAGGTGATATAAGGGAGTCAAAGGTCAAAGTGGTATGAATAGGGAAAACCTCTCTCTGTTTTTCTTCATCTTCTTCCTCTAGCTTAGGGCTTCGTTTAGCACTATTGTTGCTTCAATTTCAAGCTTTTTCACTGTGACTATGAATTTTAGCATGGTATCAGAGCTCATGGTAGCCTGACCTGTGCTCATTTCATTTCTATCCGCTGCAATCTTCCTTTTGTTTGAGTACCAAACAGAAATTCCCAAATTACCAGATCAAGAACCCTAGAAATTGCATCTTCTTCATCATTCATACAAATACCAAATTCTTGTACAACTACGAAGCAAAATCATCAAGCACAGATTTGAAGAAATCTCAGAGTTTTGATTAGATTTGTAGCTGTTCATTCTCAATTTCTCAGATACTTTACTCTTCACGAAGTTCGCTCAAAGATTCAAGGTGAATTTCATCCTCAAGATTCATTCTTGTAGCTGTTCTCATCAAGATCGTTTTGGTATGGCGAACTCAAATCAACTTTGTGATGCTATCTCTGTTCGACTTGACGAAACAAATTACCCGACCTGGGCTTTCCAGATGCATCACTACCTTCGTGGCCATGGTTTACTGAAATATGTTGATGGGTCTCATCCTTGCCCACCCCAATTTCACATCTTTGGTGACAGTTCTCTCATTTCTGATAATACTAGAGCTTATGAAAAATGGTTGGAACAAGATAGTTTACTCATCTTCATGATCACGAATACACTTTCTGCAGAAGCTTTGACTTGGGTGATCGGTTGTCAAACATCTATGGAGGTATGGGTTACTCTCAAGCATAGATATGCTACAATTTCATAATCTCATGTGATGAAATTGAAAAGAAATTTGCAATCTATACACAAGGTTCTGATAGTATTGACCAGTACTTGTTGCGTTTTAAATCAGTTAAGAGACAAATTGGCTGTTACTGGGGTGTGTATGTCTGACCAAGATATTAAAGTTCTTATTCTTGCTGATTACCTAGTGAATATGGCCACACAAGACAAATCATAAGAGGGAAAAATAATATAGCTTTGGAAGAAGTTAGGTCACTATTGCTCTCTGCTGAATATGAGATTGAACTGGAAAATAAAGCATTACCATTGTCTTCTCTTGCTGCTATGGTAGCACAAAATGGTGTTGTTAATTTCTCTCAAGCTATGCATTATGGAATACCAAATACAGGGACATCATCTCATGCCATTCCATTTTTCCGTCTCAATATGCTGGAAATTAGTCTTTGGCATCTACTCTACACATTGCTGCATCAAGTATGGGTTTAATGCCTACTAACTATGGGATACCACAGAATTACATGATTTCAAGTGCTGCTATCAATATGCCTAATGTTACCTCGAGTTGTCAAGACATGACTCCATTTACTACCAATTTTGGTGCCTCTCAGACAATGCTTACTTCTGGATACATGTTGAATTACAATATTGGTAATGGAAGTTGCTTTTCTGCACCTATACCTTCTTATGGTTATGCACCTCAAACTCGTGGTTTCATGCCCCAACATGACAATGGTGTTCATACTCCTGTTTCTCAGCAAGGTTCCTCTTAGAATAAGGTGTCACAACAGCAAGGTTCATTTTCACAAGCTTCAAACAACTCACACTCTTATGGCGGCTATGCAAAAGACAATTTGGGTTATCCCAATTTTCCAAACAAGGGTGCAAACTACTCTGACAGGAACCATAGCAACAGGAATGACAACAATAGGCCAAGAAACAATGACATCTCATCTTTCAACAATCCTATTGTGTGCCAATTTGTGAAAAACCAGGGCACAGTGCTTCCATATGCTATTACAGGTTTGGTGTTGAGGCTTCCACATCTATTGTTAAGTGTCAAATCTGCAAGAGACTTGGTCATAGTGCTAAAACCTGCAGATATAGACAACAATCAAACAACTCTGAGAATAGCCCAATATCTATGGTTGCTCGTAATAGCATCAATAACTTCGAGGTTCCATTATTTCACTCAAGTTCATCTCCTCTTGGTTCTGTTGCACAAATGGAGTATTTTCCATCATTGAATTCCATGCCTACAAGCTCAAGATGTATTCCTGCACTGGTATGCCAATTAATTTGCCTCTCAATGACCTCAATACTGCCTATGTTGCAAATGTTGGTCAGCATATTGGTTTTTTTGGCCAGCCCCAAGTCTATCATCAAATCAGTAGTCCAGCCCAGAAAAATAGTGGGTTTTCTCATCAAAATGTCTCATTCCAGTCAACCACCGGTCTCACTCAACAGCAACATTACCCTGCAATCAATGGTCATGCTACTAGCAATATCTATCAACAAAGTCAAGACTATATTGGAGTCTTCACTTTGAATCTACTTTCTAATCCTCCATATGAGCCTAAAACGAAATGCGGACAGGTGTATCAGTTCATGGACATAATGCACTGGCTGCCGCTAATTCCTACAGGTTGAAACAAGTGTATTTGTTCCCCCAACCACATCAGTTTGAGGGGGGATGTTAAGGTGATATAAGGGAGTCAAAGGTCAAAAGGTGCATCAGCAGCAAATTGGTATAAATAGGGAAAACCTCTCTTATTGTAGTTAGTTGCAACCATTTTGTAAAGTTACCAAAAATTGAATACCAGTTCCTTCTCTGCTTTTCTCTCTGTTTTTCTTCGTCTTCTTCCTCTAGCTTAGGGTTTCGTTCAGCACCATTGTTGCTTCAATTTCAAGCTTTTTCACTGTGACTATGAATTTTAGCAATCATTTCATATAATGTTAAGCTAAATCTTATATTTAACCATGAAATATCATACATGATAAATAAAGGTAAGCCAGATTTTGACTACTTACTAGGCTTTGAACAATGATTGAAGTCTTTGCACCATCATTTGCCATATCCAAAGCAATTTCCATGCCGGAATTCCCAGAGCCAACCTCCATTGAATGCACCCTCAGATCCTCAGATAGATAAACCTAATTCAATCTCACAGATAGGAATCATAGAATGTTCAGTTTACACTAATATTCAATTGCTGAAGCATAGAATCATCTAAATGTTCATAAGGAGTGTACAAAGTCCTAACATTAAAAACACCAATGGCATTCAGAGACCAAAATCAAGAACTCAATTATTTTCAATACTGAATCAAAATTGAAACTGAAATCTCGATCATACTTGATTCTAGAAACTTAAATTACCGATCGTTCACTGTTGTTGAAGTTGATCACCGATTTTATTCTCAAGTAACAGTGAATATTGACCTTGACACAAGCTTCTTGAAGATAATAGATTGGGCATTTTCTTTATATATCAGAACCAACTCGGTGGAAGTCTCCCGAACACACAACAGCTATGCTTATCGATACGCCAATGGTAGCGTGAAGTAGTGGGACAAAGGCAAGGGCAAAATCAGCATGATACAGTTACATGAACAGTGTAACAGTAGAACTCAGCTTTGTATATTGTACTAGAAATTTTTCCCGCACTTTGGTGCGGAGATTGTTCTTGTAAATGAATAGGCATGATGAAATATTAAAGGAACATAGTTACTGTTTGAACACAAAATAACAATTTTTCCCCATAAGGGGACTCGAGAGAAACTGGGCCAGTATCCGTGGCCCAAGCTATATATTTTCGACAAATTCGGAATATATTGTGTAGACGCTAAGTAAAGCCTACTTGAAGACCAAGTGATCTTAAGACAAATCGTGATCTTATCGGTTTACTATTAATAATCAAGATATTTGATAATTAATAATGGTTTACTTGGTTACGAAGATGGAGCATATGGAAGATCTTTGCATTAAAGATGGCTTCATGGTTGTATTTGACTAGGATTCATGGTTGTCTTGGTTACGTGCATGTCATGGCCTTAATCAAAGAAGGAAGGTGGATCATCCCTTGATTCTCCTTAATTGCATGAAAGGGGCCAATACATGGCAGAAGATAATTAAAGGAATAGTTGATGTGGGTCATGCAAGCAATCAAAGGTTGCCCATGCAATTTAGGTGGACGTGAAACTATTTGCTGCCAATATATGTATGCAAGGAACTATGGTTGTGAATGCTTGCTTGCGAATATCAAGGAATATATATATATATACAAGTAAAGCTGCATGGCTCAGTGGGCTATATATGAACATATATATTTGCATGCAATTAATGATTGTAGAGTCCCTGCGAGGAGGCCTCGCGAACATATCTCGCGACGGTACATTTGCAATTAGGATAAATGCATATCTTATCGTTCGCATCCAGAAAGATTACGTCCAGGACTCCAGAAGGTAATTAATCTTGCCTAGAAGATTGCTACGACAGAGTATCTATACGATAGTTATCAAAACTATTAAGAGTTTTGATTTGATTCAAGGCCAATAACTGTGGCCTAAAATATAGTATTTCATTCCAATTTGGAAAGTGAATCTGCAGCAGCCTATATATAGAGGCTAAAGATGATACAGAAAGGGATCTACGTCTCAAAAATCAATCAATCCTAGCGATTACAAAGCCTCCCCGGAGCAAATCTTCAACCCTGTTGAAACCCGGCGACCGTACTCTCAGTCCTAATCTCTCCGAGCCGACTGACAGTGCTACTGCCACAGACACTACCAGCGAAGCAAGAGTAACGCCCTCGCCACCCAGCGAAGCTAAAGATACGCTTTAGCAAACCCCGTGCATTCTCAAGACTTCCCAGTGATTGCTCTGCTCAACCTACAACGTTGAGTATCGATTTTGGTGACCGAAGAGATCACACCCAAAGTCCTTATCCGTAAGGCAAAAGACCTTTTCCGAAAGGCTAGAGAAGAACCCTGTGGCGAGGTTGGTGCTCTCCTCGTCCACAGCGCTTGAAGAAGAAGTCAGGTTAAGGGACTACCCCGACGACTGCACCCCATGGTGCTGGCACGCTTGCGCAATCACACGCTCAAAAGAGACAGTTTGCACACCAACTGGTTTTGGAGCCAAACAGTTACATATATTATTAAAGTATCAAAGAGTTTTTATACATGTTACATTTTAGTTGAAGCTTGTTCAACTGGAGCCAGTGCAACAATGCTAGTTTTACAAAAGGGTCTCAAGTTAATCTAGCAAATGTTATTGCTGGAGCTTGTTCAAAAAAGTGATTGCTCCAATCACAGTTGCACAAAATGCTCTAGCTGATTGCTTCAGTTGCAGCTGCATTAGATGCTAGAGTTGGTCAGGAAAATTTGTTGCTGGAGTTGATTAAAAAAACAGTGGTTACCTAAACCCTAAACCCTAAAAACAGTGGTTACTAAGGAGAATTTAGATAAAAACATGTGAACACGCATCCGGGACATGACTGAAGTCTCTTGAACTACAGCTGCAACATTATCATTCTGAGAGGCCACCCTTTGATCAATCTCCTGGAGTATCGCCACTAACTCATTGTAGTAGGTAGGAATGGACAGTCCATTCTGCTTTGCTTCAAAACACCTCTTGTTCAATTCAAAGATCCAAGTTTCATCAGAATTATCATAAAAAGTTTTCTCTACAGCTTCCCAAATATCCTTTGCAGTAGGAAGATGAATATACCGATTCATAAGAGAGGACTCCATGGAGTCAATGAGCCAACTTTTCACCTTTTCATTGCCTGTGGCACAAGTTTCATACTCTGCAAAATTCATAGCTGGTTCAGCCTTTACTCCGGTCAGATAACCAACCTTCCCTCGTGCTCCAATGTGCATCCGCATGAGAGGAGCCAATATGGTGTGGTTGGATTAATTCAAGACAACAGTTGTTGGGAACGCAGAGTTGTCTTGTCACTACTACAAAAATCAAATCAGACGACACCTCTCAGACGACGCTATGCAATTATCTGTCGTGTGATTGAATTTTTTTTTTCAAACGTCGTTTTTGTAAGAGCAGTCGTCTGATAGGGACTTAGAAATTAGTTCAGAAGACATTTAAGATAAAAACTGTTGTGTGTCCCTTAAAAAAATTGAGCGCCAAGTTTCTCACCATGTAAGTTGTGCTAAACCCCATATGAAACCCCAAATTTTGTCCAGCATGTATTGATCATATGATGATCATACGATGAGAAATGATATAACTGTGGTCTGATCAAAAGTTTGACAGAAATGAGGGAGATTTCCCACCACCATTTTTCTCCAACTCCCCAAAAGTCAGGAGTTATATTGATAGGAGACAAACCCCAAATTTAAATGGCTACATTCAGACCACATTCTTACACAAATTTGTTGTGTGAGTCCTTGTCCAACTTAATAGGGCCTCACAAACCTAGCTGAAACCCTAGAACTTAAGCAAAAAAAATAACAAAACTGACCCAAAACCAAAACCCCCTCTCGATAGCGCCTCACTCTCGACCTCACCTCACTCTCAAGTCTCAACAGACTCAAAGCCAAAACCCTCACTCTCTAGCCAAAACCCTCATTCCCTCTCAACCAATCTCATCTCTCTGCGTGAGATTGTTAACCGCGAATGGGATTGAGCTGGTGAAGTTGTTAGAACTGAGATCGAGCCGATTCAGCCTCTCCAGATCGAGCCAATTCCCTTGGAGGGAAGCACTATTGGCGAAATCTACGAAGACTCTGAACTCGGAGCTGACTCAGCCGGCCGAGCGTGTTGGGTGGAATCAGACCCACAAGCCCAACACCGGGAAGGTGAAGCGAGTACACATATAGCTGGTTCCCGTTGTTGTCAGAGCTCCAGGTTTGAAGAAGTTGAGCTATAGCGAGATTACTGGCATTCAGTTCGAGTACTGGGGAAGATAAGGGTTCGTGCCTCTGGTCATTGACACAGGTCATTCAAGTAATCTAGGTTTAGTTGTGTACTTGGTGTTTATTCAAAAGGACTCAATTCACACCTCTCCATTTACCGTAGCTCTGCCTCTCTCTCTTTCTTGATGCCGAGGTCCTTTCTGCGTTATCTGTGGTAGACTGGTAGGGCTACAACATCGTTTTCAGATTTGTGGCTAGGCTCCTCTAAATCTTTATCCGTTTCGCACTCTCTCTATTAGAGTTGGATCTAGAGATACTTCGCATTGTTTTCAGATCTGTGGTAAGCACTTTGTGAAACATCTTTGTTTGGATTGGACGTTTTCTATGTTTCATGTACTAAAAGCATAGCTCGCTCGATTCAGTTGCCTCAAACCCTAGTCTCCTTGCAGCAACTTCTAGAATAGTGAAACCTTGGAACTCGCCTTCTGCTAAAATGGGTACCTTCTTTGCTCTTCTTCTCTCATTCTTGTTCCACTTTTCGATTTCTTCACGTCCTTTCAGTCATGGGTACCTCTAATTTTGCTGAAATTGTTAGGATTTGTTCAATTAAAAAAAAAAAAAAAATCTGTGATGCTAATCTTGAAATAGGGTAGGATTTCTTAGGTATCTCTCGATGCTCAAGAGACTTGCCACTAGATACAAGAATAAGGTGTGGAGAAAGAAGCTAAAGTAAGGTTCTTTCATTGTTCTTGTGGTTGATCAAATATGCTTCTGCACTTTTCTAATTTCGTAGCTCCAGGTCTTCTATTGCCTTTCATGTCTTGTAAACCTCCTCTAATTCACATATTTCACTATGACATAAAAAATGGAGGACTTTGAGATTTCAAACCACTGAGCTTCTCTCTATTTTGCTTCAATACCAGAAATCTACTTTCTTTTGGTAAGAACTTCTATTTTCAGTTAAATTCCAGCTCTTAAAGCTATTCAAGGTTGTAATGGAATGCACTTTTGATTATTACATTTTGGTAAACCCATTAGGATGGATAGGACTGGAAAAGATCAAAGATCAGTTACTGCACTCCAAGTGTTTGATGTTATACCTCAAAGACAACACCCAAGCTGAACCAGTGGGCTGTTCCATGATTTTCGAAAAATCTATACTCCTTGTTTTACTCTCAATTTTTGACAGCTTAAAGTAGACTCTTCAATGGTCATTTTGAGCTTGGTTTCACAAAAAAATGGAGTTAAATTGAGTTACTTGTGCTATTTTGAAGTTACTGCACTGTTTCAGGATTTCTGCAGAATCAGCGTTTCTGTCAATTTTAGATTCTTGTTTGACCCTTCATTTGAACTTCGATTTGCATGAAACTTTGCAAAATAGTAGCTTTGCATGTCTACTTCAAATCTGGAAAGTTTTGCTTGAAATCACTGAAAGACTAATTGTTGGTGAAATTTTCTTGCTTGTTACCAGTTTTTTGAAATTTTCTCAAACTTACAGCTTATTGTTGCAAGCAATTGATTTGAGAACTTTTACACTTATTTTTCTGTCCTCGATCTTTAGTGATGTGATGACCTAAAATTTTTAACATTTTCTAAAAAAATAAGTTTAATTTTAATTATTGTGCTAAATTATTTGTTTAAATATTATTATTTAGAGATAATTTTACTTGTTTTCTTTTGGGTTTAAGTAATTACAGTAGCCCAAAGTTTTTGGCCCAAAACTCCAACCCAAAGTAACTTAACAGCCTATAGAACGATTTCCACGACCAAAACTAGATCAACAACGCCTAAACTCAAAGTTTTGTGCCTTCTCTTCATCGTCTTCCTCACCTCCACATTCTTCTCCATCTGATACACCAGCCACCGCCTTAGGAAAGTACAAAGGACATAGCTGCCGTCATGGGTAAGTAGGAGGTGTCAACAGCCTTGGAAATCAAGTTTCAGATTGGTGATTCCCCAAAGCTATGAAGCTAGAGCTGGAACCCTAGAATCAAGAGCTGGAACTCTAGAAATCTGGAGGTGGCAAGTCTAGTATCTAGATGGGTAAGATTTCAATTAGAATATCCAATTTTCTTTCTGTTAGACTAATCTTGCTTTCTACGTTTACCCCTCCTTTGCAGACACTATAAATAGGCTAAACCATCTATGCTTTCCATACAGTTCCTTGAGTTGCTAGATACATAGATAAACAAGGGAGAGAGAGAAAAAGAGGGTTTTGGTATCTTAGAAGTGGAGGAGTAAAAAGTCAGGTGTGATTCATTTATTTTTTATTTTGATAAGTCCTTTGTTGGTTCTGATGGTTAATGCAATTTGGAAATTGGGTAATGTTCATAGGCTATTATAAAACCTGGGGATTCATGATGATAGAAGAAGTTGCAATATAGATGAAGTTCAGTTAGGAATAAATTGTTGTTACTGGAACAACTAGAACTAATTATTTTCTTATCTTCTATTTTGATTTCACTAGTTCTCTGGAAAATAGTTTATATTTTTGGTCTTTGAATTAATCCAAATTAGAATTTGAAATCACTTTGTATCTGGTTTGTTGTTTCCTTTAGTCATTGGAGTTTTTGGAAGACATAGATTAACAAAATCTGACTTGAGAAGAGTCAAGAACCAAGTAGGAAACATATGCAGTTTTAAAGTTGAATTTAGAAAACCTTCACTCATCCTTTAAAGTCTTGTTGAAAGTGTGATTTCTTTTATTTAACACTTTAGAAAGTCTATTTTCAGTATTGAAAGTTTTACACAAATTGGAGTTGTAGAAAGTACATTAAAACTGAAGAGGTTAGCAGACAGTAGCAGTTTCTGCAGAAAAACGTGGGACTGCAGCTGAACTTTAAAAATTCATAACTGATTCTAGGAAAAAAAATTTCTGGTGATTCAAATTCTGAGAGTTTCTTTAGGATGTCAGCTACAAATTGTTAGAAGACCATGAAAGCATATTTTAAACAGATTTGTACAGTTTTTAACATTAAGGTGACTGGGTCAGAAAACTGCAGTATTTCAGTTTGTCAAGTAAAAAACCTGTTTTGGTCAAAATAATTCACTGCTAAGATTTTCGTAGTGTGTTAGCTGAGTTTTGCTTTAATTGTTTGTGTGCGGAACTAATGAATTCTATTCTTGCAATAGGAACTTGTTTTCATCCGCATACTTAACGTGAAAATCAATCGAGGTAGGGGAAAAACTTGGGGAGCCTCTATGTTTGCATTGGATGGTTGTTTACATGATTGTATTGGATGGTTGTTTACATGATTGTATTGGATGGTTGTGTACATGATAATATGCATTTATGTCCTCTGTTTCTGTTTGTTTGGTATGGCTGGATAGTGAATACACGTACATATTCAAAGTATTTGTGCATCAATAAGACATGAAGTATAAGGGTGGTGTGATAATGTGAATATGCTATTGGAATAAGTATGTTGGTTTATCTTTTTCGTAGTTGAGTCTATAACCTCAGCAGGTACCAGATCCCAGGTATGCCCACTTGTTAATGTGCACTTAGTATAGGATATTGAAAGGGTAATTCGGGATTGGCGAAAGGGGAATGGACAAGATGACTAGCAAAAGAGGGTTAGGGGGATTGACTTTGGATGGGGGTTAGTTCACATTGTTGAATACTTTGAGTCACCATCGTGGTAAAAGACATGGTATGGGACATGTAGGCTCTGTTTATTTTTCAATGTGGATTATCGGGAATAGATAGTAGTTGCATCCATTCATTATTGCTATTCTAACTATGATTTTCAAAGAGGTTGATTTCTCCTACTGGGCAATGTTTGCTCATCCCTTTTTATCTTTTACAGGTGACTAATAAATAAGTTTGAAGTTATTTTAATGCAAGGGTGTTTTTTAATAATGTAATATACATGTGTGTTATTGTTAATCATGCTTGGGTTCCTAGACAAGAACTTGGAATATAGTTGACCTTTTGTTGTAAATGTTGGTGTAAACCCCTCTTGTAATAAAGGTTGTGTTTCAATTTCGGAAACTTGTCTAGTATCGTTCTTTTCCAATTATTCATATTTCGATCTCGGAAATTTATTTCTATGATTGGAGTATGAGTTGCATCTCAAAAAAAAAAAAAAAAAAATTTGGGATGTGACAAGTGAGTCAGATTAGACATGCAAAGCATGCCCTGAAACTTGACTTCAGTTTGAAAGGTTTAGAAAAGGTTTTGTCTTTGTTCAAAAGTGACTACAAACCAGTGTTTTCTATGCATTCTGATCAATGCTTTCTTTTCGGAATAAGCCCACACATGGAGAAGCTCTAGCTATTGCTCAGTGTCTAATTGAGTGATTTATTCTAAGGGAGACATGTTATTAGGACTGATGGTGGGTTACAAGTTCATAATAGGTTTTTCAGTTTCTTTAATCGAACCAAGGCTTTGAAGATAATTATTGTACACAATCTTTATGAGCATGGCTTGTATTTTTTCTAGTTATTTATTGTTGCTGAACCTATTTATTTACCTTGGTTTATTTTTCATCACCTATTGTATTGCAAAGAATTTGAATTTTGTTGTCTAATGATATGAACTGTATGACGCAGTGGCTGATGTTTTCCTGTGGAGGGATAAGAAGCTATCAGGAGGTTGATAATTGCACAATGTTAGTCTTAATTAGTTTTGTTAGTTTAGCAAGATTGATACCTGCATATACTGAAAGTATCAACAATTCAGCATTGCAGCAGCTCATCTCAAGAGAAACAAATCCCCTCCAAAGTCAAGTGAGTCCCTTTCTTTCCAAAAGATAATGTACCATGCAGTTTTCATGTAATAGCTTTAATATCGATGAAATTGTTTGTCAAGGAGGAAAGTGAAGATACATAACTATTAGGGCTAAATACAAATTACTACCCTGTGGTTTAGGTCCAAAATCAATTCAGTCCTTGAACTTCTAATTTCATCAAAAACACCCCTGCACTTTGAATTTTGATCTAATATGTCCAATTTGTTAGTTTTCTGACAATTGAGTTATTTAACTTGTTAATGTGGCTCATATATGGCCTATGTTTTATGATGTGGTGTCGAGGTGGTTTGCATAGTCAATTTAGGAGTGAGTCCTACTATTAAAAATAAATTGTTTTTCAACAAATAATCCAACTATAACTTGAACCCATAATATAATATTAACGAATTGAACCTATTAGATCAAAATTGAAAGTGCAAGGGTGTTTTTGATGAAATTAGAAGTCTAGGGACTGAATTAATTTTGGACCTAAACCACAGGGTACTAACTAGTATTTAGCCCTAACTATTACTTGAAATGTTTGAAAGCTCTGATAATATGGCTCTACATAATCTCAGTTTAAGCCTTCTTCTATTTTAGTTGGTCAGCTTTAATATCCAATTGCTCCATTGTAGGCCAAAGATTCATTGCAAATTTTATTTGTACTGATAGTCATTGGAGGAAGTAAACCCACTATGTTTCATTAGTTATAAAAATTTCTACTGGTTGAATATGCATATGTCAATAATGAAAACATAAGAACATCCATTGCAATAAGGTCCTAATAGCGGGTTCGATTGGTCCTACTTCGCTTTTTTTTCTTGTTCGATCTCAACGTCTGTAGAACCGTTTTTCTTATTAGCGGGTCCGAATGTGATTGAATCCGAGGAGCAAATTTTCCGGATGGCCAAGCACATAAAGACTATTACGACAAAGTATGCTTCTTTTCTTTGGAACTCTGAGACACTAGCTCAAGAAAATGAGTTTGGTTAATTTTTATTTTGGTATAAAAGATGATGGGGTTGAAGAAAATAGGCTTCAATATATAGGTTCTATGGAGTAGAAGGTCATGTCTCTCTATTTGTTTTATCTGGTTTCATACCAGTTGCATTTTCAGTTAGAGTGTTTTTTATAATCTTAGTTTTAAGAGCAAGGAGAAGGTCAAACTCGACCAATTATTCTAACGCTTAAGGGAGAACTCTGTCCTCTCCAGTTTGATTATATTGAGAAAAGTAAGAAAAGTAAAGAGATTACTATGTATCTTCTATGTGCTAAGATTAGAGTTTATTCATAATCTATCTTGATGGTTTTTGCTAAGATAGACAATCTGTTTTCCAATATTATAGAGTTGGATTGCCACTGGTGTTCAAGTCAAGCTTTGACAAAGCTAACTGTACATCCTCAAAATCATTCCAGGGCCCTCGCATGGCTGAAGGGTTAAAGGTGATAAACTGATAGGCAGCCTTTGTTGTCATTCATTTTAAGATACAACTTGCATTTTTTGCTATGCAAATAAACATAGAGAATATGCTAGATATTAGTAAATTCAGATAGATTATTAGCTACAATTGGATTTTGAGGCTTCGAATTCAGTATCCATGATCAGTTTCCCATCATGGTTTGTTCATGTGTTCTTGCCCTTTAAAGTTCTCTCATGATATTTAGTGATCTATTTGAGCTTGTAATAGCTCAGCTGCAATACTACCAAGACATACAAAAATCATGGCAAAATTTTTCTGAAGTAGATTTTCTCTTGTTACAGTAACTGGATACATTTAATTATCTACAGAGATCGTTAATTTATTATTTTGTTTTTCTGGTGTGATCACTTCTCTTGATTTTACCCTTTTACTTTCAGATCCTTAAGAAGGTTAAAATAGCTTTTGACCTCCCTATAGTTACAAATGTACACGAGTTTATACAGGTGAGCTCGCATCTTTGTTCATCTTTTAGATTCCCATGTTCAGCAAGCAAAATTCGCACTGATCATAAGTTATTTCTCACATTTATCAATGCTGTTTTCTTTTCCTAGTGCAAAGAAGTTGGCAAATTAATTTGCAGATATCATTCAGATTCCTGCATTTTTATGCCATCAGGTTAAGTTTATATTGAACCCTGTGTACTTTATCGTGCTCCACCTGCTTTGACGCTCTCTGGTTTTGCTATTGCATGCTCTTTCCACACTTTTTGTCTTTTCAATTTCTATTTCAATTCCTTGTCTTTCGCTCCAACTCTTACATTTCATTCAATTAGTTCATAATTCTATGCCTTACCTCTTGCTTCTTGGGGTTCTACACTTCAATTCTTTGTCTGTTGTCAGTTAATGTAACCTTTTCATGTGTAGCCACTTTTATGCTCAGCACGTGTATATGTCACTCCTCTATGCAGTAATTTGCTTTTGATTTGCTTCTCAAAAGAGTAAAATTTCCTAATTGTGATTGTTATTCATTGTCCCTCTGTTCCACTAGAAGAGTTGGACAATCCTTGGTTGCTAAAACTGGAGCTCTCTCTGCCAAAAGTTACTCTCTGAAGGTGTGCTAATGGCTCTTTGTGTTTCGGATCATAAAGTTATAACATTGTCAAGTTTCCATGTAATGGGTTATAACTTTGTTAGTATTATCTGCTACTGTTGATCTAGGATTACCTATTACTTTATTTCTTTAGTGATTGGTACTGTTGATTCAAAAGCATTCATCTTATTGCTGTTACTTCTTTGGAACAGACTCGCTCAGCTGTATGGTAGACTTAGCAGGAAAAGATGGCATTGCGAAGGTTGGGTGTCAGGAAGTGTTTATATGCAATAAAGCAAGGTTTTGTTCCAATGAGGCCATGAGAGCAGCAAAGCTTGCAAAGCTAGACTCCTTAAGTAAATTTCTGGATGTATATTGCTAGGAGAGTACTATTAGACGTACTCCTTTCGTGTATAAAAGATTAGCTTTGCACAATATATTTTGATGCATGATGTAGATTATAACATTTTCTATATATTGATCAGTTACTGTTAATTTGGTCATTTTTGATTCCGCTTCCAGCATATATAATGCATTGAATCATTCTTTTAGTACAACAATAACCACACAAAACTGTCATATGTACACAATATTTACAATAGCCTCAAAATTAAAACTGTCGTCTGAATGCAAAACAGATCACAGATGCTATGAAAAAACTGTTGTGTGAATAACAATCACACAATGGTTATAAAAAAAAAAAAAAACGACTTCTAAATCACAATCATACAACGAGTTCTTAAGCTGCCCGTTGTCTGAGTAACGTTCACATAATAGTTAATGCTGTCGACATGCTATCGACAGCCTGTCGACATGCTGTCAACATGGATGCCGAGTTCTTCAGACGACGGTTCTCTAAATCATGTTTCATCAGACGTCAGCGAGATATACGACAGTTAGCTCCGTATCAGATGACAGTTTCTAGCCATCGTCTGATTCAATTTTTGTACTAGTGTGTTGGGTGGTGTTGTGGTGATGGATGACTTGTGAGGATGGCACCATTGCCTTCTCGGGATTTGACTGTTCGCCTTCACTTACAGGTCCGGCCATTGAGGAGGGATTTTTGCAGGATTAGGTTTTCTAGGGTTTCAAGATGGGGGTTTGAAATTCAGGGATTGTTTGATTTTAATGGTGGTGGTATGCATTGTTTGATTTTAATGGTGGGTGGTACGCAGTGGTTTGTGGTGTTTTTCGGGATTCAGGGATTCAAAGGATGCAGTGCAAGTTCAAAGGATTGAACCTGCTTTGATAACAAGTAGAAAAGAATACTTCAATTCAAGATTTAGAATTCTATTCATCCCACAATGGGGGTATATATACAAGTACAAATAAATAGTCTAACTCTAATAGGAAACAATCATTTCCATAAATACAGGATATCCTAAATAAATAAGAATCCTAATTACATATAGATTTACTATTATTCTACATTCCACTCTTTTGTGGTGAGTTTTCTTGAGCCTGGTCTCAGTTTTGAAACTTTTCATGTTTCTTTTTCATTTTATCTCTCCTTGTTGCAGCCCAATTTCTCACCAGATTTCCGGATGTACTATCACGCCTCCCATGCTCCTCCATCTCAGACACCTCACCCTCTCATCTTCCATCCGAATTCCACAACCTCATCCTTATATTCAACCCTTGAAGTCTCGACACGGATCTATTCACTTAACTTCACACTTGAAAATTGCTATCATACCGGCAAATCACTGAAACTTGTGGACGTCGTCGAACTAGTTGTGTTGTGTTGATTGGTGGTCTTCACATACCTCCACGACTACTTTTATTAAGTTCTTTAGTATATATGTTGTTCTTCTTGTTCTTCCTATGCATGCAATTGGGGTGTGGAGAATGATGGTAGAGAGATGTTTGGCTTCGATCTAGAAGTCAAAATTTTGTCGGTGATCATTAACAGGACCCACCTAGGATTTTATGTTGAAATCCAGTGAAATCCCGGGCGGTTCCTGTCACTCACTTCATCACGATTACTACCATAGCAGCTTGCCTCTGTGTTGCAGTGAAGACTTTGGTTTTAGATGTAGGATTTTCTTGTTTTTTGGGCTTTTGGGCTTCGGCTTTTCATTTAGCTTTTGTTTTGTTTTGTTTTGGTTTATTGGGTCTTTGGGCCTATGACTCATGTTTTCTTTGTATTATATTTGAAAAAAAAAAAAAAAATTAAGTAGCCGATTGCTGTTCTGTACCCTGTAATTAATTGCTACTTTTTTTTATCACAATTAGTTGCTGCTTATGCAATCATCCATTTGTATTTGCTAATTAGAAACTTCCATCACGTTAATTTAATTGGTCTCTAATTGCTGTTGGACATATTGTTCCCGCTGGGAGGTAATAGGAACAAAGATGGAGCATAGTAGCACAGCTATTGGCCATGTGTGGCCGGTGTTCGACTCACTTGTTTTAGCGATTACATGAAAACTCGGAATCATTTTTTTGCAGAAGAAGGAGATTAATCAACCTTAAAGGCCTATACGTGGCACCTAAAAAGTTGCCATCATCATGGACACTGGAGCATCACAAGCGGGTCATGGATGCAGTGATAAAGTTGGGTGGCCTTAGCTATTGCAACGCTAGCCCAAAGGCCGTCCTGAGCTTGATGGATGGGGTAGACCCCTACCGTTTGGATGCTATCGTACCATCTTTAAGAGTTGCGCCATTTCCAGAAGGATACCGAAAGAAATTTAGGACAATCGATGGTTATATTGTTATTGAAGTTAAGTTACAAGGAAACCTTTACCAGTTTCAGATGATTGTTTCTTTTTTGCCAAGGAAAATTTTAGGATCTTCTCAGCTAAATACTCCAACTCTAAAATTCATCACCCTACCTAACATGCACCACCATACCATTTCTTCATGTATTTATTGTTCTAATTTCTAATTTCTTTTCACTGCTGCTCTTGCACTACATAGAATGACTGCTGCTGCAGAGGCATTGATCTTAAATTCTGAATACTTTATCTCATGACATCTTGAGGTAATTGATAATATAGTTGCAGTATCTACGACTAAGTTCTTTCTTCTTTTTTCTGAAAGGGGTTTGGATTCTACTAATTTCTTGTATGATGAAAGAATTTAAGGGAAAAAAATCATCAGTCAGATGTTCTGCAAGTTCCATACTCTCTTCAAATATCTCTCATAATTTTCGAATTATATACACAGATTAACCGTAGGCGAAGCCAACCTCATAGACACACAATTAAGAGATCCATACATGTTTTGCTAATCAGTACATAATAACTTCATGTCTATGCATGCATGTTTCCTTTCTCTTATTTTTTTTCTTGCCCCATGGAGTTACTCTAGCGCTTAAGGACGAGTTGACTACATTTATATTATTTGAGTGAAAATTTGAATAGGCTAGTAATTAATCATATCCAAATTTGAATTGACCGGCTCTGGAACCTAATTGAACGAATGAATTAATGATCTTGGGATTACAGTATTTTTCTTACCAATCAGGAAGAGAAACTCGGCAAACTACAAGTGGCCTAGTGGTTCTTGTCTAGTTGGGTGTGCTCCCCAACCTAGGTTCGAACCCCGAAGCTGTCAAAGTGGCCAGACACTGTACTGCAATGCACAGTTGGAGCATTTCACATGCGCCGAAGGAGTTTATCTTGGGCCTAAAAAGTTTTTGGGTTCCCCTTGACAAAGTCAAAAAAAAAAAAGTTTACAAATGTAGTTTGTGTTCTTCTTCTTCTTCAATTTACTTGTATTAAACTCAATATTGAAGACTTAATTGGCAAAAGCAGTTAAGGGTATTCTCAGCCTTTTCCTTCTGAACGGATAAGGGGTTCCTTAATTAACCTTTAATTTCATAGTTGAGAAAAGCTAAGAATGTCACTTTCGGTTTGATGGCCGGTGGATGCCAATTAACAAATGATCGAGTGGTTTTCTTTACAAAATCAAAGAGACGTTCACATTGCAACTACATTAAATTTGAAGCATCGATCGTCCAATAGATGTGACAACAGCCATCTGGTAATTCGGCCTTTTATTTTGCTTCTTGGTTTTTATTTGGTACCATTAGTTTTCTTCTTTGTTTTCATTTTTCAGTCCTTATCCGTTTATGCTACTCGTCTGTAGTTAACTAGAAACTAAAAACAAAAATGATTACTAAAAAGGGGATCTTAATTAATAGTCAATGACATCAATTACGATCGTTCTTAGCTTAATATTGTTGGAATTCTAAGTATGAATCTAAACGAGGAAAAACATGAATAAGGAAGAAAGATTTTGACAAAAAAGACGAAGAAATTACAATCGTATTAATACAATAACTGTTTCTACAAGGCTAAGAATTAACATGATGGAAGAGAATCAATTTTTTTTGTACTAACAGAGACTTAAAACCCATAGGACTACGCCCTTCTGATTGCTGCACTCAGCCCTTTTGATTGCTACACTCAACCCTTAACATTAAATTTGTAGTTATTGAGAGCGACTCAGCCCTTCTGATTGCTGCACTCAAGAGTGAAGACGATAATTTCTTGGAGGTAAGTCGGGTTTTTGACCATTGTAAAGATTATTTATCTGTTTTTCAGTTGTTGAAATTTGACATATTTACCGTGAAGCAAATGGTGTTGCACATAGGCTTGCACACCTTGCTAGCTCTTTGTTGATTGATGATGTTTGGTTAGATGAGACTCCTGCTATTATTCAGGATGTTCTCTACGTACGAGGATTTATTGTAATGCTTCTATTGTAGCACGGGGTTCAGGTTTTATGTCCCCCTCCCCCCGTTGCAAAGTACTAATACCTAGCGTGGGGCTGAGCCTCCCAGCTAGGCTGAGTTCCAAACTCCTTTCAAAAAAAAAAAAAAAAAAAACCATTAGGACTATTCTAGATTTCTAGCTAAACACGTGTCCACTTATGGATCATATTCTTCATTACCAATTGTACTTTTTACAAAAATTAACCTTGCTTTTATCTTAAAGATACTATTTAGTATAAAACATTTTCATTCATAATATTTTTGAATATAGACAATTGTTTCTTTGATGCGTGACAATTGTATTGGATCGACAATTTAATTATATCAACAACTAAAAATTAAAATAGTTTTCTATAACTTTGGAAGAGAAGACTTATGTCGTTAGATCATAAAATGCACCACTAGAGAAAATTACATAGTAGCACATGACCAAAGATATAAACACAGAAAACTCACCTTCAATTTGTTTTATACAAATAAGGACATAAGACCAGGCCCAAAACCAAATGAAGCAGACCTGGCTTCAAATTTTGATAGAAAATGACTAAAATGCTCAGTTTTTATTATAATTTACGCTCATGCCACTGCCATAATCCTCACCAACCAAAACCTGAAATCCCCAAATGCAAAACGCAAAACCCTCAAACCCAAATAAGCCCAGGTTTCGGGCCGATTGTTATGTGCTACTATGTGTGCAGTACATATTCTTCATGAACTGGACGAGTGCAGTAGCAGAACTGGACGAGTATGAGTTCAGCGAGTGCAGTAGCAGAATTGGACGAGTAGGAGTGCAGTAGCAGAATTGGACGAGTATGAGTGCAGCGAGTGCAGTAGCAGGATTAGGTGATGACGAGTGCAGTAGCAAAACTGGACGAGTATGAGTGCAGCGAGTGCAGTAGCAGATTGGACGGGTGCAGTAGCAGGATTAGGCGATGACGAGTGCAGTAGCAGAACACAAGTAGCAGAACTGGACGAGTATGAGTGCAGCGAGTGCAGTAGCAGGATTAGGTGATGATGAGTGCAGTAGCAGAACATGAGTAGCAGAACTGGACACAAGTACAAGTGCAATAGCAAAAATTGACGAGTATGAGTGCAGCGAGTGCAGTAGCAGGATTGGACGAGTGCAATAGTAGGATTAGGCGATGAGATGAGAGTTCATTCTCTTAGCAACATATAGAAGAAAGATATATATATTTTTTTTTGCTTTTGAGAAGTAACATAAATGGATTATTCTCAAGAAAAAAAAAAGTAATATAAACATATTATTCTCAGAAATAAAATAAAAAAGTAACATAAAGGGATTAATCTCAGAAAAAGAAAAAAAAGTAATATAAAGGGATTAGAAGTCAAAACGAGTAGTTAAGGACTTAAGGGTAAAAAAGTAAATTAACTCATGACATGTGGCAAGTGGAGAGCAAATTGTCCTTATTTGTAAGATTTAATCCTTATAAAATGATTACAAATCAAAATAAGTAGTTAAGGGTAAAAAAGTAAATTAACTCATGACATGTGGCAAGTGGAGAGCATATTGTCCTTAAGTGTAAACTTTTGTCCTTAAATGTTCAAAACCAAATGTTGTGGAGTTTTTTGTGTTTTGAAATCCTATCAAGGGGGTATATGTAGTTTGCTATTAAATGTATCCAGGCAGGACCATTACGGCATTACCCCATTAAAATTCTAATCTTCCCATTCTCATGTTTATTCACCAAAAGGAGAAAAGTGATTATAGCTGTATTTGCAAATATCTTTCATCGAGTGACATTTCCACTCCCACAGGTTTCGGGCCGATTCTTTTAACCGTCACTCTCACCACCAACAAATTAGGTATATATCATGTCATCACCCCATGCATGAGCTCGCTACTATTGCTAAAAGATACATATGCAGTCGAATATTTAGATTGCTAGACTAATTAATTATAAATATCTCTTGAAAGGATGTTGTTTAACATCCTAAGAGTAGTTCAAAACCGAACCAAATTACAAATGGTTAAGTCATAAGATGACTTTCAGAGTACACAAAACTTCTAAGACCGTTTATGATTTCTCTGAGTATGATAAAGATTCGTGTTTATTTATCATAGCTTTTTTTAATTTCATAAATTCAAAAAAAATATATATATATATATATTGCAGCAAATACCTCTCGCACAGGACCCAAGATCATATATAATTATATATATAGCTATTTCATAAGGGATCCATTTTGGGACCCACTTTTCGATCGCATTTCGGTATCTTAACTTTTCAGTTTTTAGGTCCTAATGTATAAATCACTTTTGAAAAGTTTCAACCAAATTTATAATCGCTAAGTCCAATTAGATTAAGTTTTATCCATTTACCCCATTTCTAGAGATTTTTTTCCCACTTACTCCATTAAGTTTTTTTAATTCCCTCTTACCCAAAACAGTCTAAGGATGTCTTCCCTAATACCCCTTAAGTTTATTTTTTATTTTTTTAATACCATTTTACCCTCACCCCTTTATTACTTTGAGAGAGAGAGAGAGAGAGAGAGATAAACCATATGAGACTTCACCGGAGCCCGGTCATCAGCCGCCGGATTCCCGTCAAAGGTCACTGGCATGGCCGCCGCCCACCGAAAACGTTTATTGCCCCTAATAGACATCTATTGCCCCCCAAAAGACCTCTATTGTGCCAATAGTCTATTGCCCTATAATAAACGTCTATTGCCCCCCAATAGACGACTATCAGCCATGTATTGCCCCCCAATAGAACTTTTAGTCGCCAGAACGGGAACCATTCTTCCTAAAATTAGACAAATAAAACTTTAACTAAAGAAAAAGAAAACGAAGAGATTATATCAATTCAAAACATCTATTGCCCCCCAATATACATCTATTGTCTATTGGTAGACATTCAAAACTTTTTTTTTCTTTCCTTCTGCCCTATTACTTAAAAAAATAAAAATAAAATAAACTGATTTGGGCACCCAGAAAATACTCTGGGCAACCACTCGTCTTCTTTCTTCTTTCCGATTGCAGACCACCTGAAATCGTTGGATCCCTTTCTTGATTTCCCTCTCCAACGAGCTCAACTCCGACAAGGCCCAGTCGACGCCGACATTCTGCTTCCCACTCAATTTGCCGCCTCTGACTCCTCGCAGAGGTGTACGACGCTTGACCCCAAGCTTAATTACCACCCAGTGATTAGTATTCTCAGCCATCCCAGAGACAGCGCCTCCGGTCGGCTCAGTAAAGTCTCGCATATCATCTGGTTTTGGAGGCTTTCGTCTTCACCGTCGCTATCGCCGGTGGGAATGTCGTCGATGAAGAAGACTGGAGGATCGGGGAGAGAGAAAGCAGACGTCTAGGGAGAGAGAGAGTCTGCCGCGTCTATGGAGAGAAAGGAGATAGAGTGTCAGCTGTAACTGATTAATTTGATTGAGGGTAAAATGGTCATTTTCTGTCAAATTGTGTAGTTGGGAATAAAAATCTCTTATTGGGGTAAGTGTGATAATTTTTTATCATTTAATTTGATACTTTTTGTCAAGGACCCTTATATTAAATCAATTGACAAACCAAATATGTCCAACCCGAATCGTTCATGTTTATAATTGTAAATCACAGTTATGAATACCTTTACAATTATAAATTTAGCTGAAAATTTACTGAGGTGATATATTCATATAGACCTAAAAACTGAACGGTTGAGATGTGAATATGTTATTAAAAAGTTATCTAATAAGTGACCCCTTAAAATGGCTAAAAAAAATGATCCCTCATCGGTGCCCCCCCATAACACCTCTAAAGTGTCAAACCACATCAAGACTTTTATTCCTACAATTTTAGGGGAGGATTCAGTGCACCGACATAAATGAATGGTTAGATTATATTAAATACACTCTTAAGTTATTAATAAAAATATTAATTATAAATATCAAGGGTTAAGATCATCTTATAAGTGTTGGGTCATTTGCACCGTCGGCGTATAGAATAATTTCCATACAATTTTCCGTTTCAAATTCTCACTATTGATGATGAATTTAGAATGTACTCCATCTTACGGACTTCTATATACAGTATTCATGTGTAGTACTGCAATACACTAGTTCTATGTAGTACTATTGACATTTGAGAATCCAATTAATACTTATATAGGTGAGGCAGTTGAGTAGACATGTTGAAGTCACAATTATCATTGCTTGGTCTATTTGGCATACCATAAATTTAGTAATTTTTCAACGATTAAATTCCTCCGCTGCAAAAACTTTATTTGAGGCTGTCTTGATGGGATCTAATTATAATATTCAAGCTAATCTTCTTCACATATTCGAAAGATTTCTAGGTACTTTCATATTAAGTGCCAACCTCCTAATATAAACTAAATTAAATTGAACTTTGATGGTTTTGTTAGAACTGGCTCAGCTGCTATTGGTTTTGTTATTAGAAACTCTGATGGTAACTCTCTTTTTGCTGCTAACAAAGAATAGGTGTTACCAGTATCCTAATTGCTGAAGCCATTGCCCTCAATGGTGGATTACATACCGCCTACTTCATCAACATTCTCATGTTATACAAGAGGGTGATTCAAAGCTTCTAATTAATTGCTTGCATGGAAAGGCTGAAATCCGTTGGAGCATCAAGGTTTTAGCTTCTAATTAATTGCACTGGCGGACCTAGCTGCGGGCAAGTGAGGGCTCATGCGTGCTCTGAGTTTTTGTCTATAGTAGAGTTAATTGATGATCTACTAGCTAGCAGACAAAATTTTAGCATAAATATATATATATATATATATATATTTATACAGATCATATCTAGAGCGGAGCTCCGCTTTGAAAATTAACGTGTGAAGTTTGAGTTTTTGGTCACTTTTCGGTCGCACATCCACATCTCAACCGTTCAATTTTTAGGTACTAGTGTATAGATTGTCTCTGCAAATTTTCAGCCAAAATAATGATCGTTAAGGCATTGATAATTGCCTTAAAGCTAGTACGGTTCAGGTTGACAGATTCAGTCCGTCCATTGGTTTAAGCGAGTAAGATACCTTAACGATAATCAATTTGGCTGAAAATTTGTAGAATAATCTATACACTGGTACCTAAAAACTGAACGGTCGAGATGTGGATATGCGACCGAAAAGTGAAACAAAACTCGAACTTCACACGTTAATTGAGTTCCGCTCTGGATAAAATCTATATATATATATATATATATATTTATATATGCCCCCACAATAACTTAAATTAAAGAGAATATGGCAATATGCCCCCATATAAGTAAAATCTTGGGTGTCGCTAGCTACTTAATTCTCTTCTATCATATTTCGTCATATTTATAGAGATCGATGCTGACTTTGTGGCTGATAAGCTTGCCTCCTTAGCTCATAAATCTACAACTCCATCTGAGTGGTTCTTTTGCTTTTCCTTTTCTATGTTCCAAGCATTCCATTTAGATCAACCGAGAAGAGGTATTTTTAGAGGTTTTGCTTTGTAATTTTTCTTTAGTCATCGGAAAAAAGTCACGATTATCATTCAGTCTATTGAGCCAAATTAGTCTTAAACCCTAGGAAGTACCTCAAAGGTCATGACTTTTAATGCATCGATGTTACCATATTATAAGGGATCCATTATTAAACTGATGGGAGAAAACCATCATATTTTGTTTATTCTTAACTTATTGATTATGTATACTAATTTATTCTAGGTTCATCTTCTAATAATCAAAAGATCAGGTTTGGGAGACAAAGAAATCAAAATTATGATTAACCGGCCAACACTACAATATTTCAATTTACATATAAATCACACTGATGATGATAATGATATGATCATCACATATCTACCTGGTTGTCGGAAGCCGCACCCTGCTGGTTCCGGGTCCGCCTCTTAGGCTGCTTTTTGTGACTGCCTCCAAACTTCAACCTACCGGTATCCTTGAACCGCGCCTTCTCTGCAGGAATGATCTCGCACTCAGGCATTGGTACGGGGTACCTCAACGAATCATAACAATATGAGTAGTACATGTAACGTTGACGGAACCAGCGCATGGCCGCCCGCCGCGCATGTGAAATGGTAGAGTAGTCCTGAGAGGTGAGGTAGGCAAGTTTCTCCGCGCAGAACTCTGCGAATGGGAATTGCTCGATAGGGTCGGCAGGGCAGCCTTCAAGTACTAGGTCTTTGAATTCGGCGACGAAGGGGGCAAATTTGTAGTTCACTTTGGCCTTGCCGCCATCGGTGGCCCAGTTGCTGGCATCCCATATGGTTGCATACAAGGACATTGGCTTTGATGGGTAGTCACCACCCATTGCTTCCTTGCGCACTACCTCTCTTATTGGTACTTCATCCACGTAAAATCTGCAAATGTGTCAATTGGATGCAAAAATATTAGGCAATTAATCAAGTCAAACTATGTTCTACCGGTGCTAGCTAAATGGTTGCTATTATTATGTTATTAAGATATTAAAGTTGGATTTATATGTCTAAAACTTTATGTTAATGGTCAAAATCAACCTAAGTATCATTTTTCACTCTACTAACGTTTCAATAAACAACAAAACTGTCAAAACATGGTCAATATTGGACCTTTTAATAAATAAAATTTAATTAATAGGAATGGGATTTGGTTCTTTTGCACATTTGCCCTATAAGAATAAGTCTACAGATGAGACAAGCCTTTTGTTTTGCATATATAGCACGAATAAGAAATTTTGGAACTCATGACCTCTTTGTTTTACAAATAACTAACAAAATAAAATAAATCGATTCGAAACAGTTTAATTACTGCGGTTTTTATATTTAATAAAATAAAATTAGAATGATATTTATTTTGAAAGTTCTTATTAACAAATAAAAATAGATGAACTAATTTTACATTTCCGGTTATCGAATTATATATTCCTATTAACAACTTTTAAAAACGTCCTCTTCACAACATGCCAAAAGTTCGTTTGCGGTTGATATATGAATCATGGGTGGACTGTGGACACTTCATTCTCATCGACCAAGTAATGAGGTTCAACAAATAGTAAGGCATGTTTGTCAACCAGTGGTTGTAGAAACAATCCCATACGCAAACCCAAACTATCAAACTTGTGGCCTCTCGTGAGGTCAACGAAAGCATGCACAAAAGTCTAAAGCATACCATGTTAACAAGAACCATCCACAAAACCAGAACATTCCCAAAACAGAAGGAACAATTAAACCAAAACAAAAAAGAACCCACTAAAGAAAGAAAAAAAACAGAAGAAGGGAAAAAGAAACAGAAGAAAATCAATTAGAATAACTCACATGATGTTATTAGGGGTCCAGAGGATGCTGTAACGGTGGAAGTCTTTTGTTGGGTCGAACCAGAGGCGGTAGCGCTCCTCACGGCCGCGGTTGGTGCTGCCGTTGCCGTACAAGTTGGTCTGGAACCTCCATGGCTTTCGTTCTCTGTTACCCAAGAATTCTATGTCCAACTCATCGTGGCTCTTCTCAAACACGTCAGCGTTTGATGTCTGTTACCAAACATTTCATCATCACACAAAAAGAAAAATTAGCCACCACAACATAAAAAATTTCCTTACAAAATTTATAAAATAGTTGTAAAGATAAAATGAATAAGAAAGCTTACATAGAAAGCAACGCAAATACCGGCGGTGTAATCCGACGGCAGCTTAATCTTGGCGCTGAAGAAGCCATGGTCGTAAAGAGAGGAGGAAATGAAGCCAGACCCTATGATTAATTAACCAAATCAAAGCACACGAATAATCAATTAGTAATTCAACGGAAAAAAAAATACCTGTAAAACACGTACAACATTAATTAGATGGAAAAAAAAAATTATCCAAAACATAATAGGGAAGTTTTCTTTTATCATTTCAGACAGTTGCAAATCCAAGAGAAAAAAAAATTGTAAGAAACAACGTCAAAAATTTTCAGTCGGAGACAACCAAAGAATCATATCGTAAATAGTATCAGAATCTTGATATTATGTACGCACCTGTGTATTGGTCAAGGAGGAGGCGGACGCCTTTTCCATCCGGGGATCGGACTAGGTTGCCGTCGCCGAAGAGATGGTTGTAGCCCTCGTCGAAGGGGATGGTGGTGAGATTAAAAGGCGCTGCGTTGGCTAATATCGAAAGAGTAGCAGTGAGAGGAAGAAGAACAAGGAGAGAAACCAGCGGTAACTTGTCGTGAAAATAACGCAGCCCGTCCATTTCTTTCTCTCGTTTCTTATTTTCCGGTCACTGTTTTGGTGTTTTGGTTTTCCGGGTTCTTGTGTTTTGGTCTCTCTCTCCCTCTCTTTCCTCGCCACCTCTTTTGCTTTTTCTGCAAGTCTGAAAGTATGTATATACAGAGAGAGAGAGAAAGAGATAGAGAGAAGAAGCCAAGAGGCAAAGAGGGGGATTCAATTGGATTCAATGCAGGGGAAAGGTTACGAGATATAGACAGGTCGAAGAAATTGAAGGAAGGAGAAATGAAATTTAATGGTCATTGGCTACTGAGAAGCTTTGAAAACTTTCTGCACATGTACGAGAGTGCCCTCGGTTGGCGGGGGTATTGTCGAAACGGCCACTAGGTGATGGGGATTGGATGGATTAGTATAGAAAAAGTGGGAGCGGTAGTTACAACTTACACAGATTACTAGATTCTAAGGGATAGAGAATGGGTTAGGGGAGTTTGGGTTTGTTAATGATTGGATTGGTTTATTGGTGTTTTGTGTTAAGGGGATTGCATTACCTCTCAAAAAAGAAAAAGAGCGTTGCATTGGATAATAAGGTTTATTAAGTGCTGATTTTGACAATGATGCAATGGCCAACTACATAATCACGGGGGACCTTTTTTTTTTAAAAATTTTTAAGAATAGATCACAGGGGGGGACTTAGAGATGAAGTCTTGCGTGGGGCCAATGGTGACATGATAGGTGGCCATGCCATCTATTTCATATTTGTCTGTTCTTGTTAAAATAATGTTAATGGAGTCATCAGTTATCCAATAAGATAGTGCAACGACGGTATCGATGAAGCCTCAAATTCTAAAATACCCAGCATTTCATTTTGCATACTGGAAATAATCCCAGAGCTTCTTAAAGAAATATATGTGGCAGCATGTAATTTACGAGCCGGACTATCCTAACTAGCTGGTAAACTGACAATACTATGTGGCACAACTATCCCAATGTAAACAGGGCGGAACCAATATTTGAAAGGGATTAAGATTGAATTGTAAAAGATATATGCATTAGGAAAGTGATTTGTGACCAACAATTTATTGATACAAAAAAGAATACAAATGCATGTTGAATTATTGTTCAAATGCACCAGTAAAGGATATTAGTTACAAAAATATATCCTTAAAATGTTGTTATATATTTTTTTTAAACATAAAATGTTGTTATATTAATGCAAACAGTTTTGTCTCTTATAAAGTAATTAATTATAATTAATTTGATCTTGCCATGACTTGATTGGATTGGTAATTACCTCCTTTGGATCATGGTTTTCGTTTGTTTTTTTGGTTGGGGGGGGGAGGATAATTTGTAGCTTAATTTAGTTTAAAATATTAAATATTAAAAAGTAGCCCACCTTAAATTTCTAAACTTAGCCCATATATATATATATATATATATATCATTTATATGTAATATGTTATTTCTTTGCTTGATTTGATTATATTTTATTTTCTATTATGCTTTAAGAGGCATAGTCAGATAGAAAGCTTGATTTTTTTGGGTAAGTTAGGTTAGAAAAAAAGTTGGCTGAGAATTATGATACAAATTCAATAATTAAAGATTTTCGTTTCTATTCAAGAGCGCATGGTACAATTTCAGTAGGTATGTTATTTTGTTTTAGACTTTTGTTATCGAATTTCTATCAAATGTTATAAAGTTAATTTTTTTGGATCAGTTAGCTATTTGATTATTTGATATGTATTTAATATATTATGTGATTTAATTTAAGAAAAGAATAAAATATTTACTAGTAAAACTTTAAAAAAAATCATTATTAGACTTTCATTAAAATATTTTTTTTAACCCACCTCATTTTGATATCAATCAAACGAAATGATGCATGTGGGGGTTATAAATCAGCTCAATTTTTGGTTTGCTCGCCCCAATTTGTAAATAAACGAATTAAGATTTTTGAACTTGACTTAACCTTGCTCGCAAAATTGAGCTACATTTGAACTTTGATATTCAATGAAGTAGAGAATTATGTTTTTTCTTAAACGACTTTGAATCATTTAAGCTGAGTTCGCTTAATTATTTAAAGCATGACCATAAAAGTTAAGTTCATCCACGTAATTTAAATATATAAAATAAAATTATCTATATAAAAAGCAGTTTTCTTTTTAATCGATAAATCTAATTTCTCTTCATAAGAGGGTCGCTATAGTTGGTTAGGTATCAAAGTTGATGTTTTAAACTAATGACGTGAAAACAATAGTATCAAAGTTGCTCACACATCTCATATTACTTATGCTCTTTAATACAATATATTCTTCTCATTACATTCTCAAAAAAATTATATATATATAAAATATATATTTAAATATATATTATATATATATATTTTATATATATACATATACATATATATATATATATATATATATTTCTCATTATTTAACGTCGATTTGAGCTAAACTTAAGCTCAAGAAAAGTAGCTAGCCAAGTGAGAGCTGAGCTAACCTAAGCGTGAGATTTGAGAAAAATCATTCAAACTTGAGTGGAGCCTCTGTGTGATAAAAATATTCAACCCGAAGTTGAGCACCTTAATTTTCAACTTTGCTCGTTTCATTTACACTCTTAAGTTTGTGTTACTTACCTCAGATCACATATATTGACTAAAACCTCAGATTACATATATTGACTAAAATGTAATTTGGATATATCTTAATTATAATTGATGCATGCAGTGAGTAACTAGGTAGGGGTGCTTGAGCTTTAGTTTGAAGTCGAGGCAATAATGATACTAACAACTTAGATATTGACAAGGATTCTTATGGCTTTAGTTTAATTTGAAAGCTGGTATACTAGATATATTAAACAAGAAGTAATTCCATTCCTTACAACAATTCCATATATTTAATTATGAGCATACCAAAAACAAAACAAAAACAATCACCAACTATATTGTATATTAGTATATTACACTCAAGCAGAACAAAATATTAATAGCTGGGCCAAAAAATAAGAAAGTAAGAACTGCAGGAAGCTTGATTCTTCATATTTGCTTTTAATTAATTCATGCTTGGTACACCAAATTTTGATGCCATCAGTATAATAAAAAGTAGAGTAACTAACATAAACTTCTTAAGAATACTGAAGAGTCATCATTATGTGTATATATACTATATACCCCTATTTTCCTTTCTTTTAACTTGATGAATTAATTAAGAAATAGACATCTTAATTTCTAGTACAATTTGATAACTCAAACCCTTGAGCTTAACCAATTGTTTCCATCATCAATTAATTGATCAATAATTTAAGCCAGCTTAGTCTAAATGATATCCACTACAGGTGCAGCTGTCAAATTATTATGAGAGTAGAAGGTTGTTGTTTTCAACAATTTCATGATTTTATGTTATGGCCCATATTCCATGATGACATGACAAAGCTAATAATATATATCAATTTCAATTTAGAAGCGTACAAATAACACCACCTCTGTGAAATAGCAAATAGCTTGTAGTTCTTTTGGGTCATAGCATATAAGTGTAGTCATTGAATAGTCATTGAATATCAACTTATCAATCAAAGGTTATACACGAGATTGATTAGTAATATATTAACTTGCCCCTCCTCCTGAACTTGACCAAATCAAATGGCTCTAGAAGCATTAAAATATATTTCATATATATAAAACGACTCTTTGGAATAGTTCAAAGAATGCCTCCATATGATCATACGAAAGGTATATTACAAAGTTTCTAAGGGGTTCATTTTCACCTTCAGCTATATATTTAATCCTTCATCATGTTTTCGTTTGATTATGAATGGCATTTTTGATGTCTTTGTGTTTTTCGGTTTTTATTGTTCATGCATGATATTAGACATAATGGTCTCCTATTATATCGAAAACAAAACGTAAGCATGAAGTAAACATTAGTAAATAAATTATGAGGCAAGCGAAGTACCGTAATGCTCAACGGGGTTAGGGTTGGAATAATCAAAGAGTTTGTTATAACAACAAGCAGGGACAGGTGGAGGGTAGTATTCACCTGACAGGGACTCAGTGAGGCGGCGTAATATAACACGTATTGTAATTAAGTGTGGGGTTGAAGGGTATTTTGGGAATGGAAACGTGTCTTTTTGTAAACGGTCTAAAAGTGAAAACAAGAAAGGTTCTCTTCTTGGTTTGTGTCTGAAAACCGCGTATTGAGCACAACGGCGGCGCCAAAATGCCACGCGTAAGTATTGCCTGTTCTTTTCTTCTTCGATATTCTTCTTCTTCTTCTTTCTACTCTTTGGTCCAATACTATTACCTCATACTATTCCTCTTCTATTTGCATAGTATCCGTAACGAACACTATGTTTTTTTTCAAATCTTTATAGAGAAATTCATTCGCTGTCATCGATCTACAGTTCCATGTTTGTTTAAGTTGACAACTACATGATATATGAGGTGACAAGAGAAGTATCAAGTAATCAACTTTTCCCTCTTTTTTTCTTCCCGAGACATGATATGGCCTTGATGTTAACTTCATGAGAAATCCATCATTTCACAAAATACATAGGAGAGTGAAATGGAGTTTTCTTCCCAATACATGATATGGTCTTGTTGTTAACTTAATGAGCAATCCATCATTTCACATAATACATAGGAAGCAATCCATCATTTCACAAAATACATAGGAGAGTGAAATTGACACTCCATTTCACTCTCCATTTTGTAAACCACACTCCCATTATCTCTTTTATTCATTAAATTTCCTAAATTACCCTTACCATCTTTCTATATTTTCTTTGCCCCTCATTGCCTTCTGCAGCTCCTCTCTCTCTCTCTCTCCCATATCAACTCATAGACCAAAAAGATCATCTAACCACCAGTGGCCATCACATTTGGCTTGCCTGTTCGTGTGAAGCGACCCTGAGCTGCTATACTCCGAGAGCGAGAAGCTTGAACCAATGTGCTCCACAAGGGCCTTTGAGGCTGTTGCATCTATACAGCGGCTAACTACTGTGAGCTTATCATTTAGAGGAAGTAGAGTCTGAATACGTTTGTTATAATCACACTTTACACCATTTAAGTAGCTTGGCAGATCCATGAACGCTGGTTTCGATTCGATCAAAATCGGGGTTGATTGAAGTTCACCGAGTTGGGGATGAGGTGATTTCCAGCTTAAATTTAGGCTCATTAGTAGTCTCATATGTACTTACATAGGCATTTACAAGCATAATTAGCTATAATGAGCAACGCTCATGCTACCGCTAGCGGTACCAAAACCCGCCAAAGGGGTGACCTACAAGAACACAGCCAAGCAGGCTACCGCCTGAGCCCTGGCGTACCCCCAGATCACCGTTAACGAGCCGCCACGCGTCACGCCAAGATAGCATCAGAAGCTCCAGAAGCTGGGAACTGAAGCATATCAGTCACACATCGAAAACATGGAGAAGATCAGCTCCCTCCTCACCCATAAAAGGTTATCTCTTCTCTCCTCATTAATTACGCATTTACTACTTACCTATTGTTACTTTTTCAACATAAATACATTGACAAACTTAGGCATCGGAGAAGAGAAGACCGCCCAGTGAGGTCTCCCTCCGACGCTCTCTGTATTTTACTTGACAGGTAGCAAAAGTCCTGAATATCACAAGTAGCGGTCCGCCCATCGGATCAGCGTTAACTAAGGTTCCGCTACCACTGAACTTTAGACATTAACATTGGCGCCGTCTGTGGGAATCTTTGAACAAAAGGCCATCCCACCACATCCAACATGACTAACGACAGCGCGGCAAACGCGGAAGAGCAGGCCGATCAATCCGCCAACACCCATCCCACTAACCCACCGATTAACGTTAACCCAGAAGGTAACGTTAACAGTGCGCTATTCAACACACCGGTCAACCCCAGCATGGAACCCCAGATTACTCACCAGGTCCCGCCAACTCAAATAACAGCGGAGGCTCAGCCGAGTGGCAGTTGCCCACCGATTCAGGACCTTGCCGCTATGTATGAGCTGGCACTGGCGGACCTCCACAAGGCAAATAGAGAGCGCGAGCAGGAACGCAGAGAAAAAGCCGAGGCACAAAAGCAGGTGGCCACGCTGATGTCAAGATTTGACGAGCTAAAAAAGGCAATGGAGGAAAACGCTAACCCCACGCAGAGCGAACAATCGCGGAGCACCAGACGCAGTAGACCCAATATCGGTGGATTGGTACCTGTACCAATCATACAGATGCAAGTACCGCTGAACCCGCTAAAGTTATTGGGAATGGGACCACCTCCCCCGCTCAGACTAATATCGGAGCAGGAGGCGGAGTCACAGCCACACACCAACCGCTCGGCAATCAGGGCTACAATTAAGGGAAATCGACCTGCCCCCAAGCGGGAACTAGCCCAGCAGAACCTCCAGGCGTGGCCCACTGGTGACGCAACTGTCATAATCCTAGAAAGGATGCAACAACTAGAGCAAAGGCTCATCCGGGAGGAGGCAAGCGCCCCAGCACCAATGGCAAATCCACTCTTTGCGTCCAAGCCAGGACCATTCACTGCCAGGATCCTACATGTCATCCGCCCGGTTTTTTGAGTGCCCGCCAGGATCAATTGACTCATTCCATGCACTATCACATGCTTTCCTCTCTCGGTTCATCCTATTGGCCGCCAGACATCAGAACAAAAGTCAGTTGTTCAACGTAAAACAGGGCGAAGAGGAATCATTGAAGGCATTCGTCACCAGGTGGCGAGCGGCGGCACCTCAGTGCCAAGATCTTGATAAAACAATGGAGCTGGCAGCCTTCAAGCAAGAACTCCAAAAGGGACCATTCCTCTATCATCTCAATTATAACCATCCAAATGTAGCATATGACCACGTCATGGGCGAACCCGTCATCCATGCACAGGCAGAATTCATCACATATGGAGAAACCCCCCCCCCCCCCCCCCACCTCCACCAACACCAGCAAAGGCCACTCAGCCTTCCTCCAGCCATTAGGAAACCGCTAACAAAGCCCTTGCTACGCCGCCAACTGATAAGAAGAGAGAATGACAGCAAGGTAACTACCAGAGCAAGCGGTAGAAGGGCCAGCATTACAATAAGGGCAACAACTCATCTCATGGGGATAACAGTAATAAACAGACGGAGTCCTCCCAGCGGTACACAGTGTTCACAGTCCTCACAACCTCGTATGAGGAGATATATGACCAGTGCAAGGACCAGATTCCGCCACCACCCCCAAGAAAAAACCAAGGGTGGGAAAGCCCAAAAACACCAGCAAGTGTTGCAAATACCACTAGGACAGCGGTCACAACACCAACAACTACAACACTCTCAAAACAGCTGTGGAGACTTTGTACCGTGACGGCAAGATGGAACAATTCAAAGTACGCCAACCGCCACCCGTGGTTGCCAACATCGAACCCATACGCCGCATCAATACCATCGACGGCGGTGCTCCGATCACCAATATGTCTCACAGGGAAAAAAAGCGCTATGCACACGCTAACCACCCCAAAGAAGTTTCCAATATCCGCTATGAGCTATCCGCTAAACTCCCAAAGTCTGGGTGGGAACCCATTACCTTCTCGAAGAAGGAGGAGCGCGGAGTGCATTTGCACCACAATGACCAATTCTTGATCAACACCATACTTGGTAAATGGTCAGTGGGAAGGGTCCTTGTAGATAGCGGATCCGCTGTCAATGTCATCTTCAATGATTGCTATAATCAACTCCAGCGGAATAGAAAATTACTCCAGGATCATAAGCCGCTGCTCAGCTTCTCCGGTGACATCAAGTAACCACTCGGTTCTGACTATATGCGGCTAGTTATCGATACTAGCCCGTGCACAGAGGAAATACATACAGAGTTCATCATCGTCGATTGCTTCAGCTCATACAATGCCATCATTGGTCGACCGGCGCTCAACAAACTCAAATGCATCATAGCCGGGTACATGCTTCTCATGAAGTTCCCTACGCCCAACGGGACAGGCTATGTTAGGGGAAGTCAGCAATTGGCATGAGAGTGTTATTCAACAACCGTGTCACAGTCGACACGCCGCCATGAAATCCTAACGGTAGGAAACCATACACCAGCACCAAAAATTTTGAAGATCCTAGGGATGATGAGAAGAAATATGTCAAAAATGAGCCTGTCAACCCATAAACATCCTTGAGGGTTATCAACATCTCCGACGAACACCCTGAGCGGACAGTCCGCATCGGCGCTCAGCTAGACCTAGAGGTAGCGACTGAACTCTCCCAGTTTCTACGTGACAACGCCGCCGTCTTTGCATGGTCCTACGCTGACATGTCAGGCATCTCCCCTGAGATCATCACACATAAGTTGAGTATCAAACCATCCTGATCAGGCACATTGACCCCCGCCACTTGGGTATCAAAGATTGGGCTCGCTACCCAACACCCTCTGCTCAGCGCAGCTCCCCTCAACATACAATACACCGGCCAAACGGAGGTCTATTTTAGCCGGGGAGTGGGGGACTCCCTGGGGGGCCTAGTAGGCGCCCACCCGAAAGGGTATAAAGCGTTCGCTCAGTAAGTCCATGGTTGATAACGCACTGACGCTAATTATGCTTTTGCAAGTCTAGTGGAAGTAACGCTTCGGACCGCTAGGCAACTCCCCAACCAAGATTGCCCTCCTTAACTGGGGACTTGTACTTATATAGGCATTTGTAAGCATAATTAGCTATAATGAGCCACGCTCATACTACCGCCAGCGGTACTAAAACCCTCATAATGGGTGACCTACTGGAACACAGCCAAGCAGGCTACCCCCAAATCACTGCTAACGCGCCGCCACTCGCCTCGCCAAGATAGCATCAGAAGCTCTAGATGCTGGGAACTGAAGCATATCAGTCCCACATCGAAAACATGGAGAAGATCAGCTCTCTCCTCACCCATAAAAGGTTATCTCCTCTCTCCTTATTAATTACGCATTTACTACTTACCTGTTATTACTTTGTCAACATAAATACATTGACTAACTTAGGCATTAGAGAAGAAAAGAGTCATAAGACCGCCCAGTGCGGTCTCCCTCTGTATTTTACTTGACAGGTAGCGGAAGCTCTGAATATCACAAGTAGAGGTCCGCCCATCGGATCAGCGTTAACCAAGGTTCAGCTACCGCTGAACTTTCGACATTAACACCATAAATTAGAAATTTCAATTTTTAAGCAATAGCAGCAGAGCCTTCATGATTGAAAAGGACGAGAAGAAAATGTTTTCCCATAGAACTCGATTAGAATGTGAGAATTAAAGAAAAGAAGAAAAAAGAAGAGAAGAGAAGAGATGAAAAACTAGGGGAATTTTTGGAATAAATAATCAAGGGAGTGTGGTTTACAAAAAAGGGAGTGCAAATTTCACTCCCCAATACATAAACACAACCAAATGACCAATACAACATGAACTAGAACACAACAAGTGAAGGTGCATCACCTGCTTCATTGACAACAGCCATTTCTTCAACAGCAACAACAGCAACACCACAGCTACTCAACACAAGTAAGCTGAGCTCCAAAGCCTCAAGCAGCCACACGCAAGAAGTCTTCTACTCAACTATGTGCTTAACTCCTCTCTATGGGGCAGGACTGAATGTTTTGGTCACACAGTGAATTGGGACTTCTAGCACCTATATATACAAGCTACATAGGTCTTCCCATATAAGAATCCTATTCAAGCCAATGAGTTATCTGTAGAGATTCTTTAGTTATCATATCATTAACAATAGATGTTTGTCTTTATCAAAATGGATTCCTAACCAAAGAGTGACATACCTAAACTCATTTGGTAACTTAGATAGATAATTCATATATTTCCTATTTATTGTATAGAAAATTACACATAAGTATCATTCTGAAACTTTAATTAGACATAAGGCCACTTAATTTTTTTGTACACATAGGGCCACTTGAGGCTACAATACAGCAAAGTTTTATTTTATTATACCAATTTTGCCCTTAGCCCCAAATCAAATCAAAATATATATATATATATATATATATATCTCTCTCTCTCTCTCTCCGACGAGCTCGTTCGCTTCTCACCGTCAAATAACCTCTTTGACGTCGGAAGCTCTCCCTCAGCGACAATCGACTATTGTGTAGTGAAGCTTAGCGCTGACCGGATGATGTCGACGGAGAGACAAGCCTTGTTGCAGATCTAAGCGAAACGAGACTGCATCGTTTCACCATCTCCTCATCTTTATTCCACGTTTTCTCTGATATCGACGCCGATTCAAAGCAGATAGGAGAAATCAAATCAGTCACCAGAGGGAATGGCTTCATCGACCATGGTCAGAGTCTCCTCCATCTTCCACCGCGACCAGATTGTCATCCTTGTCATCCACAAGATCTGGTATGCGAGCCCGGGTCATGGATCTGGTATGCGAGTTGAGGTCAAAGCAGAATCAGATCTGCTAGATATGAGAGTCAAAGCTCGAGTGAGAGAGAGAGAGAGACCTGGTATTCGTGGATGTTGAGGCGGCGGAGCTGTTGCTGCTGCCATTTTCTGGCGATGGAGAGAGAGCAAGAAGTGAGGTGCTTGAGTAATCCTCTCACCATTGTTCAAGCTCTGAGAGACCTAGGCCAACAACAACCACCACTGAGATATAGAGAGAGGGAGAGACTGCGTTTGCCGGAAGCAGAGACTCCGATTCTGATTTCTTCTTACGACGACGGCGACGGCATCTCTGATGAAGGCTCTGATCCTGATTATAACATGTCGTCAAATCCGGTAAGATTATGTTGTATATCTATACTTGTTAATTGCGCATTTTTGTTGTGTTTAAAATGTGTGGAACAGTGATGAGGTTTTGATTTCAGCTCGGCCTGTGAGGTTTGAAGTGTTAGTTGGTTGTTAATTGAATTGGTTCAGTTTTACAAAGTGTGAAGTGTGAACAGGTTTTGTATATATGGCTTGTGATTTAATCTAAGCAATTACTATAATTGTATGATTGTTTTGCTCAAAATTTGCAGAATCTGAGATTTTTATTTTATTTTAATGCCAATCTGGGACTTGTTAATCATTATTTTGATTATTCTTTATGTGATGAAACGTGGTTGTTTTGCTTGAAATACATGATCAATCAGTAGCAGTAGCATTAACAATGGCTTTATCTCCATGCCAATAGTACTAGTTAGTTTGCTGAGTTTGATGAATGATGCTACAGCTTAGTTGGCTATCATATCATCTACCTATAACAAAGGCAAAGCATTAAGTGAGAGATGGTGATGCCATTAATCAAGGAACATATTAATAAATCTATTGGACTGCATAACCATATAGCAATTGAGTAGTGCCTGCTAGCTAGCTGCAGTTGAGCTTTATTATTAGACCTCCCTCAAAAGTTTGAATGCATTGTGTAATTTTCTAATTAATTTAAGTGTACTTTATACATTATGTAGATAATAACCTTGAGACTAGGCATGTTGAGATGTCAATGGTTATTAGAATCCGTAGAAGCATTTGTGTTTTGAAATAGCAAGCATGTATAATCAGCTGGTTTTATGCAATCAGTTTCTATGTAAGTAGTTTTTCATTACTAGTCCAGTAGCTTTGTACACGTGTGATAGTAGTTTTTTATACATATGTCAGTAGTTTTTTTATTATTACTCAAATAACTTTGTACATGTTTTATAGTAGCTTTCTGTACTTAGGTCAGTAGCTTTTTATTACTGGTACAGTAGCTTTGTATGTGTGCTATAGTAGCTTTTTATACCTATGTCAGTAGCTTTTTAGATTGCTTATTTTTTTATTATCTAGTTGATAAAGAGTGCCACATTTGGGGCACAGTAGTACATTGTTGTTTTTAATTTTCATTTTAAATACTAATATTTTGTTGTATCTTTGTTCTTGCAGAATTTGTCCCCTTTGCATTTGTAGAAGTAGATTTCGAAAAACATATGAATTTGGATATTGAAGCCTCCACTGACCAAGAGATCATTCGGCCAACCAATAAATGTAGAAATGAGTCTCGTGTTGAAGGTTGCAAAATTATGCATATATGGGTTTAGAGCATCATCATTGAAAAAATAACAGTAGCATTACAACATTGACAATAGCTTTGTACAACTATTGTAATAGATTTTCACAACTATGGTAGTTGCTTTTTACAACTATGGAAGTAGCTTTTTACAACTATGTAAGTAGTTTTTTACATAGTTTTATCATTGTTTGAACCCTGCATACTTTTTGTATTATTGAATGTGTTTTTATTTCTCAATTGTAGTGTTTTTATCTTAGCTAGATTATTTACATTTCCATAGCTTTATTAGTCTCTGAGAATAGCTTTCTCAGTCTCTTGGAGTAGCTTTTGTTCTACTTAGTAGCAATTTTTGTTCTGCTTGGTTATTTCTTTTGGCGTTGATGAGAGTAACCTTTGGTGATAGTGAGAGTGTTATTGTTACTCGTGAGAGTAGTTTTTTAGTGTGGGTGACAGTAGCGTTTGTTGCTTGTGATAGTAGCTTTTGGTATTGGTGATAGTAGCTTTTATTGGTGGGGATAGTAGCTCTTGGTTTTGGAGAGCGTAGCTTTTTTGGTGACAGTAGATTTTGTTGCTGGTGACAGTACTTTTGTTACCTCGTTGGAGGTTACCTGAAATTTCACCAGAGTTGTTTTTGTTGCTAATGACAGCAGCTTTTGTTAGTGGTGATAGTAGATTTTGTGACCTCGCCGGAGGTTACCGGAAATTTCACCAGAGTAGCTTTTGTTGCTTGCGACAGTAGCTTTTGGTATTAATGACAGTAGCTTTTGTGGTGGCCGGAGTTGGTCGGAGTTGGCCGAAGGTCAACTAGTTGACTGGAGACCTCGCTGAAGGGGAGAGAGAGAATGGTTGTTGATTTTTTTCTCTAGTGACATTTATGTAAATATGTTGGTTTTTATATCCAAAATATAATACTATTTTAAATTTAGTGGCTTTATGAGGGACAAAAATTAGTTTGTGGCCTTACAGTTAAAAAAACATTCAAAGTTGCACTTATACGTAATTTACTCTTCAATAGAAAATTACACACAAGTGATCTTTTGAATTGTAACAAGTTTAATCAATTTGTTATTTACTTAATGTAGATAATATTGGGTCCAAATAATATTTTACACTTGTGCCTTGTTTTTGATTCATCCCTTCGACCAAAAAAAAAAAAAAAAACCTGATATAGGTATATATATACACACACACGGACGAGTTCTGAAGAGGACTTCCGCATTGTCGCTAAAGTGCGGATGTTCGGGATTTCTGCTCCATCAAGCGTCAACGGCGCAGCGCCTCTAGTCGGACAGAGGCCAGGGGCATCCCGAACCAATCTGCAGTCTGGTACAGTCGTCGGCGACCAGTTTGCAGCGTTGCCCAGAACTTTGAAGTTGCAGGTGAGGTCACTGTCCAAAACCTTTGACCTTGATCGCTGCCCAGAAGGGTCTGGGATGCCTTCGGCCTCCATCCGACATGATTCACCCCGTCGTCGCAGCTTGAAAGTTGCTATAGCGTCGACGTCCGCACTTTAACGACAGTGCGGACGTCCGCCCCAGAACCCGCCTATATGTGTGTGTGTGTGTGTGTGTGTGTGTGTGTGATGATCCTATGTAAATTTTACTTCATGTGCATTTAGTGGATCTACTCTATAATGAAATGAAAAAAATTATATGAATTCCTTATGTGTCAGCTTTATCGATTATCGTTGTAACATATTCATTATAAAATCATTATGTCAGGGGCCATACATTTCAATTTAAATTGTCTCAACTTGGAAGAGATTTTCCTTCCTCGGATCCGTTATGAGTTATTTTGAATGGTCTCAACTTTTATCATTATTCCTTTAATAGCAAACTACATATACCCCCTTGATAAGATTTCAAAACACAAATAACTCCACAACATTTGGTTTTACACATTTAAGGACAAAAGTTTACACTTAAGGATATTTTGTCTTTAAGAAGTTTTTACTTCCTCTTTGGTATTTATCTCTTCCTTCAGTCAAAATAAAATTGACGGAGTAGTAGGCCCATGCTTTTGAATTTGTTTGTTTAACATATTGCAGGTATAAATCCATCCTCTATACTCAAAGGTAAACAATTATTTTCACCATTCATAATTTCGATCCTTTCCAGATTAGATTATTTACTTGCTATCTGTAATAGAAATACCAAAGAATTAGCATAAGAAAGAGAAAAATTGAGAAAATTAAAAGATTTCAGATCAAGGCTCAAGAGAGAAACCCCAGATTACTGGGATATTATCTATATAGTCCAGAAAAGAATTTATAAAGTTGAGAAAAATATTCAAGATATCCAATATACTTTTGAAGAGGAACAAAAACCTCTTGGTTATTTGAGCATCGGTTAGATCTGCACATCATTGGTATCAGAGCTTGTAAAAGAGCTCAAAAAGGGGAATCCCTAATGGGACAATGTCTGAATTGATATTAGAGAAGTTGAATTCTCTACTAAAATCTTCTGATGAGAAACATCAGAATCTGATACAAGAAGTATCTAGATATCAAGATCATCTACATAAAGTACCAGATATAATCGTCCAATTAGAAAAATTGGAGCACAAAATAGATTATATCAAAGAACTTCCTATAAGGGAAGAAGAACAGCTTACAAGTGTTGACAGAAAAATCAATGAACAGCAAGAAATGCTGGATTCTATGAAAAATATACTGAATGATAAGAAAAAGTCGCCAGTAAAATCAAAGAAAATTAATGGATTTAATCAATTAGAAAAACCTGAGAAAAATCATGTTCCAAGCATGATTTTTCTAGAACCTTCTACTAGTCTAACTAGTATCAGATATGAAAAACCAAAGCACTTGATAGCAAGAGATGTCAAGATGATGAGCATCTTTGGGAAAAAGAAAGGAGTACAACTCCTAAATGCTGAAGAATTTGAATACAGTGAAATACAACAGGAGGTAAAAAACTCTGCAATTCCAAAGTGAGATTTTAAACAAATCTACAAAAGAGGAAATTTTGAACTGATGGATAGCCATCATTTCAAATTATTGGAATTTACAACTCCCTCTACAATAGGAGAAACATATCTCCTAATGATCACTCCTGAAGAAGTTGACAGAGCAAAGGCAAAGAATTATCAATTTATGCACATTGGAGCAGTCCAAGTAGGCATAAAATTGCTTGCCTGAGAAAGCATAAACTGTTTAGTTCTATGTGTTTTACAGGACAATAGACTAACAGATTTTCAAGCTAGTTTGTTGGGAACCCTTGAAGCATCTTTATGCAATCAAGTGGCATATTTCAACTGTTTCCCAAACTTCTCAACTAGCTTGAAAGATGCAGCCCACTGTCTAAGACTGAGAGTCAAGACAGACGACATATCGATGAAAGAAAATATGCAAAAACTTGCAATAGTATACAAAATATACTATAAACTGATGAGTACTACAGTAGAACCCAAGACAAGGATATCAAATATCCAGGTCTTACTACTAGATTTCTCACTAGTCAAAAGAACTATTCACAACAGATTCACAAGGTTACTTGGAATGAAGTAACTTTTCCTATCGAATGGAAATTATCTGGTCTGAAGAAGCCACCAGAAAGTGCTAAAGCAAAAAGACTAGAGAAATCAGTCTAAATTTTGACAATCACAGGAAAAGTGATGTCTATCCTGAACATGTCAAGATAAACAAAAAATTCATTGCTGAAGAACCAACAGATCCTATCACTGAAGAAGAATTAGAAGCTGATCTAAATAGACCAGTAAATATGCTTAGGCAAAAAAGCTCTATGAACTTTATGATGAAGCAGAATCTTGCGAAAATACTGAACGATTAGAACAACTAATCAAAGAAATGAAAATTTTCAAAACAGGAAAGGTAAGAAAAATCCTTCCTTATCAAGATATTGAAATGGAAGATGGAGAAAGCTCCAATTCCAAAACTTTCATCATTAGAGAAAAGGGAAAACTGAAACTCCCTGTGCAGAAAGCTCCTACAGGCAGAAAAGAAGAAAGAAATTCTCGAAGATTTGTCCCAGATGACAATATGCCTAGGGTGCCAATTACAAACTATGGTATATGGTTAAATCTAGACAAGCTCTAGATAAAAGAAAAGCTATTGACCAATGGGTATATAGCCTTATGATGGCTTCTGCTCTTACCCTCGGAAAATTTGAAGCATCAGATCTTCAGGTGTACTATGAAACTACTCTCACCGGAGTAGCCAAAAAATACTATTTGTCTTTCAAAGAGACTGTCAGAGGAAGAGATTGGCTAGAAGAAATAAAAAATTCAAAATCTCTGTATGATTTTGTAGTACCCCTATACGATCAATTCTGTGGAGATCTCTCAAATCTGAGTGAAAAGGCTAAAGAAACAGCCAAATCAAATATCTATGCTCTCAAAATTTGTGACATGAGATATTTTGAAGAATACTTGAATGAATTTCAAGAATGTTAGTGTACGATAGGTGAACTAGAAAATACTGATCTAGTAAACTTGTCACACAAAAAACTTCCTGAACCTAGGAGAACAGCTGTGAGAGAAAACATAGCTGAAAAGCCAATTGAAAGATTTTCAGTTGGAGAAATTGCCGACAGAATTAGGCAATTATTAAAAGAGCAATGCAAAGCAAATCTTAGAGCCAAAATGGCCAAGAAATAGCTCAAATGAGTGGAAAACTTCTGTTATGGAACACTGGATATGCCAACCAACTGGGGATGTCATGAATCCAAATTTCATAAGAAAAGAAAGGAGAAGCATGGCTCAAAACGGTTCAGAAAAAATGAACACAAGAAAGACTGGAAGCTTAAGAAAAGCTCCAACTTCAAGAAACCAGGAGATCCAAAAAAGAAATTCTTCAAGAAAAAGAAGAATCATCACACCAACCATCAGAATAAACAACCAGGCAAGAAAGCTTGCAGATGTTGGTTATGTAAAGCTAAAGGGCACTATGCCAATGAATGCCCAAAAAAGGGTAAAAGATCTACTAAAGCTCTACTTGAAGAATATGAGCCCATAGTAGAAATGACGAATATGAAAGACTACAAAATAGCATATTCTGATGAAGAAGATGACAGGTCAGTTTACTCTACCTAGTCTGAAGAAGAAGAATCATCTGACTCTGAAATAGATTTTGAAGTAGAATACTTAGAATCTAGACAGATGAATGTTCTAAAAGTCAAAAACTGGGAAGAAAGTAAGACAGAAGCACTAATGTCTTCTTATTAGGTGAACCCTGGTACATTCATTTGTGACTACTGCCTATATCATGAAAGGAATAGACTTCCTATGTTTTGTGAAGAGCCAAAAAAAACTTATCACAAAGAATGCTTCATAGCTGAAGCAAGAAGAAAAACCAAGAATGGCCTTATCAGCCAATTGGTAGAACAAGAATATGAAGAATATTTCAGTGAACAAAAAGAGAAAGAAGTAGAAACTGTGTTCCAAAAAATTGTTGAACCTTCCTCAGAAATAAAGGAAGAAAAGATCGATGAAATCGATGAAAATATAGAACTGATTGAACCACTGAAAATATTCCAGAAGAATGCAAACCATTCATACCACAAGATCAAGCTCAAAATGAGCTTCAACAATCGAAATCGTCTCTACTAGTAGATACAGCAGCTACATAGAGATTGGATTAAAATTCCCTTATCATAAAAAATATCATCTACATGCATTTTTAGATAATGGATCAGGATTCACAATTGCAAAAAGATTTGCAATTCCATAAGAACTCTGGAAAGAAGATAAGAAGAGAATAGCTACTGGTGTCCAATTTGATGGAAGCCATCTTACTATGAATAAAGTAGCTAAAGATGTTCACATCACCATTGGTGGAGGAACATTTATCATCAACACCCTTTGGCAATCAGAAGGCCAAGGATCAAATTTCTTGTTGGGAAATGATTTTATTCTCCAACAACGATTTATTCAAGATGAAGAAGTTATAGGCTTCAGAAAAGGAGATAGGGTGTTCTGGGCAGATAGACTTACTCAAGTGAAAAGTGTAGTAGGTCCAAACTTTACTACTCAATATCAGAGATTGCAACGAAATAGTGGTGATCATAAGCCCTACAAACCCAAATTTGAACCAGTGCTTCAAATTAAGCAACAAAAAGAATTGCTTATAGAAGACTCTTCTGAAGAAGAAGAAGAAGAAGAAACTAGTGAAGATGAAGAAGCTAGTTTCATCCATGAGCATAACCTTAAGCACTTCCAGAATAAGATTGAGTCTCAGAAAAGTTTTACTCTTGATAAAATCAAGAAAATGCTCGAACAGAATATAGATATCAACCCTCAGAAATTTTGGGAAAAAGACCCAGTGGTCTGTGAATTAAGATTACATGATATGAATGCTATCTGTCATGTCAAAGCCATTCCTCAGTACAAAGAGGAAGATAAAAAAGAATTCATAAAAGACATTGAAGATCTCCTAAACAAGAGATTCAACCATCTACTAGCCCTCATCATGCTCCAGCATTTTACGTGAGAAATCATGCAGAAAATATCAGAGGAAAAGCTAGAATGGTAATTGACTACAGAGATGTCAATAACAAGACCGTTAAGGACGGTTATCAAATTGCTCAAGTACTAGTACTATTCAACCAGCTCATATGAGCTAAAATCTTTTCAAAATTCGATGCAAAGTCAGATTTTTGGCAAGTTAAGATGCATCCAGATAGTGTTCCTCTCATTTCATTTGAAACACCTCAAGGCCATTATGAATGGTTGGTAATGCCCTTTGGCCTAAGACAAGCCCATTCAATCTTCCAGAGAAACATGGATGACATCTTCAAACATGTTACTGAATTCTGAGTCATTTACATTGATAACATTCTTGTCTTCTCCAAAAACAGAAAAGAACACATGAAACACCTCTATGAGGTTGTAAAGGTGATAGTTCAGCATGGAATCATCTTAGGAGAAAAGAAAATCTCCTTTATCCTAGATGAAGTTGATTTCCTTGGAATAAACATCAAGAATGGAGTAATAAAACTCTAACCCCACATTCTTGAAAAAATCTGGAAATTTCCATATAGAATTCCTTATGCTAAGAGTCTAGAGAGATTTTTAGGAATCATCAACTATGGGAGAGATTTCATTCCCAAAATTCAGGACTAATAGCAATGTTATCTCCTGATCGGAGTAATATTTTCTATGTTTTTAGTATCATTTTCCCTACATTTTACTTAGTTATCCCTTTAACAATGTCATTTCTAACTTACTTTGTTGTATTTAGGTAGAAATGAACTTCAAACGCAGGAAATGAGCTAAAAAGATGCAGAAATGAGGAAATGGAGTTTTCCTGGTCCGACTAGGAATCCTAGTCAACGCAGGAATCCTGATGAGGCTAGGAAACCTGAAGGCATTAGGAGATGACATGGCTTGAAGATATTATGGGAGATTAATTCTGATTTTTGCATGGGAAATCAAGGAAATTACGTTGAGAAAATCAAGGGAGAATTTTAAGGAAGAAAAGGCTCAAAACAAGTCCAGATTCATTCCTTAATTCCCTCAAGATATGTTGGCTGAAATTAGAGAATAAAATCTGCAATTTTAATGTGAAAATCAAGAGAAAATCAAGGGGAGGATGTTAAGGATAAAGCCATGGAGAGATTTAAGGGAGAAAAGGTCCAAAATGAGTCCGGATACATTGTCTAGGTTCATGCCTAGATATTTGGCCAAAAATTGTGAATAAAATCAGATTAAATAGTGGGAAAATCAGCAACAAAATATTAGGGATTGATTTTGGAGCTTTTTAATTGGTTGGATGACATGGCAACACTGACGTGGCATTATTTGATTGGTTAATGCTATGTGGATCAATCTTGGAGACTAAGTTGCCATCCTCCTATAAATAGGAGCATCAACAACGACCACTGGAGACATTATCTCATTCAAAATATCATCAAACCCTGAATCAAATACGCAATCCTCCCCTTTTCTCTCTCAAAATTTCATCATCCTCTCTTCAAGTCAAGAAGTCGTGATCAAGCTCCATCAACATCTCCTTGCCGTGGTCCTCATCTTGCCTCCACCACCTTTGAAGCTTTCTTGCGTTCTTGAGATCTTCAAAAGTGTAACCATGTCCTTTTCTAGTTTAATTTCGGTTTTCTTTTCTTGTAATTCAAAACAGATTTTTGTTTTGTTATTCTGGATGTTTCGAATTCTTGTTAGATTAAAGTTTGGATGTTAAAGATTGATTTCCAATAACCATGAAGCATGTTTTGTTTTAGGTTTTTCATATTATAATTTTCAGTTTCATATATGTCATGATTGTTTGTTGATTTTGTGCTTCAATCCCACCTTTTATGTGATTATGTTCTTTGGTGCGCAACTTAGAATTATAAGCATGTAATTGCATCCAAATTAAGATATGCTAGCGTTCTAGATCTTAATTGCTAAGTGGAAAACCTATAATTCCTTAGGTAAATCAACAATGAGCTTTGCATGATAAGATTAGCGTTCTAACTTGTCGTCTTTGCTTAAATCAATCAAACTTCCACATGTTCTTAATGCGTTAATTGTGTTTTGTTGGGGAATTGATCACTCACTAGCTTTGCATGATTAATAGGGTTAATTATGGTGCGTTCATCTAGTTAATCTAATTAAGGGAAGTAATAAGAACTTATGCATGCGTTCATGGTTTGTTCTTGATTGATTTCTTTTTATGATATGTTTGATTCGAAATTATGTTTGATAATCTACTTAATGTGTTAATGGTTGTTAATTATATCTCTACTTCCTCCATTCATCTACTTCTACTTTGATTCAGATTTGTTTGATGACTTGTACAATATTTAGTAGTTAGATTCACAAACTTTTCGAAATCCCCTCTTAATTCTTTGTAATTTTCGTAGATATTGTATTTCTATAATTAATATTCTTTTCTTGACGTATAAATGACAGGAGCACCCTCAATCCCCGGATAGAACGATCCCTACTTGCTATATACTAACAACTGTCAACAGGGTTAATTTTGAGAACTCATTTCGAGCTCATCATCTCCTAAAACAAGTTCCAAAGAAAATGGAACTTCACAGAAGATGATGAAAAAATTGTGAAGCAGATAAAAGCTATCTGCAAAAATCTCCCTCCTCTCCAACAACCAGAGGAAAATGATGAAATCATTCTCCAAAAAGATGCTAGTGATAATTACTGGTCCGGTGTTGTTCTGGCAAAAACGCATGGAACTAACATTGAAAAGATCTGTAAATTTTGTAGTGGCAAGTTCAGCCCTGCAGAACAGAATTATCCTACAGGAGAAAAAGAAATTTTGGCTGTAAATAAAACAATTTTAAATTCTCCAGCTTTTCTGGGAAAACCCTTTACTGTACGCACCGATTGTGCTAGAGTAAAGAATTTCAAAAAATTTAAACTTGATAAAGCTGCTGATAGCGGAAGATTAGCAAATTGGCGATTATTTCTTAACTAATATGTTATAATGTTGAATTAATTGCAGGAAACAAGAACTATCTTCTAGACGCCTTAAGCAGAGAAATGGCAATGTTTAGCCGAAGAGATGACGACGAAGGTCGACGCAATCCTAGAAATGGAAGAATTGGGAAATAATCTGAAAATGCTGAGGATTTTAAAGAAAAAAATACTCAAAAGGTTTCTACTAAGTCCAAAAGGACTAGCCACAACTAATTAATACCAGGGTAAATGATTGGCTAGCCCGTCTCAAACGGCATACGGTAAAGGCTCATCAAGACCGTTGAAGGCCGTTGATTTGCCAAAAAGCAAATCAACTCTAATTGGAGTTATATTTAATTATGAATTGAAAACCTTTGCTGACCCTATGTTCAAAATTGGCAAGAGGCTAGCATATCACCAGAAGGTAATTCTAGATAACCTCTTCTATGCCTTTCAAAAAAGAAACAGTGGAATCATGTTCCCAACTCTGTTTTCCCTAGCTGAAGAACTCCATAAAAATGTCAGACCACAGTTTGAAGAACACACAGCAGAGTGTTGTCCAGAATGAAAGGATCCAGTATCTTGAAGATCCTGAGAGTGATAGAATTCCTGTTATAGCACTAAAAGAATGAGAATGGTTCGACTTTCATAATCTTATTGGAAGTAAGAATTCTGACTCATGTCTACCTCCAACTCTCCTCACTACCCCTGGACCTTATGTTGGAAGATATGTGGTCAATGTTCAGAGTGAACATCCTCAAGAACACAAGCTTTGGCTTGTTGAAAATGGTTTTGTCCACAATCTCTGGACCAAAACAAATGATGATCTCAAAGGATTGTCACCCCTCATAGTCAACACAGTTAAGAACGTCAGAAAAAATGACTGCATCCTCATATTAAAGTTTAGGTCTACTCCACCAGAGTGGATTCAGAAGACAAATGGGGAAGTTGATTATATTTCTCCATATCATTATGTGAGAATCATCCAAGGAAAGTATCTTCACCCTGCTTGTGTTGGATACAATGGCCAACCAAATTTTAGTATTCCCTGGATGAAGGCTATGTCATTAGAATATTTCAAAAAGATCATCGAAGAAGATACTGAAAATACATTCCTGGCAGCAGGAGAAAATATTATTGTTACTACATACGACTATCCTGAGGTTATTAGCAGTGACCTTTTTCTGTCTCTTAAGAGAAAAGAGATAGACTCCACGTTAGCCTGTTTTCAATGGATCGAGAAGATTGAAAACGACAACCACTACAAGATTTATGAAGATACTGACGTAGAAGAAAATGGAACGACTAAAGCCAGGATAGAAAACAGCTCTTTTGTCCTAGGCCACAACTCTGAAACAGATGAAAACATGTGAAGCAGCAGGTGTAAAAAGCATCGAAAGAAACTTTGGTCTTTTCCTTAAAGATGCTTTTGCTTTTCAAAAAGAAGAAGGTGAAAAAAATTTCACCTAAAAGAATCTGCTTTTCGTCGTCCGACCTTAATCATCCGGAGGACTCACAAGAGCAGAAAATGATGGAGCTGTCCTGTACATTTTTGTGTTTTGAATTCTAGTTTGAGTTCCGCTCTCTATAAAAGGAGTTCTAGGTTCAGTTGTAAGGCATCAAAAAATTGAGCAGAATCATATTCTCTCAAGAAGTAAGAAAGCCATATTAGCAGTGTGATAGTAGCAGGGTTTCCTGTAAGTCATTTGATGCAGTGTGCTTTTGATTCCAAGTAAGTACTTATAATCAGTTATGAGTAAGTAAACAGCTTTTAGCTGTTTACCAAAGAGTGAGGCTCTGGGTTCTATATTTGTATTTATGTTTGAATAAATAAATTCAGCTTGTGCCCAGTCCACTGTCACAAATTTTTTTTTTTTTTTTTCTGCAGTTGTTTACTTATTAGCAGTAGCAGTTGTTTACTTATTAAGCAGTAGCAGTTGTTATGTTCTTTGCTTTAGAAACTGAACCCATATCATACTAAGGCAGCAGTGATTCCGCCCTGTTAGTAGCCGCTTAGACAAGAGGTCGTTAGGTGAAGTTGTGGCATGTTGAAGGCTAGTCCTTAGGCTGATACTGTGTTGAGGCTTTAAACAAAAAATATAGGCTGTTACTGTGTAAAATTGTAAAAGGGTAAACGGGAATAGAGTGTGTCCTTATCTGTATAAGGAAAAAGGTTGTGGACTTTTGAGTTTGTCAGGTAGTCCTTTGTAGTTGTCTATTCCTTTAACTCGTAATACATGGTTTCAATAGATTATGAGAAATTCCTTCTTCAACCGTTTTGACGAATCTCGAACTTATTTTTATTAAGGCAAACTCTTTAAAATTAAACTGAGTAGTAAAGTTACAATAATAACTGTGATAGTTTATCTTCAAGCTAGATACGAAATTACCATACTTGTAGTGCTGTACATGAAAAGGTTGGATTTTGAGTTTCTAGAATAAACCACGTAGGTGGTGTAAAATTCGAACTTCGCCTTGTCCAAATGCAGGTTGCTTTAATTTTCTGTGGAGTCAAGAGCAGCCAACTTTGCTTAGTCAACGTTGCAAGATTCAAATAGGTGGCTGAATTTTAAACCACCCTCTCCGATGAATCTTACATTGGTCGATCGTCCGTCTCACCCCTCTAAAATTTTGGCACACGCCTCCTCCAAATCATAACGAAAAGAAAGAAGTAGATAGCTCATTGTATTATACATAATTTACTTTCGGACTTTTTCTGTGCTTTCAAATACATTGTTCCTACTCTTAGTGAGGATGTAGCTAGCAATTTACTTCAAAAAAAATGTATGTGCTTCTGTCTACACTGCTCCGACTCTCAGCATTCAGAATAAAGTGCAGTGTATCTAGAATATGATTCCAATATCAGTAAATTTCAGTAAAAAAAAAGTTTCCTAACCAATATATTTACAGGAAACTCATTACATATACCGGGCTCAGCACATTACGATTCATGCAGGCTTTCTGGGTCGATTAATCAACATACATGATCTCTAGCTTTGGACAAAGTTATATTTGGATTCAACATAGGTTTCAGCATCCCACAGGAATGATCCAAATGCAACAGCTTCCAATACTAGCATTGTCAATCCAGTGAAAGTAAGTGAAATCACTTCATCGTTGGATGTATCAATTGAACCATCCCCAGCAACCCTGATGTCAGGTTTCCCAAACAGGGCTTGCGTCTGGTTTTCAATCAAAGAAATAGCTTCCTTGGACCTCATAGTAGCATATCTCTGAAGAGTCTCTGCATCCAAGTACATCACATAGGATCTCAGTCGATAAGACTTGCTTTCCCCATTATCCATGAAGCCTGCTTCATCACCACCATCAGGAGGTATCCTGAACAAGGAATCAGGATCCCATAGCTGGTTTGCTGGTGCCGGATCCGGATCCTGAGTAACGCGTTTTGGAAGGATGTTCATGGTTCTCTCAAGCTGAAACCGCTGATCAACTCTTTTGAGGAAATATCCATACATTATTGAAGCAGCATACAGCTTTCCAAGTTTTATTTTGCTAATCTCAACCAAGGAAGAAAGGGGACCCACGCCGACAAGTCGTTCTCCAAGCACAAGAGACAAGTGGCTCTGTATCATCTCAAATGCTTCGGAAGAATGAACAGATTCTAGTTTTTGTTCTTGGTTCGGCCAAAAATCCACTCTGCCGGTAGGATCCGAGGTTGCTGATATCTTGGGGATCATTGAGATTTCATTCTCCACAAACTTTTGCACTATTAAGCAGTATATTATCTCTTGCAGTGCCGCTCGCCTTTCTTTCTCTTTGACCTCAGCTATTCTCCTGAAATTCATGATTTCATTTGCGTTACTCTGACAATTCTAAGCAAACAATAGTTGGGGGAAACAAGTGAAAGTAGCAAGCACCAAATTGTTAACACACTGTATAATAGGTTTTAGACTGTAGAATATATAGAGATATTATGGCATCGTCTAATAACCTAGTTCATGTATGGTTAAAAATGAATAGTAAGAAAGTAAAGGAAGGAAAAAAACCCAGCAGATTAAGCTAACAGGGAAGATGGTGATGGGAGATCACCATGCAGTAGAATATTTTGGCCAAAAACGAAAAGACAAATAAACAGATACCTTATGGTGGTCTAGTTCAAGTCATGGTGGGTGAGTGGTGACAGAGCACTGTTACCGGTGATGATGGTGATGTATTCTGCAGCTAATGGAGAGAGGAAAACATGGCAACAGAGAAACTGCAGGTAGGTTTACATTACTTGTGGTGTTTCACTAGATGATATAGCTAGTTGAGTTGACAGAAATGGTGAATGGACTGCTCTTCAATAGGCCAGGGGAGGGTAGTGATTTAGCAGTTTTGCAACTGTAGGAATTATAATTGTATTCAAATGAGGCTAGCAACAGTATGATTATACGACAATCCTAGGGCTTCATGGCAGTGGTAAAAAACTCTGAAGCTGATCTTAGTGGCGTTTAATTATACATTTATACATCTGCTGATAATTATCACATATTTAAGGTCAATGTGGTATTACTAAAGAAAAGTTAACTATCAAAATAGATGATCAAGAGCCATCTAAATATTGACACAAAACTGTGGTAGTACTATCCCAGTCCAAAACGCAAATTAGAGTGCCTAAAGAAATAAATAGTCCCATTTGAAAAATTCCAGAAGACTTCGGCTACTGAAGCTATTAGTTGCATAACCTTTTGATGAAAACTGTACAAACAAATTTTGGCTTTAATGCCATGATTCTTGTTTATATCAAATTTGTGAGGATACAATTTCATGTCAGTGAGATATATATTAGTTGACACAAATAATGAACACTGAAACTGAAAAAACAAAAGTATGAAGAAGAGAACTCTCAAGGGAATCCCAACTCTACATGGTTGTAGAAACAAAAATACCAGAAATAATTACAACATTATGGAGAAGAGATACAATGTCACTCCAGGACTCAAAATGTGTTTACGAAATGTACTAAAAAGCCACATAAATAGGAAACACATACAATTGTGAAGGAGAAGCAATCATTGATGATTAACTAGTAAATAAACTGGTAGCTGCCAATAAGTTCAGAGTATGAGTAGAGAGCACATAACATCAGTACAACAATTGGTGAAAAGAACAATATCTACGGTAGAGAGCACATAACATCAGTACAACAATATCTAGTCTCTTTTTTTTGTGTGAAAAGAACAATATATATGCCCTGTAATATAAAAGTCTCCAAGGGGGTTCTAACCCCTGCCAGATTCCAATGCAACTTTAACTATTCATAACTAGTCATATAGAACTCTATCCTATGAAGAAGGCAAAGTAAGTGTGAAGTGGGATGACAGAAGCAGTGTAGACCAACTGCAATTTTTACAATCTCCTAATAGCTCAACTAGCTGTAGTATCTCATAATTTGAAACTAAACACGGAAACACCAATTAATTCCAATTGTACCAAACCCAAACAAAGTGTGTATTCAAACTGCATATTTATTAAGCTCTTGCATACCATCAATACAATTTGAATACAATGCACGTACACATTGCTAAACCATTTTGCTCAGCAATGATACTGGCAACATTTTGAAAACGAACTCCCAACCATACACTAACATTTTTCCAAAATGAAGAGTTGTGTCAAAATATGAAAAATTTACCCTCTATCAATCTATGCGACAACAAAATTAAAATAACTACTATGAGATATCTCAGTACTTACTTGTAAAGGGGACCTTTAGATGTTGGAGATTCTTCTTTTTTGGCATCTCTATCAGTTTGAAGTTTCTCAAGCTGCTGATCAACAGCTGCAGGTAGTAGATGTGGATGTGTTTGTAGTATTTGGCCCAAAAGCTGGCCAGCAGGGGATTCAAACTGAAGAGGAGCAACCGGCACCAAATTATCACTTGAATCCTCCGATGCTCTCACAATCAAGCCTCTGGCTGGGCACTTATACAGTCCATTTCCAGGCTTTGGGAGACAACTCTAGAAAAGGAAGAAAATATAGCAAAATTATGTCAAGTGCATCCATAAAAAACCAGGCTTGAAGCATAATATTAAGGCATATAGAAACATGGTGCATCACTATTCAATTACTTTATCAATTAATCTAAAGGTAGATTTGCGTGACTACTAGTACAATAATATTAAAGTTTTAAGGAGTAGGCAAGAGACTTAAAAGGTACCACCCAATTAAATAGTCCTTCCGTTCTTCCTTACAGTCATAACTTAAAACAAAGAGCTTTTAAGAATCAAATTGCGTCTTTCTTTCCCCTCTGCATTCGCAGCAAGTAGACATCCTAAACATGTATATTGACACAAATCACGAAAGACTATCAATATAATAATTGCAATCTTTAGACATTACTACTGATTGGATTTTGGAAGTCCTATAAGTTTTAGGTTTTCTGTTTTATACCAGTAACTCTCCATAAATAATGCTAAACAGTAGGTGTTTCTTGGCAACTCACATGCATAGTTGTGATTAGCTCCTTGAATTCATTCATCCATAGATAAACGCTTTGGAATCAAAAGGTTTGAATTTCAAGATACAAATATGTAGCATTGAGAGTTTAGCAGCATAGGGTTTAGGGATAATCAGACAATTAGTGAAGTAATCTTCAACGGCAAATTAAGTAAATCAACAAAAATATCACACCATAATATTCCTATGGGTCTTGTCTACTCTCTGAACTAAGAGGAGGAATCTTTGAAAAGAAGATGAATGAGTGGAAGAGAGCTTACTCTGAAAAAACCACCGGAAATGAATGACTTGGAATCAGAGAGCGAGTGTGAATGGGTGTAGGTGGGGAGTGGAAGTGTCGGAATTCCGGCGACCGGAGACCTCCGCCTGAGGGAATTACCAGTGAAACGTCGCCGATGACACCTGAGACCTGCATTTTGAGGCCCTACGGCTCTGAGAGGAGAGAGAGAGAGTTCTGATTGAGGTGGAAGGAAGTCTTTGGTGGTTAAAGCTGTTTGTTTGTTTTTTTCTTTTATATTTAGTTTCCTTTTCTTATATTTAATTTAAAATGCCTTCAAATTTACTTTTATACACCTCCTTATTTCAAATTTTTATTTTTTTTATTTTAGTTCCAAAAAATACACGATAAGCATTTTACGTGACTATATATCACCTCCATTTTGCTCAAGAGTCATGCTTTACTTTACTAGTCAATTAATTTTGTGTAGTTGAATTTAAATTTAAGGGTGGAAAATAATGAGGCAAATAAATTCATTTCAACTACCCCACGTCTTCTTTGATTTAAAGTTTCTAAAATTCAGTTTACTCGAGTGTTGTAGGGGAGACTTGTAAGTTGTAACTAATTAAGATATGCACTAAAGTGATTAGCGGGTAAGTGAATTTTTGCTCAATGGGGTGTAGTTGTCTTGACCTGTTCATATTGGTGAAGTCGCACTAAACACGCTCCTAAACTTTCGAATTAGAAGGGCGCTCGACACGATAAGGGTGGGTAGAGAACCACAAAGTCCAATCGAACCTAAAGAGAGAGGTTTATGGGCTAAAGGAAAATTATGGTGAACTAGCCTTGAAAAATGAGCAATATGGGATTGGGGTATTAGGATTTCCACGAACTGCAATCGAAAATACAATAATAATTTAATAAATAGTCATTGAATAATTATTTACATTTGAAAACTCAATATTTGGAAGGAGCCACTCATTATTCCGATGCACTAAACAAAAATCATTTCCTTTCAAAAAACAAAAACAAAAAAAACAAAAATCATTCAACTTGCCCGCTAGTGAACTCACGTACATTACGAAACTAAGATCCAATTTATAAGCTCAGATTGAGGCACGGAGGGGAGTGGGAGACCTCAATAAAGACACTACTCTTCAAACTAGTATGAATCCAAGCTTCGTATATATATGAGCCATCGATGCATCTCTCATGGAAATCGGTGAATGAGTACCAAGCATGATTCTGTTGCCGTTGGAATGTATAAAAACTAAAATTACATGTTTTTCATGATAAAATCACATGCTCTTTCCCACAGAGGGTTTGAAGTACATGATTAGGACGAAAACAATGAAACACAAACGTTCCTATATTGTCATTTGTATTGTAAATGCCACAATATCTCAAGCGAAAAACAAACAAGATGAAAACATAGGACTGATAAACTTGTGACAGATCATAGAGGATGTCAAAAGAATCTTAAACCACAGAAGCGCTGTCACAAGACTCAAAAATCTTCCACTCTTCCATACCAGTCCAGGAAGCTTGCACTCTGGCCAAGAGGCCAAGACATTGTGGTATATCAAGTGTTACCAGTGTCGATTGGCAATGCTGCCGATCCTTCTGGCAAGGGCGGCCACACGAAAGCCGGTTTAAAAGGCGACACTTTGGGCGCTGGAATAGACCCGGAAACAACCTGGACTATGGTCTGGCTCTTAGGCCTCTCGTATGCAATGGGATGAGAGCAGGCCAGCCCAAGAAGCAGAAGTCTTTGCGCTTCTTCAACATCATACTCATTTCCAAGCCTCTCATCCACGGCCTCAAGCACACGTCCTTCTCTATGCAACGACCACACCCAATCAACCAAAACCTGAAACCCTCCGATTTTGGTGTACGGTCGTTGACCGCAAACAACTTCTAGAACCACCGCCCCGAAGCCGTACACGTCGGACTCGCAGGTCATCTCTCCAGTGTGGAAGCACTCGGGGGCAATGTATCCCATTGTGCCCGCCACACCTTCGGGTTCTGCGCTTCTCAGGCCGAAGTTGCCAAGGCGCGCGTTGAAGTGGGAATCGAGCATTATGTGGCTGGCCGTGATATTTCTGTGGACTACTTTGCAATGGAACTCCTGGAGGTAATGTAGGACTGAAGCCACTCCAGATATGATCTTGTACCTCTGGTTCCATTCTAGGGTTGTATTTTCCGGTCCGGAGAATAGGTGGTTGTCTAAGCTGCCATTTGGCATGAACTCGTGGACTATGAATAGCATCTTCTTTTGGCGACACCAACCTGTTTATGATGAAAATCTTTATGAGAGTGAAAAACCAGAGCAACAGAAAGAATCAGATACAATTCATCATCAGAACCATTCATTTTCCCAACCTATTACATATCATTTCCTCGAACAATCAGCTAACTCGGAGATTTCTAGCTTTCCAAATGTCTCAAACAAAGAATTACAGTTCTGGTAAACCTTTAGCAATTTAGGATAGACAAACTGTCTATTGGCTTGACAAAATTACTGATCTCCATTTGATCCTTTTTTGTTTTCACTTTTCAACTGAATTCTTTTAAAGGCGAAGTACAACTGAAGCCTGAATGATTTCAATTATGATGTCACATTACCTGGTGATAAAGATGATGCATGCATATTCATCTTTATCACCAGGTAAGATGAATATATATGATCAGATGCATTTAAAATCCTAATTGTTCAAATCGATAATTCCTAATTAATTTGAACATGAATATGCATGTTTCATAAACTTTAAAATCCTTTGAGCATGGTAGGTGATATTAATTTACCAAAACGGAGTAAGTAGAGACATTAACGACTGTGATAGTAGTATGTGATAAATGATAATTGAAGTACGGTTTAAATAATTACTCACCAAGCAATGGGACAATATGTTTGTGACGCAGCCGGTAAATAATGGTGAGGTCAGCCAAGAAATCCTCTTTACCCTTGATCTCTAGCCTGGAGCACTTCTTCACTGCCACTTCAAGATTTTCCTTTGACAGCAGTCCTCTGTAAACCACAGATCCACCTTGACCCAAAGTGTGCTTCAAGTCAAAGTTGTTGGTAGCTTTCTTTAGCTCCCTGTAACTGAACTCCCTCAACATCACTGGAAGACTCTTCAAAGCGTCTAACCTGTTCGAGTCCCTTCCCCTGGCCCTAGCCCTCTTCCTCTTGTAGAATGACCGTCGGGTCAAGCATTGACACCCATCCTTAAGAAGCTTCATCTTCGAGTTTTTCTTCTTTTTAGACATACTCAATTCCTCCGAAGGAACATCCAATCCAGCTGTAACTGATGGTTGTTCAGGTACGTTGCCATCCACTACTGTCAACTCTGCCTCTACATTCCTTGCTGAAACCAATGTCGTCTCCCTCACATCCCTTATTTCATTCACCTCCACCATATCCAATGCAAGTTGTTGTTTTTTTGCCACACCACTTATCCCTTCAATTTTCTCCACCACCTCTCGTACACTCCTTAACACAACCGAGGTCTCCTTCACATCTCTCGCTACCTGCACTATTAGTACACATAAGTGCCTTTGAAGAGACTCATCCAATTCAAAAAGTTGGCTGGCGAATTTGTATGTTTCGTTGCTGGTCCATTTATGAACCTCCGAGCACTCGCGAACCAGCTCTGCACCACTCTTCATTTGCATTCCAAAAGTTTCTAGTTCCTTCTTTGGGCGATCCAATGCCATGTTGTTATGCTGTGATATATCTTCAATCAATGGCTTTAAGCAGTCTAGCGTGGATTTGAGATGTCCAATAATTGGTCCAAGCATCAAAGTCGACTTGTCCTTCACTTCTATAACGACATCAAACAGAACCTGAAATGCAGCTTCTAATAGTCCTTCTAATGATTCCACTGTCATTACAACACCAAAATCAGAATGTGTTTTTTTTTTTCCTTTCTTCTTTCCTTTCACTCTATAGATTGAGATATGTGGAGAAATTAAGTTCAGTGACTCCCAATAGGTTGGAATCCAAGAAAACTATAAAACAGGAGGTCTATTCTGCAAAACTAATTACAATACAAACGTACTCTCTGTTGTTATAAATTGATCACACAATACATAAACTCCAAATGTAGGATATCAATTTTCTCGTGTACTTAATTGGTTTTGTAAAAGAGAGAGAATGTGTGATGAAATGGTAATGACATTGAAACTCTGTATTCTAATTGCAAATATAGAATTTAAGAATGAAATTTCCAAGAGATTCACCTTGTGCTTCGTCACTCCCTTCTCTTTCTGTATTACTTGCAGAAGCCGAGGTCGACCTCTCGGTCGAGTCCCCCGCATTCTGCTCCAGTAACTTCTTCACTAGACCCTTCATTTCAGGATCATTGATCTGCTGCAATATCATCTTCAACATACCCTTCATTTCATCGAGATCATCACGGTTTTGCCTTGACAATTTCAAGATCTCCTTCACATCCCTTGCTTGCTGCAGCTGCAGATTGTTTAAAAGTCTATCAAGAGACCTATTCAATTCATAAAGTTTGTCGTGGCAACCATCCATGCAGCAATAGTTGTACATTCGAAAACTGGACATCCTGCCAACGAGTTGTGCGCCTTCGATCATTTGTGTTTCAAGATCAGCTATGTCATGGTTGGGGAGACTCAATTCATCATTAAACTCCCGTATCTCTCGAATGAATCTGGCCTGTCCTGTTAAAGACTCTAGAGTGCGTTTCATATGAGTGAGGAGGTATCTGAACTCTGATTTCCTGTCCGCAGCTCGCGAAACACGATCATACAACACTCCAAATACTGACCCTGCTATTAACTCCAGGGCCATAATTACAAGTACAGCAGTCGAGACCAGAGTCTGGGAACTTCCTGCAGTTATTTCCGATCTTCTACTTCCTTAGATTCTCATATAATTGTACTGTACTGATGTGTATGGCATACATTCGATTACCTCTTACAGGACTCTTTTACTCAAACAAGAATTCATTATGCTCTGAGTTTTGTAGTTACCATATGGACAACTCGACAACCCATGAGTTGTCATAAAGATAGAAGTTACCTGAAAACGCAGCTTGTTCAAACACATGAATACTAAAGAGGCAAAGAACGTCTTTTCCTTGCTCGGCCCCTTCACTATTTCATCTCCTCACCACACCACACCTCACCAGCTGTATATATATATTCCTTTTTTACTTGTCCTCCTTGTTTCTTTTTCATATAATCTCGAACTCAATCTTTCTCTTCTCCTCTCTGAACAAAGTAAAACAGATGCATATAAGAACTTCCCTAATAGGATATCACCTCAGGCCTACACACTCTTATGAAACTTCAGAACTCTAGCTGGAAATGCATCAAAGACCCGAAATCCAAGTTGAAACATGTTGTGTAAAAAATTGGCCTAACTACAAAACAAGCAGAATTCAGCAAAATAAACAAGTCAATCAGAGACTTACCTCCTCTAGATAGGTCGACTACCGGGTTTTTACTCAAAACTCCCTAGTCATACAAACTCGAATGAGATTTCTCCAGAACAGCAACACCGTCTAAGATAATAGTCGACGGTCTTCTGAACTTTCATGGTACCTTCCGAGTTGAAAGGTTGACCGACCGCAGTATTATATATGGTCGTCTGAATGAATTTATGTTTGGTAATGTACATCGGCTTTTGCACCCTGACTAATAAACTATGCTTCAGCCCTCCTCAGACCAAACTCCTTTGGGTGGAACGTGCTGCTTTATATTCAAACCATGTTCTCACTAATCGGGCAATTATTTTTAACCCTGTTATTACCTCAGACCAAACTCCCTTGGGAGGAACGTGCTGCTTTATATTCAGACCATATGCTCACTAATCGGGCAATTATTTTTAACTCTGTTCAGCGTTCACTGAGACGAAACTCTCTTCTTAATTTATTTTCCCATGAAATTCTTACAACTGAGTTTCAACTTTGGTAACCTTAATTACACATGAAGTATGGAAAGGGGAAGCTAGACCAGAAAGACTCAAATCTTGTCCGTCTGAACTCTGAAGTATTGTACTTACCTTTGTAAAAGTTATTTGGCTTTACAAATTTGGGACTTATAGCACAACTAGGATAGGACAAACAAAAAAAACAAAACAGAAACAGAAAATCGCAGGAATAACATGAAGGTGTTGAAGGAAATCGACTTATGTGTGCCTAATCAAACTAGGATTAGTTCCATGATTGTAATAGGAGAGAATGTTCTAGAATTCCTAGTCCTATTCGGAATAGTTTTCTTTCTAACATTAGAACATGTACTTTGTAATTCCTATATATAGGGCTCCTATTCTCAATAATGATATACACAATTCTCTCATCAATCTCTCTCAAATCTCTCATTCTTCAACACACGTTATCAGCACGAGCCCTAACCCTGAAATCAAAAATCAAAAACCACAAGAAAAATTCCTTGCACCTAGCCACGCTAGCCGCTCCACCACTGTCGAAACTCATCACCGCACTCCTGCTACCACTGCAGCACAGCCGCACTCCCGCTGTCTCTGCAGCACCGCCGCACGCCTGTTGCATCCTTCTCCTCCCACTTTCTCCTCTCGTTCCTGTGCATATCAGTCTGTTTGCAAGCCCCGAAACATCCAGTTCAGAACCTCTGATCAAAATTCTTCCTTCATCAAAGTTGTTCGCCTCTGTCTCTTCTATCTGATCTCCAAATTTCAGCCCTATTGGAGTCATTTTGAGACCTGTACACCAATCGAAGTGGGAGCTATTCAGAAGCGAATCTGCTCCGAATTTCAACAAGTAAGTTTTTAAGATTAAAGTTCCTACTTTTGAAAGTTACTTTCTTCTTCTTTTTCTCGGGGGCTTGCAACCTCCCTTCTCCTACATCTCACCTTTCTTGTAATGTGGGTTCTATTCTCAAAGCGGAGCCGTAGGGAGTTCATGCTATATACGAACTAAGAGTGTTCGTAAAACACGGACTAAGAGCGTTCGTGAGCATCAAAATATTACGAACTAAGAGCGTTCGTAAGCATCAAAATTTGACCATTTAAACGTCATTGTTTCGATCTAAATCCTAACTTTGGAAACTATTGTCAACAAAGACATTGGTTATAACTCTTTCGCAACAAGGCTCACCCAAATTAAGCGTGATGTCTAGGAAAATAGTTGAGATAAGTGGTACTTAAGCAAGCTTTGCTCCCCAGACATCTTCTCTTACTTTCCTAGTCATGCTTAATTGGAGTTACCGAAACGATTGAGTAACTAAAGCTTGTTTTGGATTAAAATTTTGATCTAGAAACTTTGACATAATCATTGGCTTTCATTGAAGTAAAGTATCGATTTTGATTCGAACTTTATTCATTCAAGTATGTTTCCCGGAAAGCTTGAATGCCTCATGGATAGTGCTACTATGCACACCATACTTCGAAATAGGCAGTTATTTCTTGAGATGAGGCCTACTCGATCTTCAGTGACTACGATGGCAAGGTCATCTAAATTGATTCATGGTTGAGGACCAGCTCAAATCTTGTTGCCACATGGCACAGTCATTAATGTCACTGTAGCTTCAAAGATATAAGAGCCAATGGTTTTCAAGTGGAAACTCATTGTGAGCATGAACAAGAGTTCCTTTGCATCACCTCTAATGACTACGGACATAAAAGAGTCTTAGAGAAACTTATGTGTTGATCTAGTAGGTTGTATGCAATCACTATTCGAATCATTGAATCCAATCATGTTATGAGAGATGATTTATGGGATTCTGACACATATAGGCTTTAGCATGATCGTTTGGGACACCTAGGTCGTGACATGATGATCCATATATTAAAAACTTCACGCGGACATCCATTCTTCAGGACGAAGAGAAGTAAGAACCAAATATTGGTTCGAGGAGAAGCACATGCGCCTCATGGTGTCAAGATTGTGCAAGACTGGCCACTTAGGGCCGGCACCTTCTACCCCCTACGGACCCCACATGTCTTTGACGCCATATATTCCAATTTGACTCCTCTTTCTACTTCTAAAGTCAATTGTGACTTCATGGCTCAACCAAAATCCTCATTGGTTGTTTCTAAAGCCCATCATTCGTTCTGCAAAGCCTGCTTTTTAGCAAAATTAGGATCGAAACCATCCTATGCAAAGGGAACTAAAGAAAATATATCATTCTTGCAAAGAATCCAAGGTGATATTTGTGGACCTATTCAACCACCTTGCGGACCATTTAGATATTTTATGGTGTTGGTTGATGCAACGACACGCTGGTCACATGTCATGCTTTTGTCCACTAGGAACGTTGCGTTTATTAAACTCTTAGCGCAAATTATTTAGTTAAGGGCTCACCACCCTGATCATCCTATTAAGTTTATATATAAGACTAGACAATGCTAGGGAGTTTACATCAAAAACTTTGATGAATATTGCATGTCCATTGGGATTGAAGTTGAACATCCTGTTCCTCATGTTCACAATCAAAATGGTCTCTTAGAAGTCACCATTAACGACTACAAACAGTCGCTAGAGCATTGGTTATGCGCACCAATCTCCCTATTTCTGCTTGGGGCTATGCAATATTTCATGCATCTGTGCTTATTTGTCTGAGGCCAACTGCCACTCAACCCTTTTTTGCCTCCCAGATGGTGACTGGGTATGAGCCTGATGTCTCACATTTACGCATATTTGGGTGTGCAATTTATGTGCCAATTGCGCCACCACAACGCACCAAAATGGGTCCTCAAAGACGATTAGGCATTTATGTTGGATATGACTCTCCAACTATTGTCCGCTACTTAGAACCCTTGACAGGCGATCTCTTTACCGCTAGATTTGAGGATTGTCACTTTGATGAGGCAGTCTTCCCGTCGTTAGGGGGAGATAAGAACATAAATGTTCAACATGAACGACAGGAATTGTCGTGGTCTGTCCCCACTCAGTCTCATCTTGATCCCCGAACCGCACAGTCCGAAATTGAAATGGGGAAAATTCTCGATCTTCAGAACGTAGCAGAATCGATACCTGATGAGTTTTTTGATATCGCTAAAGTGACTAGATCACACATACCTGTTGCAAACGTGCCTACAAGGATTGATGTCCCTAAAATTAGAGGACATGAAGCCATCTCAAGGATACCTGAGCATGGCGCCAACGTCCCCACCCTTGTTGAAGTTGTGGCTAGGCCCACGGCTCCTGTCAGGAAGTGCGGGAGGCCTATAGGTTCAGTAGATTCTTGCCCAAGGAAGAAAGAGAGTTTGGCACAAAATAATCTATTAATCATCGATGTAAATAATCCATCTCATAAGGATATTCCGGATTATGGTTATGTCCAAGAGACATCATTGGGGGACGCTCCAATGTCAGAATCAATTCCAGAGAATAGGGAGATCTCCATGAATTACACTAGTATACATGAGATGATGGATAGAAATTCTATTTCTATTGATGATGCATTTGCATATCATGTTGCAAAAGAAATTATTGAATATGATGATATTAAACCTCACTATGTCGAAGAATGTCAACGAAGGGTGGATTGGCATAAATGGAAATATGCGATCTAGGCTGAATTAGATTCACTAGCAAAGAGATAAGTATTTGGGCCTATAACGCAGACACCCCCAGATGTAAAGCCTGTTGGCCATAAATGGTTCTTTGTTAGAAAGCGTAATGAGAAAAATGAGGTGGTTAGATGTAAAGCCCGCATCGTGGCGCAAGGTTTCTCTCAACGCCCTGGAATCGACTAAGACGAGACGTACTCTCTAGTAATGAACGTTATAACGTTTCGCTACCTTGTCAATTTGGTAGTTTCTGAAAAACTTGACATACAGCTAATGGATGTGGTTATAGCATATCTCTATGGGGATGTAGACTCAGAGATATATATGAAGGTTTCATATGGACTTCAATTACCCAAATCAACTGGCTCTAAACCACGGAGCGCGTTTTCAATTAGATTAAAACGCTCACTATATGGATTAAAACAATCAGGATGGATCTGGTATAACCGTCTAAGTGACTACTTGATTAGGAAGAGATATATTAACAATGAAATATGCACATGCATGTTCATTAAAAGAACAAGTTCCGGATTTGCAATCCTAGCAGTTAATGTCGATGACATGAACCTAATTGGAACTCTAGATGAGTACATTAAAGGAAACTGCTAAATATTTGAAATCCGAATTTGAGATGAAAGATCTTGAGAAAACAGAGTTTTGTCTCGGTTTAGAATTCGAGCACCGTAGTGATGGGATTTTGATCTATCAGTCTGCATATACTCAGAAAATTCTAAGGCGCTTTAATGAAGATAAAGCAAAGCCTGTGAGTACTCCCATGATCGGCCGTAGTCTTGAGCCCGGAAAAAATCTGTTTCGTCCAAACGATGAGGACGAAGAATTATTAGAGACCAAAGTGTCCTATCTAAGTGTAATAGGCACATTATTGTACTTAGCTCAATGCACAAGACCAGACATCTCATTCGCAGTGAACTTGTTAACTCGACATAGCTCTGTGCCAACACGCCGCCACTAGATTGGTGTAAAGACAATTATTTGATACCTAAGAGGTACGATTGATATGGGCCTATTTTATACAGAGAGAAAAGGAATGACGGAAAATTGGGATCGGACCCCAAGAGGCAAAACGCCGCCACCCATAGCTTGACCGCCTGCCATGCCAATGTCGCCGACGCCGTCCAAGGTGGCCGGCGTCCCCCTACTTCCCTCCATCAAAATGACAATGATATTTTGATGGGTTTTGCTTATGCAGGGTACCTCTCTGACCCTCACACAGGTCGCTTCCAAATGAGTTATGTCTTTACCATGGGGAGCACTGCGATATCTTAAAGGTCTACAAAACATACCATTGTTGCTACTTCCTCAAATCACGCAGAGATTATTGCCCTTCATGAAGCTGTGTATGAATGTATATGGCTAAGGTCTGTAATTAGACATATTCGAGGAAGTTGTGGTTTGAAGTCTACCACAAATGAACCTACATGCATTTATGAGGATAATGCAGCTTGTATTGAGCAAATGAAGTTAGGTTTCATCAAGGGCAACAACACCAAACATATATCGCCTAAATTCTTTTATAATCAGCAACAACAATCACTTCTAAAGATTGAAGTGAATCAAATCTGATCAGAGGATAATGTAGCGGACTTATTCACTAATGTAACGTCCCGTATCTTAATTTATCCGTTTACTAGTCATTTGGACAGTAAACGACAACTATTTTCACTTTTACTATCGTTCGATACTTTTAGTGGCCCTAAAAGTTGACTTTTTGTTCGGGTCAAAATCTGAGAAAGTTTTCTTCACGAAAGTTGTAGAGGATGTTAAACCGAGCGCGTGCATATGTGGTTCGTAAAAATCGGAGTTCGCATGCGAAAGTTACGCGAAAATGTGAAAGTTACTGTTCATGGTAAAAATTATATATATATATATGGAAAAATTACCGAGGTAGGTTCCCATTTCCGGAAACTCACCCCAGCCCTCTCTCTTCCCCGCGCTCTTCCCCTTCCTCTTCGGGCAGCAGCTTCCTCGCTGCAATTCGACGCCGTCCGGCCGTCCCCCTGCGTGTTCCAAGCCACCACAAACTCGCCTCCTTCCCACCTTCACGCTGGTGCCCTTGATTTGCAACGATTTGGCCGGAAAAGCTCAAATCGACGTGAAGTTCCTTCCGGGTCCAATTTCGATCCTTCAGGCGATTCCATCGTTTCCGACCACCTCCGACCGCCAAAAGTGGACAGCAGGGACTCCTCGAGCTGGTGAACGTTTTCCCCAACCCCTCTTGCTGCAATTTCCGGTGTAGAGGTCGAATCGAAGAGGGGATCTGAAAACCATTTCTGGGTTTTCTTCACGGGCTTAATCCGGACGTTTAAAGGTAAAATTGAGAGAAGTTGTAGTTGAGAATGTTGTTGGGTCTGTGGTTTTGCAGCTACTGTTGATTTCTGGTGGCCATCAGAGGTGGTGGCCGCCAGCGCGTGAGCCCCACGCGCCGCCACTGTGGGTGGCGCGTGGAGGTGTGTAGGGCAGTGTTTTAATTCCAGTTTTTAGGCCATAAAATTCTATAAATTTTGTAGAGCTTGTATGTGAAGTTTGGTAATTTTTGGAGAAGCTTGGAATTAATTATGAATTTTTTGAAGTTAGGGTTTCGATTATCGAATTATGAGGATCCGACCGTCGGATATCTCTCGGTTCTGCATTGGAACCTTTAAATTAACGAATTGGTATTAGTGGTATAATTTGGGTTGAATCCGAGGAGAATGGGAGATATAATTATGAGGATTTGATTTTAGGAATCGTATTAAATTGTTGAATAATTATTCACGGAATATAATCGTGTACAGGATGTCGTACCGAGCTCTGGCTCGATGAAGGAACTTGTATACGTGATCGTCGGAATAGTACTGTGAGTGGACTTTTGTTTTTAAGTAATTGATGCATGCATTATTTCTTAAAGTATGCTCTATTTATTCATCAATTTACATTTCGAGTATGAGATTATAAATTGATTTCGTATTATCTCATATAAATACTTTCATTATTGATTCGTTTCCGAAATTGCTTTTGATTTATAATCTTAATGGTGAATTATCTTATTTCCGAGGTTATTTCCGGAATTATTCTCTAATTATATTTTATTTCGATTTGAGACTTTTAAAGGAGTTTCAAAATGGGATTCGATGGAGTTGTATTTCCTCTTTTTATATCGACTTCGGTTTTGGCATTGAGAATGCCTTGTTGATGATTTTGGAAATAGATTTTGTTCCGGTTTACGAATAATATTATTTCTGCCTATTTACTTTGAATTTGAGATGATCTGGACGTGTGGGACACGTCATGGGAATTTATTTGTGAGAGTTGGGGAAGTTTTATGGATTTATACAGTTTTCGGATTTTCTTTTGCCATACTTTGGGTGACTTATCATTGCTAGCATTGATCTTCCGCCTTTGTGGCGAGGTGATGGAATCACCGAAGCCCTCCGCCTTTGTGGCGCTGGTTACTGTCTCTGTGAAAGTAATTCTGAACCCCAGTATCCTATCGCTACACATAGTGGCGTAAGGGTATATTACGGGAGTAATGGGAGTACTTTAGCCTGGGAGGCTATCACCCGAGCCTGGGAGGCTCACTTGTATGGCTATCGCCTTCCCCTACTCACTTTACTACTTAAGCTAGCGGGGCTAGCTCGATTTTCGTTTAACCAGCGGGGCTGGTCTTACTTTTCCTTGAGTATCAGAGTTCCAACTTTTTCTTTTAAATCGTATGTGACTAGCGGGGCTAGTCGGTTTTCATGAGTGGAACTCCTCTTGTTTTATTTTCGTTAATCATTGCATGCATCGGGAATTTTATTATAAAAAAAAAAGAATTAAATGTGGGAAAGTATAAAATACATTTGGTTTAAAATCGTTATTTTTGTCCACTCACGCTAACGTGTTTTTCAATTTCTTTCCCCTGGGCCCTTCGGTTTCAAATGCCCAGTTTGCAGGCGAAATTAGTTGAGGTCGGGCGTACATGGAGTCGAGGCATAGCCAACAGCATTGCTTCCGCGTACTCATTCTATTTCTGTTTTCTTTGTTACCTAGTGGATTAGTATTGCTCTGATAACCTATGGGATTAATATTGCTTTTGGGTTGAGACTGATGTTTGTGAAATTGGAGTTGTGATTTGGGGAGCAGATGGCTCCAGAAGATTAAGGATGGATGATTTAGAAGTGTAAATGTTTTCCTACAGGTTTTGGGTAGCCTACTTTTAGGGGAAGTTCCGCCAAATTTTTGGTAGAATTTCTTCTAAAGTGGGCCCCGCAGGGCCACTTCGGATTTCAGGGTGAAATCTGGGGCGGGTCCTGTCAAAGTCGTTACCTAAATCCACCTTCGAGAAACATGTGAAGAGCATCAGATTGAGAAAGTTATCCGAACTCCCACGATTGTAGCAATCAGGGGGAGATATCGACATCAGGGGGAGTTATGATGTCTACATGTTCGATCTCAAAAAGTGAATGACGTGTTGTACTCTTTTTCTCCTCCTCGAGCTTATTTTGTCCCACATGGTTTTTTCACTCGAGCAAGTTTTTAACGAGGCAACGGATGAGGCGTCACCACCAAATTTGAGCGGCACAAGGGGGAGTGTTGAAGGAAATCGACTTATGTGTACCTAATCAATTAAACTAGGATTAGTTTCATGATTGTAATAGGAGAGAATGTTCTAGAATTCCTAGTCCTATTTGGAATAGTTTTGCTTGTAACATTATAACATGTACTTTGTAATCCCTATATATAGGGCTCCTATTCTCAATAATGATATACACAATTCTCTCATCAATCTCTCGCAAATCTCTCATTCTTAAACAGAAGGCATAACAAAAACCAATTGGAGGAAAAAACAACCAATGCTAACCAACGATAGATAGCAAACTTTACAAGTGAAGATTATGTAAGATCGAGTAGCATAGTTTAGTAAATCGATTCTCCCAAGTTATGTACACATTTACCAATCATAATTGCTTAATACATATATGGACTGAGTGTGAATACTAACTACCCCTGTGAAACAAGCAAGGGTAAGATGTGCATTAATTTCACACTCGAAACTCTCAACATATTATCGTAGGGCATCAACTCTTAAAGGTGGCCCAAATCATAAATAAAGGATAATATGGAAATAAACATATCCTTGGTGAGGCTATTGCCACCCTATAATTTTCTTTGTTCACCCTACTTGCTCATTACACCTTATATTTTAATTTTAATTATTAGATTTACTTATCCAACCCATTTTTCTTTCCAGGAATATCCTCCATCATATGACATATCAAATTAAAAAAGAAATTTTGTTTAACGAAAATTTTTCATTTAATTTATATCAATTAAAAAGACGTCCTAAAATATATTAAAGTTTCCTAACAAAATCATAATTTGATTTAGTTCCATTTTTTTATTTTTTCCATTCAGTTTCAATGTTCGTTTATTTCAATCCATATAAAAAAAATAGTAAGTGCTACTATAAGCAATGAAAAAAAGATTGATTTTTTTTTTTTTGCGTGTTTTAAATTTTTTACTTTCAGTGTTTATAAAGATTTTGATGAAGTTAACACTAATGGTTTTGTGAACTGAATAACGAATTAACGATGAGGACGCAACAAAAAGATAAAAAAGAAAATTGTAATACATTGAAATTTGGAAGGAGAAGATGAAGATTAATGTTATCCAAAGAGAAATTAAGTAGTTTTGTATTTAATTAGTTTTGTATTTAGTTTTCCTTAAAGATTTAAACTTTAAAAAATTAGTATACTTATTAGTCATTTTGCATTTGGGTAATATAGTCTTTCAATAATTCAAATATTTGTATGGTAAACAAAGAAAATAGTATGGTGGCAATAGCCGCACCCAAATATAAAATGTTAACTTAAACAAAAAGTCAAACTACATGCTATAAAAAAAAATAAACTTCCTGTTGCTAATTGGTTAGGTTGTGATCCCCGGAAGCAGCATAAAGCTGGGTTACTCATCCTAGCGACCACCATGCAGTTCTGCTAGTGCAATCTGATTAGTGTCATTGCTCAAATGTTGGTCACTTCTACCAGACCTCAGATCTTCATGCCCAGGAATTTCCCCGAGCCTTTCCTGCAGAAACAAAACAATTTAACTTGGGACCTCAAGATTGAAAATTGGATTTCCACCCGAACTAACTGGGTAACTGGGTCAAACAGCTTAAAATAGGTTCTGTTTGATTGTTGCCCAAACAAAGTTATCTTCACCAAAGCTGATATGGTAAAGGAAAAGACTGGAAAGGTGTAGGTAACACTATGCCGCTCATCCCTAACTACGGAACAATGTACAGATTACTTTCAACAGATAAATTTGAGAAGTGTTGAAAAGTCTCTGTGGAATCACTTTTGGCACTTGCCGTACTTCATCAAAAAGACAATGCAAAAAATAAGAAAAGGAAATCTTTAAAATTAAATCAAAGCAATTCTAAATCGAGGTTTGCTACAAGACAAATTGTTTGATCCAGAAACTTAGGCAATTCTTTCTTTTCTTATTTAAGACAAAAAAAAAACTCAAGATCATGTAATATTTGTACCCACACTTGCAGTCAGGGTTTGATACTTTGATCAGACAGTAACTGGCTACTAAGTCAACCCACAACATACACTAAACAAAACCAAACTGAGCATTACCTTCAAGGAGGCATTCTCTGAAAGAAGCTGCTCATACTCACTCCGGATGCGGTTAACTTCTAATCTGAGTGTGGCATTTTCATCTTTTAAGACTTCAGCACGCTGGGCCAGCTCATCACATTCAGCCTAATTCAAAAGCATGCATATACATCTCATGAATTCATAAGGCACAGAGAATGTAAAGTAGTAGCCAAACACAACAAACAGATTCAAAAGGTTGTACAATTACGGAATTACCTGCTTCGCAACCTAGAATGACGAGCAGATTCCCTATTTGACTGCTTTCTCCGCTTTCTTTTAAGCTCTCTTTCATCCTGTGTCATAAACACAAGAGGTGAGGTGAGGTGAGGTCAAAACTGTATCAAAGTACAAGAAAAGCTAAGTGAACCAAAGCAACAGTTACATCCCACGTATGCCTGGAAATAGAATCCTGACCACTGACCAAGAGTACGTGATAAGCAGAGAAGACATGGTCCCAAAGAAGGAAAAATCAGAATTCACTCAAAAACAATACAGAACTTACTTGAGTGGAATCAACGAAGTTGCTACATGCTATCATACAAATGAAGTCTCATATATCACTATTTGACTCAACTAAGTAGAACTCACCATACCAACTACTTGGAGTCAATCAAAGCTTTCTTAGGCAAACAATCTGTTGGTTAACAAAAATGACTATACTGCAAAGCAAATATAAAGAAAAATAAGGTTGATACGATATGATAAAAATGATGTATGTACCTTACCCAAAAATTTCCAAAGATCAATGCACGGATAGCTAATGGATTTTTCAATTACACAAAATATGGGAAGTGATTGGACCAACCTTACCGGATTTCAAATTTTAGGCATAAGTTTTGTTTCCTCTGTTGGAAATATTTTGCGCTATTTTTTACTTGTCAATGCTGGTTTTTACTAGTTTTGTTATTGTAAGAAAAGAACAGAACCTAACACCAACAATCATCCAAATCTACCTAAAATGCAGAAAAGAACAGAAAAACGTTCTTGAATCACTGTTCGCATCCCAAAATAGTATTTGCAGGCAACAAATGAGCTGTCAATCCTTCAATTTTACCCATCAATATCATACACGTTGAAGGTCAGACCTAAAGCCATCTTTTCAAATTTGGCAACTCAAAATCGAGGATGTCCTATGTATCATGTATGCATCTGTAGAGATCTGTGGGGAAACCTATATAGGAGTCCTCACAGCAATGAGATAGAATTGACCATTAAGGTAGCTATGGGAACAAACCCAAATCTACTCATGCCTTTGTTCAGCTAGTTGTCAAGCATTGGTCTGTATGGACTTCAAAGATACAAAGGAATTCACAAGAAAATTATATATACATGAATAATTCCATCCATATACCAGTCCAAAAACACAGCATCTGCATGCATTGAGAAGGCAAAACATTCATGTATATCTTAAAGACTTAAAGCTAGTATAGCCATAAAACAAGTGAAAAGTAAGGACTTTGGTTAAAGGAATCAGAGGTGATAGCAGTAATAAACAAAGCGAGTAGTTGGCCAAACTAATATATGGATTTCCAATCCCTGTCAGTGGACAAAATAATAGAAGTAAAAAAAAAAAAAAAAAATATATATATATATATATATATGGGTTATTATCACAAATAGTACCTGAACTATACCTCAATCTTATCGATGATACCTGAACTTCAATTTTGATCACAACCAGTACCCGAACTTTTCGGTTTCATTTTAAATGGTACCTAGAGCCACCCGATCCGGTCACTATTCCGACTAAAAACTGCATGGGAGGCAATCATAGTGATGATTTTTGATGATTTCAACTTTTCAAGGGTTGCAATTATATATAGTGATGATTTTTTTGTAATAGACTTGCCTTGAACTTGTTTTTATTTTTATTTTTTTTGGCTTTTTTGGCCGGAATAGTGACCGAAGGTGGCCTTAGGTATCATTTAAAATGAAATCGAAAAGTTCGGGTATTAGTTGTGATCAAAATTGAAGTTCAGGTACCATCGATAAAATAGAAGATAAGTTCAGGTACTATTTTTGATAATAACCCTATATATATATATATAGGATTTTTCTCAGGTGCAAACGTCCGTACCAAAATTTCCTGTTTTCGACCACTTTCCGGCCACATTTTTACATCTTAACTGTTCAGTTTTTAGGTCCTAATGTATAGATCACCTCTGAAAAATTTCAGCCAATTTGGTAATCGTTAAGGCATCCAAAACTGCAATTTACACAAACGGACCGAATCTGTCGAACCGGAACCGTTCGTATTTATAATGGTAAATTGAAGTTTTGGATGCTTTAACGATCACCAAATTGGCTGAAATTTTGCAGAGGTGATCTATACATTAGGACCTAACAAATGAACGATTAAGATGTGAAAATGTGATCGGAAAGTGGGGGAAAAAGGGAAATCCGTACCATCCGCACGGTACGGACGTTCGCACCATAGCCAGACTGTATGTATATATATGTATATATATATATATATATATAGGATATTTCTCAGGTGCGGACGTCCGTACCGAAATTTCGGTACGGATTTCCTGTTTTCGACCACTTTCCGGCCACATTTTTACATCTTAACCGTTCAGTTTTTAGGTCCTAATGTATAGATCACCTCTGCAAATTTTCAGCCAATTTGGTGATCGTTAAGGCATCCAAAATTGCAATTTACACGAACGGACCGAATCTGTCAAACCGGAACCGTTCGTATTTATAATGGTAAATTGCAGTTTTGGATGCCTTAACGATCACCAAATTGGCTGAAATTTTGTAGAGGTGATCTATACATTATGACCTAAAAACTGAATGGTTAAGATGTAAAAATGTGGCCGGAAAGTGGGGGAAAACAGGAAATCCGTACCTAAGAAAAGGTACGGACGTCCGTAGGGGAGACGGACTGTATATATATATAGCGCCGTCGTCCGCACTTTAGCGAAAATGCGGACGTCGTCCTCTCTTGATCGGGCCTAAGAAAAGGTACGGACGTCCGTAGGGGAGACGGACTGTCTATATATATATATATATATATATATATAGACAGTCCGTCTCCCCTACGGACGTCCGTACCTTTTCTTAGGCCCGATCAAGAGAGGACGACGTCCGCATTTTCGCTAAAGTGCGGACGACGGCGCTATAGCCCCGCTCAGGCCTCGACGGTGGCCCGAATTGGGCCGGAAGCATCTCAGACGGCTTCTGGACAGCGATTGAGGTCTGAGGAGGTTGAGGTTGCAGGTTTCTGGGCAGCAACCTCACCTACAACTGCAACCTGACCTGCAACGCTGCAACCTCGTCGCTGGCGACTCCACTCGACTGCAGACTGGTCCGTCCGACCCCTGGCCTCCCTCCGGCAACTGGCGCCGCACCGTCGTGGCCTAAGTGGGGCTACAGCACCGTCGTCCGCACTTCAGCGAAAGTGCGGACGTCCTCTCTCGATCACTCCATTATATATATATATGATCCTATCCATAGCGGAGCTCTGCTTTGAAATTAACGCGTAAAGTTCGAGTTTTCGGTCACTTTTCGGTCGCATATCCACATCTCAACCGTTCAGTTTTTAGCTATTAGTGTATAGATCATCTCTGCAAATTTTCAGCCAAAATGATGAATGTTAAGACATTGATAACTGTCTCAAGGCTAGTACGATTCAGGTTGACAGATTCAGTCCGTCCATTGGTTTAAGCGAGTTAGATACCTTAACGATCATCAATTTGGCTGAAAATTTGCAGCGATGATCTATACATTAGTACCTAAAAACTAAACGGTCGAAATGTGGATATGCGACCGAAAAGTGATCGAAAACTCGAACTTCACATGTTAATTTCAAAGTGAAGCTCCGCTCTAGATAAAATCTATATATATATATATTGGTTCCTGTTAAGGCATTACAGACTGAGAGAGAAAGCTAAATAGACCTTCAGAAAGCACCAAAATCAGTAGACCGAAGAAAATGGTTAGTGCAGATGTATTATAGTGCCTTGTTTCTCAGATGAAACAGAATTAGGTACTCCACTAAACTTACAAAGCTAGACCTGAAAAAACCAAGCAAACAACAATGACAACAACAAATCCAAAAACTCTAAGAAACTAAACAAAAACAGCTCTCCAATTTGAAGAACCAAAAGATAGAAATATTCCTAGATTGCAAAGAAACTGAAGCCCCTAAGGGATCTAAAATCGAAGCCAATTATCTAGGTCCTCTCCCCTCACCATTCAAAAAAAATTGTATCCTTCCATCCAAATGGGGAACAAGATAGAGCCAACACAGCCCCTTAGGAATCTAAGATCGAAGCCTCCCGCAGATTATCTAGGGCCTCTCCCCTCACTCTTAAAAAAATAGATAAAAAAAAGTTTTATCCTTCCATCCAAATGGGGCATAGGAAAGACCTAACACAGCCCATCTTACCAGCCCCATTCCCCTCTTCTTCCCACAGAATTTGTGTCTTGCCCTCAACAATACCAGTAGGATCTGGTAAAGATGCTCTAAGTCCATCTTTCTTTAATTAGGACCAAAAAAAAAATCTGGTCCTAATGTAGCTAGTATTCATGTTAGAAAAAATTGGCAAAGAAAACACAGTATAAGGCAGCAAAAGAAGCAAAATCTATCAGGCAGGACACAAATATTTACCTGTTGCTCTAGGATGGTTAATTGGGATTCTACTCAAAGTCTGAAATCAATATAACCTCACTATTTCATTCCAGAATCAGAGTTCTCCGGCATCGATGGCCTCCGGACTTGCCCATCAAAGATGACACTTGATGGTCTTCGGAAAATTCCTAGAAACTTCCGACGGTTGGCCGGACAAATATTATACATGGACTTCTGAATTAATTAAGGTTACGACTGATGGAAAACATCGGAAATTATGTTTGGTAATGTACATCTTCTTCTGCAACCCTGACTAATAAAATGGACTTTAGCTTGGATGACCACACGTTAAATCCAAACCATCTGCAATCACGTCAACTAGCAATTTTCTTCTGTTTGCTGAGACCTATCTTCATAATTTATTTTCCCATAAAATTCTTGGTTGTGACTTGTGAGATTCAACTTTTGTAGCCTTAATTATGACACGTGAAGTAGGGAGAGGGGAGGTTATACCAGAAAAATTCAATCTTGTCTATCTCATCTGTACTTTCCTCTGTAAAAGTTTAACAGAATAATATTGAAACAGATGTTATTTGAGATAAAATTTCGCTTTACAAGAGACAACCGCAAGGGAAAAAAAAAATCAAAAACCCAAGCAACGCTAACTAAATAGATAGCAAACTTTACAAGTGAAAATTTTTATGTAAGAGTAGCATACTGCAGTAAATCAATTCTCCCAAGTTACACATTTACCAATCATAATTGCTTAATACATATATGGACTAAGTGTGAACACTAACTACCCTTACGAAACAAACTAAGGGTATTACATGTATTTCACACTGGACACTCTCAACATATCATCATAGGGCATCAACTCTTGAAGGTGGGCCTAAATCATAAATAACGGATGATATGGAAATAAACATATCCTAAATTATAAAATGTTAACTTAGACAAAAAGTCAAACTACATGCTATAAAAAAAAAAAAAAAAAAAAACTTCCTGTTGCTAATTGGTTAGGCTGTGATCCCGGAAGCAGCATAAAGCTGGGTTACTCATCCTAGTGACCACCATGCAGTTCTGTTTGTGCAATCTGATTAGTGTCATTGCTCAAATGTTGGTCACTTCTACCAGACCTCAGATCTTCATGCCCAGGAATTTCCCCGAGCCTCTCCTGCAGAAACAAAGCAAGTTTACTTCGGACATCAAGATTCCAAATTGAATTCCCACTAGGATACTGGGTAACTGTGTCGAACAGGTCGAAATAGATTCTGTTTGATTGTTACCCAAACAAACTTATGTTCACCAAAGCTGTTATGGTAAAGGAAAAGTCAGAAGGCATAGGTAATGCTATGCCGCTCATGCCTAACTATGGAGGAATGTGGACACTAATCTATAAATAAGGTAAGTTGCAATTTGAGAAGTCAGAATGTGGTAAGATAGATTTCAGCGAAAATCTTCATTAGTTTAAACTTTACACAGTTAAATTTGAAAACTGTTGAGAAGTCTCAGTGGAATCTCATTTGGCATTGCCATACTTCACGAAAAAGGTAATGCAGAACAATAAGAAAAGGAAATCTCATCATCACCTATATAAGTGTATTAAAATTAGATCGAAGCAATTCTAATTTCTAAATCAAGGTCTGCTACAAGACAAACTGTTTGATCCAGAAACTTAGGCAATTCAGATTAAAAACAAAAAATCTCTAGAGAAAGATCAACTAATATTTTTATCTACAGACACATGCAGGTCAGTGTTTGATCAGATAGTAACTGACTAGTAAGTCAACCCACAACATCCACTAAACAAAACCTAAACTAAGCGTTACCTTCAGGGAGGCATTCTCTGAAAGAAGCTGCTCATAATCACTCCTGATGCGGTTAACTTCTGATCTGAGTGTGGCATTTTCATCTTTTAAGACTTCAGCACGCTGGGCCAGCTCATCACATTCAGCCTAATTCAAAAGCACACATATACATCCCATTAATTCTAAGGCACATAGAATGTAAAGTAGTGGCTGAACAGAACAAACAGATTCAAAAAGCTATACAATTACCTGCTTGCGCAACCTAGAACGACGAGCAGATTCCCTATTTGACTGCTTTCTCCGCTGTCTTTTAAGCTCTCTTTCATCCTGTGTCATAAACACAAGAGGTGAGGTGAGGTGAGGCGACGCTCGTTAAAACTGAATCAAAGTAAAAGAAAAGCCAAGTGAACCAAAGCAACAGTTACAGCCCAAGTATGTCTGAAATAGAATCCTGACCATTGAACAAGAGTGTGATAAGCAGGGAAGACATGTTGAAAGAAAGAAAGAAATAAATATACGTATATAAATAGAGAGAGAGAGAACAAATATATGGCCCAAAGAAGAAAAGATAAGGATTCACGCAAAAAAGCAAAAAAAAAAAAAAATACAGAACTTACTTGAGTGGAATCAAGGAAATTGCAACATGCTAATATCATACAAATGAAGTCCCATACACTATTCAACTCAAGTAAGTAGAATCCACCACACCAACTACTTGGCGTCAATCAAAGCTTTCTTAGGCAAACAAAATGTTGGTTAACAAAAACGACTGTACTGCAAAAGCACATATAAAGAAAATATAAGGTTGATATGACAAAAATGATGTCGGTACCTTACAAAAAAACCTCCAAATATCAATGCAAGGCTAGCTAATGGGTTTTTCAATCACACGAAAAATAGGAAGTTACTGGACCAACCTTACCGGATTTCAATATTTTAGGCATAAGTTAAATTTCATCTGTTGGAAATATTTTGCACCATTCTTTACTAGCCAATGCTGGTTTTTACTAGTTGGTTATGAAATAGTTTGGTTTTTACTAGTTTAGTTATTGTAATATAAAAGCTCCATTAGATTATCCAAAACCGTCTAAACCTAAGAATCATGTCGACAAAACCTAACACCACCAATCATCAAAATCTACCTAACGTACAGACAAGAACAGAAAAACCTTCTTTACACTGTTTGGCTGTTCGCATCCCAAAACAGGAGCAAGTATTTGCAGGCCACAAATGAGCTGCCAATCCTTTATATTTACCATTCAATATCATACACCTTGAAGGTCAAACCTAAAGCCCTCTTTTTCAATTAGGCAAACCAAAATCAAGGATGTCCTATATCATGTATGCATCTGTAGAGATTTGTGGGAAACCTATGTAGAAGTCCTCACAGTATGGAGATAGAATTGACCATTAAGGTAGGTACGGGAGGAAACCCAAATCTACTCATGCCTTTGTTCAGCTAGTTGCCCAAGCATTGGTCCATATGGAATTCCTTTTTTATTTTATTTTCTTATTTCGGTCTGGATCCATATGGACTTCAGAGATACAAAGGAATTCACAAGAAAATTATTTATACATGAATACTTCCATCCCTATACCAGTCAAAAAACACAGATCTGCATGCATTGAGAAGGCAAAACATTCATGTGTATCTTAAAAAGTTAGTATATCCACAAAACAAGTAAAGCAAAATAGAAGGACTTTGTTTGAAGGAATCAGAGGTGATAGCAGTAAAAAAAGAAGCAAGTAGTGGACCAAACTAGCATATGGATATGCAATCCCAGCCGGTGGACCACCAATCTAAATTTAATGTAATTCATGTAAAACATTGCAAACTGAGAGAGAAAGCTAAATAGAAATTCAGAAAGCACCAAAATCAGTAAACCAAAGAAAATGATTCGAGCAGATGCTCTAAGCAGTGCCTTTTTTCTTTCTTTTTTTTTCAGAGGAAACAGAATTTGAAACTCCACTGAACTTACTAAGCTACACCTGAAAAAAGCAACCAAACAACAATGACAACAACAAATCAAAAAACTCTACGAAACTGGACAACAACAGCTCCCCAATTTCAAGAACCAAAAGACAGAACCATTCCTAGATTGCAAAGAAACTGAAGCCCCTAAGGAATCTAAGATCGAAGCCTACCACAGATTATCTAAGTCCTCTCCGGCTCTCCCCTCACCCTCAAAAAAAAAAGTTGTGTCCTTCCATCCAACTCGGGCACAAGATACTGACAAAACAGCCCATCTTACCAACACCATTTCCCTCTTCTTCCCACTGAGGAACTTGTGTCTTGCACTCAACAATACCAATAGGAGCCGGCAAATGATGCTCCAAGTCCAGCTTTCTTTTAAGACCCCAAAAAAAAAACATACATATGATCCCTATTAATTATCAACTTCATTCATAAGGCTCAACATATTTGTGGAATATCACATAACACAATTCAGAGGCCAGCTACAAAATTTCTATATGACAGCTACAAAATTCCTATTGAAGACTTATGAATTGCATATCAAAATATGAATTTTCGAGATAGAATGCAAACCACCTTCTAAGCTTCAAAAAACGTAATTCAGAGGCCAGAAAAACTGTAATAAGGAAGCAAACAAATTGAATATGAAATACAGGGAAGTAGACTAACTTGTAACCAAAGCTGTGATTGAGCACCATCCCGAGATCCTGGAGTAACTAGTCCTCCAGCTACTGGAGTAGTGGGTACCTTCCCACGGATTGCAGGCATGGCAGAAGATGGGGCACCCCAATAGTCCATCCCAATATTTAGGTTTGTTGCAGGACCAGAAACGGCAATGGGAGCACCAGCAGCTGTCATTGGCACAATTGCCATTGTGGGGTTCAACACTGCATGAGAATTTGGTGTTCCATTTTGAGAATTATGTGCAGAACCACCATTCTGAGATGCATCACCTGCATTGGGAATACAAAATTCTTAACAAAAATATCTGAATCCAAAATCACAGCAAGAGAGCATTAAAAAAGTAAACAAACCTTCCAAAGAATCTCCCCTTCCTCCTGACTTCAGTTGTGAGTCCTATAAAAGTCGATGAAACTAAGATCAAAAATAGAATCCACACACACAGAAACTACAGCTTGATCCAGTAGAAAAGATATACCCCATGGATAACAGAAGATATAGACATTAATCTACTAGGAAAATCCAAGGCTCCCCTCACTTGGCAGGGGAGTCATAAAGTACATAAATATATAAAGGTCTAGGACAATGAATGAGTTAAAAGTCAAATAAATGACTACAACACCCACGTAAGAGCCTGAGAGGAGTCAAACCCCAGGCTGACAAATGACTCATCCCACAGTGCTAATGCAACACAAGAACTCCAGGAAAATTGACTTAAGTGCACTGTTATAGCAATGTGGTTGAACAAGCTAACTCTTCTACAAATCTTGCTCTTCCCTTTAGTTCAGTTTTTATTAACTGTAAAAATCATAGCAATGCAACTATGAAATAAAGGCTTGATAAAAACTTCCTGGGATACTTTTATAGCCCAAATCAAAGAAATATATGGGATCTATAAATAATCAAATTCAGTGGCATGGCACTTACACTCTGAGAATTTGCATCGCTTCCTTCACTTGTGCCTTCACTACCACTCTCAGCACTGTATCCAAGTACATTTTCAAGTAATATCAGAAGTAAAAGGGAACATGATTTAGTAGCAAAGTTCCATTTGATGAACATACACCAGTGATTATGCACCATGCAGTCCTAGATATGATTTAATAATAAGAAAACTAAACTTTATGAGCTATATGAACACTATTTAACAAAACACTCAATCCCACAAGTCATGATAGCAAGCATAATGAGCATCACAACCACTTTTGTAAGCTAGAAGATAACAAACAAAAAAGGGCAAATTTAGACCAAAACACGCAAACTGCAACTTAAGCAAATTTCTTGCTGCTCAAGGATCTTCCAAGATAATAAACTTCACAATCACTTTCATATTTTCTTTTATTACCTCAAGACAACAAATATGTAACATAGACCAGAACCAAGACCGCTTCTCGAATATATTGCTTGCTACTTAACCCAGCAGCTATTCTCTTCCTACAATATCCCTGCCCTTCCCCCAGGTCTTTTCTAAATCCAAAGAGTCAACTTCAATTCCACATGCAAAGGCCAATAGTCACTAAAGAATGATCAGCATACCTCTTAGAATAAACTCCATTAGCCGAGGCTCCTGATGTTTTAGGAAGCTCATTATTCTTTCCGGTAATCATGTTTAAGCTGCCCAGGCTTCCTTTTGATCTTTTGATCGGTAACTTTTCCTTTGCCTCAGATGGCTTACCATCTGCTTCTATGCTGCCAGGTGTGTTACCCTACATGAAATTTACAAGTTACGACTGATTAACTCAAATGGACATAGAGATTGTCTTTAAGAAGCAAACCGCAATGTGAAAGACACTCACAGAAGCCTCTACGATCCCATTTGGCGAGGGCATAGCAAAAGGGCTGAAAGGGTAAGATCCCTGTCCAAAATTAAAGCAGGATGTATATAATTAGTGACATCCAGAAAATGAGGCTAAAGATAAATTTGCTACTTCAGCTCAAGCAAGATAGGCAAGAAATTACCGGAGGCATGGATGGATGAGCATATAAGCCACCATGGGGATACATTGCAACATATGGGTGTGGAGGAGTACCATATGGAGGCATAATATGCTGAAAATTAAACACTACTATCAGAATAGAAAAAAATATGGTCAACTTAAGAATAGAAAATATAACAATTCAATTTAAATTTCAAAATCTTGTCAAGAACTTTCAGTTACATATTACTATTATAATCCCTTATAGAAAGTGAATTGTTTTCAAGACTCAGTGACAAAATGTGAAGACTCGCAAGAAACAAGAACACAAATATATACATCAGTATTTATTTCTTCTATAGAGCTAAAAGACAAGTACATTATTGTTCATTGAACTCCAAGAGAATAGTCCTCTGAAGTTCTAGTAGAGGTAAACATACCTGAACGCCCCACATATATGGGTGAGGGTGAGCTTGGGGACTTGATGCCATAAACCCATGTGGAGGCATAGGAGAATATGCCTGTTCCCAAAACAAATCAACAATAAAACTCAAGCATATCTTAACTACAATAACAACAACATTAGGCTTTTTGAAACCTGAAATCCGGACCAATCAGGATTAACAGTGCCAGCGCTAGTGGTAGCAGACTGCTGCTCCTGTAAAGTAACGAAAAAATAAAAAGCTCTTCAGTAGCTCATGTTACAGGACCTCACTCTTACCCCAATACAAACAACAAAAAGGGCACACACAATCGGACCTGAGTAGTAGGAGGCGTCGTCTTCAACTCCTTCTCTTTCTCTTTAGCTGGTTTATCCATCTCGCTGCTACCCATCACTCTATATCAACACAGTCTTAATTTCTTCGGATCATCCTACAATTACAAGCACTATTTACATCACTTGACCTCCACTAATTCCTAACACAGAACACACTTTCTCGATTAGGAACAAACTTAAAAATTATCATTCTTTTACCATCCAAAACTTGCCAAAAAAAAAAGTATTGCATTGAGTCCCGCAACAACTGAATTACTAACACCCAATTCAAAACTCCATTTTCACAATTCCACCCAAGTTTCATGAGCAAGCTAACAAATTTACCAAGCGATAACCCCTGAGATTTGTATCTATATATACCCATGGATACAAATAATGCATGAAAAACACAAACCAGCACCCAAACAAAAATTCACAAAAAAAAATGTCAAGTAGTACAAAGCGAGATACATACATACACATATAGCAGACTTGAATGACCGCCGGAGCTGAATCCGAAGTGCGATCAAGCAAATGAAGCGACAGAATTCGGAGGTCAGAGAAGTGAAGCTGAATCGAGAATGAACAGTAAGTTCAATTGGCTACAGATTAGGGCAGAACAACGAAGCGATTGAGGAGAACTAGGGAAGCGGGATCAGAAATTGGGAATTAGGGTTTGGGGGGAGGAGGTTGAAAGTGGGGGTTCACGGAGCCGATTTGGTCGAGGAGGAAGCACGGTGTCGCTGACCAGAGGATTTTTGGGTTTTTTTTTTTTTTTCTCTTGCTGAATAATTTTATTTTTATTTTGTAGAAAAATTTTCACGACTCACGGTGGGCTGTACTACATGCACCTCATCGGCCCAAATTATTGGCCCAAATTAGTTTGATAGAGTTGGATTTTGTATTGACTTCTAACCCAATACAATAACAAATTGTTATTGAGGTCTCGCTTGTAATTTAACGGATTATCATATCATTTTATGTGTTTATGATCTAAATTATTGTGATTTAGATCACGTGTTAAATATTTTTGATCATTTATTTATATCGGAATTATGCTTGTTTGTATGTGATTGGATCTTTCAAAACATGGGGAAAGGATGAATCATAAAATGAGTGGATGTTATTAATAAAAGTGCACGGAGAGAATTCGATTATCACAAAAAGAAATATATAAAACTCTTAATAGGATCTTAAAATTGATACGAACCTCAAACTTATCTTACATATCCCACGATTCTTGCTTCATTAACAAGCCATATGACAAAAGCAACTTTGGAAAAATTATCATTAGCATGTGAGATAAATTGTATTCAATCAATTGAAAAGCATATATAGTGGGAATATAAGACGAAACACCAAAGTACGTTGTTCACATACACCATGAGGTAAAGGGGTCCAATTCCAAATTACAATAATTGCATTTTCCATATGCTACGCATTATGGATAATCTAGAAAGTCGCTGATAATAGCTAAGCTTGGGCTCGAGTCAGTTTGGCCTTGAGTTGGAATTGAAATTGGAACCAATAAATCCTGTTTGGCTAGCTCAAGTTGAGCAATTTTAAGATATGAATTTAAGAAAAATCAGACTAGATCAATTCGGTTTGCGTTTCTGTTATTCTCGAGGAAAAGTGATAGTTGGGACGAAGGTAGGTTTTGTTTTTCTTAGAGAAAATAATAAGATGCGGACAAGTTTAGAAAACTAAGATTGTCACACAATTAAACAAAATGCGTGTGTTCGCGCAACATAAATCTTGTTCGGGTAAGTCGAGATTTTAAATGCCAAAATTCAAGGCCGGCCCTGACGTTCAAGAGGCTTGAGACGAACAATGAAATGAGGCCTCACATGAAACTTGAAATACAATTTTATTTTCTTCTTCAAATATAACTACATAAAAGTAAAAATGTACCCTAGAATAATAATAAAATATTATGTAAAGTAAAATTTAAAAAATAAATTGGGTGTCACAGTGTCACCCAAAAAATTAAGTCAAAAAGAGTTAAAAAGGCATATGAGTGGGCAAATTATTTTGACTTGAAAAGTCAAAAACAAAACAGCCCATGTGGGAATCAAACCTGAGCATTTCCAAAGCCACATCAGCTACTTACTTTTTTTTTTTAGAAGGAAAAGGAAATTACAACAAGAAATCTCTACTACAACTAAGACTAAACTTGTTGAAATTGAATGCTGAGAGGACAGATAAAGGAAGCTTCTCTTTCCAAGTAACTGGGTTCTTCTGACGATGACCTTGGTTTGCAATTGCATCAGCTACAAAGTTGGCCTCACGGGGAATATGGTCGAAACGGATATCATCAAAGGTGGTTGCCAGATTGAGGATGTCTCTTACCAAAGTTTTGAGGCGCCAAGACAGCAAATTATTTTTATTAACAGCATCAATTAGGAGCTTAGAATCTCCTTCTACCAGAATCTTCTTACAGTCGAGGAGATAGGCATGATAGAGGCCATCACGGAGAGCATTTCCTTTAGCAATAGGGACAGAGGCAGTTCTCAAATTCCTTGAGCCGGCAAATACTGGATTTCCTTCATGGTCTCTAATGATGAACCCGGCTGCAGCCGAAGAACTTTTGATAACGGAGCCATCAAAGTTAAGCTTAAAGAAATCTTCAGGATGGGGCAACCATCTAATGTTGGAGGGATAAGAACTCTGTTGTTGTCTAGGACACCAGTTCAACAATCTATAATCATTCTTATAATGGCATACGAAAAAACAACAGCAGAAGGGGGTGTTGTTTTTTGTCTGAAAATCAAATTATTTCTGGCTTCCCAGATTTTCCAACAAATTAAAATCCTATTCTCAGTAGTTCGCTTACAAAAACCAGATTTAAACCAAGAAAGAAACCAGTCATCAAAACATGTAATATCTTGAATATTCAACCCAACAACCTGCCAAACTTTTGTAGCAAAGGGGCAAGAGAGAAAGACGTGGTTTATATCCTCAACCCCAGTGCAGCAAAAAGGACAAGATGCAATAAAGTCAAGATTAAAACGAGCAATTCTAGATCTTGTTTTCAGTCTCTTCTTGGTCAGAAGCCAGGAAATTTTTTTAGCCTTAGGTGGGATACACAATTTCCAAATATTATTCAGAATTTTATCTCTCTCTACAGGAGAAGTCCAATCACATTGCATCCAAGTAGCAGATTTTATTGTAAATTTACCATTAGGGGAAGGGCCCCAAACAAATTCATCCAAAATATCTGTAAATTTACCTTCTTGCTTGTGCTTTCGGAGATATTTCCTGCAAACAATATCAACCCACCAGTTATTATTATCTAAAATTATTTTCCATCCTAGTTTTGCAAGGGCAGCCTTATTAAAATAAGCTGCAGGTTGAATACCAAGCCCTCCAAGGCTTTTTGGCTTACAGATATGCCACATCAGCTACTTACTACTACAATAGAACTATCAAAGTTATGAACATTGACAAGAAATATTATATGTAATATCTTTGAAAATATGAAGCCCCTTCAATTGAAGGGCCTAGACCCAGCCCAAGGCTGGCCCTGCCAGAATTGAATTGTGAAATCAACTATGATTGAAACCCAAAGCAATTCGTAAAATTTAGAGGCAAAATTGAACTGATTGAAGAGTTGGTCTTGGTCTGGTCCTCGGTTTTTCAGGTCCAAAAGCCTAACCCTAATAACACTTGACAAATATAAGCGATAAAGACGACACTATCTTCCGCAACATGTGTCACTCGTACCGTACCACATCTAGGGATCACTTGTCCCCGAAAATAATGATATAACTGTGATGACCTGGATTTTTGTTATTTATTTTTTGCAATTAATAATGAACCAATTGTACGAATTATTGTTGTTACGCTTTGTTCGTATGTTATTCTTGATTTAGAATTATTTTCAGACAAATAATTATTCGGAACACATCATTTTAGAAAGCACGCAGGTTGACTTTCTATACGTTGAGATTCTCAAAAAACTTCATTCACAAAAGTCGTAGAGTGTATCGATATAAATTCGTGGACATATGGCACTCATAAATCGGAATTTGTATGAGAACGTTGTGGTCAGCAGAAGTTTCTATTATTTTTAGAAATTATTATAAATAGGAGTTTCGGTTTTGGAAAAATCATAAACTAATATTTTTGGAAACTTTCCAAAATAGGAAACCAGAAACTCTCTCCACACAAACCCTAACCCAACCCTTATCCGGTTATTGAACCCGGCTAAAATTCGCTCCTCCGACGACAACAAGCGGCGGCACCAACCTAGATAAACTCCCCTCCTTATTCTGATCCTCCCTACGGTGGTCTCTAACACCAATTTATACCGAGCACGACAAAGTAAAGCCTCAAAGTTAGGTGGCAGCGGAGCCGATCAGTTCTCCGATTTCCGGCAATGGTTTGACTTGAAACGGGTTGCGGTTTGTTGCTGGTAGCATCCTTGTTCGATCCTTGGAGGTTTAGTTGATCAACTTGTACCGGAGGAGCTTCGATTCTCTGTGTACAGTGTATTCCGTCTTTCAGTGGTGATCGAGGTTGAATTGGTCCAAGTCTCAAGTATTATAGTTGGTCCTCGTGATGTTCTCCATATTTTGGACGGTTGGATTAAGCTACTGTTGAGTTTAGCATGGCGGCTCACGAGTATGACGGCCCATCTGGCTAGGGTTGGGGCATTTTCTTACTTCATTATCATCTACTTGTCGATACGAGCATTTTGATGTATGGTTTGTAACATTTGGAGATCGTTTGAACATATTAGGGTTTTTCGTAGTTTCGAATGGTTCGGTTTTCTATCCGTGAGGGTCCGACCGTTGAATCGACTTGTCGTTTTGACATATTGATACCAGAAGTGTTCCGGAGACTTTGAGTGGTCTCGGACAAAGTTTCATCTCAATTGGCGCTACTTTCAGGTTTTAGCTCAAAAGGGGCTTCAAATTTTAATTGTTTTGTGTTTCGTATACTTAGTTGAGATCGTATTTACCTTAGGTACTTGACAATGGTGTTTTGTAAGTTATCTAGTTGTGTGAAGATGCAGCGAGAGTTTGAGGTGAGTAATCTCACAATGTTCGTTTACGAATACCCGAACTAATTTCTTCGCATTTCGGAAGTTTTGAAATTTTGGAAAACATTTAAACGAAAAAGAAAATATGTGAGGTGTGATTAGGGCCGTAAATTTTCTACTTATTCATCTAAGCAGCCCAAAATTAATTGAGGAAAGGCTATAAATAAGGTCAGATCGAGTCAAACTGGCTAGAAGTTTATTGACTCGGCGACCCAAGCGAAGACTCGGGGACTCGAAAGAAAATTTCTTTTTCGGCGACTAAATGATGGCGAATCACCGGTGTTGGGTTCGTCTTGTCATCACTAAGTTCTTCCAGGTCATGGCTCTGCCATACATGGATCGAGGAAGAATCGAGCATTGAAAGTCACGATACTTCCAACGATGTTTATGCTTCACCTTTGTCGATGCATGATGTATAGAAATTGATCTTCTCTTCACGCTCTACACGTTTATATACTTGGTTTCGATTATAGTTGAGTTTTGATGGAATTGATGTTTTGGGTGGTATCGGCCTGTTGGAGGTTCTGTTTCCTGCGTCTTCTCGGCTACGCGACAACAGAATGGCATCCATCTGCAGAGATTTCTTGGTAGACTTGTTGACGTCAGCCATGATCTGGAGCTGGGGCCGAGCTGGCAATCGACAAGTTTGGGTCAAGAAATTGGTCAGGGGCTTCGTCTTTCTCTTGGCCTAGGTCACCAAAATTTAGATTGAAGCTGGTCAATTCCCCACCAATAGAAGCAACTTTTTCTTTCATTGTGGGTCACCACCTCAGCTTGCTTAGGTGGAGGCAGGTCAAGAGAGCACCGGTGAACATGCTCCAAGAAATGAAGAAACAAAAATTTGGATGAGGCGCTTTCCAAAGCTACAATTTTCTTATCTTAACATTTATTTGTCATAATAAAAGAACCATTTAAAATCACAACACTGTAGACAATCAAGATCCAATGTTGCCAAAGCTACAACTTGTTATGTTGCGTATTTGCTCCAACAATTTGCCTTAAAAGAACAAGTACAACATTTTCTCAATTTCCTCAAACAACCCTCATGTTAAAATCTGCTTTGGTTGCTTAGCTAAGCTAGTGGTTTACATGTCCCCCTTGCTACGGGATAAGGTAAGGAACGTTGGTGCAACTTTTGTGATTCTTATTAAAAGTCTTACTCTTAATCAAACGTTCATCAAAGTTAAATAGAAAGGCGTTGGTGGAAAATTCCAAAGGGGGAGGGTCGGATTCTTCTAGCACCTCATGCGTAGTACCAAAGGGGGATCCCGCTATGTCTACGTATTTGATTGTACAATGTGTAGGTCTATTTTCTATGTACCACTGTGGGTACTACCACTATCTTCTTGTTTGTCCAGATGACAGCGGACGGGTATATAATGGCCTATTCTGGCTTATGAATATATTTTTTCTCCCTCGGGTGCTTCAAAAACAAAATTTTGACCTTAAAGTGAAGCACATCAGGCTATCTACCGCTTTTAACCTCATGAAGCTGTGGTGGCAGACGCAGCTCGCTAGTGAGTCAGAAGCTGATTAACGAAAGTAGCTTTTTGAGCATGGAAATCGGGATGTCCACTTTGATCCCATGATCGGGAATAAGGGAGGACATACTGGACGTAACCCCTCCCTTGAACATTTTCAAGGGCTAGCCCGCTTCCCATATCAAGAATATGTAAGAGAGGTACTTCGAATCGTTGATTTATCGCGCTTATCTTTGTTGAGAGTTCTTCTGTTCATAATGGAACATGTGATAGTCTAGCCATTCAAATGAATCATTTAAATCATAAACAATGTCATCATTATCGAAAGTTACCTCAAGTTTTTCGCCCCTAGTTTTGAATCAAAGAAGGTCGCGACTGTTGTATTTCAGTCGGTTTGGGGGGCTTTGAAAACGGAAGTCGGAGCTTTCTGGACCAAGATACCTAATACTGGTAAGAAGCTGTCTTAAGTCTTAACTGCATGTTATATGATCGGGGACTAGCCCCGTTCCCATTACTCAAGAGGGAAATCATTCTTAAAAATGAAAATGCAGTAAACTCATAGTGGGCTACCTTTACAACCTTCTCCCTCTATCCCAATGTTCGAGATGTCTGCCATAAAACAGAGAGCTCTATGATGATGAGAATGAAAACTAGAAGCACGACGGGGGTCTTCCCACACGAATTGAAATAGAAGCCGGTAATGGCTTGTGTTTTGATGTAAGACGGGAGAAGAGGTTAGCGCACATGTCCAATTATTTGTGAACATCTTACTTTACACACGTGATATCAAAAATGAATAGATGGCTTACGGAATATTGGACACTATTACTTGCTGTAAACATATTCGATCAACTTTTCAATTTTGACGAACTTGGATGGGGCAATCAGACTCCTAAATAAAATAGGACGTCAAAAACAAAAAACCCAATCAAATTTTAGCAAAACAAGAAGAAAACAAAAGAGAGAAGACTCGTCACTCACACTCACACCCAATGAGAAGAGCCACAAACTAACGGAGCCGGCGCCAATTTCAATCCAAGATAAGATTCTTTCCCTCTCTTCCCTCTAATCCCTTCTTCCTCTCCTGTGGCTCTCAAACTCTCACAACTCTCACAACTCTCAGGGAGCCCATTCTCATAAAACCCTAAAACAGTAATGACTACTCTGCAAGCTTCGCTTCTCCTTAACCTCCCACTCACTCCAACTCTTTCTTCTTCTTCTTTCTTCTTCTTCTTCTTCTTCACTCAAACGCTTTCACTTCTCTCGCTCGGGTTGTTATAGTTGCAGCCCTGTTTTTCTTCCCAATATCAATGCCTCTTCATCGCCGAGCTCAAGAAATTTCAGATTCAGCGGTCGAAACACGTCGATTCCCTGCACATTGCGGCCGGAGAACGCGAATTTGGATCAAGGATCGAACTTTGTAGACACCCGTTTGGATTCCGAGGGGAAAGAATCGAGCTTGGGTGAAATTAACGGCGGGGATTTGAGTAATAGCTCGGTTGCCGGAGCCGAAAGGCCCGAAAGTGAGAAACTTGAGGCGAAGGAGCAGTCTGGGGAGGTGGGTTTGGAGAATGGGGGTGAGAAGAGTGGGGGAGTGGTGGTGGAGAGTGAGGGAAAGAGTGGGGGTTTGGATGAGAAGAAGAGTGGGAATGGGTTGCCATTGGTGGTGTTCTTCATGGGGTTGTGGGCAACTGCAAGGAGAGGGTTTGAGAAGGCATTGGCGTCGGAATGGTTCAGTTGGTGGCCCTTTTGGCGGCAGGAGAAGCGGTTGGAGAGGCTGATTGCGGAGGCGGATGCGGATCCCAAGGACCCGGTGAAGCAGAGTGCTCTGTTTGCTGAGCTCAATAAGCACAGGTTAAAGCTACAGACATTGAATATGAATTCTTATGTGTTTTGAAGGATATAGTGTTATGCTTGCTTTGCTTTTGTGGTGTGATAACTTAGTTCAAGTGATCCAATAACCTCTAGGTAATTAATTGATTATAAAAAAGTACCCTTAGGGAAGAGTAGTCCGATTACATGAGGGCAGGTAGTCTGTTTAGTGGTGCTGCTTGTGCAAGGGTGCATATAGGAGCTAAGGTGATGTCATCTTCCATGATTGATGTCATAGTCCAATGAGTGTAATTTGTGAAGAGGAATTAGAGAGCTGTTTGGACTTGACCGATTTATCTCCTTCATGATTTCTTGGAGTGGAAATTTCTGACTGGGAGCTAAGGGTTTATATTTGAAGGTTGTGTGAATCATCTTTTGGATATATTATTTCTTTCTGCATGGAATTTTTGCATACTTCTTGTATACATGCCAGCCTCTAGGCGTTTCTTCGTATATTTAGTGTATTATAAAGGTGGAAAACTTTAGTAGCCCCAAGTTCTAATTTTGGCATTTTGTTCTACATGGTTGATTACAAATGGTAGAAATGAGAAGAGAATTAAGTTCTTAACTAATATTTAAGAGTCTCCTGCTTTATGAGTTTTACTTCCAAAGTTTATGGAGGTAATAGAATAAGGTGTGATTTTAGTAATGCAAACATATATTATATCTTGAAGTGATTTAATAATCCTCCCGGCTGTAAGTGTTTAACTGAGCAATATTATTCTCTTTCAGTCCTGAGTCTGTCATCAAGCGCTTTGAACAAAGGGATCACGTTGTAGACAGTAGAGGAGTTGCAGAGTATCTTCGAGCTCTTGTGGTCACTGATGCTATAGCTGAATATCTTCCAAACGATGAATCTGGAAAGCCTTCTACTCTTCCTTCGCTGGTAATCAAGTAGCCTTGCATTTTATTTTTGTAGTTTCCCTGTGAGCTCTTTCGTTTGTTGTATATCACCATAAGATCAATCACATCTTCATCTTCTTGCTTTAGCACTTCTATAGTTGTATGTCCTCAAACTTTCAAAAGTGAACAAGATTTGTTGAGCTGCAAACCCCATAAGCTGAAAAAATTATTTAATGATATTTCAGAAAACTACTAGAAATTGTTATGTCAGTAAAAACTATCTAAGGTTGCCAACATTTGATTGAATGAATCTGTCCTTTTTTTCTTTCTTTCTTTTAAAGGTTGGGAAATTGGTTGATATGTCACTCCTCAAATGTCAGATTGACATATTTTGTGTTACATATTTGATTTGAAGATAGTTCTAAAACTTTGGACTTTAGATGTTAAGATGAATCTTGAATAATAGTACCATCTGTGATAGATATAAAAACAGAACATAATTTTTCTACTCATGTTTTTGGCTAACTTGAACTTGTTCTCAATACAATTACTAAAAAAAATATTTTCATTCAATCCTTAAACCCAAGAGTAAATGTCCTGTGGAGTAAACATAGATCAAAGCACATGCTTTTGCATTCCTCTTATCCTAGTGCTGTGTTCTTTATGGTGGGTATTTTTATCTAACTCACCTGTGAATATTTATGCAGTTGCAAGAATTGAAACAGCGTGCATCAGGCAACTTGGATGAACCCTTTGTCAAACCTGGCATAAATGAGAAGCAACCATTGCATGTGCTGATGGTAAGTCTTAACTCAAAGTTTATTCTTGGTGCCTTGTAAAGAGAAGAATGTTGTCGTATTTGTTTTCTGTATACATGGGTTATGTTTATTCTATATGCCTTTACTCTTTCTCTGCTATTTTTTTTAATCCTTAACCCAATACATATCTCATTTATTAGGTTGAACCGAAAGTATCAAACAAATCTCGTTTTACTCAAGAGCTTGTCTCAACCATCTTGTTCACAGTTGCGGTTGGATTAGTGTGGTATGAGTAATTAATAGCTCTAGTATCTGTTTCTCTCTTTTGCAGTTACTTGCTGTTCGCCTTTAATATTGAACTGTTTCTTTTAGTAAAGTATGGAACTTGTTTCAGGTTTATGGGTGCAGCTGCTCTTCAAAAGTACATAGGGAGCTTGGGTGGAATAGGTGCTTCAGGTGTTGGCTCAGGTTCTTCCTATACCCCAAAGGAGTTGAATAAAGAAGTGATTCCAGAAAAGGTAGATGATTAATATTCAGTAATCAGAGTGTTAGTGATAGCTGAGACTTTTTTATAATTAGTTTGTTGAATGAGTCTCTCTCTCTCTCTCTCTCTCTCATAAGCATTTGTTTATTGACAGAAGAAGACTCAAGTATTTAGATTCCATAACGTAGGAATTGAATGTGTTTTCTCATGAAAATTGGATGTAGACCAAGTTAATTAACAGAAGAAACATTCTAATTCTTGTAATTCATCTCGTGTTCCACTGAAAGTTGTGTAGGATGCCATAGTTTTGAACTATCCAAGAATTGTCTGATAACTTAGAAAAGGTTGTCTTTGGTTTTCTAATGGGTAATATATGCAGCACTTACCCCTTTTTTCGGTGTGGTGGGGGTATTATATATATCAATCATGCATTTGGCATATCCCAGCTGATCAGTATCTCTGGCATTTTTTCTTGTTTTGTTGCAGAATGTTAAAACCTTTAAAGATGTCAAAGGCTGTGATGATGCAAAGCAAGAGCTTGAGGAGGTAGTGGAGTACCTCAAAAACCCAACTAAATTTACCCGCCTTGGGGGCAAGTTGCCAAAGGTTTGTGATAGTTTTTTGAGTAAATGTTACTTTCAGCTATATAGTCTTATGTACTTTTATCCTGCTTAACATTTTGACCTTCTATGGCTTGCTACATAAGAAGCCATGGCGGAGAATTTACCTTCCATAAATTTACTCTTAAAACATAAACTTGTATTTGCCTCATAGTTTCCTAAACATGCACTTTGACCATTTGTATTTGCTTTTCCTTCAAATGTTTGCCTTTTATATTTAACATGAGTCTAAAACATACTTCTATTGCAGGGAATTCTTTTGACAGGAGCACCAGGAACAGGAAAGACATTACTTGCTAAGGTAAGGTGGTTTATGTTAGATCCTGAAGACTATTGCTGGAGGCAATACCCAATATTGATTATGTCATGTTTATGTTGGACCATGCAGGCTATTGCTGGAGAAGCTGGGGTGCCATTTTTCTATAGAGCAGGATCTGAGTTTGAAGAAATGTAAGTCATTCTTTATGCTTTTAAATATCTGCCTATCTTGTAAAATGATTGGAAACTGAACAATTTCCTATTTTTCTTTTTCTTTTTTCTTCATTTTGATGATTTTTCATTCGTAGACTAAAGCAATAAATATTAAATAGTTTCAGGAAAAAAAAACTCATCCTCTTCTTTTGTAAATATGTAGTGTTGTCTGTTAAGAATAATTTTAAATCAATTGTAGCACATTAAAAATTGTAGCAGTCCGGTGGTTCATTTGATATGTTATCTGAAGTTCTTTCATGTGATCCATCGTCTCTTGCACCTTATAATTTAGCTGTTTTGAATCATTGACATGATAGTACTTGTCATGGTGGCTTAAAAATGATGGTTTCCAACGTCAGGATTAATATCTCATTTAAGAAATATTATTATTCACCTTGTGATGCTTTCTTTCTCTTCTATTTCTGTAAAGTTTTCCTTAAATGTCAGTGATGTCACTGTAGGATCACTGCACTTGTTTTAAACATATTTAATCTTCTTTAACTTGTTGTCAGATATCTGAGCAATGAAATAGAGCTTCTGCTCTGGTTTACATTAAGTAGTTGACTTGTTTTACCATTTGGTTTGTAAAGCTTGGGTAGTCAATGGTTTTGGGATGTTAGGGAGTTAACTTGTTGATTTCAAGAATGTGGTTGCTACCTTGGATGAGCTTTAAAGCATTCTTGAGGCCACTTACATTTTCTTACACCAGAATTTCCTTGTCAAGTTTCTTCTGCTACTTAAGCTACTTGGCTGTTATATGGCTTTGATAGCATTTAGTGTATACAACAGATTCCAAGCTATTACTGTTCATATTATGAAAAAACAAATAGATCAGTCTATGACTGTTACTTGACAGCTTGCTTATCAATGGTACTCGTGTATGTTTGTTGACATTCTCCAATGATTAAACATTTTTTTGTTTGGTTCTTTTGTCCGCATGTGTAGTTTTCTTTTTCTTTGTAGCCAAAAGAGATCAACTGAGATCTGATTTTTGTTGTTTCTGTTTGAGATATGGAGAAAGTGAACTGATATTGCTCTGATTTACTTGCATATTAGTCTTTAAGGAGCTCAAGTTACTTATTTTGTGTGCAGGTTTGTTGGAGTTGGTGCTCGGCGTGTAAGATCGTTATTTCAAGCAGCTAAGAAAAAGGTTTGTCTTTGACCGCGCACTGTTTGGCATGCATTTAAAATTTTGGAATTGAAATATGGAGAAAACATACAGAAAATGGACAGCCGTGGGTGATACTGTATTAAGTTATATATTTCTTGAAGTTGATTATATGCATTTTTCTTTCTACTTCTCTTAAGATAATGGTCAGACGGTCAGTTTTTCAAATTATGCGCTCTGTTGATGCCATCCAAGTGAGTGCCTTATGCTTATGCTTTGGTCTGATTGTGGTTGATAATTTCTTTTCCCTGCATTTTCACAGGCTCCTTGCATCATTTTCATTGATGAAATAGATGCTGTTGGATCCACTCGGAAACAATGGGAAGGGCACACAAAGAAGACGCTGCATCAATTACTGGTTGAAATGGATGGTTTCGAGCAGAATGAGGTATGTTAAAACATCTTGGTGTATTCCTGGTTTCTGTCTGCTCATTGTAAATTAGTACAACATGTTCTGTAGGGAATAATTCTGATGGCTGCAACCAACTTGCCTGATATTCTTGATCCAGCATTGACCAGGCCCGGTCGATTCGACAGGCATGTAAGTTGTATATATCCTATGTGGATCAAATCACAATGTGTGTTTTTTTCATTTTTTGGAGATTTGATGTTTGTAAATAATATTTGGTCGTGTATCTGACTCATTGGAGTAACTGTTCAGTTTTACACTTGAAAAGAAAAGAACTAGTGCTTATTGGATTTACTGTTAATATTTATTTTGTTTTTTGAAAAATTACGGTGACATCAGCTGTTGTGTCTATCCCTGATTCTTTTTAAGAGTTCCAGTCCTGGATTTTTACCAGTTTTCTAAGGATTGGAAAAATTAGTAGGTGTGTCTTGTAGCATTTTGGGAGAAATGTCTATGATGGGAATTAACTTAATTTCATTAGGCTAGTTTATTTAAATTCTGAGATAGGACGGTCCTTGCCTTTTAAGTTTGGATCAAATGCTTATATTTTTCCTGAATGGGCTTCTCAGGGTGCAGTTTATGATTTCAGCAGTGCTTTGCACTGGGACTAACTTTAGTTTATAGGTCAGTCTGGTTGAAAGAAAAGTTGGGCCTTCTTGGGGTACAAATTATCATCTTACTTTTGGCCTTTTCAGCAGTTCTTTGTACTCTGGACTAACTTTAGTTTATAGGTCGGTCTGGTTAAAAGAACTTGGCGTGCAAATTATCATCTTACTTTTGGCCTGTTCAGCAGTTTGTATTCCGGACTAACTTTAGTTTATAGGTTGGTTACTAGGTTAACTGAAAAGTTATAAATACTGGTATAAGAGTAAGAAATCAATTCACGAGCATCTCTTTTATTTTATGAGGGTCAGGGTTGTATTATTGATTTAATGGTGAATTTTCATAATGACCTTCAAAGACAGTAAACTAACAAATCCTATTATGTAGATTGTTGTTCCAAATCCAGACGTTCGAGGTCGTCAAGAGATATTGGAACTTTATCTTCAAGATAAGCCATTAGCTGATGATGTGGATGCTAAAGCAATAGCCCGTGGCACACCAGGATTTAATGGGGCAGGTCAGCATCTTTAATTCTACTGAAGTTGACATATCTTCTATTGAAAATGTAAATTTTATCTTGCTGCCATGAACCCACACTTCTTTTTTGTTTTTCTGTTTAATCAGATCTTGCGAACTTGGTTAATATTGCTGCTATAAAAGCTGCTGTTGACGGGGCTGACAAGTTGACTGGTTCACAATTAGAATTTGCCAAGGACCGGATAGTAATGGGAACAGAACGGAAAACAATGTTCATTTCTGAAGAGTCAAAAAAGGTATGTATATCATTCACCTTACTAGCAGTTCATTTGTGCCCTTATTTTATAGTTGTGATTGTCAAGAACACTTTCAACCCTTGAACTCATGCTTTCTCTCTTTCTTTACATCTCATGTGAGAGTTTAAGTTTTGGGAAAGAAAAAAAAAAGATGGCTTCTCTCATTATTCTCTATTCTTTCCCTATCTGCTTACTACCAGAAGTATAATGAAGTTTGCTCCTTTATTATGGATATTCTGGAGCATTCTCTAGGTCCTTCTGTTTAAATTTCATTTTATTTGTAGTTTTTTTATTTATCCTTTTCTTCTTATTTTCTTTTGAAGGGCTTTTTCATCTTAGTTTAAACCATAGGATATTTTTGGATTTAGTCCAAATATGATGCTAGCATATCAACATTTTCCCTGTATATAAAGAAAATGCTCTCTTCTCAGAGAATCTGAACAATCTGTTTCCCTATCGTGGTTATTGATGGGCACACTACACTCCACTGCATTTGTATATACATAATTTCATCCGATCATTGATCTTCAATGATAGTGTGGTTATATAATATGCCAAACTTGTCTGGTTATATATGATGTAGAAGGCTAGGATCAGCTTGATTGTTGACGTTTTGACCCATGATTATTATTTGCTAATATAATTACACACCATTCAGCTCACCGCATACCATGAAAGTGGTCATGCAATTGTTGCTCTGAATACTGAGGGGGCACATCCAATTCACAAGGCTACAATCCTACCTCGTGGATCTGCTTTGGGAATGGTCACCCAGCTCCCTTCAAATGACGAGACATCAATTAGCAAGAAGCAGCTATTAGCTCGTCTTGATGTCTGCATGGGAGGAAGAGTAGCAGAAGAGATCATCTTTGGTCAGGATTTTGTCACAACCGGAGCAAGTAGTGATCTAAACACAGCTACAGAGCTGGCCCACTATATGGTATTTCTTTTTCCTTTGATGTGAAATCTATATTCTCAGGGAATCCATTGTTATTTCCAGTATTTTAATGGCAACTATGTATGTTAATGCTCGTCCTTAAAAAAAAAAAAAATCATCTTTTCTTTCTTGCAATTGATATAGTTTATCCTTATGTCTTGACCTTCAGAATTTGTTTTATTTATTATATATCCTCTACTTTTGTAATTCCAGTCTTCACGACTTCCATCTTGTGGTGCCCGAAGAACAATGTTGTGCTTGATGTCCTTTTAGTCGTATCTCTTATATTAGCTAATATCATCTCTATGATTAAGGTATCAAGCTGTGGTATGAGTGACACAATTGGGCCAGTTCATGTCAAAGAGCGACCAAGTTCTGAAATGCAATCTCGTATTGATGCAGAAGTATGTTCTTGTTATCTTGGGTTGTTATTCATAAGTTAGTTATGATACTTGTTTGTTTGGAATCTTAGCTTTTTTGGAATGGTTCTTCAGGTTGTGAAAATGTTAAGGGAAGCATATGATCGTGTAAAGGTCCTCCTAAAGAAGGTTAGTCTATAACATACTTTCTGGCGCATTCAGTGACTTATTATACTACAGGATGATGGCAGCACTTAAGCTGGTATCTAGATTTCACTGACTTCTCTCATTTTTATATTATTCAGCATGAGAAGGCGTTACATGCATTGGCAAATTCACTTTTGGAGTATGAGACGCTTAATTCAGAAGAAATTAAGCGTATTATGATGCCATATCAGGAAGGGCGGCTGCCTGAGCTACAAGAAGAGCAACAAGAAGAAGGGGATCTTGTATTGGTTTAGACTTATTCTCCTCTTCTGGTCTGTAACTTATCCGACAGTCGGGGAAGAGCCTTGTACAGTGTAGTTGAAGGCTTTACAGGTGGATTATCTATACAACTTTTTCAATGATGATCGCGTTCACTCATCCTAAAATTCGTGTCATAAGATGTGATGTAGGAGTTCTACGTGTACGCGCCACAACTTCTCTCAAGCATCCTCAACTCATGCTCTTTGTTGACAAGCCAACGTCGATAGAAATCATGTACCATTAGAAAAATCATGTATTATTTGAACTTCACCTATTTTGGGTGAATTTTGAAGAATGTCATTGTTTGCTATCAAAGAAATAAAAGTAGTTTAATCTTTAGAGAATGTTAATATACCAATGGCTTGTGTACAAAGAAATGCATTATTGCTATCAAATTGTAAGTTGAATTGTTGAAAAGCTCTCTCTTTATGCCGTGCCCTATAGCATACTCTGATTTGCATCGAAGTTACTGATTGCTCGAAAAGGTACAATTTCAGTATTATTCTATCTTAACTTGTGTCGAGAGACCTCCCACTTAAATTGCTTGAAAAAATAAAAAGTGTCAAAAATTGAAAGTTTTTCATTTCATTTTATGACATGATCCCGAAAATTTACGACAACTAATCTTGTGACCTCGTGAGATTGATCGGCAAACACTAATGAAGAGATGACTTAGAAAAGAAATCAAGAAAGATGAGCGGAGTGATGTTGTGATGGAGACAGAGTGACTGAGTGAGGCATCAAGTAATTGAAATTGTTGCAAAATAGGGTTTCAACTTATACAGCAAAACGACGTTGTTTTAGAGACTTCGATTCGATTTCAGTTTGATTTGGTTTCTGACGCCTTAAAGTTGAAAACTGAACTGAACTGGTTCCATTTTTTTTTTTATGCATTTTTTTCCTTGAGATTCGGCTTTTTTTCCTCTTTTAACTCGACTTTTTTCTTTTTTCGAAAAAATAATCTTTCAGACTTGTTTGAATTCACGATCTCTCACTTACATACATCGTTCGAACTCGATACTCCCCACTTAAATCGCTTTTGAACAATAGCTTTATAACGAAATATATACAGCAGTTGAGACAAAAAAAAAAAAGAAAAAACAAAAAAAGAAGAAGAAGGAAATATAAATGGCCAGACCAGCCTACGACGACGATTCCAAATGCTTAGTTACTGCCACTGAAATTCTGAAAAACCCTTAAACCCCTCTGAGTGAGTGAGACCCAGAAAGAAAGAAAGAAAGAAAGAAAGAAAGAAGGGAACTTGAATGGAAGAAGCATTACAGCTAAAATGCGTAGCAGAAGCCAAATACAAAGAGTCCAACTTCAAGTCAGCCCTGAAATACGCCAAGCGAGCGCATCGCCTGAGCCCGAACCTGGACGGCGTCTCCTCCATGGTCACCGCCTTCGAGATCCTCCGCACCGCCCACAAGAACGCCCCCCCAAATCCTCCCAACTGGTACAAGATCCTCCAGGTAGAGCCCTTTGCCCACATCAACACCATTAAGACCAGATACAAGAAGCTCGCTTTTCTTCTCCACCCTGACAAGAACCCCCATTTGGGCTCCGACGAGGCCTTCAAGCTTGTAGGGGAGGCCTTTCGGTTCCTTTCCGATAGGATTAGGAGGAAGGAGTATGATATGAAGCTTAGGATTAAGATTCAGGATAGGAAGATGAAGGAGAGTGGGGGTTTAGGGTTTGGGGAGACGTTTTGGACGGCCTGCTCCACGTGCCGGCTTTTGCATCAGTTTGAGAGGAGGTATTTGGGTTATAATTTGGTTTGCCCTAGCTGTAAGAAGAGCTTTGAGGCGGTGGAGGTTGGGGCCGGGGACAATGCTGGGGTTAGGAGTAGTGAGAGGTTGAGGAAAATGGGCGGTGAAGGATCGAGACGGAGTGGAATTCGTGGTGGGAATGTGGAGAAGGAAGTGAGTGATGGTAACGGTGAGTTGAGGAGGAGGTTGAGGAAGAGAATGAGTAGTGTAGGAGAGGTGATGGAGAGGTGTGAAACAAAGAAGGCGAAAGTAGATGAGGAAATGATGACATTGGCGGAATTGCAGTTGGAGATCAAGCAAAAGGCACAGGAGCAGAAGAAGAACAAGTTGATGAGGAAGGAGAAGGAGAAGGATAGGCAGAAGGATGCAAAGAAGGGTAAGAATTCACAAGTTGAGAGACGCGCTGTTTTGAAGAAAGGTAAGACTTCAGAAGTTGAGAGGCGGATTGTTTTGAAGAAGGCTAAGGATTTGGGAAGTGCTAAGAGCAGGAAAACCAAAGGGCCAATGAGTGAAGATTTGGAGAGTACGGAGGCGGAGGATTCACAGTTTTATAATTTCAAGAAAGATAAGAGGAGTTTCAAGAAAGGGCAGGTGTGGGCTATATATGATGATGATGATGGAATGCCTAGGAATTATGGTTTGGTTGATGAAGTTGTTTCTGTCAGTCCTTTTGAGGTGAAAATTAGTTGGTTGGATCTTCAGAATAATGGGGATCAGTGGTTGGCTTCTTGGGAGAAAATGGGATTGCCTGTGCCTTGTGGAAGGTTTAAAGTTACCAGGCAGACCACCACTAATTCAGTGCATATATTTTCTCATGTCACGGATTGTGACAGAGCTGCAAGAGAGATTTATCGGATTTATCCAAAGAAGGGATCAGTTTGGGCACTTTATAATGAAGCAGCTTTTGACGCTGATGGAGGAAATCTGTTGGTTAAAGAGAAGCGATGCTATGACATAGTTGTGTTTCTGACGAGTTACAGTGAGATGCACGGTTTGAGTATGGGGTATCTTGAGAAGGTTGACGGGTTCAACACGGTATTTAAGAGAAGGGAGATTGGAGCTCATGCTATTCGATGTTTAGAGAAAGATGATGTGAGGTTAATTTCACATGAAATTCCTGCAAAGAAGCTCTCTGGTAATGAGGCTCCAAACCTTTCGAACGACTGTTGGGAACTTGATCCTGCTTCTCTTCCTCTGGATTTGCTTACATTTGGCTAAGACGATAGGTAAAAGTTGGGAAAGTGAAAGCCTTTTCTGTAACTTCCATCTTTTGGTTTGAGGTTCAGAGTGGAACATGTTGGTAGTTTGTAGCAAATGACGGTACTGCTCTTAATCATAATGTGATTAGTTGCTGACTATATTCTTCTTCTGTTGGCTAGAAGTTCATCAGAATGCCTGTTTACAATCATAATCTAATGTTCTTTATTCTTGTTATTTCTTTTTTCTTTTGTATGGAGTTATGTGTGTGTTTTTTGCATCTACTTTCTATTGTGCTCTTTATATAAGTGCATATGCTAATAAGTATGTACATGGTTGTATGTGCATGGGGTTTCTACTCCGACTAATATGACTAAAGATAAAGCATGAGCCTGAGTTGGATGTGATGGATTAAACCTGGCTGACTGACATAATTTCTCAATTATAAGTACTGTATCTTCTTCTTTTTTGAGTAGAATACTGTATCTTCTTTATCTGCACATAGTTTGAAGGAGGTAAGGCAAAAGCATGCATAAAACTAGCAGCGTTGAAAATGTGCCCGAGTTGTTGGGCTGTTCTAGCTCAGAGTACTTTAGTATCTGTTAAGATTCTTATCATGGTCAGTGAATCTGAACTCTGGAGGAGAAGGCAGCGCTGTTGAAATGTGCAGAATTGTTACATTACATATGGTCTTTCCAAAAGGTAGCACTCTGGAGGTAGGTACTTTCTCCAACTTGATGTCGTTATTTGCTTATGATCAAGCTAAACCTGCATTGGTCGAAGTTGATAGAATATGGTTTCAGTTTCTCCAATTGGATGCCTGTTGCAAATGTGCCAAGTTGTTTTAGAAGCTTTATAGGTCACTATACTTTGATTTAGTATCTCAACTCGGAAGAATACAGCTATCACAGTTGAAAAACTTGAAATCTGCAGAATTGTTCATAGTAGATTGCAGAAGGCTGTAGTTTCTCCAAGCGGATGCTGTTATCTGCTTATCATGAACTCAAAACCTGCACTGGTCTAAATTGTCAGATTAATCTGGGTTACTACTGAGTTTTTTCGGTCATTTTGAGTTCATAAGGAGTGGCGGGGCCGCAATATTGATGATGGGAGGCACCTTTGACAATAACCCCGCTGATGATGAGATGAACAACAGAATGCTCGAGAGCTACATCTGCAGGGAGAAACAGATACTTCAGATAGGTAAAATTGATAACTCAATTTTAGAGGGTGGTCTTGTAACATTTGAAAGTATATTGAGAAGTAAAGTCACTACTATAGTTTTCTCTAAACCTAAACCGTAAAGGTCAACAGAAGTAAATGTTAAATCGCAACACCTGCTATTTCTATTTTCTAGTAGCCGAACGTAACCATAATGAGATCGGTAGTTAATGATTTAGCGGAGATGGAACCTCATTCTCCATAGTTACAAGTCGACTGAAATCTAGTTTCTCATATCAAAGTGCTGCAATGCACTGCACATCAGAACAAGGATTTCGCGTGGTCGATTCATTCATAGCCTCACATGTTACACCTAGTGTACTTGCAGTTTCAAAGTATAGTCACGCAGCTCGGTTATAAACTTATAACTAAGAAAAAAGAAAAACTGTTTATTATCGAAATCTTTGTCACAACTCATGGGTGATGAGGGGGGGTTAGAAATAACTCAAGTCATGTGTTCAATTTCCAGAATTCGATTTCACTCCAATATAACTCAATTAAACGATAAATCTTTGTCACATAATAAAATAAAAATAAAAAGAAAAGGCATGAGATCTTAGCCAGCTTTTCTCTGTCAAGAGATCATCAGGGGTAAATATGTAATTTCACTTTTTTTTTTGGGGCTTTGGTTTTCTTAACCCCCCCTCTCTCTGCTCAATTTGGTGTTTCACTTCACCTCTTGCTGGGTTTTAGTGTTGTTGCTGAGAAACCCGCCGGAAAATCGATACTTTAAATACCAAAATCCCATTTCAGAGTTGCAGTCATTTCGGCAAGTCTCACCTTTCAGAAGCACACCTCAAGGTTTGAGCTTTTTAATTCTCTCGCTTACGTTTTCTTGATCTTCGGCTCTTGTTTCTGTTTGGTTGCGGTGGAAGATGGAGTTTTTGGCTGAACCCATGAACTTAAAAGCACTAAAGACTCCTCTTTTATACTACCCATTACATCCCACTTACTGATTTAGTCGTTGATGGAGTTTCCCTGGTTGGAACCCGAGAAACTGAAGATTGAAAGTTGGGAGTTGTAAAGATTGAAACAAGTTTCACTGTTGCAAATCTAATTTAATTGATTCAGTTATACTAGCACAAACCATGGACTGCTTTAGTCCTCTAGGCATGTGTATAACTTTTGTTTTGATTGCTTTATAGTTTTGAGTTGTTCTGATATTTTGAATGTGGTTGCAATTGCTGGTTCATGAGATTTGACTGGATGCTTTTGATTTTGCCAAGTTGTATATCTCCATTATTTGTGAATTAATCGTCCTCACTGTCTCGGGACTTTGTATTCATTTTTGGTTAAGAAAGTTAAAGAGTCTTAAAACAATTACAAAGAACTGAAGAAGTATTGATTGAGGGGAAGATGCATAAAGCAGCACCATTTTGTTAGGTTTTGAAACCAAGCTGCAGTGCTTGTTATATATGTCAAAAGCCTACAAAAGCATATAGTTCTCTTAGTTTCTTTGGGTGACTTCTGTGCATCTTATAAGTGTTTCGGGTGCTTTTACGTGTAATGAATTAGTGTTAGATTACTTGAGTAGACTGATACTCTAGATTTTCATTTTGGGTCCAGAAAAAAAAGGGTTCCAAGATCAGTTAAAACCCCTTATTTGGGTCCTGTTTGACGTCCTGTTTGACGTTAACACAGTGCTAAAGTCCCACAAAACCCAATTTGATTATTGAATACGCCAATTTATGGTAATGTGCAATCCTTAAATAACATTGGATCTGTTTACATTCTTTTGTTTGTTTGGATTGTTTCATCAAATTGTACATTTTAGTCTTGGAGATCAGCAATACATTGGTCTGATTTAGCCTAAACCAGATTTAAATCAATCGATACCCCTGCTAGTCCTCTTCTCTTATAACATATATATGTATTTCTCATGGTGGAATTTTTTTTTAATTTTAATTGTCATGAAACAGAGGAAGAAGACATGGCAAAGCATCTGATTTCAATCTTCAGCCGTGGTTGGGCTCAAAAACTCCTCCCAACATCCTCCACTAAGGTTATCATCTTGTACATATGTATTTAGTCTATGTATTTGATACATTCTTCATGGCTCTGACAGTATCGGTGTAATCTTGGTTGGTCAATGTGGTCTATAGCTGGACTCAGGAAAGGCTGTTACTGTGGGACTGGGTGGACAGAGTACAGCAGGTTACAGTACCCAAGTCAAGCAAGAGTATGTTTCTTTACGCTGTTTCTCTATTTTCTCCTATTTGTGAAGATATTGTCACCTTGGTTTATGTGTTTTTTTTTTTTGGTATTTTGTCACTTAACTTTTGCCATGAGAGATCAAATAAAAAAGAAAACCTTGTGATTTTCACTGGATGGATTTTGTGCAGATCCCATTTTTATGATGGTGCCTTTGTGGATGCGTTCCTGATGAAAATGAAAAACAACAAAGAGCTTCTTATGAATAAGAAAATCTGGTCCCGGAGATCTACTATTTTGCCGGAATTCGTTGGCTGCACTGTTCGCATTTATAATGGAAAAACTCATGTTCGTTGCAAAATCACTGAAGAAAAGGTCGGTCACAAATTTGGAGAATTTGCTATGACACGAAAACGGAGACTTCCAATGAAAAATGCTGCACCGCTAAGAAAAGCGAATAAAACTGGCAAGAAAAAGTGAATGTCTTGGTTCCTACTACGTGCATATGGGACTATAGCAGTGAAGAAACCAGAAGATCTCCAACGCATTAGAGAAAATCTCCTGATCTAACATTTCATTCACTCTTTCATTTAATAAGATCAGGTTTGTACTGAAATCAAAGGTGCACCACCATGCATGAATGGTGATTGGTTGGAATTTTTTTTCTTTTTTTCTTTTATGGAGGGTATTAGCGATCTATTGGATGTTCCTGCTGAGAGGCAGCAACCACTTTTATAGTCTCCTTGGCTATGTAGCTGTTATTATTTGCAGTTACAGTTTTGTACCAAGTTAATTAGAACAGTTCGTTTACATCGTTTCTTTGAAAATTTAAAGTGTCAAGAAAATAGGCTCATAGTCTAGAACTCGAGCTGAAACCTGTCTTTGTATAAGTTCATTAAATGGTTCACAGAAGCTCCAGATTGTATCCATGTTGATCATCTTGCTTTTGAAGTGATATGATTAGCATTTATCAAACTTGGCATGGTCATCAATCTAGTTGCCATTAGTGATGTTCCAAAATTCTTCCATATCTGTGTTTGGATCGCCATAAAAAGCTCTACTGTAAACTGCTGCTTCTGAAAGAAGGCTTTCGATAATGCAATAGAATATTGCAACAGTACAGGTAACAACAAAACCAAGATTCTGGATTAGAAACTCCAAATAGAGCCTGTTAGACCAAACAAGAAATGCAAGTCCACAACTCAGGGCATTTAACCGTAACCTGATGGTCATCCAACATATTAAGCTAGGGAAACTCGGACCAAAATGAAATTGTCCCAAAAGTGGAGAAATTTTTTTTTCTTCCCCAATTGATAAATATAGCTGATATAAAGAAAATGGTTCGAGACAGGGACTAGTGTACCTCCAAAACTGAAATGAAAACTCAGAATATTTATTGGTATTTATCAACACAACAACGAACAATTACAACTTTCACTTCGACCCTCAATTTAAATTCCACCCACCAATCAGTTCCGTAGTATGTTTGAGTGCTAGTAAGACCAGTGATTTACAAGTATTTGACCATACCACGACCCTCCACACTTAGCTTTGTGGCTTGAAGCTGCTTCTTCTTTGGCGCCTTCAACTGTTGCAACTTTTTGTTCATCTGCCACAAAAAGAACATAAAGATTATAAAAATGAATAATTTGCAAAATGCAACTCAGACAATCAGTAGAATATCAATTTATTAAGCTACACTTGTGAGCTCTGACCCATCTTCATGTAATCATGTGATGGTGAACAATCAACTATCAAGAAAATAAAAGGATGCAACATTTGGATTCACAAAATCTCCGTATTGCCAGAGACTAAAAAGAGAAATCTCTGAGGCTTGTCACTTGGTAACTAAGGAAAGTACAATATTGAGATCTAAAGGCAGCTCAAGGAAATTGGAACACCATGGAAAACCTTCTCTCAAATTCGAACAGATAGCTATTACAAGAAAGAAAAATGACTAAATTGCTATTCATTTAAATTCATATTGCAATGCCAAAAATTTGATTAAAAAGTCATTCTCTTTTATTCAATGTGCTCATATATTTATCATGGCCACTGGGAATGAGGAAACCAACCTTCATACGCCGCTGATCCTGTATTGCTTGCTTACCGCGAGCTCTAATTTCATCAGGATCAATCTTAGACTGTGGGCGCACCAGAAAATCCATTTGCGTCGCTTCTGGCCTTGAAGTAAGTTGCCGAGAAGAAGATTGGCCAGATTTTCTTTCCCTATATCAGAGTAAAAATTAGAATTTAAACAAAAAAACAAAAAAAAGAAAGAGCTTCCAGGGAAGCAGCAGGGTAAAAAAGCAGCAATTGAAGCTGGACTCTCTGAAACAGGATTTAACCATACATATAACCATCCTTCAAGCTTACCTTGAAAACTCATCCAAGTCGAGATCACCATCTCTAGACTCCATTCCTGAACCACTGCTCGCTGGCCTGTAGAAAAAGATATATAAATAAATGTACTAAGACCACCTAATGCACAAAACCATTGAAGAAAGTTTTGCTTCAGGTTTAACAAAATGTGCATAATGGGAAAATCTCACAGTACTTTTTCACTGATGGCCTTCTAAAGGGAACTCTCTCCTCATCAATATTTCTCATATCCTCAAACCTTGTACTTTTATTGAATAAAGGTCGACTCTGAATTCATGTCAAAAAGATAAATGTCAATGTCATTGGATATAAAAAGGACCCATTTAGGGAACAATTACTAAAACAATCAATCAAACTCATTAGGTGAATTAAGTACTGAAGAAAATTCACATTACCCATTTGTCAACCAATTCCTTTGCAAGTTTTCTGTTGGAAGTTGTTTCTTCATCAGATTTTGACAAAAACATAATGACCTGCCAAAGCATAAAGTAAACCAGTACCAATTGTCAAATTTGTTGCAAAACCATACATGTGCTTATGAGATCCTAATTTCTTTTTCTTAAGGAAAAAAAAAGATCCTAAACCTTTCCAAGGCCACTTCGCTTCAATTGTTCTCTTCTATCATACTGCTCTAGATCAAGAGGGTACTGCACAACAGAAGCAACGATTCAGGTCCTACATAAAAGTGTTGACAACCCTTATTCCATGTCACACATTAATATGAGGGGAGGTATACATCAGTCAAAATCTTCAAAATCGCTGCTCGAATGTTTATATTTGGTAAACTTCCATCTGGAAGAGGTTCAAGCCAATTCTTGAGTAGAGTTAGCACTCCATGATCCAAGAACTCTTGTTGAAGCTGCTTCCTGTGACAAGGTCAATTAAGAAAAATGTAAAAAGTCCATCAATAGATTAATATCTGTTTTGCAACTTGCAAGTAAACTGAGAGAAAATAAGAGCGCAGCCAAGCTTACTTTGAGAGGACCTCCGTCAGAAGAGAAACCTTCTTGAGTTTATTAATCGCAGGTTTCCCCTGTCTGTTAAGGTCTGCATCCTCTTCAGCTGTAACCTCAAGCTCAGCCATGATATTCTCCACTACCATTGCTATTTCTGCTGGACTTTTTTCATTCTTCTTCTTTTTCTTACCCACCTTAAAAAGCTCATCAATTTCATTTTCCTCACCCTCTTCAGCCTAGAAAGATACAAACACACGAAAAAGATTTGGTCCATGAGTTCCCATCTAGACCTAGAGGTAAGCAATCAGTTGCAGCATATGGTATCTCATATCGTATAGTTAGAAACACAACACCAATCAACCAAAGTTCTAATACATTTCATGACTTTATATCCCATGATTGGGAATTACATCGTTAGCATATAGAGGGAAGCACCAAAAAAAAAAAAAAAAAACACTCACCTGCGGATGATGACTGGGAGAACGGTCATTGTCACTTGCATACTGATCAGAAGGATGTACGCCAGTGTCATCTATAAAGTTGTCATCATCCACATTCCTTTGACCCTCATTATCATCCTATTGCGTTGAAGAAGAAATACCTTTAGTAACTTCAATAGCAAACTTACATGAAGAGTCATAGAAACAAAAAGACCAACTTGGCAATCTCTAAGATTCACAATCAGTAGAAAAGATAACAAATCTTGTCTCCTGAAAACAAAAACAAACTCTACAGGTCTTTAACCCCTATACCTTTTTAACATCATCAAACAAAAAGATTTTTACAGAGCAACTGCAGATACGGCATAGCAACTATCAATTCAATTTTCAGCTGGGAACTAGTTTATCCTTGCACAACCATTGCACTACGCGATAACTCATATACTTATGGGAAAAATGTTGCTCTAAACATCACTAATCAAAGCTGTTCATTGCAGCAAGAAATCTAGCACCACCCCATAACATACTTCAATTGCTGACATATTCAAAACATAAATGTAACCACCCAATCATCTTATTCTGCCCTAAACAATGAAACCCAATATGTTCAAACTGAAACTAAACCAAATTGATAATAACCTCAGAATCGCCGCGGGTAAGGGTGTCCCACATCTCCTTGACCTCGGCCTTATCAGAAGACGATTTCCCCGGCAATCTCACCCCCCTCTTCTCCCCCTTATGCCTCTTCTCCTTCTTCAACCTCTTGGCCCTGCTCTGTTCCTCCTCATCACTATCCGGCATCAACTCATGAAACTTATCGTCCGGCCACTCCTCCCCTTCTCTCAACACCACCACCTTCTGACTCTCGCCGCCGCCGCCCTTCTTCACCAGCCGCTTCCTCGGCCTGGATTTGGACGACGCGTCGGGGTCGTAGACCGGCGTCTGGGACCGCTCCCGGTCGCGCCAATCGCCGGTGTCTTCGTCCTCTAAATCGTCGTGGAGAAGCGGCTCCGGCGACGGCTCGCGATCGAAGTCGTCGGGGTTCATCAATGGCTCCCCGTCTTCGTCGCGGTACCTGAAAGCAAGATGAGAAATGAGAAAAATTGGAATCGGAGAAAACCCTAACCCTAACCCTAGTTTTGGGAGCAGAGGCGTACGGATCGTCTTCGTAAGCCATGGTTGCGAAGGTGATGAGAGGATGCTAACAACTTCGATATGACGAGAGAGAGAAAGAGAGATAAGTGAGTTTCTTTTTCGCGCTGTGATATGAGACCGCGACCAAATTATAATAGGAAAAGGACATATAGTTTTGATTTTGCTATTTTACCCATATCTATATCTATAATTCTATATCATTTTGGTTATTTTCTTTTATTCTTTTTGGCCAAGAATTTTTTTTCTTCTTCAAATATATTACACAGTATTGTCGGAGGAGGGAACGCGCCCCACGTGCGAAGAAGAAAAGGTAAACTCGGAGTTTGCTCGTTCTCCCTCGATCGAACACCACCGGCGATCCCGCCGTTGCGTTCTAGCCCAGGAGGGGATGTCGTTGATGGTTAGTGGCGGGTACTCAAGGCAGAGACGTGGTCCAGGGGAGGAGGGTCGGTTCTCGACCTCGGGTTGGGCTGATAGATCTCGATTTGTCCCTCTCAGATCGGGAGCGAAGGTGATTCTGGGGCTGTGGCAAATTCTTTCTTCCCTGCGGTGGGTTAGGGTGTCATCGACCAGGCGATTGGAGTTATGGCGGATGCGGTCAAATAGCGGCAGATGGGATCCCTGTTGGGATCTGTTTCTGTTATGGTTTTGGATCTGGATGCGGTCGTCAACTGGGTGTAGACTTTGCTTGCTTTTTGGCAAGGTGGAGGGGCGGTATCAGGATGCGATGAGGGTGCAAGGTGGTGGTGATGGTGCTCGCCGGTGATGGGATCGGTTTGCGGCATTGTTGGATTACTGTTGGGGGAAGTGGGGGTTGGGCTGGGCCTTGTTGGTGCTGCATGGTTTTAATTTGTTCTGGTTTTAGTTGTTTTTTCATTAGGGTTTTCTGTTTGGCTTGTTTAGGTTTAATAAGTCCCTACTCTTCTGAGCTAAGGTGGGTCTCCTACTCTGTTGAGATAGGATTTGGTCTAGGTGTTATGCCATGTAAATGGTGTCATTCCCGAGGACGAGGACGAGGACGATTTTGTTCAACTCTAGTTTACTTTTGTTGTCGATTTGCTGGTAAGCGATCCTTTATACGTGGTCTAGTACCTTCGGACATAGTGTTGAAGAGGACGCTGCCTTCTATGCGGTTGATTACGAGGTTTTACTGGAATTTTCGGGTTCATATGTTCAAAGTAGCTTTGGAAATGGGCGTCTGGTGGTTAGAGTTTGGGCCCTTAGGCCTGATGGTCTCTGCAACCGCGGTTTCTTGGAGTTTTGGTTCATGTCCCCCCCCCCCCCCCCATTGTAAGCTTTGTTGATTAATGGTTATTTTCTGTTCTAAAAAAAAGAGGATCCCTTAGAATCCTAAACAAAGACTTATCTAAGTATAAGAAATTTTACAGAGAAATACGAAAATTGATAAACCATACAAAATTCAGGTAAAATTCTCTAACCCATAAATACTAATTAAATAATTTGTTTATTGTGGTAAAAAAGTGATGAATATCTCTTGAAGCAGAGAAGAGATGCGCCGGGGGATCTGGTATTGTTTCATTCACCATCTTGATCAACTATGAGAAATCACTGTCCACTTAAAGTTGCTTGGTCTTTTAGACAGTTGGCCCAAAGTAATCCCATCTTTAAACCAATAGCTTTAGGGGGGTGTATTGTATATGGAATTAGTGGAAGTTTTAAAGAAATCTATGGAATTTAAAAGTCTGGGTGTATTCAATATAGACTTTTAACAGTCCATGAAAGTCTTGAGGTATTCAATTAGGATTTTTAAAGACTTCATGAATTCCACCAAAATCTAGGGGTATTCAATTAGGACTTTTAAAAATGAATAAAAGTACAGAGGTATTCAAAATATCATTCATACTTATGGAATTAGAAAATCATGGATAATCATGGATTTTGTAGTGTTAACTATAAATAACAAACTCCAATAATTTTCCAGCCTTCAGACCAAAGATTTCAAAAAGTCTATCAAAGTTTCATCTTCAGAAAAAAAAAAAAAAAAAAGTCTATCAAAGTTATTCTCTCTACGCACGAAGAAGTTTGTCCTTCATCATCTCTCTTTCTTAATTTTTTGTCTTTTCTCTAATTTTTTATGATATCAACTTTTTTTGATACCCAACATATTTTTTGTTTTTGTTTTTGTTTGTTTTTTTTTTTCAATTGTGATACTTCGAACCCTAATAGCAATAAAAATGATTTATGAAATCCTAAAACTCAAATATTGTGGTCTAACCCTAAGACCTTGAACCATACTAAATTTTATCTTATTAATTAATTATTCTCATTAATTTGAATTTATATTATGGTTCAAAAAAGGGTTGAACAATTGAATTTCAATTGATTGATTATAGATCAAGACATTGATCAATATTGCTACAATATATGTTAATTGACGAAAACAAAATTGATGAGAATAATTAACCATAAACGTCAAGTGATCTATATTGTATATTTATGTTGTTGGGAGATTAGAAATGAGAACAAACTCGCTAGACAGACTAACAATCATTTATTTGAGTCAATTTCTATTAGAAGATACTGGAGCATTGAAGAGACAACAAGTTATTATTTTGCTTTGTGTTTGGGCTGCATTTGTTTTTTTTTTTTTTGTTTTTTTTTTTGTACATCCTAGGAAATCTGTAGAAGTCATTCATAATAAAGTATATAGATTTTCATGAATCAATAAAAGTCTGTTGCTAAAATCAATGGTTTTAAGAAATCCATAACAGTCTATCGACTTTTTAAAGAGTCTGTGGACTTTTCAAAAAGTCTGTCATTTAAAAAAAGTCTGCACAAATCCAAATACTATACACCCCCCTTAGCTTGAAGGACCAAGGCATATCTAATTGGATAAGGCCCCGTCATAATAACATCAATCTCATTGTCTCTAAGAATATAACATGCAAATACTTTTCAGTAGAATCAACATATCCATCAAAGTTTAATTTGATAACATTGAGAGGCGAAATAGCCCATCCTAATACAAGGCATTTCCTTTTCTTTCTGAATCTTTACACAAAACTTCTATCAGCATTCCAAAAGTCTATCATAAAATTTTTAATATGATGTACTGCCTCTTGAATGTAATGTAAGTAGCTTTATGTTAAAAAAATCATTTGAATACAACATCCACTACCCTTTTTTTGTTTTGTTTTTTTTTTTAAATTTTACTTCATCCATTATTTAGTTGGTGCCCTATAAGAACAATAAACAACCTTATTATTAGCATTATATATTGACTAATTTGTGTAAAGAATCGACAAAATCTAAGTATTCAACGGTGCGGCCACATAAAGCCCTTCTGCTTTCAAAGAACTGTGAAGTTATAATATCTTTGTTAGACAGATATGAAAAATGTAGTGAAGTAATGAAATGAGCTACACTCACTTGGTAAAGCAAACTAAATTTGTTCCATTCTCACTCGTTTGACTCTTGGTTTGCACCCATTTCTTTCACCTTTGTTGTTGTTTGTTTTTTCTCAACTTGTCTTTTATTTTTTTGGGAAATGCTCATTTACCCAATTTCAGTTTAAAAATTGTCAACTTACTCCACTAACAGTTTTTTAACCCCATTTACCCAAAACACTCTAAGGGATTATTTCCCTAATACCCAATTAATTCTATTTATTTATTTTTGGGACTTTTTTTCCCTCTCCTTCTTTCTCACTTAGAGAGAGAAGTCATCCTCCACTTTGCTGTGCTCCGGTGACCAGTGGCCGGCCGCTGTCTCCTGCGACCGGTGATCGGACTTCGGGGACCAGGTGACCAGACTCCGGCCACCGGTGACCGAAATCCGGCGACCGATGACCGAAATCCGGCGAACGGTCACTTGAATCTGGAATCCGGCTACCGGACTGGTGACCGGATTCCGGCGTTTGAATTTATTGCCCCATAATAATACCCAGTAACCATATTATTGCCCTCCAGTAATCATATTATTGCCTTCCAGTAATCATATTATTGTCTCCACTAATCATATTATTGCTCTCCAGTGAATTGTATAAACTCCCGAAACCAAAATGAATACACTACAGGCACAAATGATCAATTTATATGCATATTATTGCCCCCCAATACTCATATTATTGCCTCTCAATAATCATATTATTGCCCTGCAATAGACATGTATAACTACTCAATAATTTTTTTTTTCATTCCTCTTTCGTCTTTCCCTAGAAGCCTTCTGCCAAATTTACCAAAAAAAAAAAAAAAAAAAAATCAGAACCACGAGACTGGGAGAGGTCGAGCTCGCAGACCTTGGCGCTGAAGTGGCGGGCGAGGTCGCGGATCTTGGCGCTGACCCCGAGGAGGGCAAACACTAACAGACCTCCGGCATCATCTAAGAGAGACTCAGTGTTGGGAGACGAGCTCGAGGGCGGTCATGGCGCAGAAGACGACGTCTGGCTCTGAGACGGAACCGACGCCGGAATAGCTGATCGAAATCCGAGGCAAACGGATTTCTCGTCTAATCGCTGCCTGGTCGGATCGAATTCAGTCGCCTGTGATTTATGAATTGGAGGATCTCGGGCTCGGAGACATGGACGAGTAGAGATCCGGTGGGTTGATGTCATGGTTTGAGTCGCCGAAGGCCTGGGTTGAATACCAGATTTCAGTTGCAGAGAGTGAGGTGTTTGGGCAGTGTTGGGAGAGAGATAGAGCGAAGTCGAAGATGGGGCGCGACACAGAGAGAGAGAGTCTGAGAGGATAGAGTTAAATAATAGGGGGCAAAACTGTCTCTAGATGTTAGATTAGGTAAATTGGGTTAAAAAAACTCTTAGTGGAGTAAGTGGACAATTTTTAGACTAAAATTAGGTAAGTGGTCACGGCCTCTTATTTTTTTTATTTCCTGTAATCTTTTTTCCTCCACTATCTACCTTACTTTTTTTCTCAATTTTATTTATTTTTAACCCAACATAATGTTATCTTTTTTTTTTTCGTTCTTGAAATTAGTAAAATCTTAAAGAAAAATGCAAATTACAAAATTGACCCTCAAATTTTTGTTTAAATTTAAATTTAGCACCTAATCTTGAAGTAGAATATTAACGCAGGACGAAAGCGAGACAAAACAGAAAATTCAGGGTCACAATTCTAATTTACTGTATACTAAACGTCAGTGCACTGTTCCTGACTGTTCATAAGGGACGGAAAGGACGGTTCTGTCCTCACTTTATCTTTTTTTTTACGGCTCTGCCATTCACTCTCTCTCTTCCTCCCTTACGCCTCTCTCTCTCTTTCTCTCTCACCTAAAACGAATTGTTTCTCCTTTCTCTCGCTCGCCTACTCCCCTCGCTCTGAACCGTACGGATCTTTCAAATTTCAATTGGTTTTTGAAGAAAGCCCAGAAGCTTCAACTTGAAGGCGCCAATCAAAGAACAGGAGAGAGTTGTGCTTAGAAGACGAAGGAATTGGGAGAGAGAGAGTTGAGAGTTTCTGCCATTGGTTGTTGACCGAAGCTAGAATCACAGACTGATCGGTGTTCGTTGTTTGCTTGCTTTTGGCCAGGGAAGGTACTGAAGGTAGTGTTTCTTCCTCTTCCTCTGAGCTTTCTCTAATCGGATTATTGCTTGGGTTCTGCCTATTTCTGTGTTTGCCCGATTTCTGGTTCTCCAGTAAATTATGTTGCTGATTCTCGGCTGAAATAGTTTTTTTTTTTATGCAATTTCATGAATTTGAGAGATTTGAGGGAATAAGCATACTTTGATTTTTCTTTTCAATTCATTTATGTTGTTGCTTTTATGTGAATTTTTTTTTTTGGTTGCATATTTCACTTATTACTGCTGCTTCTCATTCAACTGATTTAGCCCTTCCACCAGCTGTGTTGAACTTGTGTGGTTTCAACACAGCTGTGTTGAACTTGTAGTTCTCAATTTTTGCTTTGTTCTTTTTGGACAATTTTTGCATTGTTAATTGATATTAGAAATTGAAAACATGAATGGAACTCTTTGATTACTCTTTTACAAACATCTTGAGATCATGATAATGGTTTGTGTAGAGTGCATTTTGGGTTTTGGGCAGTCTGTTATTTGTCAATTACAGAGAGAGCCATAGCAAAAGATACTGAATTTTGAAATTTGTGGTTGCAAACAAGCTATTATAAGTTGCAGTACAATCTTGAGTCTTTTGGTAATGAAGATAGCCTAAATATGTAGGAGAGACACTGACATTTTTAATTATAGGATAAACTTATCGAGATAGACTTGCTTACATGGGCAGAGTTAGAGTTTTGGGCTACTAGGATGTCTGGCAGAGAGATTGGAATAGGGCTAATAGCTTAGCTATTGGTTATGCCCCTCTCTGGGTTTTGCATATGCTGTACATATGGACCTGCAGCAATTACTATTTTGAAATTTGAATGAGTAACAGCATGGCATTTTTATTAGCGAATTAAATCATTTAGCTTTTATCCTAATTTGACATTCTTATTTATGCTTTTGAGTTTTGTTGGTTAAATTTCTGAATTGGTTGGTTCTGCAATCGGTGTTCTATGTTTGAGTTAATTCCAAATGGATGCACTTCTTTTCCATCCCTGTATAGATCAGTATAGCCTGGCCACTATGGTTCTAAGTAGTAACATATATGCATGAGGTTGGTTACAGCTAAAATTTATGGGAAGCTAAATTTGGTAGGTGATGGGATATAAGGAAGTGATTAGATGAGATTGGTTATGCATAAAAGTGAGGCTGAAAGAGTTTGTTGTCTAAGTTTCAGATGTTCAATTTTTTTGTTTTTAAGTTGTATGCTGAGGTTTTTAAGCTTTGGTGTTAATTTTTCCCTTGTGCTATTGACCTAATGTACTAGGGGTACTTATATAGATGCTTCTTGGCTAGCATGGTTAACTTGGTTGTGAAGAAGAAGACTCTGGTTACTTTCTGCTGAGTTTGGGAATCCCTTTGCAAGTTTATAATGAATAGGCTCAGGTTGGCACTGGTTTTCAGCCTCAAAGTTAGGGCTACTGATGTTAATTTGCACAGTTTGCGTTTTTTTCTTTTCTTTTGAATTGGTGGCCTGTGGCAGCGGAATTGAGAAGCAGCTGAACCTGGCTTTTCCATGTCCATGTTTCTTATTGCAAATAGGGAACCCGGCTACTGTTTAATAAATTGAAAACACCCTTCTTGAAATTTTCGATTTACACCTTGTGTCCATTCTGTCTACTACGCTTTCCTCTCGTCTCTCATCTCTCTTCACTCTTTCTTCTTCATGTTCTCCTCCTCCTCCTCCTCCTCCTCCTCTTTGAGTATAGGCACTTAAAGTCTCTTCAATTCTTCTTTCATTGAGTAGTTAGTTCAGGGACTGTGGTATGTTAAACTAGAGTTTATTTGCTTACCATTCCATTCTGCTGCTTTCTCCAAAGTCCTAGGGTTTATTTCCAATCTTTCTCTCTAATTTGCAATATATTTCTCATTTTGTTTAGTTCAGTCTGCACAAACTCAAAGAATTGGTAACCTTTCTGTAACATGTTTGTCTTTCATTTCATTTGGGTCGGATTGCTATGCAATTCTTTATTTTTTAATTTATTTCTGATTTGTCTTGTATTATTGGGTATATGTAACTCTTTTTATAGAAGGATTAGAAGAGGGTTAGATCGATGGTGATTTTGTGGATAAATTTCTTAGATAAGGTTGTGTTTCTTTGCTTTCATTTACTGCTATTTATGGTTCTTTCTTTAGTTTTCTGCTACATTTCTTGTGATTGTCTTGGGTCAGAGTGCTATGCCTTCTCTCTGAAATTCCTGATTTTTTTCCTTTTTATTTTCCTGATTTGTCTTGTGTTTGATGGGTGTATGGAAATCTTTGTCAAATAATAGGAGGATAGAAGTGGGTTAGATCGATTGTGATTTTGTGAATAATTTCTCAGATGTAGTTGAGTTTCTTTGTCATTTACTGCTTTTTATGGTTCTTTGTTTAGTGTTCTGGTACTGTTCCTTTGATTTTATGCTGGTTATTATCAGTATTTGTCTAATGATAAAGAAAGATGAATGTCCTTTGTGATACCAATAGGTAGCATCCATTATTTCCAGAATGTGGTTCTATTAACTTATCAGATACTAATGTTGAGCTTGTCAAACTGATTGAAGAAAAGACTCCAGAGGGTTGGCTAAGATAATGAACCCGTACCTTTCCTACTTTGGTTTCATGTAGTTTCTTACTGTGTTTACTTTATCTTTGTGAACAAATCTTGTTGGGGAAGTGGAGATTTGAAATGGTACTTCACTTTATGGCTCTTGTTTTAGCAGCCAAGGTTTTTCATGTCTATGGCATTTACTCGGTGTTTTCTTGTGATCTTAATGGCTAAAACAGTCGATTTTCCAATTTACTAGTTCACGATTCATTTATACATTGATGATATGGTGTACTTAATAACCAAAAATGTTACTAGCTCTTTGGATCATTTTCTAGTTGTGTTGAATTGTTTCAGTTTGCATGTTGAAGGAATCTTATTGTTTAGTCCATTGTATAGCTGATGATATGTGATATGTTGAACTAGTAAGATGCATTTATGCTCAAGCCTAGGCTCTGTAATTTTCCATTCTCTGCGGCGATACAAATGGGAGTATGTGTTCTATCAACTTTATTTATGGCCCCCCTTAGCAAGGGTCTTAAATGAGAAGCAAAGCCTATAATAATGACAATATATACCTAGCACATATATGACGTATCCCTAAGAACGGATCTGGGATGTAAGGAAGTGAGTAGGTGATTTAATTAGGCATATGAGGTTCTATATTGCAGTAAGTGAAACAGATGAGTTTTGTTATCCAAGTTTCAGATGTAAAGTCCTCTTAGTATGCTGAGGCCTTATGCCTTGGTGTTAACAAAATTTTTTTAAAGAAAGTATTCTATAATTTCTTTTTATTTATCCTTGACTTTTTGACTTAATAGAGGCTAATGAAACTAAGAACCGGCTGTGGTGAAAGGTTAATGTTTCGTATACATGTTCTTGTGGATATCATTGTTGTACTCAATCTTTTGGAATTCTCTTATTAGTAATCCCATTGCAAGTGGATATACTGAATGCATGTCCCCACAATTAAGCCTAGAAAGGGAATTAATTCATAAAAGGGCCCTGCTTATACAATAAAATTTTGGTTCTTGAAATTTCATCCGTATATCCACCTTTAACCAGGTTTGTTTATTTTTGTTTTAATTTGTATATGGTTTTTCTTTTATCCAGGAAAAATGGTATCCGAGTTAATAAATGCGAATCCAGTCATCTATGAAAAGAAAGAGCGGCGGGTGCGTAGTGTTCCAAGTGCTGCAGATGAATATACTGTTGAACCAATTGACCAAGAAGAAATTTTTGATATCCTTTCTGATGATTATGAATAAATATTGTTCACATATTTTCTGATGATTTATAAACGATTACTATGCACTTCATAGAGTTTCACTATACCTTTTGACTTAGGTTTGAAACATTTGTGTTATATGCCATGAAGAATTTAGTATTTCTTAACTATTCTTAAATCATATTAGAGATATTAAAGACCCGGAACACCCTTACTCTTTGGAAGAGCTCAAAGTAATTTCAGAAGATGCAATTGAAGTAGATGATGGTCGTGGTCATGTTAGGTAGACAATTTTCTTTCCTGCACATCTTAAACACCTTTTTCCTTTATAATGTTGCATTTTCAACTCAGTTAAATAAATGATGAACTTTTTTCTTCTTCAGGGTCACATTTACTCCTACTGTTGAACATTGCAGTATGGCAACAGTTATTGGTCTTTGCATACGTGTTAAACTCTTGAGGAGCCTGCCTTCTCGTTTCAAGGTATCACCCACTATTTACTTGCAGTTGATTTGTTTTACAGCATTCTTTATGTTTCATTAAAATATATAGCTGAAACATATATACTGGGTTGCATTAATATTTTCACTGGAATTCTGATTGTAGTGAGTTAATGTTCTTTAGTCTGTCAGTTTAATATACGAGATCTGGGTTAAAAAATTTGAGAGATGTTATTTGGCTATTTGAGTCATACTGTTGAAGGGATCAGGCAAAAAAAAAAAAAAAAAATCAGTGTGTTGCCTTAGGTATGCATAAGAACAGAGCAGAATTCCACAACATTTTAGACATGGAGAATTTAGTGGCTCAGTTGGCATTGAATTTGCTTTCACTTTTGTTTCACTTAATGTTTTCTTTCAACCTTGTTCCCAAACAACTACCCAGGCTTCCCCTGCTTTTATCTCTGCCTCTTCATTATCTCATTATTCTTTTTCTTTTCCTTCTTTAAGCTTCAATTGTTTGTTGGATCATGTTGCAATTTTGGGAGGTCATTGCTTGATACTGTTGCAATTTTCTGTTACAGTTGATGGAACTTCCATGTGAATGTGAAAATGGATGGATTATTATTATAACATTTTTGACAGAGTATAGTTGTTGGATTATGGAAGAGTATAGTTGCACATGGAAATCTGTATGTTGTTGGTGGTTTTTTGATTACATTGCTTATAAAGAACCTTATTCAACAATTAAAGGACGGATGAAATGTGGTATTACATTGAGATACAGTATCTGTAGCTAATGGGAAATTCCACCCTACTGGGCAGACTGGGTGATGAAGTAGCAGTGGTGGTCAATCCATTAATTTAGAAAGTATCCACTGTTCCCATAGTTTCATGCTTCACTGACCATGGGGACCTAAATACTCTTTGAATGTTTAAAAGTGTCTTATGACTATTAATACACTTAGTTTAGGGAGTGTGTATTATATTTTTCTGACCCAAAAGATGTATAGTTTGTTTGATCTTGTTAATTTCTGGAGTGTGTAAACCTATTTATATTACTTATCAACTCTGGTTTAGTTCTTAAGTTATACTAATTTAGTGGTTGCTCTATTCTTTCTCTATGATTGTGTAGTTTGGTTCTTGTATTTTTCATTCAAGGATTGCTTCTATACCCTGCCAATTCAGTTTAGTGTTGAATAAGGCATAGCTTCCCTTCCGGTGTTGTTTTGGGACACAAAATCGCGAATGACTGCCAAAAGACTGCCGAGTGGCTCTAAATGATACATGCATTCACAGAAATTCTGCATGGCTTAGTTGCACCTTGGTTGCATATATACTCTAATGTCAACTTATTGTTGATAATTGCATTTCATAATGTGTTCATAAATTTATAGATGGTTTTGTTTGTCTAATATGGTACTTGCTTCTTCACTAATTTTTTTTTTTTGCCTCGTGTTGTTTAGGTGGACATTAGGGTGGCACCTGGATCTCATGCAACTGAAGCTGCAGGTAGTTAACTCTCTCTCTCTCTCTGTATCTCTCTCATACATGCAGCTGAGCTTATGTTGGTTATTGATGTCTGTTAGCGCAACTTGATCATTTCTTCAACCCTTGATATCTTGTTGCTATTTAGGAAACATGTGAAGTCAGTCTTGGCTAATACCTTTCATCTTGTTGACATCTTGTTTATGAAATAATGTCCAGTACAGAAGCATCATGGACATTCAGAAGCATTCTATATATAATGTCTCTGCATGTTGTTGCATTTATGCGACTGGGGCTGATCTTTTGGTCAGCTAAGTAAAATTTTGATTAGTTCCAGCCTAACTTTCATGCTTCTCCTGTGAACAGTTAATAAGCAACTGAATGATAAAGAGCGGGTAGCAGCGGCATTGGAAAACCCAAATGTTGTGGAAATGGTTGATGAATGCCTTACTCCTTCATATGATTGAATGAGTTGATCATAAGGTGTAAGCCTCGCTTTTCAAAAACACCAGTGTATTCATCAGTTCTGCCACATTCTCAAACAGCAGATGGGTTACACTCCTCCGTTCACCAGACTCATCTTGAAGTGTTTGGCTAGTAAACACCGTGAGTAATTCGTGTGGACTCCTCTCTCATCTAGCCATCAGTATACGATTTTTCTACCGTGTTACTATTACTGAATCTTTCTGGCCACTCCAGCTTGTATTTTCTGAGTGGCGAGCTAGATAGATATGACTATAAAGAATTCAAAAATAATGCGCATTCTTAGAATGTGAGCATTATAGTTGGCTTGTCCAATGAAATTTTGCATTGTTGTACCCCGAGTCCCTGACAGAGCACTGGTGTGATGTGGTACATGAGGCCTAGTGAGGGCAGTGACCTGGGTGATTTTTTATTTTTCATTTCTTGTTTTCTTTAGTAATGCAGATATACATTGATCAGCTTTCTCTACAATAATCTTTTCCGAGATCATCTACAGTACATTAATGTACTGATACATCAAGTAGACTGGGTTCAATACTGAGCTAGTCTACATCTGTATTGAACCTAGTCTACTTGATGTACCGGTATTAATGTACTAAAGAATTGTCCATCTTTTCCAACACGATTACCCTGCATCAATATAAGATTTGAAATTTCGGTGCTTCTTTTTAAAGAAATTTTGAAAGTTTGGGTATTGATGTAAATTTCAATATATTTGGTCAATAGTTGTATGAAAATTGGTTTTGAAGATGGAAAGTTTTGAAGACCTGTTTCGATTTCGCTCAAATATTAATAAGTTTAAATTACGGAAATTTTATAAGTCCAAACTTTTGATTCACGTGATTCTCCAAAGCATTACGACCTTGTCTTTTAGTGGTGTTTAATTGATTAGTTACTATTAAATAAACTTTACTCAATCACCATTGGATGTAAATATAAATGTTGAAAACAAAACAACTCAACTTAAAAATAATATTTTTTCTTTTGAAAAAAAAAAAAAATTCTTTCCACCATTGAATTTACATTCAAGGGTGGTTGAGTATACATTTCTTGGTCAATTAGTTATTGATCAGGTGAACATAATCGGTACAAGCAAAATTTTGAGTGTTTGTCTGTCACGACGCACAAGAACTCGAATTACCCTCACTGACCCTTATTTTTTTAAGCACACTAGATTTCCACTGGTGCCCATGAACGTACTTGTACACCCAAAAGTCATACCTAAACCTCAAAATCATATGGCTTGCGCTTTCGCTTCCGCTTTGTATGGTCAAAATAAAATTATATTAGATGACCTAAAAGGTCAACCAATATTAACGAAAACTTCCTATCAAGTCTTCTAAAGGCATAAAGTAATTTAATTTTCTAACTATGGATCTAATGATAATCTTTTTTTTTTTTTTTTATCAAAGGAAAGAAATATCTGGAATTTGAAATCTCCACCAATATTTACATATTGTTAGAGAGAATTGCATTATCGACTAGATTATATATTAGTTCTTATCATATAAATTTTCCTTTGATTGATCAAAACACAATTCCTTATTTTTTACCAATTTATTATGGATTTTTGTCCATTTACCCCATTTTTATGGATTTTTTTTCCCACTTACCCCATTAAGTTTTTTTAATTCTCACTTACCCAAAACACTCTAAAGGACGTCTTCCCTAATACCCCATTAAGATTTTTTTTTGTTTTTAATTTTTTTTAATACCATTTTACCCTCATCCTTTATTACTTAGAGAGAAAGAGAGAAAATGGAAGAGAGAGAAACCATAAGAGACTTCGCCGGAGCTGGTCACCGGCCGTCGGATTCCAGTGATCGGTCTCCGGATTCCGGCCAACTTCGCCGGATTCCGGTCATCAGTTGCCGGATTTCGGTCACCGGCCGTCACCTACCGGATTTTTCTGAAAATCTCTATTGCCCCCCAATAGGCGACTATTGACCCCAATAGAGGGGCAACATGGGTCTATTGTCCCCCAATAGGCGTCTATTGCCTCCCAATATAATAGGGGTCTATTGCCCCCCAATAGACGTCTATTGCCCCCCAATAGATGTTTCGATTACCGAAATGGGAACTAATCTTCTTATAATTAGACAAATAAAACTTTGATTGAAGAAAAAAAAAGAGGAGATTACATTAATTTAAAACTTGTATTGCTCCCCAATAGACGTGTATTGACCCCCAATAGACATTTAACAGACGTCTATTGCCCTCCAATAGTCTTTTTCTTTTTCTTTTTTCTTTCCTTCTATTCTTCTGCCCTCATTTTATCCAAAAAAAAGAAGAGAAGCCAGGTCAGCCGGTTCAAAGTTCTACCATCTGTTTGTTTTGCATCACTAAAAAGCTCAGATTAGCTATGAGGGAGCTTCAAAGGTGTGATTTACGGACACTAATAACATTCAATTTCGCAAGCAACTCCAAAATTCAAGTTTCTAGTCACAATCGATTCACAAACACACACATCTAAACAACAATCAACAATTCGAATTAGGTTCAGGAAGGTATGGTGCACCAAGTAAAAGACTGAGCCACCAATAGCTCCAGCTACATACAACTTCAACAAAAATTCAGGCCCAAAAACTCTTCCAATCTGATCAGTGCACCAAAACAAGAAAGATGAAAATGATTGAATGTAACACTCCATAAAGACTCTGCAAGAATCAACTTAATACGTCAAGCTCCCTTAACTCTATTACTCTTCATCTTGAATTTGGTCAACATCTTCACCACCACGATCACTGTAATCCAATCCAATCAAAACAAAATTCAACCACCGCATGAACAAAATTCACAAATGAAATTGCATCCACTGCCTTCCTCTAGCCAACCAATTTCATACCACAAATCAATCGTAACGCGAAAAGATAAGAAGCGAAACAGATCTGAATCGGAAACCAAGCGATGAAGAAAATCGTACCTTAGATCCGATCAGTGGGTGAGAGGATCCAAAGCAGTGGTTAGGGCGCCGACAAACTCACTGAGTTCCGCTTCACCTCCGGCACCTCCGAGGTCCGATTCTCCATCGCCGCTGCCGGATTCTGCTGCAGATATAGCCAAGTTGATCGGACTCGGAGCTTCTGTAATCACAGAGGGATGAGTGCAGGGGAGAAGGCAGAAATCAGACTCGGAGTGATCGTCGGGGTTGGGTTGGTCGGACTCGGAGCTTTTGTAATCAACGTTCTCGTTGTTGTCATCGACGGAATCCGACAGGGGGGAGGAGAGAGAGAGTAAGAGAGCTGTGAATCGTGACTGGAGAGAGAGGGGAGAGAGAATCACATGGTTGTAGTTTATTAATTAAGTCGAGGGCATATTTGTCATTTTCTTTTAAATTGTGTTAATGAGATTAAAAATCTCTTGTTGAAGTAAGTGAGATAATTTTCCTTCATTTTGGTGCTTTGAGTCGAGAACCCTTATTATGGTCCTTCACTGCAAGGAAACCCGGTAAATATATTCCTCGTTTTTCCGAGGGTAAGTCTTAGGCTGTTGTTGTAGGAATCAGCCCTTCAATCTACTACTAATTATGAGATTTGGAAGGGGTAGAATAACTTGAAATTCAGGAATGCAAGGCTTGATCGTATTGCTGTTTTCATGCTTTTAAATGCTCATACTAGACCTTTGTCTGATTGTCTCTGAGACTCTGGCAATTTGTAGTTACCTGTTTTTCCTTTGTTGACTTGTGCTACCATTTAAAAAAGATTTAGAAGGAGCTGAATAACTGGAAATTCAGGCATGCAAAGCGTAGTCCAATTGCTGTTTTCATCACTCATACTTGACTTAGACTGATCTCCCTTATTCGTCAGAAAACTTGCCTATTTTTTGAGATAGTGTCTGACTATTCGTACCTGTTTTTGTTTTGTTGACCTCTTTGCTATTTGTTTCCAATTCCCCCTGGTTTGGGGGAGTTGCTTGTGCTTTCTTTGTTGCATCCTGGGACTTATGTTGTTGTACGCTGGTTGCCAAAATGAATGTAAAATAAAATGATCCCCATTTCCCTCCCAATATGAAATTTAATGAAACAAATAAGTTTGTGGTCGGATGACAGTTACACATTTTCTCTAATTGTAAATTGTTTTGCACATAATGTCCATTCTGTCCTGTCTTTCTATAACTATTTTTGTTTTCTGTTCTTCCTTATTTTACCCCTCCCATATCAATAACTAGATTGAAAAAAGGAAAATATCAATTCATCCAAAAAAAAAAAAAAACTATTGATCTCTATCAATTAACCTGCTAAAGACCTGAACTGTTTGGTAATTTGTTTTCTATTCTTGCTTTTTGCACATTTTCAGGTTACAACCAGTAAGGGATACGCGTGAGAAGCAGATACAACTATGGAAGGAGCTTATTCTTGATTACTGTAGAACACAGAAAATCTTTGTAATTGGACTGGAAAAAGACTTTCCTCTTTTTTTCAAATCCTGTGATTGAAAGTAAGTTTACTGCATGCTCAATGCTAAATAATGTTGAACATTATGATTGACTGTTTAAATTGTTTGACAAGCTTGCTTCAATCCAAATGATCTTTCAATTTGAGCATCATGGGTGGCGCAAAAGTAACACATACCTTTTTGTCAATTTAATATTAGAACATTTAATGGCAAACATCTACAAATACCATTCTCTTGCCTTATAATGTCAAACCTTTAATGGAAGGCCTTCACATTTTGTCAGTTGTTAAGGGCTATTCAAGTCACTATTTTAACTTGGCTGAAACTTAATTTTCTGCTTAAGAAGTTGGTTTTTATTGGATTAATTAAATAATGCTTACCTGAATGACACGTGGGATTGCATATGAATCAGAAAGTCTGCAGATTTTACTTTCTTGAATTCAACTAAGTAGGACATCTTGTTGATCAGATTATCATCTATTGTTGATATAAGTAGACCTTATCATGTATGTTGAGTTCAACTTCGTTGCTTATTCTATTATATTTTGAAAGGAAAATCAGTTTGATCTTATCTTCTATACTTGATTGCCTTGGATCTTATTCTTTGAAGTTACTTAGGAGAAATCAAAGAACTATTTGGTGGTCGTTTATGTAAACAAACTTGTAACTACTTTTCTTCAAACAGTCTTATCAAATGTTATCTTTCCTTAGGGTTATTTGACCCCACTAAGAGGACTTCCAGCTTCAAGCTTTAATTTGGCAATATTCACTCCTTCTTTTCTGTTTATTTGTCTAATTACTTTATATAACTGTGAAGTGCAGGATCTCTTAGTCATGAAGCCAGGGAAGCATTCCTCTCAATTTTGGTTTCAGATGGTGATTTTTTTTTTCTTTGGATTTTCTAATTTTGGATTGTTACTTTTTCATCTCATCATTGGCATGTTATTGATGGAATGCTGTTTCTCAAGCAGGTCGTGCAGAATGGTTAGATAAAAGGCATAGGAAATGTCTAATCCTCTGGCACAGGATTCAAGAGTGGGCTAATATAATTCTGAACTTCGTAAGTTAAAAAATGTGGTTTCTATACTGAAACTGGATGCTAGTAGTTATTATTCACTTGGTTATTCTTAGTTCATTTTTGTTGCATATTTGATTAGGTAAAAAAAAAAAAGGATTGGTGGACAGCGTTATGACTGTTGAGGAAATACGTTCTGGTATAGAATCAAGAGGAACAGGTACATTTTTTTTAAGCTGATTCTAAAATGAACTATATATTTGTTGAACTTATGTAAAGAATATAGATCATTTTGAAGCTCCAACCTCTCTTCCAATACAGTAGTAGGGGGAATATCTAGGATTTGATATGGACACACTTTCCAAAAATTTCCTTGGCTTACATTCAGAAGATGAAAGTACTGCTGATTTCGAAGACCATTTATATAAATATATATTTATGCTTTTATAACCAATTTCTTCTGCTATTCAGCTCTTTGCTCAAACCATGGGTTTATAGTGTTTCTAGGGCTACCCTCGAGAGTGAGCTCTCCTGTGTGGCTTTGAAGCTTTAAGAAATTAGCTGTGGGTATCCTACTTGTTTGTTTGTTTGTGTTTGTGTTTTCCCTTCATCATGCATATGCATATGGTAGTGTTACTACTTCTCAACAGGTAGGGATAATACATCTTTAGAAAAGTTCTGACAGGAGAATTATTCCTGAACTGGAAATGTGAATACATAATGGTATAAATAAGCCGCCAAACTGCCATGTTTTGAAATGATATTACTATTGTTTTTGTTACACAGCCAAATGCTTTTGCCTGCGTGTGTGCATAACGTTTTGAACCTTTCAAGTAATGGATGGATTGAAACCATCATATGCTTTACATGCAATGTTTTATTTAATTATTTAATTATTATTACTTTTTATAAATCTGACATTCCCTCCCCCTCTGTTGGATACCTCAGAGCTTCATGGTATTGACCGTACAATTCTGATGCGAGCTCTAAAACTACTAGAACAGAAGGGTAAGCTTGCAATCTTCAAGGGGACTACAGCTGATGATGAGGGTGTGAAATTCTCCATCTGACCACTTGATTCATAGTCCAGGAGAATAGAAGTGATCTGTCCTTTTTTCTTTTTTGCCTTTCTTTCAATGTTTGTGTTTGTTTCGAATGGTGGTGCTTATCAAATAAAAGCAATTTTAATGAAAATATGGTGTCGGTACTCTCTGTCCGTCACTTTCTCCCAGCAGATAACTAGTTCTTGGGGTTTACATTTGTGCTTGCTGCTTTATAAGTCCACTACCTTGTTTACACTTAAAATCTTAATGTAGTCGATCATCGCCTTCTATGACCAAGATTGATAATTTGATAGGCTGCGATTGTTTAGTTATGAATGATGCTTGCATCCCAAGAACAGTGGTACAAAAAACCGAGTTGAGTGCCGTAATATCTTGGATGGTTGTACACTTGTACTGTCTACCAAAGCAGGGAAAGCAAACTGTTGATGCCTTTATGGTCAATTTGTTGGCAGTATGCTTGTGACGTTGGAAAATTGAAATTTGCACAAAATAATATTTCCGATTATTTGTCAGTAATATGACTTGGCACTCGGGGCAAACACCAGTATCACGAAGTCTGGCACTGCTACAGATTCAATGGAGTTAGTTTAGTGGAAGCATGCTAAGCTGCAAGTGGGGCGGATGTTGCAAGGCTTCTCCTGGTAATAGGAGATCTCTGGTTCGAACCCCAACTTGTGAAAAACATTCATTAGGGAGAGATTATAACCGTTGCTCTCAGCCCCGGAGTGGTAGCTCACTCAGCCACCATTTTTTTGACCAAAAAACGAAATTTGGTACTGCTTCAGATCCCTTTTGTGAAAGGCGTATATGTTTTAGCCCCTTACACCCAAACACCCCCCTCCCTTAAATTTTTCGATTGTGGGGGCTATCCCTTTGCATAGAAGAATTTTCTCATTATCACTTATTTTATTTATTTATTTTTATCAAGATTCTCTATAATGGGCACGAACTCCCAGTACCATTTAGTGTAGTGGCATAGTCTTCATTTCATAAATGGGAGGTGGTGAGTTTGACTCATGAAATATTAGTTGTAGCATTTGAGTTGTTTATCTAATAAAAAATAAAAAATGGGCACGACGAGTTCATTTTTGAAGTTTTGGCCGTTGAAGTTTCAATTTGTAATTTTGCACGTTTGGACTCAAAATTTTTATATTGCCACGAATGAATGACTCTTTAACAATAAGGGAATTAGCTACGAAAATTGACATTATCGACTGTATAGGTTTCGTAGTTGAGCAAAATAAGATCAACGTGCTTGAATTTTTTCCCTTTTGAAATAGTTGAGTAAGTACTCAACCTGCTGAGATCTCTATCTGCCGTTTCATAGCCAAAACTTAACCTGCTGCTTTTAGTTATGAATCATTGCTATTTAGTTACGATTTGGTGTAATAACAAAAATCCCAATTGTTTGCAAGTAATTGACCCTAAGCAATTGTCTTCTTTGAGCTATCGATATAAATCATATACATAGAGACTGATTTGCCAGATTAATCCTAATACATATTGTGGTCATCGACCACCTTATATAATATATTTCTAGCACAGAAATTGAATGCATCGATCAAAGTTAATTAACCTCTTCATGATCTTGGTTTTGTATCGAAGTTTCAATCTGAACCATTGGTTCTGAACCACAGAACTCTATAAATTAGTTCACTAGCTACTATTGTTTGAACATAGAAGTTTCCAGTTTTGAAGGTCAACCACCACCCAAAAGAGAGAGTCACAATGAGAGGGCAGTACTGTTCCAGTGGAGTATTTTTGGTATTGCTTACCATCTTTGGTGTGAGCGGTGCTCAACTTCCCAAGTTGATGCCACAAGAATTTCCAGAGGATTTCATTATTCATGTTGATAGGGGCTCTAGCAACAGTGACACAAATGGAACAAGATGGGCAGTTGTAGTTGCTGGGTCTATGGGTTACGGAAACTATAGGCATCAGGTACATAATAAATTCAGTGAATACCATAAGTTAATTCACAATTGATTAGTTAGGGTTATATAAGTCTATAAAACATTGTTACAATTTTGACCCCATGAGATTTAGTATATATGGTTGAGATTCACTTGTTTCTTACAATTTCTCGCTCGAAAAGTCTTGCATTAGGTAAATAGAACTCTTGTTAATCCCTCTTAGTTTAGAATTCAGTCTCAATGATGTCATTTTTCGTTTATAGTTTACTAAATGTCTTTGTTTTGCCATCTAATTTTGTCAAATTGTTTGACGGGGATAAAGCATGATGTGATCGGTTAGAAAAAAGATAAAATTACTTCACATGTGCTCATTTCTTAAAAGCAAAATTAAATGGAAGAATATGACACACACCTATTATTTGGTTTAGTGATATAAGTTTGCATTTTATTGAATTATTGAAACCATAAGGATTTAGAATCTGGTTGAAAGAATTAGTAAACTACATCTGTAAAAACAGATATTCAAGTGAAATCTGGGCCAAACTAGAAGGACAAACATCATATTTTACCATCATGTATTCCATATTCTTTTTATTATGTCTTAATTAATATCTATATTTTTGTTAATATTGCAGGCTGATGTGTGTCATGCATATCAAATTTTGAAGAAAGGTGGACTGAAAGATGAAAACATCATTGTTTTCATGTACGATGACATTGCAAACAACCCTGAGAATCCAAGGCCGGGTGTCATCATCAACAATCCCAACGGCGATGACGTCTACCATGGAGTTCCCAAGGTCCTTTAGTCTAATGTCAATTCAGTTCTAAACTAGTACTACTAATTTGATCGAATTTGCAAGTTTTGTTTTCTTAAGCACTTTCGTACCTAGTTATAGGCTCATGCTATTTACCGGCTTTAATCTAAACCGTCACGTGAGCTCATGCCCTGAAAACAGGTCGAGAAGTTTTTGATACATTAATTGTTTGAAAACCAAATTAGTGCATTTCTGCACTGTTTTCCAACATTTTGATTTTGAGTAACACTCATGGGTTAGAATTAGGCTACAATTTAGTACTTAGTGTTGTTATATATGCAGGATTACACAGGAGAGAATGCTACTGCTGCTAATCTTTATGCTGTCATTCTTGGAGATAAATCTAATCTCTCTGGGGGTAGTGGCAAGGTTCTGAACAGCGGGCCAGACGACAATGTCTTTATCTATTACACCGACCATGGCGGGCCTGGGATCATTGGTTAGTAGTTTAATTGATGAATTAATTTTTGGGGGCAGAATGACACGAACGAGAAGCCACTGCCTTCATTGATTTTCATTTTATGAAGTTAAAAGATATTTCTTTCACATCCATATCATGCATTTTCTTTCAGGGATGCCTGAAGGCGATTATGTCTATGCCAATGATCTGGTAGATGTTCTGATAAAGAAGTATGAAGCTAATGCGTACAAAAACATGGTACATGACTCTACATAGATGGAACGTTGTTTGATTACTATACATTTGTTTAACTCCAGGGTTGAGCTTCCTATCTGATTACTTTTCTTATGATACTGAAACACTTGATCAGGTATTTTACCTTGAAGCTTGTGAATCCGGGAGTATGTTCGAGGGTCTACTGCCGACAAATATAAACATCTATGCAACCACAGCATCAAATGCAACTGAGAGTAGTTGGGGAACGTACTGCCCTGATATGACTCCTCCTCCACCTCCTGAATATGACACTTGCTTGGGTGATTTGTATAGTGTTTCTTGGATGGAGAATTGGTATGTTTTTTCAATTATATGTATATACTTCTTCACCAAATACTTCTCTGTTGTCATTAACTTCTGGTGTTTCGAATTCGGAGCAGTGACTTATCAGATTTGCGCCAAGAGACTCTGGAAGAGCAATATCAATCGGTAAACAATTTGAGACGATTGCATTTTAATTCACTGGGACAATTTCATAATATACAACTTCTAACAGGAGTAGTACTTCTCTGATGACTTGCAGGTTAAATGGAGAACAGTCAATAATACTTATGGTTCTCATGTTATGCAATATGGAAATATGTATCAAACCTCAGATTTAGTATCCTTTTACTTGGGTGCAAATGATAACTCTTCCTCCATTGAAAGCAAATCGCCACAGTCAATCTTAGAAGTTGTTGACAATCGCGATGCAGATCTTCTTCATCTTTGGCACAAGGTCTACATTGTTAATCACCCCTGATGATTTCATATATATATATATATTTCTTCAACATGGCTTAGTTTTTTTGTTAACTTCTGGCTAGCTAACTAGCTACATACTTGGTCATAACTATTATATCTATATATGCATATGCAGTTCCAACGCGCACCCGCTGGCTCTGAAATGAAGCAGGAAGCTAAAAGGGTCCTAGATGATGAAATTTCAAGTAGGCAGCGCATTGACCACAACATAAACCAAATCGAACAACTTGTGTTGGGCTATTCAAGTAACTCTGTTCGTCCTGGGGGGCAAGCTCTTGTTGATGATTGGGACTGCTTCAAGACAGTTGTAAGTCTTCTAATTTTCAGTTGATCATTCACAACTATTGCAAATGCTTCATAAACATACATGCAGAAAGATCAACCTATTCAAAAATCGTTTAAATTTAATCATCTAATGGTGATCACTAATCAAGGGGACGGACATATTATTTGACTATTTCTATAAATCATGATATATAAAAGATTCACGCACGATATAAACTATGAGAAGATATATAACGAGTTTTGATTTGATTGATCTTTTGTATGAATCATCTCTAAAAGTGACCTACAAAGGATAAAAACGATCAATGTTGCTAACGGCTAGCAGTGGTAATGTTAATTGGGAACATTAATTTCTCCTATTCCAGATATGTAACGATACAAATGGATGAATATTAGCTAGTGTTATTTCTTTAACGTTGGTTTGAATCTATTTTTCATACAGGTGAAAACTTATGAGAAACATTGTGGGTCATTGTCAAATTATGGTATGAAACACACACGAGTTTTTGCCAACATGTGCAATGCTGGGATCAGCGTGGAGCAAGTGGTTGCTGCATCAGCTCGAACTTGCTAGACTGCACTTTTCCTTGCCTTCTTTTGTCTTTTGAAAGAAAATAATGTGGGATGGTATTAGACCTCCAAATATCAAATTCTATTAATAATGTGGATTATTTAAATGATAAAGTGATGGGCTATTGGGCTAGAATCATCAAACGTCCACCTTTCTTTATATTATTTTTTTTGTCACGTGTATCAAGTATTAATCTTGGGTTAACTACAAAGCACTACCAGACAACAAGTTTTTTTGACAACAAAGTCCACAACCTTTTCCACTATACAATTAAGGACACACACTATTCTCCTTTTATCTTCTTTGTTGTTTACACAGTATCAGCCTATAGTTTACTTTTCCAAACTAAACACAGTATCAGCCTAAGGACTAGCCTTCAACATGCCACAATTTCACCTAACGACTTCCTGTCTAAGCGGCTACTACCAGGGCGTAATCACTGCTGCCTTAGTATGATAGGGGTAAGTTTTTATAACAAAACAGAAAGACTGCTACTGCATACTGACTACTACTGTTACCAAAACATAAATGCAAAATTAGTAAAATATTTTTGTGACAGGGTACTGGGCACAAACTGAATTTATTTATTCAAACATAAATACAGATACAGAACCCAGAGCCTCACTCTTGGGCAAACAGCTAGAAGCTGTTTAGCTACTCATAACTGATTTACAAATACTTACTTGTAATAGAAAGCACACTTCATAAACTGACTGCTACTGCTTCTTAGATATAGCTATGAACTGATCTTAGAGATTTTCGAATATAGAACTGATGTTCCCCTCTTCGAATGCCATCTAAGAGAAGCTAAAGCTCCTTATATAGGGAGCGGAACTCAAATTACAATTCAAAACAACAAAATGTACAGCATGACTCCGTGATTTCCTGCTTTCCTTAGTGCTCCTGCTTGGTGGAGGTCGGCCGGGGAAAAGCAGATTCCTTCGGGTGAAATGTTTTTTCACCTGCTTTTTGAAAAGCAAAAGTTGCTTTTGGAAAAAGTCCAAAAGAACTTTCGGTGTTTTCTACACCTGCTGCTTCACATGTTCTCGTCGGTTTCTGAATTGTGACCAAGGACAAACGAGTCGTTATCTGCCTGGGCCATCCTTACTCTTGTTGCATTATCTTCGACATCTGTATCAACATACATTTTGTAGTGGTTGTCTGTTTCAAGCTTTTCCACCCACCGTAAGCATGCCAGTGTCGAATCGATCTCCTTTCTGGTAAGAGATAGGAATAAGTCACTGCTGACTGCTTCAGGATGATCGTATGCAGTGATAATGATTTTTTCTCCTGCTGCCAGGAAGGTATTGTTGACATCTTCAAAGATGATCTTCTTGATATATTCTAGAGTCATGGCCTTCATCCACGGGATGCTTGAGTTTGGCTGGCCATTGTACCCTACACAGGCTGGTTGAAGATATTTCCTTTGAATAATTCTTACATAATGATAAGGAGGAATATATTCAACTTCACCGTTTGCCTTTTGGATCCATTCTGGAGGAGTGGATCTGAACTTCAGTCGAAGCATACAGTCATTCTTTCTTACATTTTTGACTGTGTTGACAATGATAGGCGGCAAACCTTTTAGATCATCATTTGTTTTAGTCCACAGATTATGGACAAAACCATTTTCAACAAGCCAGAGCTTGTGTTCTTGAGGATGTTCACTCTGAACATTGACCAAGTATCTTCCAACATAAGGACCTGAAACAATAAAGAGAGTTGGAGGAACCAGGTCTTCTGGATTATGTCTTCCTATCAGACTATGGAATTCATGCCAGTCTGATTCATTAAGTGCCATGACAGGAACCCTAGCACTTTCTGGACTTTCCAGGAAGAGAATTTTTTCTTTTCTTACGGCACTCTGCTGTATATGACTTTCTTCAAATTGTGGTCTGGCATTCTCATATAGTTCTTCAGCTAGTGCAAAGAGTGCCGGGAACATTAGACCACTGCTTCTTTCTTGAAAGGCAAATAAGAGATTATCCAAGATTGCCTTCTGGTGATAAGCTAGTCTCCTGCCAGTTCTGAACACAGGAGTATCAAAAGTTCTTAATTCATAATTAAAAACATTTATGACTCCAGTTGGAGTTGGTCTGCTTTTTGGCAAAGCAGCAGCCATCAACGGTCTTGATGAGCCTTTACCGTCTGCCGTTTGAGACGGGCTAGCCAATCCTTTACCCTGGGATTGATCAGTTGAGGCTAGTCCTTTAGGACTTAGCAGAAACCTTTTAAGAACCTTTTCTTTGGTTTCCATAGGATCTTCTTGAGGTTCATGTTCTTTCCCAGTTCTTCTGTTTCTGGGATTACGACCTTCGTCGTCTTCTCTTTGGCTGAACATTGCTATTTCTCTGGTTAATGCGTCTGGAAGATAGTTCTTGTTTCCTGCAATTAATTCAACAATATAATCATATTGGTTAAGAAACAATTGCCAGTTGGCTAGTCTTCCTCTATCAGCAGCTTTGTCAAGTTTAAAATTTTTAAAATTCTTTACTCTAGCACAATTGGTGCGTACAGTAAAGGGTTTTCCAAGAAAAGCTGGAGAATTTAAAATCTTTTTCTTGACAGCTAAAATTTCTTTTTCCCCTGTGGGATAATTCAGTTCTGCAGGGCTGAACTTGCCACTACAAAATTTGCAAATCTTTTCGATGTTAGTTCCAGGTGTTTTTGCCAGGACTACACCGGACCAGTAATTATCACTCGCATCTGTTTGGAGGATAATTTCATCATTCTCTTCTGGTTGTTGAAGAGGAGGGAGGTTTTTGCAGAGATTTTTTATCTGCTTCACGATCTTTTCATCATCTTCTGTGAAGTTCCATTTTCTTTTGGAACTCGTCTTAGGAGATAACATTGCTGTTAACCCTGAGATTTTAGGGATGAAATCTCTCCCGTAATTTATGACACCAAGGAATCTCTCTAGACTCTTAGCGTCAGGAATTATGTATGGGAACTTCCAGATCTTTTCAAGAATATGGGGTTGGAGCTTTATGACTCCATTCTTGATGTTTATTCCTAGGAAATCGACTTCATCGAGGATAAAGAAGATTTTCTTTTCTCCTAGGATAATTCCATGCTGAACTATCAGCTTTACTACCTCATGGAGGTGTTTCATGTGTTCTTCTCTGTTTTTGGAGAAGACCAGAATGTCATCTATGTAGACGACACAGAATTCTGCCACATGCTTGAAGATGTTGTCCATCTTTCTTTGAAAGATTGAGGGAGCTTGTTTTAGACCAAAGGGCATTACCAACCATTCGTAATGGCCTTGTGGTGTTCCAAATGCAGTGAGAGGGATACTCTCTGGATGCATCTTGACCTGCCAGAAACCCGACTTTGCATCGAATTTCGAAAAGATTTTAGCTCCTCTGAGCTGATTGATCAATACTCTTACTTGAGCAATTTGATAACCGTCTTTGACAGTCTTCTTATTGACATCTCTGTAGTCTATCAACATTCTAGCTTTTCCTCATAGGTTTTCTGCATGATTTCTCATGTAGAATGCTGGAGCATGATGAGGGCTAGTGGATGGTTGAATTAATCTCTTGTTAAGGAGATCTTCAATATCTTTCCTGAATTCCTTTTGATCTTCCTCTTTATACTGAGGAATGGCTTTGAAATGACAAATGACATTCATGTCGTGTAATCTTAATTCACAGACCACTGGGTCTTTTTCCCAAAACTTCTGGGGATCTGTATCGATATTCTGCTCGAGTAGTTTCTTGATTCCTTCAAGAGTGGGAATTTTGTGAGACTCAAGCTTATTCTGGAAATGCTTGAGGTTATGCTCATGGATGAAACTAGCTTCTTCATCTTCACTAGTTTCTTCTTCTTCTTCTTCTTCAGAAGATTCTTCAACAAGCAATTCTTCTTGTTGCTTGATTTGGAGTATGGGTTCAAATTTGGGTTTGTAGGGGGTAAGATCACCACTATTCTGTTGCGATCTCTGATATTGAGTAGTAAAACCGGGACCTACCACACTTTTTGCATGTGTGAGTCGGTCTGCCCAGAACACCCGTTCTCCTTTTCTGAAGCCTATTGCTTCTTCATCCTGAATGAATCGTTGTTGGAGAATAAAATCATTTCCCAACAAGAAATCAGATCCTTGGCCTTCAGATTGCCAAACATTCTGGATGATAAATGTTCCTCCACCAATGGTGATATGAACATTTTTTGCTACTTTTTTCATGGTGAGATGGCTCCCATCAAATGTAACACCAGTAGCAGATTTTTTCTTATCTTCGTTCCAGAGTTCATCTGGAATTGCAAATCTCTTTGCAACAGTAAATCCCGATCCATTATCTACAAAGGCATGTAGATGATATTTTTTGTGATCTGGGAATTTTAGTCCAATCTCTATGTAGTTGCTGTATCTACTAGTAGAGATGACCTTTGACTGTTGAAGCTCATTTTCTTGAGCTTGTTCCTTTGGAATGAATGGTTTACATTCTTCTGAAACATTTTCCTGGATGGACGATTTATATAAACTAGAGGATTTTGTATCATCCCAGTTTGTAGGACTTATCTCTTTGATCTCTGGATCATTGAACCACGACGGAGGGTCATATCTGACTTTATAATCAAACTTGCCAGATGGTTGGCCAAGTAGATCCCATGTGTCAGTAACCTCTTGTCGTTCTAAGAGATGAACAGTTTCTGGTGGTTTCACCAGTTCTCCATTTTCTGGTATTTCAACCAGTTCAATATCTTCATTGATGATTTCTTCCTTTATTTCTGAGGAAGATGGTTCTGTGGTTGTTTCTTGGAACTTAGTTGTTTCAACTCTTTTTGTTTGTTCCATGGTTTCCTGGAACAGAGTTTCAACTTCTTTCGCCTTTTTCTCAACGAAATACTCTTCATATTCTTGCTCAACCAATTGGCTGACAAGACCATCCTTGGTTTTTCTTCTAGCTTCAGCTATGAAGCATTCTTTGTGATAAGTCTTTTTTGACCCTTCACAAAACATAGGGAGACCATTCTTTTCGTGACAAAAGCAGTAGTCACAAACGAATGTACCAGGGTTCACCCGATAAGAAGACATGAAGGTTTCTGTCTTGCTTTCTTCCCAGTTTTTGATTTTCAAAACATTCATTTGTCTGGATTCGAAGTACTCTACTTCAGAATCTATCTCAGACTCATCTGATGAAGTTTCTTCTTCAGACCAGGCAGAATAAACTGACCTGTTGTCATCTTCATCATCAGAATAGGCTATTTCGTAGCCTTTCACGTTTGCTACCTCTACTATTTGCTCATATTCTTCAAAGAGAGCTTTAGTAGATCTTTTACCCTTTTCCGGGCATTCATTGGCATAGTGCCCTTCAGCTTTACACAACCAACATCTGCAAGCCTTCTTGCTAGGTTGTTTGTGCTGATGAGTATTCTTCTTTTTCTTGAAGAATTTCTTTTTAGGATCTTCATCCTTCTGTTTCTTGTAATTGGAACTTCTCTTGAATTTCCAATTCTTCTGATTACTCTTTTTGAATTTTTTAGAGTAATATTTTTCTTTTCTTTTTCTGTGGAACTTGGACTCATGACATCCCCAGTTTGTGGGCATATCTAATATTCCATAGCAGAAATTTTCAACTCATCTGAGTTGCTTCTTAGCCATCTTAGCTCTAAGATTGGCTTTGCATTGCTCCTTCAGTAATTGCCGGATTCTGTCGGCAATTCCTCCAACTGAAAATCTTTCAATTGGTTTTTCAGCTATGCTTTCTCTCACAGCTGTTCTCCATGGTTCACGGAGTTTTCTGTGCAACAGATTAACTAGATCAGTATTCTCTAGTTCACCAATTGTACAGTAGTATTCCTGAAACTCATTCAGGTATTCTTCGAAATATCTCATGTCACAGATTTTGAGAGCATAGATATTCGATTTTGCCGTTTCTTTGGCTTTTTCACTCAAATTTGAAAGATCTCCACAGAACTGATCGTACAGGGGTACTGCAAAATCATACGGAGACTTTGAAGTCTTGATTTCTTCTAGCCACTCTTTTCCTATGGCTGTTTCCTTGAAAGAGAAGTAGTACTTTTTTGCTACCCCGGTGAGAGTAGTTTCAAAGTACATTTGAAGATCAGGAGCTTCAAATTTTCCAAGGGTAAGAGCAGAGGCCATCATTAGGCTGTCTACCCATTGGTCAAGAGTTTTTCTCTTGTCAAGAGCTTTATCCAGATCTAGCCAAATTCCGTAGTTGGAAATTGGTACTCTGGGTATCTTGTCCTCTGGGACAAATCTTTGAGAATTTCTTTCTCCATTTCTACCCGTAGGGGCCTTCTGTATAGGGAGTTTAACTTTTCCCTTTTCTCGAACGAAGGAAGTCTTGGAGCTTTCTCCTTCTTCCATTTCAATATCTTGATATGGAAAGACTTTTCTGGTCTTTCTGATTTTGAATTCTTTCATTTCTTCAATTAGTTTTTCTAATCGTTCAGGATTTTCGCAATTCTCAGCTTCTTTATAAAGATCATAGAGCCTCTCAGCTCTGAGCATATGGACTGGTCTGTTTAGATCAGCTTCTAGATCTTCTTCTGATATTGGTTCTTCTATAGTAGGTTTTGTTCCACTGACACTAGCTTCTCTAGTGCTGTAGCTTCTTCTCAGAAGACTGCTGTTTATCCTGAGGTTCTCAGGACAGACATCACTTTTCCTGTGATTGTCGAAGTTGAGGCTGATTTCTCCAGTTCTTCTACTCTCGTAGATTTTTGCTTTTGCTCTTTCCGGTTGCTTTTTTGGACCGGATAGTTTCCATTCAAGAGGAAATGTTACTTCATTCCAAGTAACTTTATGAATCTGTTGTGAATGGTTCTTCTGATTGGTGAGGAATCCAGTAGTAAGACCTGGGATATTTGTAATCCTCGTCTTAGGGGCTACTGTGGTACTCATCAATTTATAGTATATCCTGTATACTATTGTGAGTTCTTGCATATCTTCTTTCATGGATATGCCATCTGTCTTGACTCTCAGTCTGAGACAGTGAGCTGCATCTTTCAAGCTGGTGGTGAAGTTGGGGAAGCAGTTGAAATATGCTACTTGGTCGCATAAGGATGCTTCGAGCGTTCCCAACAGACTAGCTTGGAAGTCTGTTAACCTGTTGTCCTGTAGAACACATAGGACTGAACAGTTTATACCTTCACGAGCAAGCAAATTTATACCTACTTGGACTGCTCCAATATGCATAAATTGATATTTTTTTGCTTGTGCTCTGGCAACTTCTGCTGGAGTGATCAGTAGAAGATCAGTCTCTCCACCTGCTGTTGCTGGGGTTGTAATCTCCAGTATTTTGAAGTAATGGCTATCCATTAAATCAAATTTTCCTCTTTTGTAGATCTGTTTAAAATCTAACTTTGGGATTGAGGAATTTTTTACTTCTTGTTCAATCTCATTGAACTCAAATTCTTCAGCATTTAGGAGTTGTACTCCTTTCTTTTTTCCAAAGATGCTTAACATCTTCATTTCTATTTTTTCCGGGTTTTCATACCGGATAGTAGTAGAACTAGTTGAAGGATCCAGAAAAATCATGTTTGGAATAGGATTCTTATCTGGCCTTTCTAATGGTTTGAATCCATTAGCTTTCTTTTTTACTGTAGGCACTTTCTTGTCCTTCAGTATATTTTTCATAGATTCCAGCGTTTTTTGCTGTTCATTGATTTTTCTACTGACGACTGTTAGCTTTTCTTCTTCCGTTTTTGGAAGTTCTTTGATATAATCCAGTTTGTTTTCCAATCTTTCCAATTGGTGGATTATAGTAGGTAATTTTTCTAGATGATTTTGACATCTAGATAATTCTAGTAACAACTTCTTATATTTCTCATCAGAAGATTTCAGTAGAGAATTTATTTTCTCTAATAACAATTCTGACATTGTCCCCATTAAGGAGGGGTTCTCCTTTGAGCTATTTTTACAAGCTCGGATACCAGTGATTTGCGGATCTAACCAATGCTCAAATAATCCAGAGGTTTTTGTTCTATTTTTAGAACATATAAAAGATTATCAATATCTTCCTCTAGTTTATAGATTCTAGCTTGGAGTCTATAAATAATATCCCAGTAGTTGGGAGTATTTCTGTTGAGATTTTCTCTAAAGAGTTTCAGTTTTCTCAACTGTTCTCTCTCTGTTTTTAATTCTTTGCTAGTATTTTTACAAATAGCAAGTAACTCTAGTTTGTCAACAATCGAAATTATGAATAGTAAAAATAACTATTTACCTTCGAGTATGGAGGATGGATTTGTTCTTGCAATATGGTTAAACAAACAAATTCAAAAGCATGGGCCCACTACGCTCCGTCAATTTTCTTTTTACTGAAAGGAAAGATTAAAACTTGAAGAGAAAGTGAAACTTGCTAAAGACAAAATGTCCTTAGATGTAAACTTTTGTCCTTAAATGTGTAAAACCAAAAGTGGAGGAGTTATTTGTGTTTTGGACTTCTACTAGGGGGGTCTTTGAAGTTTGCTAATTAATCTTCTCATGCAACAAAGGTTTTTACATGTTTAAATGGTAAATGTTATGGACCAGACTACATATGCTTTGCATTTCGCTGTTTTCTTTTTTAACATAGCATTTGAATGTTCCAATCATGTTAACAACTTGACTAATAGATTTCTAGAGAAACATATATCTGGTCATATTAAACTAAAGCTCCAAAAATTCAATGATTACAGATATTATAATTTAAAGAGACTCCAACCATAAACACAGGGGCGGCCGCACTAGGCCTCAGATATTAGAATATGGGTATATAACATATATTAACAAAAAATGTCGAAAGATTTAATGATTCGCCAAGTAGTCCAATTGGCCAAGTCATGCATTGTCCATTTTTCACCCATGACCTGTGTTGGATCTGTAGTAATCTCTCTTTGTTAAAGGAAAAACACATTATGTGCCTTCGTCAAAGCAACTGACGATGAGGGAATCAATGAATTACAATCACAGCTCAATCAGCATTTAGTATCATTAATGTAATCAATATTTTCGTTGTAGTTATATCCCTATATAAAAGGACTATGAAATGAAATGAGTAGACCAACTCCAATTTGAATTTTACTTTTACACGTTATCAGCAAGCTCAGAGAAAATAGCCAAGAAAAAAACCTAGTTTTCAAGTTTGTTTCTCTCTCCCGTCAAAAAAAAAAAAACCGTAGAAGAAAAAAACTTTTTCTTCTTTTCTGCCGCCCAAATAAAAAAAAAAAATCTAGATCGGCCTCCTCCTCTTCGGCCATCCCTGCCTGCAATACCCCAGCCTACACGGGCCTCACCTGCGCAGCCCAGCCCTGCCACCAAACCTCACCGGTCAGACTGGCCTCACCTCACCAACCCCGCCTTCGCCTCCGCCTTGCACGTCCGGCGTTTGCAGTCACCGACCTCACCTCACCAACCCACCTGCAACGGCGCTGCTCTCTCGCCCAGCCCAGATTTGCTTGCGTCCTCCGCCCAGATTTGCAGCAGCACCACAAACTTGAAGCGCAGCCTCGCCTAGCCACCTCAGCCCACCATCTGTAAACCCAGAAGGAATAAGCAGACGCGGAAAAGAAAAAAGAAGAAGGAAAAAAAGGTGTGACCCGGCCCAAAGAAAAGGACCCGGCCCAAAACAAAAAAACAAAAACAAAAACAAAAAACAAAAAGAAGCAGGCTTGCGGCCCAGGAAAAAAAAGAAGAAGAGAAAATCAAAGAAAAAAAACAAGGCCTTGTGGCCCATTGCTGAAAAGAAAGAGGAAGCGGCCCAGTTTTTCTCAAGCCCAAAAACATCGATACGCACGCCTGCACCAACACGCGCGTGCGTCAGGATTGTTTTATTTTCTCAAAATCAAGTATGCTCTCTTTTATTTATTTTCATACTATGGTATATTTTTTATATAATTAGAACTTTTGAGCATATTTAATTAGATAATTTTGATTCTTTTAAGCATGTCTTGTTATTTATGTTTTACATAATTATGTTTAAGCATGTTATGCTATTGTTTATACTTTATTTTGAACATGCCATATATATATATATATTTTATTATATATTATTTATGCAATTGTGAGCATGTTTTGTGAATTTTATTTACGCTTATATAATTATTCCTAAGCATGCCTTCATATTATGCTATTGTTTTCTTTTTATTTTATGTATGCTATATTATTGCTAATTATTATGTGTAGTATATAATTTATTGTATATGTGTGAAATTTGAGCATGCTATGTTTAAATGTGCTATGGTTATTTTTAAAATGCAACATATACAATCCGCTTTGCCATGATAATGAAAATTCATGCGCATTATCCATACACACTTACTGTGATAAAGCATTTTCACATAGCATCGAAAGAAAAAAAATGTGACCATTATGAATCTTGGTTGAAATCTAATTCACATTTTTGGAAAATAATTTACGTGGATGTCTTTATGACTGCGTAATTTATATCTTCTCTCTTGTTTATGTAGATGACTGATCCAACTCGACCTGAATTTGACATCTTGGACTCAGAAGGACTTGAGTACCATCGTTGGGTTTCCGATGTGGAAACTGCCTTTGTGGCAAAAGACTACACTGCCACCATTACCGACCCCAAAGATGATGAAATATCTAATAAGGTGAAAGCAAATGCCTTAATGTTTCTGAGGCAACATATTGATCCTAGCCTACGCTGGGAGTACCTTCAGTTGAAGACACCCAAAGCACTGTGGGATGCCCTTAAGGGACGTTTTGGGAACATTCATGACACTTTGCTCCCAGAACTGGCCGTTCAGTGGAATGGAATCCGGTTGCTTGACTACAAAATGGTCAATGACTTCAACAAAGACATGTTGCTCCTAAAGGCACGTCTCAATTTCTGTGGAAGGGAAATCACAAAAGATGATATGATCTACAAGACTCTTTCCACCTTTCCTACTTCAGCGCTTATACTAGTGGACTAGTATAGGCTGGAGTATGACAACAAAAGAATCACAACCTTCAATAAGCTGATCAGCCTACTGCAAGTGGCTGAGAGACATAATGAGGTTTTCTTGAGCAACAATGTCAGGCCCACTGGGACAAAGAAAATTCTCGAGGCTAATTATGGAAAAATGAAAGGTGGAAAGAACTCCAATGCAAGGGGGTTTAGACGTGCTGATCCCTACCCACGTGGCAACAATGTACCACGTGGAAAGGGACATGGAGATCGTGGCAACAAGATGCAAAAGGAAAGAGTTGACAACGAACCATGTTATAGGCGTGGATTCATTGGGCATTGGTACAAGAACTGCCAAGCAAACAACAGAGTAGCAGCCAATTACAAGAGGTATAGAGAGTCTAAAGAACAAGAGGCTCACTATATGGAAGAAGGAGGTCATGACCTAGACGTCAACTTTACAATTGCAGACTTCAATGGCAAAGAGGAACTTGCTAAGTCAATGGATGCTCTCAATCTTGACTGATTTGCATTATTCATTTTATTTTCCAAAGACAATTGTGAAGGCATAATGCCTCATTTTTAATTAGACAACTACTTGATCTTAAAGTTTATTTCAATAATGGTTTGATAAATTAGATTTCTGAACAAGACCTTGATTGGATTATCTTTGGCTTACTAATAAATTTCTGATTTTATTCTGAAGCATTGAATTTATTCGATTTTATTTACTACATGCATGGTTCAAAATAGCACTATAAAGATGTAAAGCAATACATCTAGATAAAGGAAAAATTATTAGAATGAAAAGAATACCATTCTACGCAAATAGAAATACTCTAAAGAATATGAGTTATATTTTCTAAATACCTCCCATTTTTTGTAGGAATGAATGGGGTAGAACTTGAGTGCTTAGTTGATAGTGGGACTACCCACACAATATTAAGAAATAGGAAATTAATTATTCATTGAATTAATAGCCTATAATCCTCTGTGACTACGATGATTGGATCATCACAAGCAATAAAAGAGGAACTGCCAAATTTTTGCTGCCTAATGGCACAACATTTCAAGTTACAGACGCTTTTATGATAAACACAATGATCGCCCTTTTCACAAGCTTTTAAGATCAAATAAATGAAATACTCCCAACAGTCTCGATTAATTTTCACCGTCAACCTATTGTCCAACAATCCAAGGCATAAATTTCCTTCTTAGTTTCCACTTGTATGTCTGCATTACTAGTTTCTTTATGAGCCATAGATCGAGTTGCGCAAGGTTAAAAGTTGCTACTTTAGAATAGGGTTCTGGTGATTGAACATTTGAACTTGGGATTAATTGTTATCTCGATAAGTAAAAGGTTAATTTTGTAGGATCGACTTGGATCCCCCGGTTTTCACCCTAGATGTAGGGTTCCGAGTAAGCAATTTTTGTGTTGTGATTGGTTTTCTCCCTAGATGTAGGGTTTCGGCTCTAGCAATGCGTCAGTATAGACTTTTAATCTGAAGTTTAGTGTAGACAAATTAAGTTTTAGTGTTTTACACTTTTACCCTATTACATTATTCATTTATCTTCTGATAAAAAAAGAAAAAAAAGAAAATTGGGCTGCACGATACGTCAAATCAAATACTATAAATAGGCTATATTTGAACATTCACTTTCAAATTAGTTCTTAGGATGGCAGACCACCGCGAACGTTGAATGTCACTCATTGGCAACATGTACCTTACACCTCTATCAGCACAACAAAATCTTTTTGTCACTATATCCCACCAAATATCTAGCGTATAAGTTATAACCACATACATATGCACATTTATAGTTTTTTTGGCAGTAGTGCACAGTTTAAAACATGAAACTACAATTCAACGTGAGCAAATCGACTCTGGGATTGAAACGTAAAAAGCAGATCTCTGATGGTCCAAAACCTCGGAGGAAGAGAAGCTTTAAGAAAATGGAACATCTCTCATGCATCCTTTGGAGAAGGTAGCTCGGGCTTGGCTATAGTAACTTTAACCCCTGCTGTTGGGGAGGTGCACATGTCTTCAGGTAAAGGATCTGAGCTCAAGGACCGCACTCCTATGGGTGCCTTAGAATAGGGTTACATTGTTGGAAATATGAATAAATTGGGATGGTCTTTTGACTATGGTAGGAGACCATCCTAGCAGTGTCGAAATTGGTTTCTACATCACTTGAGCTTCATCTCATGGATTCATTTTGTCTGATTAGTCTAGGATTGTCTTAGATTATTCATTCATGGCTCTTTCTATCATTGCCAGGAGTCCGGGTGAGTCATATCTTGTAATATTTCCAACTTTACTTTAATGGACTAGAAACCCCATGCGTTAAAAAAAAAAAAAACTTGAGCAAATCGACTCAAATTCATTTGATATATATATATATATATATATATAGTGAAAGTGCAGACGTCCTTTTTGGAGCCCACCTGTGTATATATATATATATATATATATATATATATAAGATCCTATCTAGAGCAGAGCTCCGTTTTGAAATTAATGTGTGAAGTTCGAGTTTTTTGTCACTTTCTAGCTTTAAGGTAATTATCAATGCCTTAACGATCATCATTTTGGCTGAAAGTTTCCAGAGATGATCTATACACTAGTATCTAAAAACTGAACGGTCGAGATATGGATATGTGACCAAAAATTGACCAAACACTCGAACTTCACACATTAATTTTAAAGCGGAGCTCCGCTCTGGATAGAATCTGTGTACACACACACATATTGTCTAAGCTAGTTGGTTAGGTAGACTTATACTTCTAAGATGACGATGATGATTGGAGAAAGTACCTTGAACACAGCCATGTGAAATATGTGACTCTTAGGTGTTTCTCCGGCCATGTGGCTGTGGCAACCGCACGAAATGGAGTTTGTTTCAAGGGCATCTAGTGTTCAGACTGGATCTGAACGTGTTTGCTAGCTATGAAAAATATGAAGACCTACTAGATTCAAATTTCCAAGATTTTATAGCACAAGAACTTCCTATTGGTTTGTGTGAGGTGCTGCCACATAATCTGAGTCTTGCTTTAGGACACTCCATTTTGCATCGCAATCTGATAGGGAATGGTTCTTATCGTCATCTTACATTGTCCTTTAGACTTAAGATTGAACAAGAATCCATACTTGAGCTTCCTTCTCACCATTGTGAGGTCATAGTCATTGAGAGACTGCCACCTGGGGTATTGCGTATCCATTTGAGCTTCAACATCTCCTTCAGCGTGGTGGTAATTCTTTTTCATCCTAGATACTACCACAACCTGTTGTCCTGAGTATAGCCATATGGCACTGATGTTAATTTTTGGTAATTGGATTATTATTATTATTTTTTTTTCCTTTAATGCAGTGTACGGCAATATAGCTGTCTTTGGAGATACAAATTTGGAATTGCCTTCTTTTCTTTCCAATCGTTCTGCTGTAGAGGTTCACATGGATGTTGGTCATGTACTCTTGCTGGGTCCGAGTAAAGAGTCTACCATCAATTTAGAGCTTCCCCTACATGCACGATATCCAGTAAGTGAAGAACACTAATGAAATTGTAACTGTATCTGGCTTATTTGGGCTACTCATACTTCTGAACTAGGACTTTCATCTAGAATTACACATTTTTGGTAATTGGATTATTATTATTATTTTTTTTTCCGTTAATGCAGTGTACGGCAATATAGCTGTCTTTGGAGATACAAATTTGGAATTGCCTTCTTTTCTTTCCAATCGTTCTGCTGTAGAGGTTCACATGGATGTTGGTCATGTTCTCTTGCTGGGTCCGAGTAAAGAGTCTACCATCAATTTAGAGCTTCCCCTACATGCACGATATCCAGTAAGTGAAGAACACTAATGAAATTGTAACTGTATCTGGCTTATTTGGGCTACTCATACTTCTGAACTAGGACTTTCATTTAGAATTACACATTTATTGTCAGAATAGGAACGTGTGGCCAAGTATATTTCAAAAATAAGATTATTATGAATGACAGCAAATGCATTGAGAGTGGTAAGAAGAATGTTTTCAGTATGAAGGCTGAGTTTGATTAATAAACATGTGCAGATCTAACAATAGCTGTCTATATACATATGCCTCCCTATTGTTATGGTACAATTAAAATATGAATGGACCATCTTTTGTGCTCTGGACTATACCACTGCGTAACATATACGCTTACTCTAGTCCTTACAGCCTCACGTGTATACCATACGCATATTCTAGTCCTTACAGCCTCACGCGTATACTACTACGTAACATATACGTGTATTCTAAAAAAAATAGTCCTTATAGCCATTTACACGATTTATATTGTGACTTCGCTCTCCCTTTCTGTCTCGATCTCCTAGGTTTTCAATTCCACTCTCAATTCTTTGTCTACTTGATTCGATTCTAGGGTCTATTTCTTTTGCTCGCATTTGAATTCAGGAGCGACTCGCTGAAGATGGCAACTCTGTCTCAACCAATGTTGTTTCAGGAGAAGGAAAATCTTGATCTCAATGGTAATCTTTCATTTCCTTCTTCTTTTCATGTTTCAAATTATTCTTCTCACCCTAATTTTGCCCTTGGTTTATTAAATTACTTATTGTTAGAAATTTAATACATAAAGGGTAAAAAGAGAAATGTACAACTCCCTCTTACAGTTAGCAGTAAACCCACGACCACGTTTTGAGGAAGAAAAGAAGTTACTAACTCCCACTCGAACTCAATTTCTTTTTTCCAATAACACTTTCTTCCTTTATTGTATTTAATCTCTCCCGTAGGCATACTTGCTTCACTGCAACACAGGAAGATCGATGAAATTATGACATTAAAGCCGGATCAAAGGAGGTTCTATCAGGTTTAGTTTTTGCCATTTTCGATTCCTCATAATTGATAGTTTTTCTAATTGACAAACTTTTCGAGATACCCAAATTCATGAGGAATGGGTTTATCAACACAGGAGATACCCTACACGTTCTTTGAATCTTCATTCAAGTAAGGTAAGTCGTTCCTTTGATCTTGCGTTCCCAATTAATTTATGCATTCCTATTGTTCTCTCTTCATTAAGGTATGATTTTTTTCGATAAAATTCATTAAGCCATTGATTACTCCAAATCTCTGTGTGTTGTGTTGTGTTTTTTATTTTTTGATTTTTTGATTTTTTTAATTTTTTTTTATAACTGTTCTTACGTGTGACAGTGTCTACGGAACACAAACACCGTTTTTTTTTTCCTTTATGGGTCATAGAAGAATTTTTCTCCTTTGCTTGGTTTTCGTGTTTAGTTGCAGCACCAAGTGCCAGAGTGGAAATCCATCAACGTTGACAATTTGTTTAGGTTTTTCTGTTGTTTTTATTCTATTGGATTGTATTTACATGTTGATTTTGGGTGTCAATTACAATTGGGTATCGCTATGAACAAGCAATCAAGCATCGAGTACATAGACAAATGAAAGGAAAAGGAAAAGGAAAAGGAAACGGAAAAGGAAAAGGAAAAGGAAAATAACAAAAGAGAACACATTTTATAGTTTGCACAGAAGACCAAAACAAATTGGCGTCCAACAATTACCAAAAGGGTCTTTCTAAATGTACCCAGCAAATATCTAAATACACCCAGCACTTAAAATATTATCCTATACTTTCCAACTTTACCCTTGCTTTGATTTACAAACCCAATAACCAGATCTAAGGAATCCGCCATAGTCTCCCAATTATCGAGGCAGCCATCATCCTCATCCTCATCCTCCTCAGTAATATTACCGGAGCAACAGTCAACGCTGGTGCTACTGCTACTGCTGGAGCCGGTGAAAGTCTCTTAATCGTGGCCGCCCAATACACTACTGGTAAAGCTGGACAGACTGTTCGAGTCCAAATCGTTGTCATGGTGGTGGTGCTGGTGGTGGATCGATCCCACGTTCTCTTCTTCTCTAGGCCCTATTTCCCGAGGATAATTCCGCTCTCGGCGACCTTGAACACTGCCGTGCTGTTCCTCCTTGCACTCCTTGTTCTTCACCACCGCACCTAATTCCCATCAAATCAATCAAAATCAAATTCCAAATACCCCCAAAAACTCTGAAAAAGTAACAAAAAGATCCAAAATTTACATGCAATCATATCAACCCTAGAAAAATCAACAGATCGATTCCATACCAGAAGATGACATTTAAGTTTGGATCGAGCATATGTTTGCTGGGTTTGAATGGTGCTTGCAGCCTAGAAGTTTGCTGGGTGTATTTTACTTAAGGGTAAATTTGGAAAATTAAACATAATATTCTAGGGCTGGGTATATTAAGATATTTGCTAGGTACATTTAGAAACACGCTTACCACAAATGAAACTTATCTCATGGTTTTGGTATGCATGCAATTTTCATTTTGAATATTTTTTCTCTTATTTAATATTTTAGAATTTACAGTTCTTATCCAATCCCACTCAGGTATGCAATTAAATTGTAGTCCTGGTGTCTTATATTTGATGGCTTTGTTTAACTAAGTTCTCTTTAGTTAAAGAGTGAAGAAAATAGAGTGGGATGGATAAACTTATCTCATCCTTTTGTTAGTACCTTTTTCTATATTGATTAATTGTTTTCCAAGTTCTTTGTACCATCATGGTCTAATCGATCTTTACTCATTTTTGTTCACAAAATTTTCAATTTTAATAGGCTAATTGTTGAAATGAAGCGAAGAACAATTCATTGAATCTCAAAACTCTTTGACAGAAGTAGTTATTTCCTCTTTCTTCTTCCTTCTCTCTTCATCTTATGTAGGTAAGGAAGTTAGTTGTAAAGTGATTCTCTAAGGTAAATTCATTGCTTGATTTTGATGTCTGCTCGAGGAAAAAGTAGTGCCATAACCTACAATGAAGGGAAAATGCAGGCTGCCTTTTCTTTGGCAACTTGCATGATTGCATAAAAATCTTAGTCCTTTCACTGTTTGATTGTAGATTAACATAGCCTTCATCAAGTCGATTAAAATAACAACTTATAACTCTCAAGGTCAGTAAAGTTCTGATATATTTCTATAAAAAATTAAACTCTTTTGTGATTATTTCAGATTGAGTTTCTCATAGAAAGAAGATCATGGAAGAAGACACAAAAAAGGAACCAAATGAAAGTGTGAGAAAAAACCCAAATAGAATATAAGAAGGTGGAAGATAGGGCATTATACTGAGGATGAGCAAGGTTTAAGAAGATGGAAAAGGAAAAGCTGGCAGAAAAATAAAGAAAATAATTTGTTATAAAAACTAATTGTAATAAACATTGTGCACAATTTGCCATGTGTTTTAGGGAATCAGAAATTGAGAGGGATTTGCTGTATATTCTCATTGATAATAGGGGCCTCTTTATATAAAGGATTACAATGCATAGAATCTCAATCATACAAGGAAAGTAATCGTACATTGAATAGGAATCTAGATCCTTCTAATTTAACCATATTACCACTAGGTCAAGTAACCTAGAGTTTGGGCCAAACACAAATTAGGGTTTACTTGAACACTCCCCCTTGTGTTGCCCAAACGTGGTGCTTCTCTTGTTGCCTCACTAAAAACCTTGCCGAGTAACAAAAACCCAGTGGGACAAAAATAACTTCGGTCGAAGGGGAAAAAGAGCACAACACACCCTTCACTTTTTGAGGTGAACATGTAGACATCTCCCCCTGATGTCTGCGCCTCCCCCTGATGACTACGATCATGGGAGTTCAGATAATTTCCGCAAGCCAATTCTTGCCACATGTTTCTCGAACGTGCATTTGGGCAATAACTTAAAACAAGTCTGCCACATTGTCCTCATATCAAACCTAGTTCACTTTGATCTTAAGGAGCTTCTGTTGCTGATTGTAGAGGAATTTAGGCGATATGTGCTTGGTGTTGTCGTCTTTGATGTAGCCTTGCTTCATTTGTTCAATGCAAGCAGCATTATCCTCATAAATGCTTGTCGGTTCATCTGTGGTAGACTTCAAACCACAATTGCTTCGAACATGCGTAACTATGGACCTAAGCCATATACATTCACGAACTAATTCGTGAAGAGCAATAATCTTCGCATGATTCGAAGAGGTAGCGACTAATTCTGCTTTGTAGACCTCAAAGATATCGTGGTCTTTCCCATGGTTAAAACATAACCAGTTTGGGAGCGACCTTTGTGTGGGTCAGAGAGGTACCTAGCATCAACAAAACCTTCCAAAACACTTATATCATTTTGGGATGGGGAGAGGGAACGCAGTTCGTCATATGTGGCGTCCCTGACACTAGATGGGTCCAAATCCAACTTCTCTCTGTAGGGATAGAACAAGCCCATATCAATCGTACCACTTAGGTATCGAAAGATATCTTTAACACCAGTCCAATGGTGTCATGTTGGCGCAGAACTATATCTAGCTAGCAAGTTCACAGCGAGTGAGATATCCAGTCTTGCGCATTGTGCTAAGTACAATAATGCGTCTATTGCACTTAGGTAGGGCACTTCTGCCTCTAGCACTTCTTTGTCGTCATCTTTTGGATAGAATAGATCTTTCTTTAGATCAAGACTACGGACGACCATTGGGATGCTTGAAGGCTTAATCTTGTCAGTGTTGAAATGCCTAAGCATCTTTTGGGTATAAGTTGATTGATGAATCAGGATACCATCTCTACGATGCTCAAGTTCTAAACCGAGGCAAAACCGTGTTTTCCCAAGATCTTTCATCTCAAACTAGAATTTCAAGTGTTCAACGGTTTCCCTTAACTCTTTAATGGTGCCAATTATGTTCATGTCATCAACATAAACCGCTACTATTGCAAATTCGGAACTTGTCCTTTTTATGAACACACATGGGCATAGTTCATTGTTAACATATCCCTTACCAATCAAGTAGTCACTTAGACGGTTATACCACATCCGTCTGGATTATTTCAATCCATATAGTGAGCGTTTCAATCTAATTGCAAACACGCTCAGTGGTTTAGAGCAACTTGATTTGGGTAACTGAAGTCCATCTGGGACCTTCATGTATATTTCAGTTTCTAGATCCCCATATAGATACGCTGTAACCACATCCATTAGCTGCATGTTCAGTTTTTTAGAAACTACCAAACTGACAAGGTAGCGGAACGTAATGACTTCCATTACGGGAGAATAGATCTCCTAGTAGTCGATTCCAGGGCATTGTGAGAAGCCTTGCGCCACAAGGCGAGCTTTGTACCTTACAATCTCGTTTTTCTCATTACGCTTTCTAACAAATACCCATTTGTGACCAACTGGTTTGGTGTTGGGTGGTATTGGTACAACATTGCCAAATACCTTTCTTTTCGCTATAGAATCAAGTTCTGCCTGGATTGCATATTTCCATTTTGGCCAATCAGCTCTACGTTGGCATTCATCAACGGAGCGTGGTTCGATGTCATCGGTCTCAATAATCTCACGCGCCACTAAATACGCGAATACATCATCAATGATGATGAAGTTTATTTCCCACATCTCATGTACACTATTGTAATTTACAGAGATCTCTATGTTATCAGGGATATGGTCTACCGCGCTTCCTTGCAGGACCTGCAGCCATAGACGCCATATCATTGCCATTCTAGGTAATGGCGCCATCTCCTAGTGTCACAGGAGTGTCGTTATGTTTATTATTTGGGACATCAATCCTTGCAGGCACGTTTGCAGCAGGTATGTGTGATCTTGTCACTTTGGCAACATCAGAAAATGCATCAGGTAGAGTGTCTGCTACGTTCTGGAGCTTGATTATTCTTCGCACTTCAAGTTCGGATTGTACGGTACGGGGATCGAGATGAGACATAGTGGGGACAGACCAAGACAATTCCTGTCATTCTTGTTGAACATATGTGTTCTTATCTCCCCCTAACGATGGGAAGACTGTCTCATCAAAGTGACAATCCGTAAATCTAGCGGTAAAGAGATAGCCTGTCAAGGGTTCAAGATAGCGGACGATAGTTAGAGATTCATATCCAAAATAAATGCCCATTCGTCGTTGTGGACCATCTTAGTACGTTGTAAAGGCGTAATAGGCACATAAGTGGCACACCCAAAAATGCATAAGTGCGAGATATCAGGCTCGTACCCAGTCACTAGCTGTAACACAGAGTAGGATTGGGTTGCAGTGGGTCATAGATAAATTAGCGTCGCTGCATGCAATATTGCATATCTCCAAGCAGAAACAGGGAGATTGGTGCGTATAACCAATGTCCGTGCTATCATTTGTAGTCATTTGATAGTGGCTTCTTCGAGACCATTTTGGGTATGAACATGTGAAACTGGATGCTCTGCATCAATCCCCAGTGACATGCAATAGTCATCGAACGTTTTCGATGTAAACTCCCCAGCATTATCAAGTCGAATCGACTTAATGGGATGGTCGGGGTAGTGAGCCCGTAGCCGGATAATCTGGGCGAGGAGTTTAGCATAAGCAGCATTTTGAGTGGACAGTAGTGCGACATATGACCAGCGTGTCGACGCATCAACAAATACCATAAAGTATTTAAAAGGTCCGCATGATGGTTGAATTGGTCCACAGATATCCCCTTGGATTCTCTGTAAGAACGGCATGAGTATTTTGGGATCCTTTGTGTAGAACGATCTCGGTCCTAATTTCCCAATGGAACATGCTTTGCAAAATGAGCGAGGGGCCTTAGAAGCAACCAATGAGAATTTTGGTTGGGCCGGAGCGTCTAAAGCGCTATTAGATGCAAAATGTGTGACTACATCTCCCATTATGGCGTTAGAGCCATGGAAATTGGTGTGTGTGGCGTCATGGCCACTAGGAGGGGAAACCATGGTGTCATGCTCATGGTTGGTGCCATTGATGGCGTCATCACATGGGACTTGGGCAACCCTATGGCGCCCCAAGACGGTTGCAGCGCCAGATGCTGCAATTGTTGCGGTCTTGATAAGTCCATGAATCAATTTTCGATTCTTGCTTCTTCTCACTCTGAAGAATGGATGTCCGTGTGAAGTCTTTAGTATACGGAGCATCATATCACGACCAAGATGCTCTAGTCTGTCATGCCAAAGCCAATTTGTGTCTGAATCCAAGAGATATTCTCTTATGACATTATTGGATTCAATTGGTCGAATTGTAGTGACATAAAGTCCACTAGATTGACACATAAGCTTCTCTAAGATGTGCTTCCATCCACAATCATTAGAGGTAAACTCTTTTCCTTTCTCATTTTGTGTTTCCGCATGAAATCCGTTGGCTCTTATATCTTTAAAGCTCAATAAGGTTCGATTTTCCTTAGGAGCGTAGAGAGCTTCAGTGACTTTAATCAAGGTGCCATTTAACAATAGGAATTGGGCCATTCCATATCCTTGAACTAAACCTGATGGCCTAGCCATCGTAGTCACAGAGGAATATGTAGGCAACATCTCTAAGATTAATTAATTGCCTACGTCGTAGAATGGTGTGCGTAGTCGCACTATCCGCAAGACATTGTAGTTCATCAATTCCTAAAAGAAAAGCTCGTAATTAAAAAGGAGTCATAAAGAAAATCACTCAAATTTATTAATAAGCCAAACAGAATTACATCATCGTTTCTTTAACCAAAAAGAATCTAATCCAATAAACTAGCTAATGCAAAACAATGGTAGTCGTCTAACTCCTTTTGGTAATTTCAATGCAAATGTGACCAGGTGAGTAGAGAGATGTCGGTGGAGCAAAGCTCGCTTAAGTACCACTTATCTCAAAACCTTCCTAGACATCACACTTACATTGAGTACGCCTCTTTGAAGAAAGACTAATACCATTGGCATCTACTATAATAATATGGCAATTGCCTACATCTCTTGGAAAATAAAAAGACTTAATCAAAATCGCCAGTTTCTGGGTCTTGATCCTTGTAGTCATCTACCCTTAGATCGAGATCGCCATCTTGATCTTCTTGTTCCATGTAATTCGCCTCCCTTGCTTCATGATACATCTTGTATGCGTTTGCAACGTTCTGGGATGCTTTACACGCCCTTGCCCAATGTCCAAGTAGTCCACATCTGAGACAAGCATCATTATGATCAGGTTCCCTTGATCGAGGTGCTTTGGGAATGCTATGAGGATGGTTATTTCCTTTGGTGGCGTCACCACCATAACCGGAGGCTTGGCCTCTCTCTCTCTTCACACGTTTACCTCCACGGTTCCGTGCACGCCTATCTTGGCTGTTTCCTTCCTCTTTAGGGCCAGAAAATGGACCAGAACGTCCAGAATTATCCTTATTCTTAGGGTTTCGCTTCTTGCGTCCTCCCTTGGAGGTGCGACTATAATTAGACTCCGGATTTGACTTGGTTCCCACGGGTCTAGAGTTATAGTTCTTCACAAGTATGTTGTCGTGCTTTTCAGCTACGTTCATGGCACCAATTAGCTCATGAAATCTTGTGATCCGTCTTGCATTGACATCAATATGATAGTTTTTAGCTATCATCAATGTAGAGATGGGGAAGGTGGAGAGAGTCTTCTCGATCAACATCGTATCAGTGATTTTCTGTCCACAGAATTCCATCATAGACTTGATATGAAGTGCTTCTGAATTGTAGTCAAGTATAGACTTGAAATCACAGAAGCGGAGGCTATGCCATCTCACTTCTAAGTCTGGAAGCAGGGAATCACGGACGTTGCCAAAACGCTGCTTGAGTTCTACCCATAGTTTTCCTGGGTCTTCCTCATTGAGGTACTCATTCTGGAGCGTGTCATTCATGTGCCTTGTCATGAGAATGATGGCTTTAGCTTCATTCGCCTCTCTCTTAGCTCTATTTACTTCAAAGGTAGCAGCTTGTTGAGGAGTAAGCACGTCCTGACTTGGCTCTTGGATTGTACTCAGGATCCCATCAGCCTTAAGATGCTGGTGCACATCACGGACCCACTTGTGGTATCCTGCTCTTGTTGTCTCTAGTGGAGTGAAGCTCAACTTGTTTAGGTTACTCATCCTGAAAAACAACATGAAAATAGGGTTAGTTTCGGAGTGAAAAAGGCTACCACAAAAAATTATAAAATTTCTGAGCGTAGTCGCTTCCAAGAAAATCGATTCCAAGAGGGGTTTTGGATTTAGATCGAAACAATGATGTATGTGGTCGATCGTTTTTCTTCTCAACAAACTTTAGGTTTGGAGGACTCTACAAGCTCTAAGCTTGGAGTGAACACGAACCCTCACAGTTCTGCTATTGGTCTCCCCTATGAAGAAGAAAGGGGGGTAGAAGAAGGGATGTTGGAAGTCCTTGAGAAAAGAAGAGAAAAGTAATAAAAACTTCAAAAACGGGAACTTTTGATGTGCTCATATTTTCCTATATTTCTTTGCCTCTCTTAATCTTGGTTTTTATGTTTAGTTTTCCTTATTTATGATTCATTTACAACTTCTAGTGTTTTTGTAGGTTTGTTCCATAGAAAGAAGAAAAGAAGCCAAAATGAGCTAAGTAGGATTGAAAGGCAATGTGCAATCTGACACTGGGAATCTGTCTGTGCAGAACATTCAACTTTACCGAATTACTGGGAGTTACCCAGATCGAATCAGATAATGAACCTTATATCATTGGAAAGCTACTGATGTCTACTTTCTGTAAAATTTTACGGATCTCAATTTCGATACTTCTGGAGAAAGTTATGATTATTTGAGTGAACATAGGTGGGACAGGAAATATGCTCGAGAATTTACAACCATTCGTGGAGAACTCAAGTTCGTACAAAATCATCAATCCTAATGTTTCAAGGAAGTTAATTCAGATGAGGATTCAATGATGAACTTATTCCTACTTGTACAAGAGATATTTCAAGGTTTTCCCATTCCAAATGAAGAAAGGAATCTAAACCCAAGTTTTACAAGGAAACATGAAGCCGAAGATGAGCAAAAATCTTCCCTATATAAGGGAGCACGAATTTCATATGAGGAGAGAGTCTTGGAGCACAATGTAGAGGCCTAAGGAGCAGAGATGACTCATCCATCTTCCTCTTCTTTTCCCCTTCCATTCTTTTTATGTTTTTTCTATGTTTTATTTAGTTATATTTTGCTAAACCTTTTTCTAGGGTTAAGATGATGCCCTATCATAATTGTTTATGTACTTTGATGATTTGTTGATGGATTTATAGTTTCTTTATGATGAATTCTTAGTCACTATTTGAATTGATGCTTTATGTTTAAGTTCTTTGAGTGATCACCTTAGGACTTCGCATCTAGTAATTAGGAGATGAATTTGAGGCGTACCTGCAATATAATTCAGATTAGCTTCTTGTGATTAAGAGTTGTGAATTACATTATTGTCGTACCTGAAGTAATGGTTTGCATGATTCTCTTGTTTTCTAGTACGTAATGAGTCCTAAGTGTTAAATTTATGCCGTACCTAGATAAACTGCGTGTTAGGATATACGACTTCTGCCGTACCTGGAGAGAATCATACACTTAGGTTGCGTTTGTTTACCCGGATATAGAGGATGGATTTGATTAATTATCTCCAATCTGATTAGAATTTGTGTTTGGACGTATGCATAACGTCCAGGCAGATAACTTATGTCCAATCTGACCTTGATATCAAATCCAGTTGAAAAGGTCTGATATCACTTATCCAATTGAAGCCACGCACTCCAACCGCTGCAAGATTCTCATTAAAAAGCAAAACACAATTAATTGTGTCAAACAAATGCGCTCAATAGAACGCGTGCTCCAGACAGCCTTTCATATCATCTTCAACCTTCAACTATAACCCTCCTCTGTCTCATCATAGCCTCTCCTCATTTTTCTCCATTTTTTTTTCTTCCACTATTTTTGTCTCATCACAGCCTCTTATCAACTTCATCTATTTTTTTCTTCTTCTATTTTACTTATCTGCCGACTTTTCAATTTCGCCGACATGGAGTTGGTGCTCTGCATCACAATGATATCGCCGGAATGGTAGAATATGTGCCGCCGGTGAACATAGATTTTGCCCCAAAGCATGGACTATTCTGGAGCTTACCCCTTCAACAGAAGATTGACGAAGATCATCTGCAGCTTCATCCAATTTATTTTATTGATTTTGTTCAAATATCTTAGTCCAGTCATGTTGTTATCTATTTCTTCAAACAATAGATAAGAATAGTAAATCCGAATCCTAAACCAATCCAATCCGGATATAATTGCCAATCTAATCTAGTCAACTCTGCCAAACGCAGCCTTAAGGAAAACTATGGTCTAAGTGCCGTACCAGGACTTAGATACGGGAATTGTCATCAAAAGAAATAAAAGAATTTGTTAATTGAATCAAAACATAAATAGGATTGGTAGTGGTTGATTTCGAAACCCTAGGTTTTATCATCTTTGCTTTTCAACTTATAAACTTTATTTTGTTTGTTTGTTTGTTTCACATTATTTCTTTATTCAAAAAATCTAAAAACAATATCTTCTTTATCTTAATTGTTTATGTGATTTTGTGTTTGGATTAATTGAGTTAGGGTTTAAATTGATTATCAATCCTCAGTTGGAACGACCTCGTACTTGCACACTATACTAACGACGATTTGTGCGCTTGCGAGTTTTAATTAAAATTTCACAACAAGTTTTTCGCGCCGTTGCTGGGGATCGATGATTGATTTTGAATCTAACTTGATTACCAATTTGATTTTATATTTTGTTTATTTAGTTTCTACAATTTTTTGGTTTTAAATTTGCTAAATATTTATCTTTATGTGTTTCAGGTTTTGTACCTTCTTTTTTATATAGATTTTGGACACTTTCCTGGAAGTTTTAATAGCCTTACTTCATATCACCAGAAAGCTACATGAGTCTAGCTTCCAACGCACTAAGCAGATCATCATTCGGAGTTGTAGCTAAGAGATATTTGAGAAATACCGAATAGTGCTCAATCTGCGCGAAACTTTTAGAAGGGATGTGATGTTGGAAGTCCCCGAGAAAATAAGAGAAAAGTAATAAAAACTTCAAAAACTGGAAATTTTAGAAAAGTTAACCTTGAAAAGTTGCTGGAAATCTTGACCTGAAAATTGGACGGAAAAAGTCGCCTGAAAAAGGTTGACCGGTTGTTGACCGGAGGGTTGACCGAGGTGCTGACGTGGCAGCTGATGCTGAAGTAGCGCTGGGTTCGCTGCTGACGTGGCTCGAGTTCGGGGCTGACGTCAGTGAGCTTTGGGCCTATCTCTTATGCTCTGGACCTTGGGTTTCTTTTTGTTTCTGGGCTGAGGGAGACTTGTTCGCTTCTGGGCAGAGCTACTTCAGTATTTTCTGGGCTGAGGCTGCGCAGGTCTAGCTAATGCAGGGGCTGAAGATGCAAGCGGCGGTTCGGAGGTGCAACGCTTCTGGTGGCCAGTCTGGACGTCTTTTGGACGGTTACTGGAATAATTTTTCCGGTTCCGTGGATCTGGGGTCAAAGTGCTTCTGGTGGTGGAGTTTGGATGTCAGATGCGGAGGTGAAAGCTTTGAACCGGTTGGAGGAAAAACTATCACTTACGGAGGCCGGTTTGGGTCTTTGCCGACCTGTTCTGAAGGTGGCGCCGCCGGTTCTGGACTCTTAGAGTTGAGATATTCAACATGGGCAGCGGTGGTATCTAGGATTTGAAGGCTACGAATTTAGGGTTCCAGGGTTAGGGCTTCGTGTTGATAACGGGTATTAGGGAATCAGAAATTGAGAGGAATTTGCTGTATATTCTCATTGATAATAGGGGCCTCTTTATATAGAGGATTACAATGCGTAGAATCTCAATCATACAAGGAAAGTAATCGTACATTGAATAGGAATATAGATCCTTCTAATTTAACCCTATTACCACTAGGTCAAGTAACCTAAAGTTTGGGCCAAACACAAATTAGGGTTTACTTGAACACTACGTTATATTTTCTATTGTTGATGATTTATATATAAACCTCACTTTCATGTACTTACCCTATTTGTTAGTCTTAAATTCTTGATTCTTGTAAAGTTTGATATGTTAATTCGTTAAGTTTTTATGAATAATTTTCATCAATCTCAGCTAGCCGAGGTCCATCAAACAAGTGGACATTTGCCATATCTCAACATAATCCCACACATATAGGCAATCGAGTAGAAAGTTGGCCGACAAATAAAGCCTTTAGAATAGGATTCCCTATTTTAAGGAAGAGAGAGACTTCTGTACGGCACCGGCATCACGTGGCAGTGTGGCGGCCCAATCAATGCCCAGGCAGGGGGTATTTTAGGTATTTCACATTAAAAATTAGGGGCAGTTTCGGAAAAGAGGAAAAAATTTCTTTCTTCTGATTAGAGGGTCGCACTGCCACGTGGTGCGGGTGCCCCTAAATAAGAATTTATCTTAACGAAGTGAAAAAAATGACAGTATTAATGATAAAAAAAAAATTAAGAAAATAGAAGTTAATATGGCATTTCCCATTAGACATCTATCTTTGGTGTGGAATAACACTGGTGCAAAAGAAAAAAAGAAAAAAAAGTTTTTTTTGTTTTGTTCGTCTTATAAAAAACCAACATAACTTGCCTTACTGTGACAACTATAATTGTTGTGATTTCTCAAAAATAGAGAAATGATATTTTGCAACACATAATGTATTTTAAAGACATAAGTCGCATGCGAGAGCGCGGCCCTTCCGCACTCGTGTACGCTCGTATATATATAATTCGTCCAAAAAGAATTACACACACACACATATATATAAAGATATTTGATATAGAATTATTACGACACACACACACACACACACACATATATATATATATATTATCATCGTAATTCTAACCCAAAAAAGTCAAAAATGATAAATAGGACTACTAAGTCCTATTGAGGCTCTATATCATTGCCCAATTATAAATAGGACAACTAAGTCCTGCATGCGAATCAATTATAATGCTAGGATTATCACTCTGTCAGTCTGTCATACTAAACAATAAACCTAGAGCAGAACCTATCTACTTAGCTATAAGCCTATAAGTGATGGGATTTATGAGAATAGTGGTTTCTGATGAAGTACTGGGAACGTTTATCCCTATTATAGTATGCTGGTTGTACGCCGTCCTCATTTCATCTATGGAAAAATCATTTCCAAAATACAAAATTCAAAGCATAGAGAGTTTTTAACATTTTTATGATAAGGAAAACTTATTTATTCTTGGCCTAGCATCATTGAATACCAAATTAATTGAAAAACAACATTAACTTTCAATTAATTGACTCATTAATTATTGATTGTTTTGAGTAATATTGTTATCGGTAAATTCGGTATGTGGAAAAGTAGAAGTTGACTCATCATGCTAATATAGGGGAAAGTAAGCTGATGTGGATGCCTAATCATTAGCCCGCAATTAACAAAAACTTTCGTCTGAATTAAATTCGAAATACGTTATGATTTTTGAACTTAAAAGTAATTAACTCTTATTTTTACAGGCTAAAGCGTTAAACAAATAAACAAAATCTCCCCAATCAGGTTTAATAAAAGGGTCTTTCTAAATGTACCCGGCAAATTTATATATAGACCCAGCAAATTTATTTGTTTATAAATATTTTTAATTAAACCACCTAATTTCCCAAACTGCCCTTATCTTATACCCAACAAAGAAACAAAGGCCACGTTTGGCACACCTAATTGGAACAAATTGGCATCGATGACTGACTTGGATTAGATTGGAAATAGCTTGACACTGCATAACTAGCGGGAATAGTATCTTCAAGTCAAAAATCTATTCTTGCTTGCAGCTCTTCCATAAGCTACGGAGCTTCCAAGAATTGATTGCATAGCAGATGTTGCAACCATTCTGGTTACAAGGAAAATAAGCTAGCTTTGTTTGAAGTTGAAGATGTAGAATTAATGTGTACGTCGGTTTCTGAGTGTGGAAGTTGCATGCATGGAGTGACTTATATACTACTTTAGACCCACTTAAGGCAGCAGATCTCAATGGTTCATATTTTATCACCCCATCATGGGTTTGGTATCATAGTGCACAGTATGATCAACCTTGGTGGTGGCTTTCATTCTTCCTACTTAGCTAGTAAAGAATCTATAGATTAACATTTGTTGTTGATTTCAAGAAAAGAAAGAAAGGAAGAAAAAGATCTACGTTTGTTCTTTTTCATCTCTTTCTTCATGTAAATTAATTTGTGATTTGTTAAAGGAAAAACATATTGTGTGCCTTCGTCAAAGTGATTGATGGAGAGGGAATCAAGCAATTACCAATTAACATCAATCAACATGGATTACGGATCAATCAGTAGTTAATGTCATCATTGTAATTGTTCTTTCCATTGTAACTCTCTCCCCGTATAAAGGGGTTATGAAATGAAATGAGTAGACCAATTCCAATTCTATTTTTACTTTTACACGTTATCAGCAAGCTCAGAGTAAATAAGCCAAGAAAAAAAACCCTAGAAGAGAAAAAAAATCTCTCTTCCTTTTCTTTCTGCCGCAACCCAAAAAAAAAAAAAAAAAAAAAAAAAAAATTTCTTCTCCGGCCAAGCACCAGCCTAGCATCACCCTGCCTCCTCCCCTGCGCGGCCTCACCTGCATCCTGCATCTTGCAGCAGACCCGCGCCCCAACATTCATCCGCAGCTATTCTTCTTCTTCCCTACCCAGACCAGCCTCCAGTCAGCCCTCGCCGCCTGACAGTAGCTCCGCGCCCCGAGCCTGCAGCACGACCCACGCTGCTGCTGCATCCCACAGCCAAGAGCAAATTGCTCTCGGCACCCAACACATTGATCTAGACAGCCACAGCCCGGTCTCAACTCACCGGCGGCGCCTCCACTCATCTCGTCGCTGCAGTGCGCTCTCTCCGGCCTCGACCCCAATCACCGGCCCGGCCTCGTCCAAACCAACCTCCATCTTCCTCTGTCGTGTGTCCCGCTCCCAGCCAAGCACAGACGAATCCCAGCGACCTCCATCTCTTTATTTACAGCGACCTGCTACGTCCGGCTCTAGCCCAGAAGTAGGACAGAAAGCCAGAACGAAGAAGACGCGAGGAAGAAGAAGATAAAAAAAAAAAAAAGGAGAAGAGAAAAAGAAAAAATAAAGAAAAAAAGTGACCCGGGCCAAAGAAAAGGCCCTCGGCCAGAGAAAAAAAAAGGGAGAAAAGAAAAAAAGAACCAGGACCCGGCCCAAGAACAAAAAAAAAGTGGGGTAGTTGAAAAAAAAAAAACCTGCAGGCCCAGAAAAGAAAAAATTGTGAGGCCCAGCAACAAAAAAAAAAAACAGGCCCTGCAACTCAACAAATCAGCAGGCCCAGCAGAATCCGAAAAAAAAAAAAAAACATCGCTACGCACGCCTGCATCAACACGCGCGTGCGTTAGGATTTTTTTTCTCGAAACCAAGTATGTTCTCTTTTATTTTCATACTATGGTATATTTAATTATTTATAATTAGAATTTTTTTTATTTTTTTTATTTTTGAGCATGCTATTTTATTGCTTGTTATATATGTGATATATATTCGTGGAATCTAAAGCATGTGAATTTTATTATATTTTCTATTTTTAAGCATGCTTTATACCTTATTGTTTATACATTTATTATATTTTGTTATTAAGCATGTTTAATTAGATAATTTTGATCATTTTAAGCATGCCTTGTTTTTATGTTTTATATAATTACCTTTAAGCATGATTATATATGGTTTATTTTTGAAATTTTAAGCATGTTTTTATTTTTATTTACGCTTATATAAATTATGCCTACCCATGCTTTGTATTATGCTATTGTTTATATTTTATTTTACGCATGCTATATTATTGCTATTATTATGTGTAGTATATAATTTGTTGTATATTTGTGAAATTTGAGCATGCCATGTAGATTATTTTTATATGCTATATTTAAATGTGCTATGATGCAACATATCAATACCGTTTGGCCATGATAATGAAAATTCATGCGCATTATACACACACTGTGATAAAGTATTTTCACATAGCATCGAAAAAAAATGTGACCATTACGAATCTTGGTCTTGAAATCTAATTCATACGTTTGGAAAATAATTCATGTGGATGTCTTTATGACTGCGTAATTTATTTTTTCTCTCTTGTTTATGTAGATGGCTGATCCAACTCGACCTGAGTTTGACATTTTGGACTTAGACGGACTTGAGTACCACCGTTGGGTTTCCGATGTAGAAACTGCCTTTGTAGCAAGAGACTACATTGCCACCATCAAAACTCCCACTGACCCCAAAGACGATGGACCGTCTGACAAGGTGAAAGCAAATGCCTTAATGTTTTTGAGGCGACATATTGATCTTAGCCTACGCTGGGAATACCTGCAGTTGAAGACACCCAAAGAACTGTGGGATGCCCTTAAGGGACGTTTTGGGAACATTCATGACACCTTGCTCCCAGAACTGACCGTTCAGTGGAATGAAATCCGCTTGCTTGACTACAAAAGGGTCAATGACTTCAACAAGGACATGTTGCGCCTAAAGGCACGTCTAAATTTCTGTGGAAGGGAAATCACAGAAGATGATATGATCCAGAAGACTCTTTCCACTTTTCCTACTTCAGCAATCATATTAACGAACCAGTATAGGCTGGAGTATGATAACAAAAGAATCACAACCTTCAACAAGTTGATCAACCTACTACAAGTGGCTGAGTGGCATAATGAGGTTCTGTTAAACAACAATGCGAGGCCTGTTGGAACAAAGAAAATTCTTGAGGATAATTATGGCAAAATAAACGGTGGAAAGAACCCCAATGCAAAGGGGATTGGACGTGCTGATCCCTACCCACGTGGCAACAATGCACCACGTGGCAAGGGACATGGGGGTCATGATATGGGCCGTGGAGGGCCTCCCAATGTATGGCGCAGAGATGGTGGCGCTGGCCCTAGTGGTCATGGAAACAAGGTGCAAAGGGCACCTAAGAACCCTTCAGTCAAACATAATAGAGTTGGCAATGAACCATGCTATAGGTGTGGAGTCATTGGGCATTGGTACAAGAACTGCCAAGCAAGCAACAGAGTAGCAGCCAATTACAAGAGGTATAGGGAGTCTAAAGAACAAGAGGCTCACTATATGGAAGAAGGAGGCCATGACCCAGACGTCAACCTCACAATTGCAGACTTTAATGGCAACAAGGAACTTGCTCAGTCAACCGATGCCCCAGATTTTGAATGATCTGCTTTATTTACTTTATTTTCCAAAAACAGTTGTGAAGGCATAATGCCTCATTCTTAATTAGACTATTACTTGGTCTTAAAGTTTATTTCAATAATGGTTTGATGAATTTGAACAAGACCTTGATTTGATTATCGTTGGCTCATTAATAAATTTTGAATTTTATTCTTAAGCACTGAATTTATTCAAATTTATTTACTACACATATTTACATGGTTCGAAATTACAATATAAAGATGTAAAGCAATACATCTAGAGAAAAATTATTATTAGAATGAAAAGATTATCATTCTACTAAAATACAAATACTCTAAAGAATCTGAGATATATTTAAAGTCAAAGACGCTCAGTATGCACCAAGAGCTAATCGAACCTTGTTAATGTTTCAAAGCAATTTGTGCCAACGGTTATCATGTAAAAACACACCGTGAGAATGGAACTGAATACCTTGATATTACATCTAATGACTGTGGAAGGAAACATATCTTAGAGAAACTTATGAGTCAATTTAGTGGACTGTACCTCACTACGATTCGGATAATTGAATCCTATACTGTTACCAACAATGAAATGTGGGACACTGACTCATACAGGCTTTTGCATGACCGCCTATGGCACCGAGGTCGTGACATGATGATCCGTATTTTTCAAGAACTCACACGGACATCCCTTCTTTCGAGTGAAAAATGGGAGAAAAATCCGCCACGCTGCAAGGTGTCGGTTCTAGGATTGCTCAAATGCAGTCATTGTTTCTGAAGTACCAGAAGCACTACCTCCCTCCCATTATGCCTCATTGACTATTTCAAAGGCCCATCACTCGTTTTGCAAAGCCTGCTCTTTAGCAAAAACAGGATCGAGACCTTCCTATGCTAAAATACAAAACAAAACATTCCATTCTTACGAAGGATACAAAGAGATGTCTGTGGACCTATCCATCCAGAATGCGGACCATTCAAGTACTTTATGGTTCTGGTGGATGCTTCGACAATCTGGTCACATGTCGTTTTATTGTCCACAAGAAATGCTGCAATACTCCTAGCACAGATTATACGTTTAAGGGCTCACCACCCTGATCACCCTATCAAGTCTATAAGGCTTGATAATGCTGGAGATTTTACATCAAAAGCATTTGATGATTATTGCATATCTATTTGGATCGATGTAGAGCATCCTGTACCCCATGTGCATACACAAAATGGTCTCGCAGAAGCCACCATCAAAAGGCTACAGATGGTGGCTAGGGCATTGGTTATGCGCACCAACCTGCCTATATCTGCATGGGGTTATGCAATATTGCACGCAGCTTTACTTATTCGTTTCAGACCCACAGCTAGCCAACCATTTTCTGCGTACCAGTTGGTAACTGGATATGAGCCTGACATTTAACACTTACGCATATTTTGTTGCGCAGTATATGTGCCCATTGCGCCCCCACAATGCACTAAACTGGGTCCTCAGAGACGATTAAGTATTTATGTTGGATACGAATCCCCAACAATTATCCGCTATTTGGAAACCTTGACAGGCGATCTGTTTACCGCTAAATTTGCGGAATGTCACTTTGATGAGACAGTCTTCCCGTCATTAGGGGGAGATAGGAAAAAGGATTTTCCAAGGGAACGACAGGAATTGTCGTGGTTTATCCCCACTCTGTCTCATTTTGATCCCCGCACTTCACAAAGTGAAAGTGAAGTGAAAAGAATAATCGATCTTCAGAACGTAGCAGATTCGATGCCTGATACGTTTTCTGATATCGCAAAAGTGACGAGATTACATATACCAGCTGCAAATGTGCCTGCAAGGTTAGAAGTCCCCAACAAGGGGCACGGTGCCGCAGATAGAGGCACTGCAACCGCATTTAGTGGAGGTGTGGTTGAGGCCGTGGCTCCCCAAGGAAGAGGGGGAGGTCATTTGGTTCGATTGACACTCACCCAAGGAAGAAGAGGGTGAGTAAGGCACAAACCAATCATCAATGTATAGAATCCCTCTCATGAGATTATCTCTGATTATAGTTATGTCCATGAATCAATACTGGAGGACGCTCCGATGTTTGAAATGATTCCAGAGAACAAAGAAATCTCAAAGGATTACGAGAGTGCGTATGAGTTGATAGAAAGATCTTCCATACACATTGATGATATATACTGTTGCTCAAGGAATCATAGAGCACGATGATATCGAACCACGCTCTGTTGAAAAATGTCAACAAAGAGCAGATTGGCCTAAATGGAATGAATCAATCCAGGTAGAATTAGATTCTCTGACAAAGAGACAGGTATTTGGTCCGGTAGTGCTAACCCCACCAAGTGTAAAGCCTGTAGGACATAAATGGACATTTGTCAGAAAGCGTAATGAGAAGAATGAAGTCCTAAGGTACAAGGCTCGCCTTGTGGCACAAGTTTTCTCACAACGCCCTGGAATTGACTACGAGGAGACATTCTCTCCCAAAATGGACGTTATAACGTTCCGCTACTTAGTTAGCTTAGTAGTTTCCAAAGGACTGGAAATGCAGCTCATAGATGTGGTTACTGCATATCTCCATGGGGATCTAGATTCAGAGATATATAAGAAAGTGCCTGATGGCCTTACATTACCCAAGCCAAGTGACTCTAAACCACGGAGTGCGTTTGCAACTAGGTTGAAACGCTCACTTTACGGATTAAAACAATCCAGGCGGATGTGGTATACCCGTCTAAGTGACTACTTGATTGGGAAGGGATATAAGAACGATGAATTATGCCCCTGCGTATTCATAAAGAAAACAAGTTCCGGATTTGCAATTGTAGCAGTATATGTCGATGATATGAACATAATAGGTACTCTTGATGAAATAAGAGAAACCGCGAGCTACTTGAAATCCGAATTTGAGATGAAGGATCTTGGGAAAACTCAATTCTATCTAGGCCTTGAACTAGAACACCGAGTTTGTGGAATATTAATCCACCAGTCTGCATATGTCCAAAAGTCAGGCGATATAACATGGACAAAGCACATCCTGCTAGCACTCCCATGATCGGTCGAAGTTTGGATGCAAGGAAAGATCCATTTCGTCCAAAGGAAGATGACGAACAAGTGTTGGGAGCTGAAATTCCCTATCTAAGTGCAATAGGCCATTATTGTACTTAGCCCAATTTACTCGACCAGACATTGCATTCTCAGTGAACTTGTTAGCTAGATTTAGCTCAGCGCCAACGCAGCGTCACTGGAATGGTATCAAGAACATCTTCGATACCTAAAAGGAACCATTGACTTGAAACTGTTCTTTCCCTACAGAGAGACAAGAGGGACCGCAGATGGAACTGCAATCCCTTAAGAAAATATTGATGGTGAAAGTGCCACTCACTACATCGAAACGCCAAATGATGTTTTGGTTGGTTTTGCTGATACTGGGTATCTCTCTAACCCACATAAAGGTCGTTCCCAAACTGGTTATGTATTTACCAATGGGAACACGACGATATCTTGGAGATCAACCAAGCAAACCCTTGTGGCTACCTCCTCGAACCACTCAGAGATCATTGTTGTACATGAGGCGGTTTGTGAGTGTGTATGGTTAAGAACTATCATTGCACATATTCGAGGGATTAGTGGTTTGAGTTCTACCACTGAAGAGCCTACTTGCATTTATGAACACAATGCAGCTTGCATCGAACAGATGAAGCTAGGTTATATTAAGGGTGATAACACAAAACACATATCGCCAAAGTTGTCCTACAATCAGCAACAACAGACTCTCCTCAAGATTCAAATGAATCAAGTAAGGTCTGAGGAGAATGTGGCAGATTTGTTCACCAAATCATTGCCTAAGGACACATTTGAGAAACATGTGAAAAGCATAGGAATGTGAAGACTTTCCAAGCTCCCTAGATTAATGTAAGTATCAGGGGGAGGTGTAGATGTCAGGGGGAGTCTAACTCACACATGTCATACTCAAATGTAAAAGGTGCGTTGTGCTCTTTTCCTTTGACCAAGGTGTATTTTTGTCCCACAGGGTTTTTATTGTTACTTGGCAAGGTTTTTAGTGAGGCAACAACTCATGCACCATTTCGTCTTTGACTTGGCACAAGGGGGAGTGTTAAAGGAAAAACATATTGTGTGCCTTCGTCAAAGTGATTGATGGAGAGGGAATCAAGCAATTACCAATTAACATCAATCAGCATGGATTACGGATCAATCAGTAGTTAATGTCATCATTGTAATTGTTCTTTCCATTGTAACTCTCTCCCCATATAAAGGGGTTATGAAATGAAATGAGTAGACCAATTCCAATTCTATTTTTACTTTTACATGATTGATGAAATATAAAGTTCATTCTTTAATGATAATTTGGTGTTTTATTGATCTTGGTTATATTATATATATGAATCTTGGTTATTGGTCTGATTCTGGTTTCCTTTTCCATTACACATTCACACTAATGAATCTAATCAAAACAAGAATATAGAAGAAAAGGTCTTTGATACCATGCCTTAGTCTGGTGATTACATGTTTTGAGGAAACAACCAATTCCTACAGATTTGTACTTGTCAAATTCTGTTTTCATTAAGTTCTTGATTCACAATAAAAAGTTTCTATAAAGGATTTTTGTTACCTCATATTAGTTGTTACTTTTAATCGAAGTACCAAACCAATATTAGGCCATTCTTTTTCTTACAGCTTTCACTTGGATCATGCTGCATCCCTACCTTGTTCTTGAGAAAGTTCACAGTAGCTTCCTTAATGAATTTTATATATTTCTTTTCCATTTTTTGTTTTCCGGAAACTAATGTTCAGTCTCCAACTTTTTTGATATACCATATTCTAAGGGCGTGTCTTTGTAAAGATGTCAATCCATGATTAATCCAATCAGTCATCGATGCCAATCCATTCCAATCAGGTGTGCCAAATGTGGCTTTTGTTTCTTTGCTAGGTACAAGATAAGGACAGTTTGGGAAATTAGGTGGTTTAATTAAAAATATTTATAAACAAATAAATTTGCTGGGTCTACAAAGAAATTTGCTGGGTACATTTAGAAAGACCCTTAATAAAATAAACATAAAAAAAGAGTTTTTGTCCATTTACCCCATTTTTAAAGATTTTTTTCCCGCTTACCCCATTAAGTTTTTTTAATTCTTTCTTACCCAAAACACTCTAAGGAGGTCTTCCCTAATACCCCATTAATATATATATATATATTTTTTAATACCATTTTCCCCTCACCCCTTTGTTACTTAGAGAGAGAGAAAATGAAAGAGAGAGAAACCATAGGAGACTTCGCCGGAGTCTGGCCAACTTTCGTCGAAATCCGGTCATCGGTCGCTGGATTCCGGCTAACTTTCGCCGGATTCTGATCACCGGCTGTCGCCCATCAGACTTTTCTGAAAACCTCACCAGAAAGGTTTATTGCCCCCAATAGACATCTATTACCCCCCAATAGAGGGGAAATATACCTCTATTGCACCCCAATATACGTCTATTGCCCCCTAATAGAACTTTCAGTTGCCGGAATGAGAACTAATCTTCTTAAAATTAGACAAATAAAACTTTGATTAAAGAAAAAGAAGAAGAAGAGATTATATCAATTCAATAGGTCTATTGCCCTCCAATAGACGTCTATTCCCCCCCCAATAGACATTCAAAACTTCTTTTTTCTTTCCTTCTGTCCCATAACTTAAAAAAAAAAAAAAATTGATTTGGGCATCCTATTGGAGTTCAACCGTGAGACTCAAGACCAGAAGTTGTCTTCAGCCGGGACAATCTAATCGTTGTCGACAGGTATTGTTTCTTTAGGCACAAAATGGGCCTAGCTAAGTCTCATGCTGAGTTAAAGACTGATGAATGTGGATATCTTGCAGCACTTCTTGAAGTGCTTAAGGTAATCAACCGTGTCTTCTGTGATGAACTAGCCAGAAATCCTTCTGGTGTAGATGTGAGGGATGTGTTACAACTGTTTGGAAACAATTGTTAAAGGTTGTTAGGCATCCTGGAAACAGTTTCTTGACAAAATCAAGCCGGTGATCTGCTTAAGATGGCAGACTCTGCATTTTTGTAATGTGTTAGGCATCTTGGAAGAAGTTGAGACTGCTTGAAAAGAGGATAGGAATATTCCATTCCATTTTCTGCTAAATACCACCTCATTCGTTGAGGATCAATGCAAACTGATCGTGGCTTCAACTTTTCCGGCCAGAATAATTCCTCAAGAGGTTAGTGACCGTGTATGGTTTTGTTCTGTTGCTATCTAGTCACAAACTATGTTTCGTGCATATCTTTTCGTAATGTTCATTTGATATGTTCTGTAAAGTTCATTTTGGAAATAATTGGTAATAGGTTTACTGCTAAGATTTACTTGTTTGACAACTACCTCTTTGGTTGAAAATTTAGCTTTTGATACAACTAGCATTTTTACCATATAGAGAAGAAGAAAAATCATTAAAAAAAAAGGGATTTTATTACAAACAGTGAATGAAATATGGGTGATTCTACACTTTGGTGTATAAACTTCTAAAACTATCATAATGGTGTATAATCTTTGCATAGCTTCTTCACTTTAGTACATAGGACTAACACCATTAAGTTTAACCGTTAAGTTCTACTATTTAGATTTTGGAAAATCTGCAATAATTTTATAATACCAATCTAAAACCCAAAACCTTCCTTTCCTAAGACTAGCCTTCAACATGCCACATTTCACCTAATGACTTCCTGTCTAAGCGGTTACTCACAGGGCGGAATCACTGCTGCTAAAGAAAAGGATGATTCTGGTATTTATGCAAGATATTAAGAAACTAAATGCAGATGTTCATACAGAACTATATTGAAAAAAATTAATAGAACAATATTTTTTGTGATAAGGTACTGGTCCCACAGTCAAGAATTTATTTATTCAAACATAAATACAACTGATAAACCCAGAGCCTCACTCTTGGGCAAACAACTAAAAGGTGCTTTTAGCTATTCATGACTATGAAGACACTTACTTGAAAACGTACACTGCTCCTTCCGAAGTGGAGGAGTAACACTGCTACTATAGTAGCCTTCTTGGTTGAGAGAAAAGATTCTAAATATGGCTATTTTTGAATGTTGAGTTATTCTCTCTATTCTCGAATGCCTTCTAAGAGAAGCTAAAGCTCCTTATATAGGGAGCGGACCTCAAATTACAATTCAAAACAACAGAATGTACAGAACGACTCCGTGATTTCTGCTTTCCTGAGTGCTCCTGCTGGTGGAGGTCGGACGGGGAAAAGCAGATTCCTTTTTGGGTGAAATGTTTTTCACCTGCCTTTTTGAAAAGCAAAAGCAACTTTTGGGAAAAGTCCAAAAGTACTTTCGGTGCTTTCCACACCTGCTGCTTCACATGTTCTCGTCGGTTTCTGAATTGTGACCAAGGACAAACGAGTCGTTGTCTGCCTGGGCCATTCGAGCAGTTGTTGTATTGTCTTCGACATCTGTATCAACATACATCTTGTAGTGGTTGTCTGTTTCAAGTTTTTCCACCCATCGTAAGCATGCCAGTGTCGAGTCTATCTCTTTTCTGGTGAGAGATATGAATAAGTCACTGCTGACTACATAGGGAGACCATTCTTTTCGTGACAAAAGCAGTAGTCACAAACGAATGTACCAGAGTTCACCTGATAAGAAGACATGAAGGATTCTGTCTTGCTTTCTTCCCAATTTTTGATTTTCAAAACATTCATTTGTCTGGATTCGAAGTACTCTACTTCAGAATCTATCTCAGACTCATCTGATGAAGTTTCTTCTTCAGACCAGGCAGAATAAACTGACCTGTTGTCATCTTCATCATCAGAATAGGCTATTTCGTAGCCTTTCATGTTTGCTACCTCTACTATTTGCTCATATTCTTCAAAGAGAGCTTTAGTATATCTTTTACCCTCTTCCGGGCATTCATTGGCATAGTGCCCTTCAGCTTTACACAACCAACATCTGCAAGCTTTCTTGCTAGGTTGTTTATGCTGATGAGTATTCTTCTTTTTCTTGAAGAATTTCTTTTTAGGATCTTCATCATTCTGTGTCTTGTAATTGGAACTCTTCTTGAATTTCCAATCCCTTTTTTGATTACTCTTTTTGAATTTTTTAGAGTAATATTTTTCTTTTCTTTTTCTGTGGAACTTGGATTCATGACATCCCCAGTTTGTGGGCATATCCAATATTCCATAGCAGAAATTTTCAACTCCTCTGAGTTGCTTCTTGGCCATCTTAGCTCTAAGATTGGCTTTGCATTGCTCCTTCAGTAATTGCCGGATTCTGTCGGCAATTCCTCCAACTGAAAATCTTTCAATTGGTTTTTCAGCTATGCTTTCTCTCACAGCTGTTCTCCATGGTTCAGGGAGCTTTCTGTGCAACAGATTAACTAGATCAGTATTCTCTAGTTCACCAATTGTACAGTAATATTCTTGAAATTCATTTAAGTATTCTTCAAAATATCTCATGTCACAGATTTTGAGTGCAAAGATATTTGACTTTGCCGTTTCTTTGGCTTTCTCACTCAGATTTGAGAGATCTCCACAGAACTGATCGTACAGGGGTACTGCAAAATCATACGGAGACTTTGAATTTTTTTATCTCTTCAAGCCAGTCTCTTCCTCTGGCAGTTTCCTTGAAAGATAGGTAGTACTTTTTTGCCACTCCAGTAAGAGTAGTTTCATAGTACACCTGCAAATCTGGTGCTTCAAATTTGCCAAGGGTAAGTGCAGAAGCCATCATCAGGCTATCTACCCATTGGTCAATGGTTTTTCTTTTGTCTAGACTCTTGTCTAGATTTAACCAGATGCCATAGTTCGTGATTGGAACTCTTGGCAGATTGTCCTCTGGGACAAATCTTTGGGAATTTCTTTCTCCTTTTTTACCCGTGGGGGCTTTCTGAAATGGGAGTTTTGTTTCCCTTGTTTCTCTTTTTATGAAAGTTCTGGAGCTTTCTCCATCTTCCATTTCAATATCTTGATAAGGAAAGACTTTTCTCGTCTTTCTGAATTTGAATTCTTTCATCTCTTCGATTAGTTTTTCTAATCGTTCAGGATTTACACAATTCTCAGCTTCTTCATAAAGATCATAGAGCTTCTCATCTCTGAGCATGTGGACTGGTCTGTTTAGATCAGCTTCCAGATCTTCTTCTGATATTGGCTCTTCAATAGTGGATTTTGTCCCACTGACACTAGCTTCTCTAGTGCTGTAGCTTCTCCTCAGAAGAATGCTGTTTATCCTGAGGTTCTCAGGACAGACATCACTTTTTCTGTGATTGTCAAAGTTGAGGCTGATTTCTCCAGTTTTTCTACTCTCGTAGATTTTTGCTTTTGCTCTTTCCGGTTGCTTTTTTGGACCGGATAATTTCCATTCAAGAGGAAAAGTCACTTCATTCCAAGTAACTTTATGGATCTGCTGGGAATGGTTCTTTTGATTGGTGAGGAATCCAGTAGTAAGACCTGGGATATTTGTAATCCTTGTCTTAGGGGCTACTGTGGTACTCATCAATTTATTGTATATTCTGTATACTATTGCGAGTTCTTGCATATCTTCTTTCATAGATATGCCATATGTCTTGACTCTCAGTCTGAGACAGTGAGCTGCATCTTTCAAGCTGGTGGTGAAGTTGGGGAAGCAGTTGAAATACGCCACTTGGTCACATAAGGAAGCTTCGAGGGTTCCCAACAGACTAGCTTGGAAGTCTGTTAACCTGTTGTCCTGTAGAACACATAGGACTGAACAGTTTATGCCTTCACGAGCAAGCAGATTTATGCCTACTTGGACTGCTTCAATATGCATAAATTGATATTTTTTTGGTTGAGCTCTGGCTACTTCTGCTGAAGTGATCAATAGAAGATCAGTCTCTCCACCTGCTGTAGCGGGGGTTGTGATTTCCAGAAGTTTAAAATAATGGCTATCCATTAAATCAAACTTTCCCCTCTTGTAGATTTGTTTAAAATCTAATTTTGGAATAGAGGAATTTTTTACTTCTTGTTCAATCTCATTGAACTCAAATTCTTCAGCATTTAGGAGCTGTACTCCTTTCTTTTTTCCAAAGATGCTTAACATCTTCATTTCTCTTTTTTTCCGGGTTTTCATACCGGATACTAGTCTGACTAGTAGATGGTTCCAGAAAAATCATGTTTGGAACACGATTTGTGTCTGGTTTTTCTAATGGTTTAAACCCATTAGTTTTCTTTTTTACTGTAGGCACTTTCTTGTCCTTCAGTATATTTCTCATAGAATCCAGCGTTTTTTGCTGTTCATTGATTTTTCTACTGACAACTGTCAGCCTTTCTTCTTCCGTTTTTGGAAGTTCCTTGATATAATCCAGTTTGTTTTCCAATCTTTCCAATTGGTGGATTATAGCTGGTAGTTTTTCTAGATGAGTTTGACATCTAGATACTTCTAGTAACAACTTCTGATATTTCTCATCAGAAGATTTCAGTAGAGAATTTAACTTCTCTAATAACAATTCTGACATTGTCCCCATTAAGGAGGGGTTCTCCTTGAGCTGTTTTACAAGCTCTGATACCAGTGATGTGCGGATCTAACCAATGCTCAAATAATCAAGAGGTTTTTGTTCCTCTTCCAGAACATATAACAGATTGTCAATATCCTGTTCGAATTTATAGATTATGGTTTGCAGTCTATAAATAATATCCCAGTAGTTGGGAGATTCTCTGTTCAGACTGTCTCTAAAAGCTTTCAATTTTCTCAATTTTTCTCTTTCTTTTTGCAATTCTTTGCTAGTAGTTCTTCATATAGCCACTAATTCAAGTCTGTCTATAATCGAAATTATGAATAGTAAAAATTAGCTGTTTACCTTCGAGTGTAGAGGATAGATCTATAGCTGTAAATGAGTAAACAAATAAAGTCACAAATATGGGCCCACTACGCTTTATCACATTTTTTTTTTTTTGTAAAGATAACGGATAGATAACGGAAAAGTTAACGGTGTACACCAAAATGAAAGAAAAGAGCAAAGTTGATATACTAATGTGATAGTTATGAAAGTTGGTACACTAAAGTGTAAAACTGTTTAAAAATGATACATTGTTTGTGAATTTTTCCCTAAAAAAAATAAAAATCAATACCTCCCAAGACATGTTGTTCGAGTATGGTTGAAGGAGGAAAAGCATATGCAGCCAAGGACAAAATTATTCTAAAGGTATTACATGTTGCTTTCATGAACTCCCACTTTTTCCTACTTATGTTGTAAGCTTCAAGGCCTTTCCTTTCATGAAGGATTATCCAACATCTACACAGGGAGCGCTTTAACTAGTGCGTTTATTTAGAGGAGAACTGCTAGTACTAATGCTATTGCTGCTTTTAGAGAATGACAGCTACTCAAATAGTTGATGTTCCTCTGCTGTTGACCGTGCTCACAAGGCTCTTACCTCCTTCACAAATGGCCATTCTTGTCAAATTGCTTAACGATTACAGGACAAAGAAAAGTAGCCAACAAAAGCTGAATCCAATAGTGAGACTCATCATTGGTGAAAAGGTTTTGCCTTCAGAAACAAATTGATGTCATCAACTACTCATACTGCTACTGACTTGAAGCTTCGAAATTCCTCAGGACGAGTGTTATGCTACTGCTCTGATGCTTACCAAAAGCCTCAACAATTTCAAGGAAAATAAGATAACCCCACCCCAGCTGCTGTGAAGGTGAGACTGATAGTTGGTTCGATTGTGCAAAGTCCTTTGATTTCAGTAATCAAATCTTTCTGGAGAAAGCAGAAGCAAGACCAAGCCACGGGGTGATGATTCAAATTCTTTTGTTCAATAGTTATCGTTTAGTTAGACTCCAATAGTTTATTTCCATGTTAACAAACTGTAAAGACAATTTTTTTTCTTCAGTTAAATAAATGATGAACTTTTTTCTTCTTCAGGGTCACATTTACTCCTACTGTTGAACATTGCAGTATGGCAACAGTTATTGGTCTTTGCATACGTGTTAAACTCTTGAGGAGCCTGCCTTCTCGTTTCAAGGTATCACCCACTATTTACTTGCAGTTGATTTGTTTTACAGCATTCTTTATGTTTCATTAAAATATATAGCTGAAACATATATACTGGGTTGCATTAATATTTTCACTGGAATTCTGATTGTAGTGAGTTAATGTTCTTTAGTCTGTCAGTTTAATATACGAGATCTGGGTTAAAAAATTTGAGAGATGTTATTTGGCTATTTGAGTCACACTGTTGATGGGATCAGGCAAAAAAAAAAAAAAATCAGTGTGTTGCCTTAGGTATGCATAAGAACAGAGCAGAATTCCACAACATTTTAGACATGGAGAATTTAGTGGCTCAGTTGGCATTGAATTTGCTTTCACTTTTGTTTCACTTAATGTTTTCTTTCAACCTTGTTCCCAAACAACTACCCAGGCTTCCCCTGCTTTTATCTCTGCCTCTTCATTATCTCATTATTCTTTTTCTTTTCCTTCTTTAAGCTTCAATTGTTTGTTGGATCATGTTGCAATTTTGGGAGGTCATTGCTTGATACTGTTGCAATTTTCTGTTACAGTTGATGGAACTTCCATGTGAATGTGAAAATGGATGGATTATTATTATAACATTTTTGACAGAGTATAGTTGTTGGATTATGGAAGAGTATAGTTGCACATGGAAATCTGTATGTTGTTGGTGGTTTTTTGATTACATTGCTTATAAAGAACCTTATTCAACAATTAAAGGACGGATGAAATGTGGTATTACATTGAGATACAGTATCTGTAGCTAATGGGAAATTCCACCCTACTGGGCAGACTGGGTGATGAAGTAGCAGTGGTGGTCAATCCATTAATTTAGAAAGTATCCACTGTTCCCATAGTTTCATGCTTCACTGACCATGGGACCGAAATACTCTTTGAATGTTTAAAAGTGTGTTATGACTATTAATACACTTAGTTTAGGGAGTGTGTATTATATTTTTCTGACCCAAAAGATGTATAGTTTATTTGATCTTTTTAATTTCTGGAGTGTGTAAACCTATTTATATTACTTATCAACTCTGGTTTAGTTCTTAAGTTATACTAATTTAGTGGTTGCTCTATTCTTTCTCTATGATTGTGTAGTTTGGTTCTTGTATTTTTCATACAAGGATTGCTTCTATACCCTGCCAATTCAGTTTAGTGTTGAATAAGGCATAGCTTCCCTTCCGGTGTTGTTTTGGGACACAAAATCGTGAATGACTGCCGAAAGACTGCCTAGTGGCTCTAAATGATACATGCATTCACAGAAATTCTGCATGGCTTAGTTGCACCTTGGTTGCATATATACTCTAATGTCAACTTATTGTTGATAATTGCATTTCATAATGTGTTCATAAATTTATAGATGGTTTTGTTTGTCTAATATGGTACTTGCTTCTTCACTAATTTTTTTTTTTTTGCCTCGTGTTGTTTAGGTGGACATTAGGGTGGCACCTGGATCTCATGCAACTGAAGCTGCAGGTAGTTAACACACACTCTCTCTCTCTGTATCTCTCTCATATATGCAGCTGAGCTTATGTTGGTTATTGATGTCTGTTAGCGCAACTTGATCATTTCTTCAATCCTTGATATCTTGTTGCTATTTAGGAAACATGTGAAGTCAGTCTTGACTAATACCTTATACCTTTCATCTTGTTGACATCTTGTTTATGAAATAATGTCCAGTACAGAAGCATCATGGACATTCAGAAGCATTCTATATATAATGTCTCTGCATGTTGCATTTATGCGACTGGGGCTGATCTTTTAGTCAGCTAAGTAAAATTTTGATTAGTTCCAGCCTAACTTTCATGCTTCTCCTGTGAACAGTTAATAAGCAACTGAATGATAAAGAGCGGGTAGCAGCGTCATTGGAAAACCCAAATGTTGTGGAAATGGTTGATGAATGCCTTACTCCTTCATATGATTGAATGAGTTGATCATAAGGTGTAGGCCTCGCTTTTCGAAAACACCAGTGTATTCATCAGTTCTGCCACATTCTCAAACAGCAGATGGGTTACACTCCGTTCACCAGACTCATCTTAAAGTGTTTGGTTAGTAAACACCGTGAGTAATTCGTGTGGACTCCTCTCTCATCTAGTCATCAGTATACGATTTTTCTACCGTGTTACTATTACTGAATCTTTCTGGCCACTCCAGCTTGTATTTTCTGAGTGGCGAGCTAGATAGATATGACTATAAAGAAATCAAAAATAATGCGCATTCTTAGAATGTGAGCATTATAGTTGGCTTGTCCAATGAAATTTTGCATTGTTGTACCCCGAGTCCCTGACAGAGCACTGGTGTGATGTGGTACATGAGGCCTAGTGAGGGCAGTGACTGCCCTGGGTGATTTTTTATTTTTCATTTCTTGTTTTCTTTAGTAATGCAGATATCAATTGATCAGCTTTCTCTACAATAATCTTTTCCGAGATCATCTACAGTACATTAATGTACCGATACATCAAGTAGACTAGGTTCAATACTGAGCTAGTCTACATCTGTATTGAACCTAGTCTACTTGATGTACCGGTATTAATGTACTAAAGAATTGTCCATCTTTTCCAACACGATTACCCTGCATCAATATAGGATTTGAAATTTTGGTGCTTCTCTTTAAAGAAATTTTGAAAGTTTGGGTATTGATGTAAATTTCAATATATTTGGTCAATAGTTGTATGAAAATTGGTTTTGAAGATGGAAAGTTTTGAAGACCTGTTTCGATTTCGCTCAAATATTAATAAGTTTAAAGGAAAATGATTTGTGGCCTCAATGAGGCCTAAGATTTTTGGCCTCAATCTTAGGTGTTATGCCATGTCATCTACACAAATCACCTATTTGTCAAATCATGTCATGTCATTATTGAGAAAAAGACTATCTTATCCTTCAAAAATCTAATGACTCTAAATTATTTTGGCTTTCTTCTAAAAAAAAAAAAATTGGCTTTCTTTCATTTTTTTTTCATTAGACTCATGCTTAAATTTAAACAACAATTTTTTTTTCTTCAATCAAGAGTAGAAAAAATTTCATGTAACTCAGTTAATAGATTTGCACGTACATTCGAATAATAGATTTGTATAACACATGTGTATGAATTCAACCTTTGTTAGGTTCCTGCAAATTTTGAAAATATAAGGTGAAAAATACATATTCATATGATTGTATTTATTCTTTTGTTCATTGTTTTCTCTTTATGTAGCTAGGGTTTAAACATTAAATCTGAATTTATTATTTTTTGTTTGTCTTTCCCTTATATTTAGATTGCAGATATTAATTAATGGCTACTAACGTGTAATTTTTTCGTACCTCTTAATTTAGACATAAGTATTTCTCAAATTCAATTAACTAATGCTATATTTTTGTGGATGAAATTAATCAATATTTGGAAAGAACAGTTAACGTCTATTTCTTGACACATAATTCAATATATTAATGCCATTTGGGAAGAAAAATTAAAGGAAATATATTGATCAAAGAATCTGTAGACATATCTCTTAAATTAATAGCTGATATTTTTTTTTGTCACCTAATTAAATTCATTAATGTAATTGATTCACCCCCTAATTAACATCTAAAAGGAAATGTAAAAGGGTAAAGTTGGTGTTGAAATAGTATGATGTGACAAGATATATTATATGGAATTGAAAATAAATTTTTATTTACTTATATGGCATGACACCTAGGATTTGAGGCCACAAATCTTAGGCCTCATTGAGGCCCTATATCATTGCCCTAAGTTTAAATTACGGAAATTTTATAAGTCTAAACTTTTGATTCACATCATTACGACCTTGTCTTTTAGTGGTATTTAATTGATTAGTTACTACTAAATAAACTTTACTCAATCACCATTGGATGTAAATCTAAAGGTTGAAAACAAAACAACTCAACTTAAAAATAATATTTTTTCTTTTGAAAAAAAAAAAAAAAAAAATCTTTCCACCATTGAATTTACATTCAAGGGTGATTGAGTATACATTTCTTGGTCAATTAGTTACTGATCAGGTGAACATAATATGTACAAGCAAAATTTTGAGTGTTTGTCTGTCACGACACACAAGAACTCGAATTACCCTCACTGACCCTTATTTTTTTAAGCACACTAGATTTCCACTGGTGCCCATGAACGTACTTGTACACCCAAAAGTCATACCTAAACCTCAAAATCATATGGCTTGCGCTTTCGCTTCCGCTTTGTATGGTCAAAATAAAATTATATTAGATGACCTAAAAGGTCAACAAATATTAACGAAAACTTCCTATCAAGTCTTCTAAGGGCATAAAGTAATTTAATTTTCTAACTATGGATCTAATGATAATCATTTTTTTTTTATCAAAGGAAAGAAATATCTGGAATTTGAAATCTCCACCAATATTTACATATTGTTAGAGAGAATTGCATTATCGACTAGATTATATATTAGTTCTTATCATATAAATTTTCCTTTGATTGATCAAAACACAATTCCTTATTTTTTACCAATTTATTATGGATTTTTGTCCATTTACCCCATTTTTAGGGATTTTTTTCCCACTTACCCTATTAAGTTCCAAAACACTCTAAAGAAGGTCTTCCCTAATACCCATTAAGATTTTTTTTTGTTTTAAATTTTTTTTAATACCATTTTACCCTCATCCTTTATTACTTAGAGAGAGAGAGAAAATGGAAGAGAGAGAAACCATAAGAAACTTCGCCGGATCCGGTCACCAGCCGTCGGATTCCAGTCATCGGTCTCCGGATTCCTGCCAACTTTGCCGGATTCCAGTCATCAGTCGCCGGATTCCCGTCACCGGCCGTCACCTACCGGATTTTTCTGAAAATCTCTATTGCCCCCCAATAGGCATCTATTGACCCCAATAGAGGGGCAACATGGGTCTATTGTCCCCCAATAGGCGTCTATTGCCTCCCAATATAATAGGGGTCTATTGCCCCCCAATAGATGTTTCGATTACCGAATTGAGAACTAATCTTCTTATAATTAGACAAATAAAACTTTGATTGAAGAAAAAAAAGAGGAGATTACATTAATTTAAAACTTGTATTGCCCCCCAATAGACGTGTATTGACCCCCAATAGACATTTAACAGACGTCTATTGCCCTCCAATAGTCTTTTTCTTTTTCTTTTTTCTTTCCTTCTATTCTTCTGCCCTCATTTTATCCAAAAAAAAAGAGAAGAGAAGCCAGGTCAGCCGGTTCAAAGTTCTACCATATGTTTGTTTTGTATCACTAAAAAGCTTAGATTAGCTATGAGGGAGCTTCAGAGGTGTGATTTACGGACACTAATAACATTCAATTTCGCAAGCAACTCCAAAATTCAAGTTTCTAGTCACAATCGATTCACAACCACACACATCTAAACAACAATCAACAATTCGAGTAAGGTTCAGGAAGGTATGGTGCACCAAGTAAAAGACTGAGCCACCAATAGCTCCAGCTACATACAACTTCAGCAAAAATTCAAGCCCAAAAACTCTTCCAATCTGATCAATGCACCAAAACAAGAAAGATGAAAATGATTGAATGTAACACTCCATAAAAGACTCTGCAAGAATCAACTTAATACGTCAAGCTCCCTTAACTCTATTACTCTTCGTCTCGAATTTGGTCAACATCTTCACCACCACGATCACTGCAATCCAATCCAATCAAATCAAAATGCAACCACCGCATGAACAAAATTCACAAATGAAATTGCATCCACTGCCTTCCTCTAGCCAACGAATTTCATATCACAAATCAATCGTAACCCGAAAAGATAAGAAGCGAAACAGATCTGAATCGGAAACCAAGCGATGAAGAAAATTGTACCTTAGATCCGATCAGTGGGTGAGAGGATCCAAAGTAGTGGTTAGGGCGCCGACAAACTCACTGAGTTCCGCTTCACCTCCGGCACCTCTGAGGTCCGATTCTCCATCGCTGCTGCCGGATTCTGCTGCAGATATAGTCAAGTTGATCGGACTCGGAGCTTTTGTAATCACAGAGGGATGAGTGCAGGGGAGAAGGCAGAAATCGGACTCGGAGTGATCGTCGGGGTTGGGTTGGTCGGACTCGGAGCTTTTGTAATCAACGTTCTCGTTGTTGGCATCGACGGAATCCAGCAGGGGGGAGGAGAGAGAGAGTAAGAGAGCTGTGAATCGTGACTGGAGAGAGAGGGGAGAGAGAATCACATGGTTGTAGTTTATTAATTAAGTCGAGGACATATTTGTCATTTTTTTTAAAATTGTGTTAATGTGATTAAAAATCTCTTGCTGGAGTAAGTAAGATAATTTTCCTTCATTTTGGTGCTTTGAGTCGAGAACCCTTATTATGGTCCTTCACTGCAAGGAAACCCGGTAAATATATTCCTCGTTTTTCCGAGGAAAAAAAGAAAAAGAAAAAAACAAGAAAGTCAAAAACCATGTTTTGAACTTTCGGTTTGATAATGGAAGAACACAAAGACCCTGATCCACAGAAAGACGATTTTTTATCTCCCGTAAAGCTTTCATCTTCAGTCTTGGTCAACACCCAAAGCCTCCAACCCTCTGTCAAACACTCAAACGGTGATTGATCCGGCCACCGGAATCGCTCCTTTTGAACCACCCGTATGTTTTCTTTTTCCTTTCTAGACAATAAAGCCGCAAGCTTTATTTGCCAACCCTGAATTTTCCAGGATTCGTGCGATCCTTATTTATTGTCCAGCAACTTCTGTTTGTTTGTTCTAAGAATGTTGCACCCAATTTGGTTCTGTGAATCTCAACAAGGATTGGGAATTTGTTGATTTCTTATACTGAGATTCTTTCTTTGCTCACTCTGCTTTGTTTTGATTACAGAGACACGCAGTAATTGGGTCCTGTGCTTTGACAGTAAAGAGATGCAGAAATTGGGTGATTACAAGCTGCCTCAGTTCTTCAATTATCCTCCCTACTTCACGTAACCTCCTACACCCTTTGCACCTGCATGGCTTAATTATATTTGTTTTGAGAATTGAATGTGAATAGCTAAACATGACACTGTTATTTTGGACATAGTCAGTCTGAACTTTCTATGCATCTGCTTTGTATGCGTGTTAGGTTAATGAAGTGCATTGTTGTCCTACTCCTACATGGAGCATGGTTTTTGTGAATGAGAAAATGTGTTCGTCATTAAAAGCTAGCTGTTAAAGTAAGTGAGATTCTATAAAGGGTTTAGGGAAATGGTGATTTTGATCGATGTGCTCTTTAAGGCAAGTTTTGGTCAACTGGATTAAAAGCAGCGTTACTACTTCTAAATTCTCGGTTGATGTCTAGGGGGGTATTACTGGCTATTTTGCAAGTGGGAGAGGCCTCAGGGAAGGGGATTGGTGGACTTCTTATATTTTTGTTAGAGCTGTGGAAGTTCGTTCCCTTGGGATTCATCACTGAATCTGCTCCTCTCCTTTATTCTTCTGCTTTCCTTGGCAAGTGAGAGGAGTAGCTCAACTCTTTTTGGCGTTGCAGCGACTTGCCTGTGGTTTATTGTGGTGATTTGAATTTTGACAACGTCCAGCATTTGGAGTCTGGGATTTATGCAGACTATAGGGGATAGTTGCTGGTGCATTTGTTAGACTTACATGGCTGGTGTTGACGAGCTTTCAAAAGTTAGAAATTTTGAATCCTTTGACAATACTCTGTCCATTATTTAAGTGTTCCTCTTATACCCGGAAGCTCTACTTTTAAGATTTCTCTCAATTACTTGATGAAATGGGCTCTCAGATTAAGAGTTGGGAAAATAAGGTTTATTTTTTGCTGGCAGACTTAAACTAATCCAGTCGGTCCTCACTAGTTCAGGTTTTCTGATCATCCCATTTGATGCTTCCTAAAAAACTTCTTTTCTAAGTGGAGCGAAAACTTGGATCTTTTCTGTTGTCTAGATTTTGTTTGGGGGTTTGCTGCTGCTAAATGGCCTGGCGGATACTTGTGTCCCTAAAACTGAAGCTGGTCTTGGATTGACGAGGCTACAAATTTGGATAAAACCTTAATTCTTTGTCAGATATGGAACTTAATTACAAACCACCAAATTTTGGTCCAATTGGTGAAGACTTTTGGATAATTTCTTTCCGATTGTTTCCTGCCTAGTTTTGAATTGGCTGAAATTACTAATCTTAGGGTCCTTGACTCCCCTTTTCCTCTCATCTTATTGGAGATTGGTGGGCCATGTCTCTTTTGCTTGACAATTGACACCCTCTTGGTCCTCTACTTAGGTGGCTGGCTTTTATCATATCTGATTTTAGGCTGCCATGCTACTTAGCTTAGTGATATTATCCTCGAGAAGCAATGGCATTGACCTTGGCCTTGTTCTCCCTCTGAAGATCTTCTGGAAATGTGGGTGACAACGGCTCTTCTTGTCCTGTATGGTGCTATCCCTGACCTTGTTAAATGGTTGCCTCCTTGTAATGGAATTTATTCTGCCTCCTCTGGTTGGAATGCTCTAAGCCCCCTCATCTTAAGGCCCCTTGGATGAATTTGTTATGGTTTGGGCATGTTCCTAGGTTGAGCTTTATTTTGTGGCTTGCAATTCATTGTAAGGTATCAACTCAGCATCGGGCGATTCTTTTCTTGGCTCAGCTCTTTACTTGGGGCTAAGCTCTTTACTTGGCTGATAGTGAGTGCCATGATCACCTATTTTGGACTGTCCATAGTTTTGGTGTTCTCATTTTCTCTCCAATGGGTTTGACTTGACCTCATTTCAACTCTTGGTTGCTTCTTCTTGGAAGGGTAAGTCTTAGGCTGTTGTTATAGGAAATCAGCCCTTCAATCTACTACTTATGAGATTTGGAAGGGGTAGAATAACTGGAGATTCAGGAATGCAAGGCTTAATCGTATTGCTGTTTTCATGCTTTTAAATGCTCATACTAGACCTTTGTCTCTGAGACTCTGGCAATTTGTAGTTACCTGTTTTTCCTTTGTTGACTTGTGCTACCATTTAAAAAAGATTTAGAAGGAGCTGAATAACTGGAAATTCAGGCATGCAAAGCGTAGTCCAATTGCTGTTTTCAACACTCATACTAGACTTAGACTGATCTCCCTTATTCGTCAGCAAACTTGCCTATTTTTTGAGATAGTGTCTGACTATTGGTACCTGTTTTTGTTTTGTTGACCTCTTTGCTATTTGTTTCCAATTCCCCCTGGTTTGGGGGAGTTGCTTGTGCTTTCTTTGTTGCCTCCTGGGACTTATGTTGTTGTACGCTGGTTGCCAAAATGAATGTAAAATAAATGATCCCCATTTCCCTCCCAATATGAAATTTAATGAAACAAATAAGTTTGTGGTCGGATGACAGTTACACATTTTCTCTAATTGTAAATTGTTTTGCACATAATGTCCATTCTGTCCTGTCTTTCTATAACTTTTGTTTTCTGTTCTTCCTTATTTTACCCCTCCCATATCAATAACTAGATTGAAAAAAGGAAAATATCAATTCATCCGAAAAAAAAAAAAAACTATTGATCTCTATCAATTAACCTGCTAAAGACCTGAACTGTTTGGTAATTTGTTTTCTATTCTTGCTTTTTGCACATTTTCAGGTTACAACCAGTAAGGGATACGCGTGAGAAGCAGATACAACTATGGAAGGAGCTTATTCTTGATTACTGTAGAACACAGAAGATCTTTGTAATTGGACTGGAAGAAGACTTTCCTCTTTTTTCAAATCCTGTGATTGAAAGTAAGTTTAATGCATGCTCAATGCTAAATAATGTTGAACATTATGATTGACTGTTTAAATTGTTTGACAAGCTTGCTTCAATCCAAATGTTCTTTCAATTTGAGCATCATGGGTAGCACAAAAGTAACACATACCTTTTTGTCAATTTAATATTAGAGCATTTAATGGCAAACATCTACAAATACCATTCTCTTGCCTTATAATGTCAAACCTTTAATGGAAGGCCTTCACATTTTGTCAGTTGTTAAGGGCTATTCAAGTCACTATTTTAACTTGGCTGAAACTTAATTTTCTGCTTAAGAAGTTGGTTTTTATTGGATTAATTAAATAATGCTTACCTGAATGGCACGTGGGATTGCATATGAATCAGAAAGTCTGCAGATTTTACTTTCTTGAATTCAACTAGGTAGGACATCTTGTTGATCAGATTATCATCTATTGTTGATATAAGTAGACCTTATCATGTATGTTGAGTTCAACTTCGTTGCTTATTCTTATTATATTATGAAAGGAAAATCAGTTTGATCTTATCTTCTATACTTGATTGCCTTGGATCTTATTCTTTGAAGTTACTTGGGAGAAATCAAAGAACTATTTGGTGGTCGTTTATGTAAACAAACTTGTAACTACTTTTCTTCAAACAGTCTTATCAAATGTTATCTTTCCTTAGGGTTATTTGACCCCACTAAGAGGACTTCCAGCTTCAAGCTTTAATTTGGCAATATTCACTCTTTCTTTTCTGTTTATTTGTCTAATTACTATATATAACTGTGAAGTGCAGGATCTCTCAGTCATGAAGCCAGGGAAGCATTCCTCTCAATTTTGGTTTCAGATGGTGATTTTTTTTTCTTTGGATTTTCTAATTTTGGATTGTTACTTTTTCATCTCATCATTGGCATGTTATTGATGGAATGCTGTTTCTCAAGCAGGTCGTGCAGAATGGTTAGATAAAAGGCATAGGAAATGTCTAATCCTCTGGCACAGGATTCAAGAGTGGGCTAACATAATTCTGAACTTCGTAAGTTAAAAATTGTGGTTTCTATACTGAAACTAGATGCTAGTAGTTATTATTCACTTGGTTATTCTTAGTTCATTTTGTTGCATATTTGATTAGGTAAAAGAAAATGGATTGGAGGACAGCGTTATGACTGTTGAGGAAATACGTTCTGGGATAGAATCAAGAGGAACAGGTACATTTTTTTAAGCTGATTCTAAAATGAACTATATATTTGTTGAACTTATGTAAAGAATATAGATCATTTTGAAGCTCCAACCTCTCTTCTAATACAGTAGTAGGGGGAATATCTAGGATTTGATATGGACACACTTTCCAAAAATTTCCTTGGCTTACATTCAGAAGATGAAAGTACTGCTGATTTCTAAGACCATTTATATAAATATATATTTATGCTTTTATAACCAATTTCTTCTGCTATTCAGCTCTTTGCTCAAACCATGGGTTTATAGTGTTTCTAGGGCTACCCTCGAGAGTGAGCTCTCCTGTGTGGCTTTGAAGCTTTAAGAAATTAGCTGTGGGTATCCTACTTGTTTGTTTGTTTGTGTTTGTGTTTTCCCTTCATCATGCATATGCATATGGTAGTGTTACTACTTCTCAACAGTTAAGGATAATATATCTTTAGAAAAGTTCTGACAGGAGAATTATTCCTGAACTGGAAATGTGAATACATAATGGTATAAATAAGCCGCCAAACTGCCATGTTTTGAAATGATATTACTATTGTTTTTGTTACACAGCCAAATGCTTTTGCCTGCGTGTGTGCATAACGTTTTGAACCTTTCAAGTAATGGATGGATTGAAACCATCATATGCTTTACATGCAATGTTTTATTTAATTATTTTAATTATTATTACTTTTTATAAATCTGACATTCCCTCCCCCTCTGTTGGATACCTCAGAGCTTCATGGTATTGACCGTACAATTCTGATGCGAGCTCTAAAACTACTAGAACAGAAGGGTAAGCTTGCAATCTTCAAGGGGACTACAGCTGATGATGAGGGTGTGAAATTCTCCATCTGACCACTTGATTCATAGTCCAGGAGAATAGAAGTGATCTGTCCTTTTTTCTTTTTTGCCTTTCTTTCAATGTTTGTGTTTGTTTCGAATGGTGGTGCTTATCAAATAAAAGCAATTTTAATGAAAATATGGTGTCGGTACTCTCTGTCCGTCACTTTCTCCCAGCAGATAACTAGTTCTTGGGGTTTACATTTGTGCTTGCTGCTTTATAAGTCCACTACCTTGTTTACACTTAAAATCTTAATGTAGTCATCGCCTTCTATGACCAAGATTGATAATTTGATAGGCTGCGATTGTTTAGTGATGAATGTTGGGAGTGGTACAAAAAACCGAGTTGAGTGCCGTAATATCTTGGATGGTTGTACACTAGTACTGTCTACCAAAGCAGGGAAAGCAAACTGTTGATGCCTTTATGGTCAATTTGTTGGCAGTATGCTTGTGACGTTGGAAAATTGAAATTTGCACAAAATAATATTTCAGATTATTTGTCAGTAATATGACTTGGCACTCGGGGCAAACACCAGTATCACGAAGTCTGGTATTGCTACAGATTCAATGGAGTTAGTTTAGTGGAAGCATGCTAAGCTGCAAGTGGGGCGGATGCTGCAGGGCTTCTCCTGGTAATAGGAGATCTCTGGTTCGAACCCCAACTTGTGAAAAACATTCATTAGGGAGAGATTATAACCGTTGTTCTCGGCCCTGGAGTGGTAGCTCACTCAACCACCATTTTTTTGACCAAAAAATGAAATTTGGTACTGCTTCTGATCCCTTTTGTGAAAGGCATATAGGTTTTAGCCCCTTACACACAAACCCCCCCCTTGTCAGTAATATGACTTGGCACTCGGGGAAAACACCAGTATCACGAAGTCTGGTACTGCTACAGATTCAATGGAGTTAGTTTAGTGGAAGCATGCTAAGCTGCAAGTGGGCGGATGCTGCAGGGCTTCTCCTGGTAATAGGAGATCTCTGGTTCAAACCCCAACTTGTGAAAAACATTCATTAGGGAGAGATTATAACCGTTGCTCTTGGCCCCGGAGTGGTAGCTCACTCAACCACCATTTTTTTGACCAAAAAATGAAATTTGGTACTGCTTCAGATCCCTTTTGTGAAAGGCGTATAGGTTTTAGCCCCTTACACACAAACCCCCCCCCCCCCCCCCCCCCCCCAAACCTAAAATTTTTCGATTGATTTAGCCCCCACCCTTTGCATAGAGGAATTTTCTCATTATCACTTATTTTATTTATTTATTTTTATCAAGATTCTCTCATAGACAATAAAAGAATGAATAGTTATTCCCTATTAAAATATTACAAGAATTAATAATTTAGGAAAAACAAAAAATGGGCACGAACTCCCAGTATCATATAGTGTAGTGGCATAGTCTTCATTTCATAAATGGGAGGTGGTGAGTTCGACTCATGAAATATTAGTTGTGGCATTTGAGTTGTTTATCTAATAAAAAATAAAAAATGGGCACGAACGAGTTCATTTTTGAAGTTTTGGCCGTTGAAGTTTCAATTTGTAATTTTGCATGTTTGGACTCAAAATTTTTAAATTGCCATGAATGAATGACTCTTTTACAATAAGGGAATTAGCTACGAAAATTGACATTATCGACTGTATAGGTTTCGTAGTTGAGCAAAATAAAATCAACGTGCTTGAATTTTTTCCCTTTTGAAATAGTTGAGTACTTTATTTTGAGATCTCTATCTGCCGTTTCATAACCAAAACTTAACCTGATGCTTTTAGTTATGAATCATTGCTATTTAGTTACGATTTGGTGTAATTAGCAAACTCAATTGCTTTTCATTTTCAATAATTACGAACATCTGGGTTAAGGTAAAAGAGGAAAAAAGAGAACTTCTTAGTAGTGATATTCTCTGATACTAGAATTTTTTTGTGCTGGTTGTACGGGTTCTACGTACATATGTGTACGATGAACGTACAATAGAGAGTTCTTCGACTCAAGAATAAAATTAGGAAGGAAGAAGAAGAAAGTTGAGGCTTCAAATTGTTATTTTGTAAATCAAGTAATTAATTCAAACTTTGACTGTCCAAACATTTCAACTTCAGTAAAGCAAGAAAACTTTTGAACATGTCAATTTCTCCCAAATAATTTCTATCAAATACTTTTAGGGCAATATATGCTGCAAAGTCAACGCATTGAGTAGTTTATTAGTGTATCTAGTTTTCAAAACCCTAAATTCCTGTCGCCGAGTGGAAACTCAGAGGTGACATTGTGCATTTTACATAGACAACAGGTCTTCCAACTTTTCTATCATCTTGTCTTTTAACGAGGTTAACAATGCAAAGCTGTTATGAAACCCTTGATCTCATGAATATCATCGACCCAGCTCACTCACAAAAATAACAAAAATCCCAATTGTTTGCAAGTAATTGACCCTAAGCAATTGTCTTCTTTGAGCTATGGATATATATCATATACATAGAGACTGATTTGCCAGATTAGTCCTAATACATATTGTGGTCATCGACCACCTTATATAATATATTTCTAGCACAGAAATTGAATGCATCGATCAAAGTTAATTAACCTCTTCATGATCTTGGTTTTGTATCGAAGTTTCAATCTGAACCATTGGTTCTGAACCACAGAACTCTATAAATTAGTTCACTAGCTACTATTGTTTGAACATAGAAGTTTCCAGTTTTGAAGGTCAACCACCACCCAAAAGAGAAAGAGTCACAATGAGAGGGCAGTACTGTTCCAGTGGAGTATTTTTGGTATTGCTTACCATCTTTGGTGTGAGCAGTGCTCAACTTCCCAAGTTGATGCCACAAGAATTTCCAGAGGATTTCATTATTCATGTTGATAGGGGCTCTAGCAACAGTGACACAAATGGAACAAGATGGGCAGTTCTAGTTGCTGGGTCTATGGGTTATGGAAACTATAGGCATCAGGTACATAATAAATTCAGTGAATACCATAAGTTAATTCACAATTGATTAGTTAGGGTTATATAAGTCTATAAAACATTGTTACAATTTTGACCCCATGAGATTTAGTATATATGGTTGAGATTCACTTGTTTCTTACAATTGCTCGCTCGAAAAGTCTTGCATTAGGTAAATAGAACTCTTGTTAATCACTCTTAGTTTAGAATTCAGTCTCAATGGTGTCATTTTTCGTTTATAGTTTACTAAATGTCTTTGTTTTGTCATCTAATTTTGTCAAATTGTTTGACGGGGATAGAGCATGATGTGATCGGTTAGAAAAAAGATAAAATTACTTCATATGTGCTCATTTCTTAAAACAAAAATTAAATGGAAGAATATGACACACACCTATTATTTGGTTTAGTGATATAAGTTTGCATTTTATCGAATTATTGAAACCATAAGTATTTAGAATCTGGTTGAAAGAATTAGTAAACTACATCTGTAAAAACAGATATTCAAGTGAAATCTGGGCCAAACTAGAAGAACAAACATCATATTTTACCATCATGTATTCCATATTCTTTTTATTATGTCTTAATTAATATCTATATTTTTGTTAATATTGCAGGCTGATGTGTGTCATGCATATCAAATTTTGAAGAATGGTGGACTGAAAGATGAAAACATCATTGTTTTCATGTACGATGACATTGCAAACAACCCTGAGAATCCAAGGCCGGGTGTCATCATCAACAATCCCGACGGCAATGACGTCTACCATGGAGTTCCCAAGGTCCTTTAGTCTAATGTCAATTCAGTTCTAAACTAGTACTACTAATTTGATCGAATTTGCAAGTTTTGTTTTCTTAAGCACTTTCGTACCTAGTTATAGGCTCATGCTATTTACCAGCTTTAATCTAAACCGTCACGTGAGCTCATGCCCTGAAAACAGGTCGAGAAGTTTTTGATACATTAATTGTTTGAAAACCAAATTAGTGCATTTCTGCACTGCTTTCCAACATTTTGATTTTGAGTAACACTCATGGGTTAGAATTAGGCTATAATTTAGTACTTAGTGTTGTTATATATGCAGGATTACACAGGAGAGAATGCTACTGCTGCTAATCTTTATGCTGTCATTCTTGGAGATAAATCTAATCTCTCTGGGGGTAGTGGCAAGGTTCTGAACAGCGGGCCAGACGACAATGTCTTTATCTATTACACCGACCATGGCGGGCCTGGGATCATTGGTTAGTAGTTTAATTGATGAATTAATTTTTGGGGGCAGAATGACACGAACGAGAAGCCACTGCCTTCATTGATTTTCATTTTATGAAGTTAAAAGATATTTCTTTCACATCCATATCATGCATTTTCTTTCAGGGATGCCTGAAGGCGATTATGTCTATGCCAATGATCTGGTAGCTGTTCTGATAAAGAAGTATGAAGCTAATGCGTACAAAAACATGGTACATGACTCTACATAGATGGAACGTTGTTTGATTACTATACATTTGTTTAACTCCAGGGTTGAGCTTCCTATCTGATTACTTTTCTTATGATACTGAAACACTTGATCAGGTATTTTACCTTGAAGCTTGTGAATCCGGGAGTATGTTCGAGGGTCTACTGCCGACAAATATAAACATCTATGCAACCACAGCATCAAATGCAACTGAGAGTAGTTGGGGAACGTACTGCCCTGATATGACTCCTCCTCCACCTCCTGAATATGACACTTGCTTGGGTGATTTGTATAGTGTTTCTTGGATGGAGAATTGGTATGTTTTTTCAATTATATGTATATACTTCTTCACCAAATACTTCTCTGTTGTCATTAACTTCTGGTGTTTCGAATTCGGAGCAGTGACTTATCAGATTTGCGCCAAGAGACTCTGGAAGAGCAATATCAATCGGTAAAAAATTTGAGACGATTGCATTTTAATTCACTGGGACAATTTCATCAATATACAACTTCTAACAGGAGTAGTACTTCTCTGATGACTTGCAGGTTAAATGGAGAACAGTCAATAATACTTATGGTTCTCATGTTATGCAATATGGAAATATTTATCAAACCTCAGATTTAGTATCCTTCTACTTGGGTGCAAATGATAATTCTTCCTCCATTGAAAGCAAATCGCCACAGTCAATCTTAGAAGTTGTTGACAATCGCGATGCAGATCTTCTTCATCTTTGGCACAAGGTCTACATTGTTAATCACCCCTGATGATTTCATATATATATATATTTCTTCAACATGGCTTAGTTTTTTTGTTAACTTCTGGCTAGCTAACTAGCTACATACTTGGTCATAACTATTATATCTATCTATTCATATGCAGTTCCAACGCGCACCCGCTGGCTCTGAAATGAAGCAGGAAGCTAAAAGGGTCCTAGATGATGAAATTTCAAGTAGGCAGCGCATTGACCACAACATAAACCAAATCGAACAACTTGTGTTGGGCTATTCAAGTAACTCTGTTCGTCCTGGGGGGCAAGCTCTTGTTGATGATTGGGACTGCTTCAAGACAGTTGTAAGTCTTCTAATTTTCAGTTGATCATTCACAACTATTGCAAATGCTTCATAGACATACATGCAGAAAGATCAACCTATTCAAAAATCGTTTAAATTTAATCATCTAATGGTGATCACTGATCAAGGGGACGGACATAGTATTTGACTATTTCTATAAATCATGATATATAAAAGATTCATGCACGATATAAACTATGACACGATATATAACGAGTTTTGATTTGATTGATCTTTTGTATGAATCATCTCTAAAAGTGACCTACAAAGGATAAAAACGATTAATGTTGCTAACGGCTAGCAGTGGTAATGTTAATTGGGAACATTTCTCCTATTCCAGATATGTAACGATACAAGTGGATGAATATTAGCTAGTGTTATTTCTTTAACGTTGGTTTGAATCTATTTTTCATACAGGTGAAAACTTATGAGAAACATTGTGGGTCATTGTCAAATTATGGTATGAAACACACACGAGTTTTTGCCAACATGTGCAATGCTGGGATCAGCGTGGAGCAAGTGGTTGCTGCATCAGCTCGAACTTGCTAGACTGCACTTTTCATTGCCTTCTTTTGTCTTTTGAAAGAAAATAATGTGGGATGGTATTAGACCTCCAAATATCAAAGTCTATTAATAATGTGGATTATTTAAATGATAAAGTGATGGGCTATTGGGCTAGAATCATCAAACGTCCACTTTTCTTTATATTATTTTTTTTTGTCACGTGTATCAAGTATTAATCTTCTCATGCAACTAAGGTTTTTACATGTTTAAATGGTAAATGTTATGGACCAGACTACATATGCTTTGCATTTCGCTGTTTTCTTTTTTAACATATCATTTGAATGTTCCAATCATGTTAACAACTTGACTAATAGATTTCTAGAGAAACATATATCTGGTCATATTAAAGAGAGTTTTTATTGGGACCTCCAAATCTGCTCACTTGACCTCACTCTGTTATGAATTATTAAATGACATATATAACCTACTATAAAATGACTATTAGGGACAATAATTATACCAAAAAAATGGTTATATTTATTTTCTCTAGACTTTCCAATTCAATAATATTAGATTGCATGCTTTATTATTTTCCCTATCTATTTTCATTTTTCAATTTCACTAAGTACTCATTAAAGCATTCATATATATATATATATATATATATATGTTAAGAAATAAAACTATGATTAAGATAAAAATATATGATATGCATATTGAACGCATATTAGTCAGGGAGAACAAAATAAATTGTATTATGCCCTAAATCTAAATCTATCTATTATATTTGTAAAAAGAAGAAGAAAAAAAAAGCTAGCAAATAAAAAAAAAATTTATTTAATTTCATGAGGTACAGAAATAGAGAAACATTAAGAAAAAATTATTAATCTTTTTTTTTGAACAGCTAAAAAAGAAAAAGTAAATAAAAAAATCACATAATAGTTCATGTTATTTTATTTTTATCAATTTTTGAAACTCAATACCTTGTGTTTGATTTTTTTTTTATTGGATAAGAGATTTATGTTATCTAATTAAGGAATGGAGATGTAATTAAGATTTATAGAGTAATTAAATCATTGAAATGACTAAGTTTTTTTTTATTATAAAGATCTTAGTTTGTTTGTAAATTAATTATATGAGTGCGGTTATTTGAGGAACTTTAGTGAGGTTTAATGAGTAAATTTAATATTTGAAAATTTGATATGAGGTATAAAAAGCATAGAGGTCAAGTGAGTAAATTTGGAGGTTCCAATAGAAAAACTCCATATTAAACTAAAGCTCCAAAAATTCAATGATTACAGATATTATAATTTAAAGAGACTCCAACCATAAACACAGGGGCGGCCGCACTAGGCCTCCAATCTCAGGAGGCCTCAGATCTTAGAATATGTGTACATAACATATATTAACAAAAAATGTCGAAAGATTTAATGATTCGCCAAGTAGTCCAGTTGGCCAAGTCATTGTCCATTTTTCACCCATGACCTGTGTTGGATTTGTAGTAATCTCTCTTTGTTAAAGGAAAAACACATTATGTGCCTTCGTCAAAGCAATTGACGAGGAGGGAATCAATGAATTACAATCACAGCTCAATCAGCATTTAGTATCATTAATGTAATCGATATTTTCGTTGTAGTTATATCCCTATATAAAGGGACTATGAAATGAAATGAGTAGACCAATTCCAATTTGCATTTTACTTTTACACGTTATCAGCAAGCTCAGAGCAAATAGCCAAGAAAATGCCTTCGTCAAAGAAATTGACGAGGAGGGAATCAATGAATTACAATCACAGCTCAATCAACATTTAGTATCATTAATGTAATCGATATTTTCGTTGTAGTTATATCCCTATATAAAGGGACTATGAAATGAAATGAGTAGACTAATTCCAATTTGCATTTTACTTTTACACGTTATGAGCAAGCTCAGAGCAAATAGCCAAGAAAAAAACCTAGTTTTCAAGTTTGTTTCTCTCTCCTGTCGAAAAAAAAACCGTAGAAGAAAAAAACTTTTTCTTCTTTTCTGCCGCCCAAATAAAAATAAAAAAAATCCAGATCGGCCTCCTCCTCTTCGGCCCTCCCTGCCTGCAATACCCCAGCCTACACGGGCCTCACCTGCGCAGCCCAGCCCTGCCACCAAACCTCACCGGTCAGACCGGCCTCACCTCACCAACCCCGCCTTCGCCTCCGCCTTGCACGTCCGGCGTTTGCAGTCATCGACCTCACCTCACCAACCCACCTGCAACGGCGCCCAACCCCGCCTTCGCCTTCGCCTTGCACGTCCGGCGTTTGCAGTCATCGACCTCACCTCACCAACCCATCTGCAACGGCGCTGCTCTCTCGCCCAGCCCAGATTTGCTTGCGTCCTCCGCCCAGATTTGCAGCAGCACCACAAACCTGAAGTGCAGCCTCGCCTAGCCTCGAGCGGCCTCCCACCTCGCCTAGCCACCTCAACCCACCATCTGTAAACCCAGAAGGAAGAAGCAGACGCGGAAAAGAAAAAAGAAGAAGGAAAAAAAGGTGTGACCCGGCCCAAAAAAAAAAAACAAAAACAAAAACAAAAAACAAAAAGAAGCAGGCCTGCGGCCTAGGAAAAAAAAAAAGAAAATCAAAGAAAAAAAAAACAAGGCCTTGTGGCCCATTGCTGAAAAGAAAGAGGAAGCGGCCCAGTTTTTCTCAAGCCTAATAACATCGATACGCACGCCTGCACCAACACGCTCGTGCGTCAAGATTGTTTTATTTTCTCAAAATCAAGTATGTTCTCTTTTATTTATTTTCATACTATGGTATATTTTTTATATAATTAGAACTTTTGAGCATATTTAATTAGATAATTTTGATTCTTTTAAGCATGTCATGTTATTTATGTTTTACATAATTATGTTTAAGCATGTTATGCTATTGTTTATACTTTATTTTGAACATGCCATATATATTTTATTATATATTATTTATGCAATTGTGAGCATGTTTTGTGAATTTTATTTACGCTTATATAATTATTCCTAAGCATGCCTTCATATTATGCTATTGTTTTCATTTTATTTTATGTATGATATATTATTGCTAATTATTATGTGTAGTATATAATTTGTTGTATATGTGTGAAATTTGAGCATGCCATGTAGTTTATTTTTATATATGCTATGTTTAAATGTGCTATGGTTATTTTTAAAATGCAACATATACAATCCGCTTTGCCATGATAATGAAAATTCATGCGCATTATCCATACACACTTACTGTGGTAAAACATTTTCACATAGCATCGAAAGAAAAAAAATGTGACCATTACGAATCTTGGTTGAAATCTAATTCACATTTTTGGAAAATAATTTACGTGGATGTCTTTATGACTGCGTAATTTATATCTTCTCTCTTGTTTATGTAGATGGCTGATCCAACTCGACCTGAATTTGACATCTTGGACTAAGAAGGACTTGAGTACCATCGTTGGGTTTCCGATGTGGAAACTGCCTTTGTGGCAAAAGACTACACTGCCACCATTACCGACCCCAAAGATGATGAAATATCTAATAAGGTGAAAGCATTTGCCTTAATGTTTCTGAGGTGACATATTGATCCTAGCCTACGCTGGGAGTACCTTCAGTTGAAGACACCCAAAGCACTGTGGGATGCCCTTAAGGGACGTTTTGGGAACATTCATGACACTTTGCTCCCAGAACTGGCCGTTCAGTGGAATGGAATCCGCTTGCTTGACTACAAAATGGTCAATGGCTTCAACAAAGACATGTTGCGTCTAAAGGCACGTCTCAATTTCTGTGGAAGGGAAATCACAGAAGATGATATGATCTACAAGACTCTTTCCACCTTTCCTACTTCAGCCCTTATACTAGTGGACTAGTATAGGCTGGAGTATGACAACAAAAGAATCACAACCTTCAATAAGCTGATCAGCCTGCTGCAAGTGGCTGAGAGACATAATGAGGTTCTCTTGAACAACAATGCCAGGCCCACTGGGACAAAGAAAATTCACGAGGCTAATTACGGAAAAATGAAAGGTGGAAAGAACTCCAATGCAAGGGGGTTTAGACGTGCTGATCCCTACCCACGTGGCAACAATGTACCATGTGGAAAGGGACATGGGGATCGTGATAACAAGATGCAAAAGGAAAGAGTTGACAACGAACCATGTTATAGGCGTGGATTCATTGGGCATTGGTACAAGAACTGCCAAGCAAACAACAGAGTAGCAGCTAATTACAAGAGGTATAGAGAGTCTAAAGAACAAGAGGCTCACTATATGGAAGAAGGAGGTCATGACCTAGACGTCAACCTTACAATTGCAGACTTCAATGGCAAAGAGGAACTTGCTAAGTCAATGGATGCTCTCAATCTTGACTGATTTGCTTTATTCATTTTATTTTCCAAAGACAATTGTGAAGGCATAATGCCTCATTTTTAATTAGACAACTACTTGATCTTAAAGTTTATTTCAATAATGGTTTGATAAATTAGATTTCTGAACAAGTCCTTGATTGGATTATCGTTGGCTTATTAATAAATTTCTGATTTTATTCTGAAGCATTGAATTTATTCGATTTTATTTACTACATGCATGGTTCAAAATAGCACTATAAAGATGTAAAGCAATACATCTAGATAAAGGAAAAATTATTAGAATGAAAAGAATACCATTCTACGCAAATAGAAATACTCTAAAGAATATGAGTTATATTTTCTAAATACCTCCCATTTATTTGTAGGAATGAATGGGGTAGAACTTGAGTGCTTAGTTGATAGTGGGACTACCCACACAATATTAAGAAATAGGAAATTATTCATTGAATTAATAGCCTATAATCCTCTGTGACTACGATGATTGGATCATCACAAGCAATAAAAGAGGAACTGCCAAATTTTTGCTGCCTAATGGCACAACATTTCAAGTTACAGACGCTCTTATGATAAACACAATGATCGCCCTTTTCACAAGCTTTTAAGATCAAATAAATGAAATACTCCCAACAGTCTCGATCAATTTTCACCGTCAACCTATTGTCCAACAATCCAAGTCATAAATTTCCTTCTTAGTTTCCACTTGTATGTCTGCATTACTAGTTTCTTTATGAGCCATAGATCGAGTTGCGCAAGGTTAAAAGTTGCTACTTTAGAATAGGGTTTTGGTGATTGAACATTTGAACTTGGGATTAATTGTTATCTTGATAAGTAAAAGGTTAATTTTGCAGGATCGACTTGGATCCCCCAGTTTTCACCCTAGATGTAGGGTTCCAAGTAAGCAATTTTTGTGTTGTGATTGGTTTTCTCCCTAGATGTAGGGTTTCGGCTCTAGCAATGCGTCAGTATAGACTTTTAATCTGAAGTTTAGTGTAGACAAATTAAGTTTTAGTGTTTTACACTTTTACCCTATTACATTATTCATTTATCTTCTGATTAGAAAAAAAAAGAAAAAAAAGGAAAGAAAATTGGGCTGCATGATACGTCGAATCAAATACTATAAATAGGCTATATTTGAACATTCACTTTCAAATTAGTTCTTAGGATGGCAGACCACCGCGAACGTTGAACATCACTCATCGGCAACATGTACCTTACACCTCTATCAGCACAACAAAATCTTTTTGTCATTATATCCCACCAAATATCTAGCGTATAAGTTATAACCACATACATATGCACATTTATAGTTTTTTTGGCAATAGTGCACAGTTTAAAACATGAAACTACAATTCAACGTGAGCAAATCGACTCTGGGATTGAAACGTAAGAAGCTGATCTCTGATGGTCCAAAACCTAGGAGGAAGAGAAGCTTTAAGACAATGGAACATCTCTCTCATGCATCCTCTGGAGAAGGTAGCTCGGGCTTGGCTACAATAACTTTAACCCCTGCTGTTGGGGAGGTGCACATGTCTTCAGGTAAAGGATCTGAGCTCAAGGACCGCACTCCTATGGGTGCCTTGGAATAGGGTTACATCGTTGGAAATATGAATAAATTGGGATGGTCTTTTGACTGTGGTAGGAGACCATCCTAGCAGTGTCGAAATTGGTTTCTACATCACTTGAGCTTCATCTCATGGATTCATTTTGTTTGATTAGTCTAGATTGTCTTAGATTATTCATTCATGGCTCTTTCTATCATTACCAGGAGTCCGGGTGAGTCATATCTTGTAATATTTCCAACTTTACTTTAATGGACTAGAAACCCCATGCGTTAAAAAAAAAAAAAACTTGAGCAAATCGACTCAAATTCATTTGATATATATATATATATATATATATAGTGAAAGTGCGGACGTCCTTTTTGGAACCCACCTGTATATATATATATATATATATATATATATCAGATCCTATCCAGAGCAGAGCTCCGTTTTGAAATTAATGTGTGAAGTTCGAGTTTTTTGTCACTTTCTAGCTTTAAGGCTGTTATCAATGCCTTAACGATCATCATTTTGGCTGAAAGTTTCCAGAGATGATCTATACACTAGTATCTAAAAACTGAACGGTTGAGATATGGATATGCGACCAAAAATTGACCAAACACTCGAACTTCACACATTAATTTTAAAGCGGAGCTCCGCTCTGGATAGAATCTGTACACACACACATATTGTCTAAGCTAGTTGGTTAGGTAGACTTATACTTCTAAGATGCCGATGATGATTGGAGAAACTACCTTGAACACAGCCATGTGAAATATGTGACTCTTAGGTGTTTCTCCGGCCATGTGACTGTGGCAACCGCACGAAATGGACTTTGTTTCAAGGGCATCTAGTGTTCAGACTGGATCTGAACGTGTTTGCTAGCTATGAAAAATATGAAGACCTACTAGATTCAAATTTCCAAGATTTTATAGCACAAGAACTTCCTATTGGTTTGTGTGAGGTGCTGCCACATAATCTGAGTCTTGCTTTAAGACTCTCCATTTTGCATCGCAATCTGATAGGGAATGGTTCTTATCGTCATCTTACGTCGTCCTTTAGACTTAAGATTGAACAAGAATCCATACTTGAGCTTCCTTCTCACCATTGTGAGGTCATAGTCATTGAGAGACTGCCACCTGGGGTATTTGCCTATCCATTTGAGCTTCAACATCTCCTTCAGCGTGGTGGTAATTCTTTTTCATCCTAGATACTACCACAACCTGTTGTCCTGAGTATAGCCATATGTCACTGATGTTAATTTTTGGTAATTGGATTATTTTTATTTTTTTCCGTTAATGCAGTGTACGACAATATAGATGTCTTTGGAGATACAAATTTGGAATTGCCTTCTTTTCTTTCCAATCGTTCTGCTGTAGAGGTTCACATGGATGTTGGTCATGTTCTCTTTCTGGGTCCGAGTAAAGAGTCTACCATCAATTTAGAGCTTCCCCTACATGCACGATATCCAGTAAGTGAAGAACACTAATGAAATTGTAACTGTATCTGGCTTATTTGGGCTACTCATACTTCTGAACTAGGACTTTCATTTAGCATTACACATTTATTGTTAGAATAGGAACGTGTGGCCAAGTATAATTCAAAAATAAGATTATTATGAATGACAGCAAATGCATTGAGAGTGGTAAGAAGAATGTTTTCCGTATGAAGGCTGAGTTTGATTAATAAACATGTGCAGATCTAACAATAGCTGTCTATATACATATACCTCCCCGTTGTTATGGTACAATTAAAATATGAATGGACCATCTTTTGTGCTCTGGACTATACATTGTACAATATCACGATTTTTTGCCTGTAGAAAGCCTGCTGCATTGCCTTATTTTACTGTTCTTTTCTGGTTGCAGCCTCTAGATGAAAGTGGCTATTGGGAAGCCAAATTTGGTACACCTGATTTCTTCATGTGTTGCAGTGTTGAGGGAAAGTCACATAATCAAAGCTGTTTATATAGGATACCAGATATTGATGGTTCTGATTCAACATTTGGTACAGTTGTCTGGAACATACCTTCTGGGATGAAGGTACATGCTCGAATTGTTTCTGTCTTCACTTTTATTGCTGCCTTAATTTCAGCTATCTTGATTGCTGTAACATCCATATTTTATTCAGACAACTCCATCAAACGTTCAAAGGAATCTTAGTTGTTGCTATACATTTTTTTTTTCTTTGAGGAAATTTTGGTGCTATACTTTGCATGGTGCTTATTTGTTTCTTTTCAGTATATATACCAAGCTCCCTGTTCAATCTATTTTCAATCATACATTGCCGTTTACACTTCCTACTTGATTTCTTGATCGCAAAATTCTATTTGATTTCTACGCTTGTCATTTTGCGTCAGTATTAGTCAATTCAAATACAATCTTTTAATGGAATTAGATAGGGTGTGACTTTTGCCACCCTACCATATACTTAGTTCACTCTACATACATGAAAAGAATTAGCCAAATATTCTCGTATTATCCTCGATCAAAATAATAATAATAAAATAAACGAATAAAAAACAATGAAGATCAATATTTGCACCTACCTAGCTGGCGATCCTTGCCTCAATTTCCGCCACCGCTGTCAACACCCAACTCAGTTGCCATCATTCTCTTTCACTAGTCCTTGTGTTGTTCTCTTAATATGAGGGAACCCCTACAATCCATGAGAGCAATACATAAAAACCCATAACTTTTCTCCCTAGACCAACCGTTGAAGGACACAGGGAATTCAATTAGTGGTGGCATATTCCATGAGATTTTCAAGCGGTGGTGATCGATTCTCTACGGTGTATGCATCTTCTTCATTTTTTTTTTCAGTCTTTATTTTTTGTTTTTTGTAACTAGGGATAGCATTGGAAATTTGGGTGGCAAATTTTAGATGTATGGTGAACTGAGCATATGGTAGGGTGGCAATAGCTACACCCATTAGATATTCTTGATTATTGTATTTGTACCCTGTTAGATTTTTTATTTTTTCATTTTCAATTCAAATATTTTTGTAAAGGTAAATATTGCAGCAAGTGTAACTTTAATTGCATTACATACCATAAGTATTATGTCTCGACATTCTTCAACAAAATGGAGGGACTGAACATATGGACACTTGTTCAGAACTTCAGATGTATCAGACAAACCAATTCCTAGCGCTAAATACTACCTTCTATTCCATGAAAAAAGAATGTAAAGAGATGAAAATGTCGATCTTTGGTGTGAAAGGACATTTAGTGATAGAATTGGACGGAAGTTTATTCAATCAATGAAGGGACAACTGCAAGATTTCGAAAAGTGGGTGCAATTGAGTAAAATTGATAATTTAATATGGCAAGTTGATAATCGAGGGGCAAGTTAGAGTGGGTTTCAATTTAAAAACCTAAAACAAACGCATATATAAAAGAAGGTTTTGAGCTTCCGAGTGTGATACTCTATTTTCAATTTCCCTCCTTTGAATAGGCTTCAATGATGTTAGCTTAGGAGTTCTGTATCTTGGGTATAACGACATATATTCAGCCAACATAATCCAGTAGCAAAATCTCCACAATCAGGTTTAATAAAAAAAAAAAAAAAAAAAACTATTTTTTTTTTACGCTTTTTGTATAAAACACGCTTATACAGTTATGATAACGCGTATTCAACCGTGTAACACCTACGTGTCTATTCTACTCCTTATATAGCCGTTAGCTGACTTGGCTCTCTCTCTCTCTCTCTCTCTTTCCTAAATCAATTGTGCTTTCCCTCTCCCTTTCTGTCTCGATCTTCTAGGGTTTCAATTCCACTCTCAATTCTTTGCCTACTTGATTCGATTCTAGGGTTTATTTCTTTTGCCTGCATTTGAAAAAAAAATAAAAAGTTTAATATTTTTTTTAAAGTATATTTTTCATGCTTTTTGTATTAAACGTGTATACCACTACGTAACATATATATACACTTACTCTAGTCCTTACAGCCTCACGTGTATACCATACGCGTACTCTAGTCCTTACAACCTCACGCGTATACCACTGCGTAACATATACGTGTATTCTAAAAAAATAGTCCTTATAGCCGTTTACACGATTTATATTGTGACTTCGCTCTCCCTTTCTGTCTCGATCTCCTCGGGTTTCAATTCCACTCTCAATTCTTTGCCTACTTGATTCGATTCTAGGGTCTATTTCTTTTGCTCACATTTGAATTCAGGAGCGACTCGCCGAAGATGGCAACTCTGTCTCAACCAATGTTGTTTCAGGAGAAGGAAAATCTTGATCTCAATGGTAATCTTTCATTTCCTTCTTCTTTTCATGTTTCAAATGATTCTTCTCACCCTAATTTTGCCCTTGGTTTATTAAATTACTTATTGTTAGAAATTTAATACATAAACGGTAAAAAGAGAAATGCACAACTCCCTCTCACAGCTAGCAGTAAACCCACGACCACGTTTTGAGGACTAAAAGAAGTTACTAACTCCCACTCGAACTCAATTTCTTTTTTCCAATAACACTTTCTTCCTTTATTGTATTTAATCTCTCCCGTAGGCATACTTGCTTCACTGCAACACAGGAAGATCGATGAAATTATGACATTAAAGCCGGATCAAAGGAGGTTATATCAGGTTTAGTTTTTGCCATTTTCGATTCCTCATAATTGATAGTTTTTCTAATTGACAAACTTTTCGAGATACCCAAATTCATGAGGAATGGGTTTATCAACATAGGAGATACCCTACACGTTCTTTGAATCTTCATTCAAGTAAGGTAAGTCGTTCCTTTGATCTTGCGTTCCCAATTAATTTATGCGTTCCTACTGTTCTCTCTTCATTAAGGTATGATTTTTTTTTGATAAAATTCATTAAGCCATTGATTACTCCAAATCTCTGTGTGTTGTGTTGTGTTTTTTTTTATATTTTATTTTATTTTTTATTTTTATTTTTTTATAACTGTTCTTACGTGTGACAGTGTCTACGGAACACAAACACCGTTTTTTTTTCCTTTATGGGTCGTAGAAGAATTTTTCTCCTTTGCTTGGTTTTCGTGTTTAGTTGCAGCACCAAGTGCCAGAGTGGAAAACCATCAACGTTGACAATTTGTTTAGGTTTTTCTGTTGTTTTTATTCCATTGGATTGTATTTACATGTTGATTTTGGGTGTCAATTACAATTGGGTATCGCTATGAACAAGCAATCAAGCATCGAGTACATAGACAAATGAAAGGAAAAGGAAAAGGAAAAGGAAAATAACAAAAGAGAACACATTTTATAGTTTGCACAGAAGACCAAAACGAATTGGCGTCCAACAATTACCACAGGGGTCTTTCTAAATGTACCCAGCAAATATCTAAATACACCCAGCACTTAAAATATTATCCTATACTTTCCAACTTTACCCTTGCTTTGATTTACAAACCCAGCAACCAGATCTAAGGAATCCGCCATAGTCTCCCAATTATCGAGGCAGCCATCATCCTCATCCTCATCCTCCTCGGTAATATTATCGGAGCAACAGTCAACGCTGGTGTTACTGCTACTGCTGGAGCCGGTGAAAGTCTCTGAATCGTGGCCACCCAATACACTACTGGTAAAGCTGGACAGACTGTTCGAGTCCAAATCGCTGTCATGGTGGTGGTGCTGGTGGTGGATCGATCCCACGTTCTCTTCTTCTCTAGGCCCTATTTCCCGAGGGTAATTCCGCTCTCGGCGACCTTGACCACTGCCGTGCTGTTCCTCCTTGCACTCCTTGTTCTTCACCACCGCACCTAATTCCCATCAAATCAATCAAAATCAAATTCCAAATACCCCCAAAAAATCTGAAAAAGTAACAAAAAGATCCAAAATTTACATGCAATCATATCAACCCTAGAAAAATCAACAGATCGATTCCATACCAGAAGATGACATTTAAGTTTGGATCGAGCATATGTTTACTGGGTTTGAATGGTGCTTGCAGCTTAGAAGTTTGCTGGGTGTATTTTACTTAAGGGTAAATTTGGAAAATTAAACATAATTTGCTAGGTACATTTAGAAACACGCTTACCACAAATGAAACTTATCTCATGGTTTTGGTATGCATGCAATTTTCATTTTGAATATTTTTTCTCTTATTTAATTTTTTAGAATTTACAGTTCTTATCCAATCCCACTCAGGTGTGCAATTAAATTGTAGTCCTGGTGTCTTATATTTGATGGCTTTGTTTAACTAAGTTCTCTTTAGTTAAAGAGTGAAGAAAAAAGAGTGGGATGGATAAACTTATCTCATCCTTTTGTTAGTACCTTTTTCTATATTGATTAATTGTTTTCCAAGTTCTTTGTACCATCATGGTCTAATCGATCTTTACTCATTTTTGTTCACAAAATTTTCAATTTTAATAGGCTAATTGTTGAAATGAAGCTAAGAACAATTCATTGAATCTCAAAACTCTTTGACAGAAGCAGTTATTTCCTCTTTCTTCTTCCTTCTTTCTTCATCTTATGCAGGTAAGGAAGTTAGTTGTAAAGTGATTCTCTAAGGTAAATTCATTGCTTGATTTTGATGTCTGCTCGAGGAAAAAGTAGTGTCATAACCTACAATGAAGGGAAAATGCAGGCTACCTTTTCTTTGGCAACTTGCATGATTGCATAAAAATCTTAGTCCTTTCACTGTTTGATTGTAGATTAACATAGCCTTCATCAAGTCCATTCAAATAACAACTTATAACTCTCAAGGTCAGTAAAGTTATGATATATTTCTATAAAAAATTAAACTCTTTTGTGATTATTTCAGATTGAGTTTCTCATAGAAAGAAGATCATGGAAGAAGGCACAAAAAAGGAACCAAATGAAAGTGTGAGAAAAAACCCAAACAGAATATAAGAAGGTGGAAGATAGGGCATTATACTGAGGATGAGAAAGGTTTAAGAAGATGGAAAAGGAAAAGCTGGCAGAAAAATAAAGAAAATAATTTGTTATAAAAACTAATTGTAATAAACATTGTGCACAATTTGCCATGTGTTTTAGGGAATTAGAAATTGAGAGGAATTTGCTGTATATTCTCATTGATAATAGGGGCCTCTTTATATAGAGGATTACAATGCATAGAATCTGAATGATACAAGGAAAGTAATCGTACATTGAATAGGAATCTAGATCCTTCTAATTTAACCCTATTACCACTAGGTCAAGTAACCTAGAGTTTGGGCCAAACACAAATTAGGGTTTACTTGAACACTCCCCCTTGTGTTGCCCAAATGCGGTGCTTCTCTCGTTGCCTCATTAAAAACCTTGTCGAGTAACAAAAACCCAGTGGGACAAAAATAACTTCTGTCGAAGGGGAAAAAGAGCACAACACACCCTTCACTTTTTGAGGTAAACATGTAGACATCTCCCCCTGATGTCTGCGCCTCCCCCTGATGACTACGATAATGGGACTTCAGATAATTTCCGCAAGCCAATTCTTGCCACATGTTTCTCGAACGTGCATTTGGGCAATGACTTAAAACAAGTCTGCCACATTGTCCTCAGATCAAACCTGGTTCACTTTGATCTTAAGGAGCTTATGGTGCTGATTGTAGAGGAATTTAGGCGATATGTGCTTGGTGTTGTCACCTTTGATGTAGCCTTGCTTCATTTGTTCAATGCAAGCAGCATTATCCTCATAAATGCTTGTTGGCTCATCTGTGGTAGACTTCAAACCACAATTGCTTCGAACATGCGTAACTATGGACCTAAGCCATATACATTCACGAACTAATTCGTGAAGAGCAATAATATCCGCATGATTCGAAGAGGTAGCGACTAAGTCTGCTTTGTAGACCTCAAAGATATCGCGGTCTTTCCCATGGTTAAAACATAACCAGTTTGGGAGCGACCTTTGTGTGGGTCAGAGAGGTACCCAACATCAACAAAACCTTCCAAAACACTTATATCATTTTGGGATGGGGAGAGGGAAAGCAGTTCATCATATGTGGTGTCCCTAACACTAGATGGGTCCAAATCCAACTTCTCTCTGTAGGGATAGAACAAGCCCATATCAATCGTACCACTTAGGTATCGAAAGATATCTTTAACACCAGTCCAATGGTGTCGTGTTGGCACAGAACTATATATAGCAAGCAAGTTCACAGCGAATGAGATATCTAGTCTTGTGCATTGTGCTAAATACAATAATGCGCCTATTGCACTTAGGTAGGGCACTTCTGCCTCTAGCACTTCTTTGTCGTCATCTTTTGGACAGAATAGATCTTTCTTTAGATCAAGACTACGGACGACCATTGGGGTGCTTGAAGGCTTAATCTTGTCAGTGTTGAAATGCCTAAGCATCTTTTGGATATAAGCTGATTGATGAATCAGGATACCATCTCTACGGTGCTCAAGTTCTAAACTGAGGCAAAACCGTGTTTTCCCAAGATCTTTCATCTCAAACTAGAATTTCAAGTGTTCAGCGGTTTCCCTTAACTTTTTAATGGTGCCAATTATGTTCATGTCATCGACATAAACCGCTACTATTGCAAATCCGGAACTTGTCATTTTTATGAACACACATGGGCATAGTTCATTGTTAACATATCCCTTACCAATCAAGTAGTCACTTAGACGGTTATACCACATCCGTCTAGATTATTTCAATCCATATAGTGAGCGTTTCAATCTAATTACAAACGTGCTCCGTGGTTTAGAGCAATTTGATTTGGGTAACTGAAGTCCATCTGGGACCTTCATGTATATTTCAGTATCTAGATCCCCATATAGATACGCTGTAACAACATCCATTAGCTGCATGTTCATTTTTTCAGAAGCTACCAAACTGACAAGGTAGCGGAACGTAATGACTTCCATTACGGGAGAATAGATCTCCTCGTAGTCGATTCCAGGGCATTGTGAGAAGCTTTGCGCCACAAGGTGAGCTTTGTACCTTACAATCTCGTTTTTCTCATTACGCTTTCTAACAAATACCTATTTGTGACCAATTGGTTTGGTGTTGGGCGATATTGGTACAACATTGCCAAATACCTTTCTTTTCGCTAGAGAATCAAGTTCTGCCTGGATCCCATATTTCCATTTTGGCCAATCAGCTCTACGTTGGCATTCATCAACGGAGTGTGGTTCGATGTCATCGGTCTCAATAATCTCATGTGCCACTAAATACGCGAATACATCATCAATGATGATGGAGTTTATTTCCCACATCTCATGTACACTATTGTAATTTACAGAGATCTCTATGTTCTCAGGGATAGGTTTTGACATTGAGGCGTCCCCCAATGATGTCTCTTGGACATAACCATAATCCAGAACATTCTCATGGGACGGATTTTGAGTATCGATGATCAAAAGATTTGTTTGTGCCTCATTCGCTCTCTTTCTAGGAAAAGTATCCTTCGAACCAATTGGTCTACTGCGCTTTCTTGCAGGACCTGCGGCCATAGATGCCACATCATTGCCATTCTGGGTAATGGCGCCATCTCCTAGTGTCACAGGAGTGGCGTTATGTTTATTATTTGGGACATCAATCCTTACAGGCACGTTTGCAGCATGTATGTGTGATCTTGTCACTTTGGCGACATCAGAAAACGCATCAGGCAGAGTGTCTGCTACGTTCTGGAGCTTGATTATTCTTCGCACTTCAAGTTCGGACTGTACGGTACTGGGATCGAGATGAGACATAGTGGGGACAGACCACGACAATTCCTGTCGTTCCTGTTGAACATATGTGTTCTTATCTCCCCCTAACGATGGGAAGACTGTCTCATCAAAGTGACAATTTGCAAATCTAGCGGTACAGAGATCGCCTGTCAAGGATTCAAGATAGCGGACGATAGTTGGAGATTCATATCCAAAATAAATGCCCATTCTTCGTTGTGGACCATCTTAGTACTCTGTAGAGGCGTAATAGGCACATAAGTGGCACACCCAAAAATGCGTAAGTGCGAGATATCAGGCTCGTACCCAGTAACTAGCTGTAACACAGAGTAGGATTGGGTTGCAGTGGGTCGTAGATGAATTAGCGTCGTTGCATGTAATATTGCATATCCCCAAGCAGAAACAGGGAGATTGGTGCGCATAACTAATGTCCATGCTATCATTTGTAGTCGTTTGATAGTGGCTTCTTCGAGACCATTTTGGGTATGAACATGGGGAATTGGATGCTCTGCATCAATCCCTAGTGACATGCAATAGTCATCGAACGTTTTCGATGTAAACTCCCCAGCATTATCAAGTCGAATTGACTTAATGGGATGGTCGGGGTAGTGAGCCCGTAGCTCGATAATCTGGGCGAGGAGTTTAGCATAAGCAGCATTTTGAGTAGACAGTAGTGCGACATATGACCAGCGTGTCGACGCATCAACCAATACCATAAAGTATTTAAAAGGTCCGCATGATGGTTGAATTGGTCCACAGATATCCCCTTGGATTCTCTGTAAGAACGGCATGAGTATTTTGGGATCCTTTGTGTAGGACGGTCTCGGTCCTAATTTCCCAATGGAACATGCTTTGTAAAATGAGCGAGGGGCCTTAGAAGCAACCAATGAGGATTTTGGTTGGGCCGGAGCGTCTAAAGCTCTATTAGAAGCAAAATGTGTGACTACATCTCCCATTATGGCGTTAGAGCCATGGAAATTGGTGTGTGTGGCGTCATGGCCACTAGGAGGGGAAACCATGGCGTCATGCTCATGGTTGGTGCCATTGATGGCGTCATCACATGGGACTTGGGCAGCCCTATGGTGCCCCAAGACGGTTGCAGCGCCAGATGCTGCAATTGTTGAGGTCTTGATAAGTCCATGAATCAATTTTTGATTCTTGCTTCTTCTTACTCTGAAGAATGGATGTCCGTGTGAAGTCTTTAGTATACAGAGCATCGTATCACTACCAGGATGCTCTAGTCTATCATGCCAAAGCCAATTTGTGTCTAAATCCAAGAGATCTTCTCTTATGACATTATTGGATTCAATTGGTCAAATTGTAGTGACATAAAGTCCGCTAGATTGACACATAAGCTTCTCTAAGATGTGCTTCCGTCCGCAATCATTAGAGGTAAACTCTTTTCCATTCTCATTATGTGTTTCCGCATGGAATCCGTTAACTCTTATATCTTTAAAGCTCAATAAGGTTCGATTTGCCTTAGGAGCGTAGAGAGCTTCAGTGACTTTAATCAAGGTGCCATTTAGCAATAGGAATTGGGCCATTCCATATCCTTGAACTAAACCTGATGGCCCAGCCATCGTAGTCACAGAGGAATATATAGGCAACATCTCTAAGATTAATTGCCTATGTCGTAGAATGGTGTGCGTAGTCGCACTATCCGCAAGACATTGTAGTTCATCCATTCCTAAAAGAAAAGCTCATAATTAAAAAGGAGTCATAAAGAAAATCACTCAAATTTTATTAATAAGCCAAACGGAATTACATCATCGTTTCTTTAACCAAAAAGAATCTAATCCAATAAACCAGCTAATGCAAAACAATAGTAGTCGTCTAACTCCTTTTGGTAATTTCAATGCAAATGTGACCAGGTGAGTAGAGAGATGTCGGTGGAGCAAAGTTCGCTTAAGTACCACTTATCTCAAAACCTTCCTAGACATCACACTTACATTGAGTACGCCTCTTTGAAGAAAGACTAATACCATTGGCGTCTACTATAATAATATGGCAATTGCCTACATCTCTTGGAAAATAAAAAGACTTAATCAAAATCGCCAGTTTTTGGGTCTTGATCCTTGTAGTCATCTACCCTTAGATCAAGATTGCCATCTTGATCTTCTTGTTCCATGTAATTCGCCTCCCTTGCTTCATGATACATCTTGTATGCGTTTGCAACGTTCTGGGATGCTTTACACGCCCTTGCCCAATGTCCAAGTAGTCCACATCTGAGACAAGCATCATAATGATCAGGTTCCCTTGATCGAGGTGCTTTGGGAATGCTATGAGGACGGTTATTTCCTTTGGTGGCGTCACCACCATAACTGGAGGCTTGGCCTCTCTTTCTCTTCACACGTTTACCTCCACGGTTCCGTGCACGCCTATCTTGGCTGTTTCTTTCCTCTTTAGGGCTAGAATATGGACCAGAGCGTCCAGAATTATCCCTATTCTTAGGGTTTCGCTTCTTGTGTCCTCCCTTGGAGGTGCGATTATAATTAGACTCCGAATTTGACTTGGTTCCCACGGGTCTAGAGTTATAGTTCTTCACAAGTATGTTGTCGTGCTTTTCATCTACGTTCATGGCACCTATTAGCTCATGAAATCTTGTGATGCGTCTAGCATTGACATCAATCCGATAGTTTTTGGCTATCATCAATGTAGAGATGGGGAAGGTGGAGAGAGTTTTCTGGATCAACATCGTATCAGTGATTTTCTGTCCACAGAATTCCATCATAGACTTGATACGAAGTGCTTCTGAATTGTAGTCAAGTATAGACTTGAAATCACAGAAGCGGAGGCTATGCCATCTCACTTCTAAGTCTGGAAGCAGGGAATCACAGACGTTGCCAAAACGCTGCTCGAGTTCTACCCATAGTTTTCTTGGGTCTTCCTCATTGAGGTACTCATTCTGGAGCGTGTCATTCATGTGCCTTGTCATGAGAATGATGGCTTTAGCTTCATTCGCCTCTCTCTTAGCTCTATTTACTTCAAAAGTAGTAGCTTGTTGAGGAGTAAGCACGTCCTGACTTGGCTCTTGGATTGTACTCAGGATCCCATCAGCCTTAAGATGCTGGTGCACATCACGGACCCACTTGTGGTATCCTGCTCTTGTTGTCTCTAGTGGAGTGAAGCTCAACTTGTTCAGGTTACTCATCCTGAAAAACAACAAGAAAATAGGGTTAGTTTCGGAGTGAAAAAGGCTACCACGAAAAATTATAAAATTTCTGAGTGTAGTCGCTTCCAAGAAAATCCGATTCCAAGAGGGGTTTTGGATTTAGATCGAAACAATGATGTATGTGGTCGATCGTTTTTCTTCTCAACAAACTTTAAGTTTAGAGGACTCTACAAGCTCTAAGCTTGGAGTGAGCACGAACCCTCACAGTTCGGCTATTGGTCTCCCCTGTGAAGAAGAAAGGGGGGGGGGGGGGGTAGAAGAAGGGATGTTGGAAGTCCTTGAGAAAAGAAGAGAAAAGTAATAAAAACTTCAAAAACGGGAACTTTTGATGTGCTCATATTTTCCTATATTTCTTTGCCTCTCTTAATCTTGGTTTTTATGTTTAGGAATTTACAACCATTCGTGGAGAACTCAAGTTCGCACAAAATCGTCAATCCTAATGTTTCAAGGAAGTTAATTCAGATGAGGATTCAATGATGAACTTATTCCTACTTCTACAAGAGATATTTCAAGGTTTTCCCATTCCAAATGAAGAAAGGAATCTAAACCCAAGTTTTACAAGGAAACATGAAGCCAAAGATGAGCAGAAATCTTCCCTATATAAGGGAGCACGAATTTCATATGAGGAGAGAGTCTTGGAGCACAATGTAGACGCCTAAGGTGCAGAGACGACTCATCCATCTTCCTCTTCTTTTCCCCTTCCATTCTTTTTATGTTTTTTCTATGTTTTATTTAGTTATATTTTGCTAAACCTTTTTCTAGGGTTAAGATGATGCCCTATCATAATTGTTTATGTACTTTGATGATTTGTTGATGGATTTATAGTTTCTTTATGATGAATTCTTAGTCACGCACTCCAACCGCTGCAAGATTCTCATAAAAAAGCAAAACACAATTAATTGTGTCAAAAAAATGCGCTCAATAGAACGCGTGCTCCAGACAGCCTTTCGTATCATCTTCAACATTCAACTATAACCCTCCTCTGTCTCATCATAGCCTCTCCTCATTTTTCTCCATTTTTTTTTCTTCCTCTATTTTTGTCTCATCACAGCCTCTCATCAACTTCCTCTATTTTTTTCTTCTTCTATTTTACTTATCTACCGACTTTTCAATTTCTCCGACATGGAGTTGGTGCTCTGCATCACAATGATATCGCCGGAATGGTAGAATATGTGTCGCCGGTGAACATAGATTTTTCCCCAAAGCATGGACTATTCTGGAGCTTACCCTTTCAACAGAAGATTGACGAAGATCACCTACAGCTTCATCCAATTTATTTTATTGATTTTGTTCAAATATCTTAATCCATTCATGTTGTTATCTATTTGCTTCAAACACTAGATAAGAATAGTAAATCCGAATCCTAAACCAATCCAATCCGGATATAATTGCCAATCTAATCTAGTCAACTCTGCCAAACGCAGCCTTAAGGAAAACTATGGTCTAAGTGCCGTACCAGGACTTAGATACGGGAATTGTCATCAAAAGAAATAAAAGAATTTGTTAATTGAATCGAAACATAAATAGGATTGGTAGTGGTTGATTTCGAAACCCTAGGTTTTATCATATTTGCTTTTCAACTTATAAACTTTATTTTGTTTGTTTGTTTGTTTCACATTATTTCTTTATTCAAAAAATCTAAAAACAATATCTTCTTTATCTTAATTGTTTGTGTGATTTTGTTTTTGGATTAATTGAGTTAGGGTTTAAATTGATTATCAATTCTCAGTTGGAACGACCTCGTACTTGCATACTATACTAACGACGATTTGTGTGCTTGCGAGTTTTAATTAAAATTTCACAACAAGTTTTTGGCGCCGTTGCCTAGGATCGATGATTGATTTTGATTCTAACTTGATTACCAATCTGATTTTATATTTTGTTTATTTAGTTTCTACAATTTTTGGTTTTAAGTTTGCTAAATATTTATCTTTCTGTGTTTCAGGTTTTGTACCTTCTTTTTTATATAGATTTTGGACACCTTCCTGGAAGTTTTAATAGCCTTACTTCATATCACCAGAAAGCTACATGAGTCTAGCTTCCAAAGCACTAAGCAGATCATCATTCGAAGTTGTTGCTAAGAGATATTTGAGAAATACCGAATAGTGCTCAATCTGCGCGGGACTTTTAGAAGGGATGTGATGTTGGAAGTCCCCGAGAAAATAAGAGAAAAGTAATAAAAACTTCAAAAATGGGAACTTTTAGAAAAGTTTACCTTGAAAAGTTGCTGGAAATCTTGACCCGAAAATTGGACGGAAAAAGTCGCTGGAAAAAGGTTGACCGATTGTTAACCGGAGGTTTGACCGAGGTGCTGACGTGGCAGCTAATGCTGAAGTAGCGCTGGGTCCGCTGTTGACGTGGCTCGGGTTCGGGGCTGACCTCAGTGAGCTTTGGGCCGATCTCTTGTGCTCTAGACTTAGGGTTTCTTTATGTTTCTTGGCCGAGGGAGACTTGCTCGCTTCTGGGCAGAGCTACTTCAGTATTTTTTGGGCTGAGGCTACGGAGGTCTAGCTAATGCAGGGGCTGAAGATGCAAGCGGCGGTTCGGAGGTGCAACGCTTCTGGTGGCCAGTCTGGACGTCTTTTGGCCGGTTTTAGGAATAATTTTTCCGGTTCCGTGGATCTGGGGTCAAAGTGCTTCTGGTGGTGGAGTTTGGATGTCAGATGCAGAGGTGAAAGCTTTGAACCGATTGGAGGAAAAACTATCACTTACGGAGGCCGGTTTGGGTCTTTGCCGGCCGGTTCTGAAGGTGGCGCCGCCGGTTCTGGACTCTTAGAGTTGAGATATTCAAGGTGGGCAGCGGTGGTATCTGGGATTTGAAGGCTACGAATTTAGGGTTCCAGGGTTAGGGCTTCGTGTTGATAACGGGTATTAGGGAATCAGAAATTGAGAGAATTTTGCTGTATATTCTCATTGATAATAGGGGCCTCTTTATATAGAGGATTGCAATGCATAGAATCTCAATCATACAAGGAAAGTAATCGTACATTGAATAGGAATCTAGATCCTTCTAATTTAACCCTATTACCACTAGGTCAAGTAACCTAAAGTTTGGGCCAAACACAAATTAGGGTTTACTTGAACACTATGTTATATTTTCTATTGTTGATGATTTATATATAAACCTCACTTTCATGTACTTACCCTGTTTGTTAGTCTTAAATTCTTGATTCTTGTAAAGTTTGATATGTTAATTCGTTAAGTTTTTATGAATAATTTTCATCAATCTCAGCTAGCCGAGGTCCATCAAACAAGTGGACATTTGCCATATCTCAACGTAATCCCACACATATAGGCAATCGAGTAGAAAGTTGGCCGACAAATAAAGCCTTTAGAATAGGATTCCCTATTTTAAGGAAGAGAGAGACTTCCGTATGGCACCGGCACCACGTGGCAGTGCGGCGGCCCAATCAGTGCCCAAGCAGGGGGTATTTTAGGTATTTCACATTAAAAATTAGGGGCAGTTTCGGAAAAGAGGAAAAAATTTCTTTCTTCTGATTAGAGGGTCGCACCGCCACGTGGTGCGGGTGCCCCTAAACAAGAATTTATCTTAACGAAGTGAAAAAAATGACAGTATTAATGATAAAAAAAATTAAGAAAATAGAAGTTAATATGGCATTTCCCATTAGACATCTATCTTTGGTGTGGAATAACACCGGTGCAAAAGAAAAAAAGAAAAAAAGTTTTTTTTTTGTTTTGTTCGTCTTATAAAAAACCAACATAACCTGTCTTACATTGACAACTATAATTGTTGTGATTTCTCAAAAATAGAGAAATGATATTTTGCAACACATAATGTATTTTAAAGACATAAGTCGCATGCGAGAGCGCGGCCTTTCCGCACTCGTGTACGCTCGAATATATATAATTCGTCCAAAAAGAATTACACACACATATATATAAAGATATTTGATATAAAATTATTACGACACACACACACACACACACACACACATATATATATATATATATATCTATGTATATATATTATCATCGTAATTCTAACCCAAAAAAGTCAAAAATGATAAATAGGACTACTAAGTCCTATTGAGGCTCTATATCATTGCCCAATTATAAATAGGACAACTAAGTCCTGCATGTGAATCAATTATAATGCTAGGATTATCACTCTGTCAGTCTGTCATACTAAACAGTAAACCTAGAGCAGAACTTATCTACTTAGCTATAAGCCTATAAGTGATGGGATTTATGAGAATAGTGGTTTCTGATGAAGTACTGGGAACATTTATCCCTATTATAGTATACTGGTTGTAAGCGGTCCTCATTTCATCTATGGAAAAATCATTTCCAAAATACAAAATTCGAAGCGTAGAGAGTTTTTAACATTTTTTATGATAAGGAAAACTTATTTATTCTTGGCCTAGCATCATTGAATACCAAATTAATTGAAAAACAACATTAACTCTCAATTAATTGACTCATTAATTATTGATTGTTTTGAGTAATATTGTTATCGGTAAATTCGGTATGTGGAAAAGTAGAAGTTGACTCATCATGCTAATATAGGGGAAAGTAAGCTGATGTGGATGCCTAATTATTAGCCCACAATTAACAAAAACTTTCGTCTGAATTAAATTCGAAATACGTTATGATTTTTGAACTTAAAAGTAATTAACGCTTATTTTTACAGGCTAAAGTGTTAAACAAATAAACAAAATCTCCCCAATCAGGTTTAATAAAAGGGTCTTTCTAAATGTACCCAACAAATTTCTATGTAGACCCAGCAAATTTATTTGTTTGTAAATATTTTTAATTAAACCACCTAATTTCCCAAACTGCCCTTATCTTATACCCAACAAAGAAACAAAGGCCACGTTTGGCACACCTGATTGGAACGGATTGGCATCGATGACTGACTTGGATTAGATTGGAAATAGCTTGACACTGCATAACTAGCCGGAATAGTATCTTCAAGTTCATAGATCTGTTCTTGCTTGCAGCTCTTCCATAAGCTACGGAGCTTCCAAGAATTGATTGCATAGCAGATGTTGCAACCATTCTGGTTACAAGGAAAATAAGCTAGCTTTGTTTGAAGTTGAAGATGTAGAATTAATGTGTACGTCGGTTTCTGAGTGTGGAAGTTGCATGCATGGAGTGACATATATACTACCTTAGACCCACTTGAGGCAGCAGATCTCAATGGTTCATATTTTATCACCCCATCATGGGTTTGGTATCATAGTGCACAGTATGATCAACCTTGGTGGTGGCTTTCATTCTTCCTACTTAGCTTGTAAAGAATCTATAGATTAACATTTGTTGTTGATTTCAAGAAAAGAAAGAAAGAAAGAAAAAGATCTACGTTTGTTCTTTTTCATCTCTTTCTTCATGTAAATTAAAGTTCATTCTTTAATGATAATTTGGTGTTTTATTGATCTTGGTTATATATATGAATCTTGGTTATTGGTCTGATCCTGGTTTCCTTTTCCATTACACATTCACACTAACGAATCTAATCAAAACAAGAATATAGAAGAAAAGGTCTTTGATACCATGCCTTAGTCTGGTGATTACATGTTTTGAGGAAACAACCAATTCCTACAGATTTGTACCTGTCAAATTCTGTTTTCATTAAGTTCTTGATTCACAATAAAAAGTTTCTATAAAGGATTTCGGTTACCTCATATTAGTTGTTACTTTTAATCGAAGTACCAAACCAATATTAGGCCATTCTTTTTCTTACAGCTTTCACTTGGATCATGCTGCATCCCTACCTTGTTCTTGAGAAAGTTCACAGTAGCTTCCTTAATGAATTTTATATATTTCTTTTCCATTTTTTGTTTTCCGGAAACTAATGTTCAGTCTCCAACTTTTTTGATAGACCATATTCTAAGGGCGTGTCTTTGTAAAGATGTCAATCCATGATTAATCCAACAGTCATCGATGCCAATCCATTCCAATCAGGTGTGCCAAATGTGGCTTTTGTTTCTTTGCTAGGTACGTGATAAGGACAGTTTGGGAAATTAGGTGGTTTAATTAAAAATATTTATAAACAAATAAATTTGATGGGTCTACAAAGAAATTTGCTGGGTACATTTAGAAAGACCCTTAATAAAATAAACATAAAAAAATGGTTTTTGTCCATTTACCCCATTTTTAAAGATTTTTTTCCCACTTACCCCATTAAGTTTTTTTAATTCTTTCTTACCCAAAACACTCTAAGGAGGTCTTCCCTAATACCCATTAATATTTTTTTTTTTAATACCATTTTCCCCTCACCCCTTTGTTACTTAGAGAGAGAGAAAATGAAAGAGAGAGAAACCATAGGAGACTTCGCCGGAGTCTGGCCAACTTTCGTCGAAATCCGGTCATCGGTCGCTGGATTCCGGCTAACTTTTGCCGGATTCTGATCACCGGCAGTCGCCCATCAGACTTTTCTGAAAACCTCACCGGAAAGGTTTATTGCCCCCAATAGACATCTATTACCCCTCAATAGAGGGGCAATATACCTTTATTGCACCCCAATATACGTCTATTGCCCCCTAATAGAACTTTCAGTTGCCGGAATGAGAACTAATCTTCTTAAAATTAGACAAATAAAACTTTGATTAAAGAAAAAAAAAAGAATAGATTATATCAATTCAATAGGTCTATTGCTTTCCAATAGACGTCTATTGCCCTCCAATAGACGTCTATTCCCCCCCCCCCCCCAATAGACATTCAAAACTTCTTTTTTCTTTCCTTCTGTCCCATAACTTAAAAAAAAAAAAAAATTGATTTGGGCACCCTATCGGAGTTCAACTGTGAGACTCAAGACCAGAAGTTGTCTTCAGCCGGAGATGTCGTTTAGTGTCTTGGTCCAGATCCAAAAGCGGCGAGCTGACGAGCTGACCAGAGGCAGCATCTTCAGCCAGAGACGTAGTCGAGCTCATTGCTGGAGGAGGAAGAAGGCAGAGTGCTCCTCCGCCGGAACTGGAGATTGGAGAGAGAGAGAGAGAGAGAGAGAGAGAGGGAGAAACCAAATGGCACCAGGACTGAGTTCGACGAGGAAAGAGCGACAGAGCTTTCATGGCACAGAGAGAGAGAGACCAGAGGGCAAGGACCCAAGGGGATGGAAACCTTCTTCTCTGGTGAGGTCGTTCTGGACAGTCGAGGAGGTCGATATCGACCATCACTCACATCCTCGCCTTCTTCGTCGGCGAAATTTGAAGATCCGTTTCGAACTTCTGCACGATCTCACTGTTGTCTTCGTTTCCTACGACCGACGACCACGCCGACGGGGATGTGGCCAGATCGTGAGAGAGAGAGAGAGAGAGAGAGAGTGGCATTGATGTAGTTATTTAATTAGGTAGACCGGTCATTATACTCTAATTTGGGTTTGTGAGAATAAAAATTTGTTGTTTGTGAAAGTAAAAATAGGTTGGAATTGGTCTACTCATTTCATTCATAACCCTTTTATATAGGGATAGGATTATAATGGAAATATCAATTACATTGATGATACTAAATGCTGATTGAGCTGTGATTTGTAATTGCTTGATTCCCTTTTCGTCTGTTTCTTTGACGAAGGCACATAATGTGCTTTTCCTTTAACACTCCCCCTTGTGCCAAGTCAAAGACGAAATGGTGCATGAGTTGTTGCCTCACTAAAAACCTTGCCAAGTAACAATAAAAACCCTGTGGGACAAAAATAAACCTTGGTCGAAGGAAAAGAGCACAACGCACCTTTTACATTTGAGTATGACATGTGTGTGTTAGACTCCCCCTGACGTCTACACCTCCCCCTGATACTTACATTAATCTAGGGAGCTTGGAAAGTCTTCGCATTCCTATGTTTTTCACATGTTTCTCAAATGTGTCCTTAGGCAATGATTTGGTGAACAAATCTGCCACATTCTCCTCAGACCTTACTTGATTCATTTGAATCTTGAGGAGAGTCTGTTATTGCTGATTGTAGGACAATTTTGGCGATATGTGTTTTGTGTTATCACCCTTAATATAACCTAGCTTCATCTGTTAGATGCAAGCTGCATTGTGTTCGTAAATGCAAGTAGGCTCTTTAGTGGTAGAACTCAAACCACTAGTCCTTCGAATATGTGCAATGATAGTTCTTAACCATACACACTCAAGAACCGCCTCATGTAGAACAGTGATCTCTGAGTGGTTCGAGGAGGTAGCCAGAAAGGTTTGCTTGGTTGATCTCCAAGATATCGCTGTGTTCCCATTGGTAAATACATAACCAGTTTGGGAACGATATGTGGGTCAGATACGTATCCAGCATCAGCAAAACCGACCAAAATGTCATTTGGCGTTTTAGTGTAGTGAGTGGCGTTTTCGCCATCAACATTTCCTTTAGGGATTGCAGTTCCATCTGCGGTCCCTCTTGTCTCTCTGTAGGGAAAGAACAGTCCCAAGTCAATGGTTCCTTTAGGTATCGAAAATGTTCTTGATACCATCCAGTGACGCTGCGTTGGCGCTGAGCTAAATCTAGCTAACAAGTTCACTGAGAATGCAATGTCTGGTCGAGTAAATTGGACTAAGTACAATAATGCGCCTATTGCACTTAGATAGGGAATTTCAGCTCCCAACACTTGTTCGTCATCTTCCTTTGGACGAAATGGATCTTTCCTTGCATCCAAACTTCGACCGATCATGGGAGTGCTAGCAGGATGTGCTTTGTCCATGTTATATCGCCTGACTTTTGGACATATGCAAACTGGTGGATTAATATTCCACAAACTCGGTGTTCTAGTTCAAGACCTAGATAGAATTGAGTTTTCCCAAGATCCTTCATCTCAAATTCGGATTTCAAGTAGCTCGCGGTTTCTCTTATTTCATCAAGAGGACCAGTTATGACATATACTACTACAATTTGCAAATCCGGAACTTGTTTTCTTTATGAATACGTAGGGGCATAATTCATCGTTCTTATATCCCTTCCCAATCAAGTAGTCACTTAGACGGGTATACCACATCCGTCTGGATTGTTTCAATCCTTAAAGTGAGCGTTTCAACCTAGTTGCAAACGCACTCCGTGGTTTAGAGTCACTTGGCTTGGGTAATGTAAGGCCATCAGGCACTTTCTTATATATCTCTGAATCTAGATCCCCATAGAGATATGCAGTAACCACATCTATGAGCTGCATTTCCAGTCCTTTGGAAACTACTAAGCTAACTAAGTAGCGGAACGTTATAACGACCATTACGGGAGAGTTTGTCTCCTCGTAGTCAATTCCAGGGCGTTGTGAGAAACCTTGCGCCACAAGGCGAGCCTTGTACCTTAGGACTTCATTCTTCTCATCACGCTTTCTGACAAAGACTCATTTCTGTCCTACAGGCTTTACACTTGGTGGGGTTAGCACTACCTGACCAAATACCTGTCCCTTTGTCAGAGAATCTAATTCTACCTGGATTGGTTTATTTCATTTAGGCCAATCTGCTCTTTGTTGACATTTTTCAACAGAGCGTGGTTCGATATCATCGTGCTCTATGATTCCTTGAGCAACAGTATATATCATCAATGTGTATGGAAGATCTTTCTATCAACTCATACGCACTCTCGTAATCCTTTGAGATTTCTTTGTTCTCTGGAATCATTTCAAACATCGGAGCGTCCTCCAGTATTGATTCATGGACATAACTATAATCAGAGATAATCTCATGAGAGGGATTCTATACATTGATGATTGGTTTGTGCCTTACTCACCCTCTTCTTCCTTGGGTGAGTGTCAATCGAACCAAGTGACCTCCCCCTCTTCCTTGGGGAGCCACGACCTCAACCACACCTCCACTTAGCGGGGTTGCAGTACCTCTATCTGCGGCACTGTGCCCCTTGTTGGGGACTTCTAACCTTGCAGGCACATTTGCAGCTGGTATATGTGATCTCGTCACTTTTACGATATCAGTAAACGCATCAGGCATCGAATCTGCTACTTTCTGAATATCGATTATTCTTTTCACTTCACTTTCACTTTGTGAAGTGCGGGGATCAAAATGAGACAGAGTGGGGACAAACCATGACAATTCCTGTCGTTCCCTTGGAAAATCCTTTTTCCTATCTCCCCCTAACGACCGGAAGACTGTCTCATCAAAGTGACAATCCGCAAATCTAGCGGTAGAGAGATTGCCTGTCAAGGTTTCCAAATAGAGTATAATTGTTGGGGATTCGTATCCAACATAAATACTTAATCGTCTCTGAGAACCCATTTTGGTGCGCAGTGGGGGCGCAATAGGCACATATACTGCTCAACCAAATATGCGTAAGTGTGAAATGTCAGGCTCATATCCAGTTACCAACTGGTACGCAGATAATGGTTGGCTAGCTGTGAGTCTGAAACGAATAAGTAAGGCTGCGTGCACTATTGCATAACCCCATGCAGGTATAGGCAGGTTGTTGCGCATAACCAATGCCCTAGCCACCATCTGTAGCCTTTTGATGGTGGCTTCTGCGAGACCATTTTGTGTATACACATGGGGTACAGGATGCTCTACATCGATCCAAATAGATATGCAATAATCATCAAATGCTTTTGATGTAAACTCTCTAGCATTATCAAGCCGTATAGACTTGATAGGGTGATCAGGGTGGTGAGCCCTTAAATGTATAATCTGTGCTAGGAGTATTGCAGCATTTCTTGTGAACAATAAAACGACATGTGACCAGATTGTCGAAGTATCCACCAGAACCATAAAGTACTTGAATGGTCCGCATTCTAGATGGATAGGTCCACAGACATCTCTTTGTATCTTTTGTAAGAATGGAATGTTTTGTTTTGTATCTTTAGCATAGGAAGGTCTCGATCTTGTTTTTTTTTCTAAAGAGCAGGCTTTGCAAAACGAGTGATGTGCCTTTGAAATAGTCAATGAGGCATAATGTGAGGGAGGTAGTGCATCTGGTACTTCAGAAGGCAATGACTGCATTTGGGCAATACTAGAACCGACACCTTACAGTGTGGCGGATTTTTCTCCCATTTTTCACTCGAAAGAAGGGAAGTCCGTGTGAGTTCTTGAAAAATACGGATCATCATGTCACGACCTCGGTGCCATAGGTGGTCATGCAAAAGCCTGTATGAGTCAGTGTCCCACATTTCATTGTTGGTGACAATATAGGATTCAATGATCCGAATCGTAGTGAGGTACAGTCCACTAGATTGACTCATAAGTTTCTCTAAGATGTGTTTCCTTTCACAGTCATTAGATGTAATATCAAGGTATTCAGTTCCATTCTCACGGTGTGTTTTTACTGGATAATCGTTGGCACAAATAGCTTTGAAACATTAACAAGGTTCGATTAGCTCTTTGTTCATATAGAGCGTCTGTGACTTGAAATGTTGCGCCATTAGGCAAAAAAAATTTGGCAGTTCCTCGCCATTTTATTAGTTGTGATAATCCAATCATCGTAGTCACAGAGGAATTATAGGCTATTGGTTCAATGAATAATTGCCTATTTCTTAATATTGTGTGGGTAGTCCCACTATCATCTAAGCACTCAAGTTCTCCTCCATTTATTCCTACAAATAAATGGGAGGTATTTAGAAAATATAACTCATATTCTTCAGAGTATTTCTATTTGCGTAGAATGGTATTCTTTTCATTCTAATAATTTTTCTCTAGATGTATTGCTTTACATCTTTATAGTGCTATGTCGAACCATGTAAATATGTGTAGTAAATAAATTTGAATAAATTCAGTGCTTCAGAATAAAATTCAAAATTTATTAATAAGCCAACGATAATCAAATCAAGGTCTTGTTCAGAAATCTTATTCATCAATCCATGATTGAAAATAAACTTTAAGACCAAACAATAGTCTAATTAAAAATGAGGCATTATGCCTTCACAACTGTCTTTGGAAAATAAAATGAATAAAGCAGATTAGTCAAGATTGAGAGCATCCATTGACTTAGCAAGTTCCTCTTTGCCATTGGAGTCTGCAACTGTAAGGTTGACGTCTAGGTCATGACCTCCTTCTTCCATATAGTGAGCCACTTGTTCTGTAGACTCTCTATACCTCTTGTAATTGGCTGCTACTCTGTTGTTTGCTTGGCAGTTCATGTACCAATGCCCAATGAATCCACATCTATAGCATGGTTCATTGTCAACTCTTTCCTTTGACATCTTGTTTCCATGATCCCCATGTCCCTTTCCACGTGGTGCATTGTTGCCACGTGGGTAGGGATCAGCACGTCTAAACCCCCTTGCATTGGAGTTATTTCCACCTTTCATTTTTCCATAATTAGCCTCGGGAATTTTCTTTGTCCCAGTGGGCCTGGCATTGTTATTCAAGAGAATCTTATTTTGTCTCTCAGCCACTTGCAGTAGGCTTATCAACTTATTGAAGGTTGTGATTCTTTTGTTGTCATAATCCAACTGATACTGGTTCGCTAGTATAAAAGCTGAATTAGGAAAGTTGGTAAGAGTCTTGTAGATCATATCATCTTCTGTGATTTCCCTTCCACAAAAATTGAGACGTGCTTTTAAGCGCAACATGTCCTTGTTGAAGTCACTGACCTTTTTATAGTCAAGCAAGCGGATTCCATTCCACTGAATAGCTAGTTCTGGGAGCAAAGTATCGTGAATGTTCCCAAAACGTCCTTTAAGGGCATCCCACAGTGCTTTGGGTGTCTTCAACTGAAGGTACTCCCAGCGTAGGCTAGGATCAATATGTCGCCTCAGAAAAATTAAGGCATCTGCTTTCACCTTATTAGATAGTGCATCATCTTTGGGATCAGTAATGGTGGCAGTGTAGTCTTTTGCACAAAGGCAGTTTCCATATCGGAAACCCAACGATGGTACTCAAGTCCTTCTGAGTCCAAAATGTCAAACTCAGGTCGAGTTGGATCAGCCATCTACATAAAACAAGAGAGAAGATATAAATTACGCAGTCATAAAGACATCCACGTAAATTATTTTCCAAACATATGAATTAGATTTCAAGACCAAGATTCGTAATGGTCACATTTTTTTTTCTTTTTCGATGCTATGTGAAAATACTTTATCACAGTAAGTGAGTGTATAATGCGCATGAATTTGCATTATCATGGCCAAACGATATTGATATGTTGCATTAAAAATAATCATAGCACGTAATAAATAATAAAAATATAGCATATATTAAAATAAAAATATAGCATACTCAAATTTCACAAATCTATACCAAAATATATGTTACACATAATAATAGCAATAATATATCATGCGTAAAATAAAATATAAATAATAGCATAATATAAGGGCATGCTTAGGAATAATTATATAAGGGTAAATAAAATTTACAAAACATGCTCACAATTGCATAATAAAAACATAAGCAATAAAATATAAAGCATGCTTAAACATAATTATAAATCATATAACAAATAAATGACAAAGCATGCTTAAAATGATTAATATAATCTAATTAAACATGTTCGAAAATTTATAATAAAAGCATAAATAATAAAATATATAGCATGCTCAAGAAAATAATGAGAATCTACCATAGTATGAAAATAAAAGAGAACATACTTGGTTTCGAGAAAAACAATCCTAACGCACGCGCGTGTTGATGCAGGCGTGCGTAGCGATGTTTTTTTTTTCCGGGTTCTACTGGGCCTGCTGATTTGTTGGGCTGCAGGGCCTGTTTTTTTTTTTCTTTTCTGGGCCTCACAATTTTTTCTTTTTTTTTGGCCTTCTTTTCTGGGCCTGCAGGTTTTTTTTTTTTTTAGGTTGTTGGCCCGGGTTTTTTTTTTTTTTTTTCACGTCTTCTTCTTTTTTTTTTTTTTCGTCTTCTTCTTCGTTTTTCTGTTGTTCCTTTTGTGTACCAGTGGAGGTAGCGCCGGCTATCTGGGACACCTTGAAGGCAGGGCTGCAAGGTTGAAGGCGAGCTGCGGTGTATGGGCACGGGGATGGGTGATAGGGAGGGAGGCCGATCTTGGAGGCCGGAAGAATGATTTGATTTGGCCGATCTGTGGGGCTGCTGGGATCGGAGGCAAGATGCAGCAACGCTGGTATAGGAAGCAGCGACGGAATCGAGGCTGGAGGCTGGATGCCGGTGATGTGTTGCAGGCGGCTTGGGTGCGGAGAGCAAATTGCTCTTGGGTGTGCAAGTCGTCTGCAGGCTGGTATGCGAGGCAGTGCACGGTGGACCGCTGGCGGGCGTCCGGTGGAGCGTTGTTATCCGGTGGATCGATGTGGAATGGTATGTGAGGCCGTGCGCAGTGGGCTGCTGTGCAGGTGCCGGCACGCTGGGCTGGGATCGAGATGCTAGGTAGAGGAAAAAAAATTCTGGTTTATGGTGGCGGCACAGAAGAAGAGGAAGATAAAAGTTTTTTTTTTTTTTCTTCTAGGGTTCTGTCTTTGTTTTCGACGGAGAGAAGAAATAAACTAGAAAATTAGTTTTGTTTTTCTTTGGCTATTGGCTCTGAGCGTGCTGATAACGTGTAAAAGTAAAAATAGGTTGGAATTGGTCTACTCATTTCATTCATAACCCTTTTATATAGGGATAGGATTACAATGGAAATATCAATTACATTGATGATACTAAATGCTGATTGAGCTGTGATTTGTAATTGCTTGATTCCCTCTTCGTCTGTTTCTTTGACGAAGGCACATAATGTGCTTTTCCTTTAACATTGTTGGGATAAGTGGGATAACTTAGTTTATTTTGGGGCTTTTGATCAAGAACCCTAAAAAAAAAAAAAAAAACCACGTCCAATAGCAATTTAACCTCATTTTCTTAAAGTTCAATATTTTTGGAAAAAAAAAAAAATTTATTTTTATTTTATTTTTTATTTTTACTGCTTTTTGTATAAAATACGCTTTATACAGTAATAAAAACGCGTACTCAACTGCGTATATTCTACTCCACGCGTATTCAACCGCGTATATTCTACTCCTTTATAGCTCTCTCTCTCTGTCTCTCTTTCTCTCTTTCTAGCTCTCTCTCTCTGTTCATCTCAAAAAAAAAAAAAAAATAGCTCTCTCTGTCTCTCTGTCTCTCTGTCTCTCTTTCTCTGTTTCCTAAATCAATTTCACTCTTGACTCGCCGGAGATGGCAACTCTTTCGGCGGATCTCAATGGTAATGTTTCATTTCCTTCTTCTTTTCAGGTTTCAAATTGTTCTTCTAACCCTAATTTTGCCAGAGCACTGAGTTTGAATTCCAACTCCAGAAAGCTCCACTTGGTTCTTGATCTGGATCACACACTCCTCCACACCACTAAACTCTGTAATCTGACACCTGAAGAAGACTATCTCAAGATCGGAACCCATCCTCATCGAGATGTTTTCATGCTTGAAACTGTGATCACCAAGCTCAGGCCCTTTGTCTGGAGATTCTTGGATGAAGCCAGCAAGATGTTTGAGCTGTACATATACACAAAGGGTAACTGGTACTATACGGGTCTAATGCCTGCCCTGCTTGATCCTAGGAAAGAGTATTTCCCTTCCAGTTCTAGAGTCATATCGTGCGAGGATCACGGAATCGTGGGGCGATATAAGAGTCTGGATGCTGTGGTTGGCTACAATTATTCTAATGTTTTGATCCTTGATGATACAGAAGAGGCATGGACAGAGGAAAGCCGGGACAATCTAATCGTTGTCGACAGGTATTGTTTCTTTAGGCACAAAATGGGCCTAGCTAAGTCTTATGCTGAGTTAAAGACCGATGAATGTGGATATCTTGCAGCACTTCTTGAAGTGCTTAAGGTAATCAACCGTGTCTTCTGTGATGAACTAGCCAGAAATCCTTCTGGTGTAGATGTGAGGGATGTGTTACAACTGTTTGGAAACAATTGTTGAAGGTTGTTAGGCATCCTGGACACAGTTTCTTGACAAAATCAAGCCGGTGATCTGGTTAAGATGGTAGACTGTGCATTTTTGTAATGTGTTAGGCATCTTGGAAGATGTTGAGACTGCTTGAAAAGAGGATAAGAATATTCCATTCCATTTTCTGCTAAATACCACCTCATTCGTTGAGGATCAATGCAAACTGATCGTGGCTTCAACTTTTCCGGCCAGAATAATTCCTCAAGAGGTTAGTGACCGTGTATGGTTTTGTTCTATTGCTATCTAGTCACAAACTATGTTTCGTGCATATCATTTCGTAATGTTCATTTGATATGTTCTGTAAAGTTCATTTTGGAAATAATTGGTAATAGGTTTACTGCTAAGATTTACTTGTTTGACAACTACCTCTTGGTTGAAAATTTAGCTTTTGATACAACTAGCATTTTTACCATATAGAGAAGAAAAAAATCATTAAAAAACAAAAAAAAATCAATACCTCCCAAGACATGTTGTTCGAGTATGGTTGAAGGAGGAAAAGCATATGCAGCCAAGGACAAAATTATTACAAAGGTATTATATGTTGCTTTCATGAACTCCCACTTTTTCCTACTTATGTTGTAAGCTTCAAGGCCTATTCTTTCATGAAGGATTATCCAACATCTACAGAGGGAGCGCTTTAACTAGTGCGTTTATTTAGAGAACTGCTAGTACTAATGCTATTGCTGCTTTTAGAGAATGACAGCTACCCAAATAGTTGATGTTCCTCTGCTGTTGACAGTGCTCACAAGGCTCTTACCTCCTTCACAAATGGCCATTCTTGTCAAATTGCTTAACGATTACAGGACAAAGAAAAGTAGCCAACAAAATCTGAATCCAATAGTGAGACTCATCATTGGTGAAAAGGTTTTGCCTTCAGAAACAAATTGATGTCATCAACTACTCATACTGCTACTGACTTGAAGCTTCGAAATTCCTTAAGATGAGTGTTATGCTACTGCTCTGATGCTTACCAAAAGCCTCAACAATTTCAAGGAAAATAAGATAACCCCACCCTAGCTGCTCTGAAGGTGAGACTGATAGTTGGATCGATTGTGCAAAGTCCTTTGATTTCAGTAATCAAATCTTTCTGGAGAAAGCAGAAGCAAGACCAAGCCACGGGGTGATGATTCAAATTCTTTTGTTAAATAGTTATCGTTTAGTTAGACTCCAATAGTTTATTTCCATGTTAACAAACTGTAAAGACAATTTTTTTTTAGTGCACTTACATCCCCTGATGTAATATGCGTACATTATTTTGCTCGATATGCTTTTAGTTGTAATGCTATTGTGGTGTGGGAATAAAAATATTTGTGGGTTCAATGTTTGTAGTCCTTTCACTTGTGAATGAATTAGCTTATACTATTAGTGGTTTGTTGATATCTTCGTTTCTGCATTCAATTCGACTTGAAGTTCCTTAGCATAGTAGTGATGGGAAAGACATGGAAACATTAATGCCTCTCAAGTATCCTCGGATGCCAAAGTTGAAAAATGTGTTTTTGGGTGAAGACGATAGAGAGGAGGGTATTTTGGAGATACAGCTAGTATGTCATCAAACATCATTTAATTTGAGAATGAAATGGGAGTAGGATTAAGATTCGTTATTGTTTGATCAAGTATTGGTTATCTGTAGATGCTCAGGGGTGATCATGGTCATCTCCTTAGTAATCACTGTCGTTAATTTGATGTTAGGCAGGGTTCTGCAAAAGTACATCTCCTAGATTTGGTACGGTTGATTCAGTTTATAACTTATATCGATCTGACATGATGTGCAGTCTCCAGTTGATACTTGATGCCTATTTAGTCTTTCTCGCATGATTAATCTGGACTTAGATGCAATATTTGAGAATTAAAACATAAAAATGTGTGAAAATCAATCAATCATAGCTTGCAGTGTTTTCCAAGTCTCATGAACATCAGCTGGCCTAAACTTGTATGAGGCAATTCAGAATCCGATTAACTAATAACGGATTGCTATATAATTAAAGAAGTGAAAGAAGAAACGAGCATTTCTAAACTTTTCTTGCACTAATATCCCTAGATCATGTACTACGACATGCTTTCAGCTCTAATCCGACGGTCATTTGTGGCTTGTGGATCTCCTTTTTGAAGGTCTCAAGAGTGTAGAATTCATTTGAATATGATGATTATGATCTCTTGCGATATGAACACGATTGATCCTAGTTTTAAGGTAGATTCCTCACAGAAGGCAGAACAATGAAGGAAGAATAAGTAGACAAGCATAAGGGATACATACCCTGAATAATTGGCAAGTGAAGAGATTCCAAAATATCGATGCACACTTCCCTAATACACCAAGGAAATCTATGATACGTACGAGATATGACTTACAAGTTCATAAATTTGTACAACCAGCTTCAGCCAATTCATAAGGTTTGCAAGTGGACGCTGGGGCCCACGTCTGTTCCCACAGAAGCCAATATGGCTTTCGTTCTACATTCACTAGCCTTCTCGTACGTGCAACGCGCGTGCTGAAGGACTGTGCTTTCACGTTCGAATCGTCTTTTTTATCGTTTAAGTATGTTCGGTATAAATTTATGACAATTTATACACTCAAACTTGTATTTGTTTATTTTGATTAAAAAAAAAATTTGCTTGTTATAATCTTACTGCGTGCAATTTTTTTTTCTCATGGGGAAATAAAAATGAATAAGCAAAATTATTGTATTTTTTTTAATGTCATCTGTAATTCTTTTGGTGGTTTTTTCTTTAAAATTTGTTCAAAATTAACAAAATAATGACCCTACCAACAAAATTTCTTCGGTGTGTGATGGTCTGTAGGGCAAGAAAATTGGCTATAGGCAATTTGCAAATTTTAAAAAAGATACCAAAAGTAAAACCCTTTTTTTAAAAAAATAAAAATAAAAATAAAAATAAAAATAAAAATAAAAAGGCCAAATGATTTGTTGGGCATTATTCAAATTGTCTAAGGGCAAAATTGAAAGTTCAAAAATTTACCCAACTATGAGCAGTACTTTGGCCTTCGCTTTATATATACAGATTAGCCAATTTGACCAAACTTCTGGATTTTGAGTCAAAATGACTACATATTGCCTGTTGTTGGGGGTTGTGGATTTTGATTGGGGGAGCCATTTTGGCTTTGGACTCCATGGTTGGAGTTGCTCTTACAAAATTATATGGCTCATCCATATGAACTGTATAGAGTTTAATTAGGCCCGACCGTGTAGAGTTTATTCTCACCGGCCACCTTCCCCGTAGAAGTTGTCCACGAACTCATGCTTTGCTTTGAAGTGGTCCACCGGACAAGTACAACTTCTCTCAGCTATTCTTTGTGTTTTGCATTGGACAGAATTTTTGCTACCTACCATATGCCAGCTGCTGAAAACCATGAACAACAGGCAAAGAATATATAACACAAGGAAGGGCTTGGAAAAGTGTTTTGCGGCCATAGACCATAAATAGTGAACTTCTCTTCAGTTGCCTATAGGAGAAAAGGATAATGAGGCTTTCCAAGAGGCATGGTAATTGAAGGAAGAGTAATGAGAGAAGAGAGGAAAAACGAAATATATGTAACTGTGCCACGTAGCTAGATGTATAGAACGAGAGTTGATGGAGAACAAGATAGAATGAGGAGCTGAGGAAGTGAATTGTTTATATATTATATATAGTGGATATATTGGAACTTAAAGTTTGTAAATGCATTTTTTTCATGACACTTCTACTTTTACCTGGTAGTTTACCAGCTCACGCAAAAATTTTGGACTAGGTAGGTCATTCACATGCGTCATCCACTGCACAACTTTGCGGGACCTAAAATTGGAGGTAGAGACATCACCTATTTGTCAAATCATGCTATATAATTCTCAAATAAAAAAAATGATATTATCATTCCAAAATCTAGTAACTCTAAATTTTTTGACATTCTTTTACAAAAATTGTTGTTTTGGCTTTTTTTTCTTTTCATTATACATATATCGATCCTTCGAAAAAATATATATATATATATACACACACTTATATATATAATTCATTCAAAATATTTGTGAATATATATATATATATATATATCAGTATTAATTATAACAAATTACATATAAGTTATTGACAAAAAATGACTTAACAAATACATCCATTAAAGAATGAATTAAACATATAAGGACTAAATCTTACAAATAAGGACAATGTGCTCTCCACTTGCCACATGTCATGATTTAATTTACTTTTTTACCCTTAACTACTTCTTTTGACTTTTAATTCATTTACAAGGATTAAATCTTACAAATAAGGACAATCTGTTCTCCACTTGCCACATGTCATGGGTTAATTTATTTTTTTACCCTTAACTACTTCTTTTGACTTCTAATTCCTTTACCCCTGTTTTTTTTTAGAATAATCCTTTTACGTTACTTTTTTTTTTTTTAAGAACAATCCGTTTATGTTACTTTTTTTTTTTTTTTGGAATAATCCATTTATGTTATTATTATTATTTTCTTTTAAAACAATCCGTTTATGTTATTATTTTTTTTTTGAGAATAATCCCTTTATGTTACTTCAAAAAACCTAATTCTCCTACTACTCTCATCTCATTGCCTAATTCTACTACTGCACTCATCCAATCGTGCAACTGCAGTAGCTGCACTCATACTCGTCCAATTTTGCTACTGCACTTGTACTCTTGTTGTGCTACTACACTCGTGATCGCCTAATCCTGCTACTGCACTTGTGATCGCCTAATCCTGCTACTGCACTCATACTTGTCCAGTTCTGCTACTGCACTCGTCATTGTCTAATCCGGCTACTGTATTCGTCATAGCCTAATCCTGCTACTACAGTCATACTTGTCCAGTTCTGCTACTGCACTCATCATCGCCTAATCCTGCTACTGCACTTGTTATACTCATACTCATCAAGTTCTTACTGCACTCATACTCGTCCAATTATGCTAGTGCACTTCTACTCGTGTTCTGCTACTGCACTCATCATCGCCTAATCCTGAATGTGTTCTCGATATCTGAACGTGTTTGCTAGCTAAGAATTACCCACCTAATTAGTACAATGAAGTAACTATTGTGGGGCAATCGAAAAGGGCATTCAAGATGTGCGCGTGAGCAGATTAGTGCTTACACCATTATAACGAGTCAAAGCTTGAATTAAGCATCACAACATCCAAGTCTCAAATCCACTAGTATCACGACGTTTTTTGACCTGGTGGAACTACTGGCTAGTGAATATTTTAATCACGTCGTCAAAACGATGTAGAGCATCAAGGAGGAGAGATCAGAGATGAATTCCACTTGAGTATACTTTCTAACAAAAGATCAGCATTCGAAGATTTGAGGAGTAGTTGGGAAGCTGTGGAAACAGGACAGGCCCTAAAGCGAAGGACGGGAAGAACTTACACCTAGAACTCTCACAAGAATGAGAAAATTAGAGAGAAGAAAGAAAGAAAGAAAAAAACACATAATGGAAAGTATTCCTAGCAAAGGTGAAACTAAAACATGATTTTTCTAGGAATACTCTCATGATTTTTCACCTTTGCGAGGAATACTCTCATGATTTTTCAATATACGTTATTATTTGCGAATTGACCATTTTGTCTTTCTCAAATATTTCAGTTCAAAGGTTTTTTAACATTTGAGGGATATTTTGGTAAAAATTTTCTGTTTTGATGAATAATGGAAAGTATTCCTAGCAAAGGTAAAACATGAGAGTATAGAGAATAATAACGTTAAATTTAGCAAGTCCAACCACCATATTAAGTTTCATAAAATAAAACAATTGAAAAATCTAGATATCAATGATAATTAATTGCAAAATATTCTAAATCTAAGCAACATTTCAATATTTCTTATCATAAATTGGGTAATTAGTACACATTAAGTACTATTAATTTCAAATTATTCTCTTTATTTTTTCTTTACTTGTTGCTGCCATTGGGTTGGGTGGTCCAGGGATTGAATCTAGACCAAGTTCATACAATTGTATAAGGTATATATAGTGATTAAAAACAGGCCAGAGTCTAACATGCACTTATATAGGAATCTGGTGAATCCGAAGAGCCTATCTAAGCCAATACTAAACTCATTAAAGTCTAAAGGGACGCTCGCTGGATAGCAAGCCTAAGCAAACAAGAACAACCTCGCTATTCTAAAGAAAAAGCATTCATCTAGTCTAATATGCCAGCACGCAATTGTGGTACAAATATAACTAGAAACATCTTAGAAAAAAAGCTCATAGAGATTACTCCAACTTTAGAAGGCTTGTAACCAGATGTCCAATAGTAGAGACCTAGAAAAATGCTAGCTCCTTCCCCTTAGGGTTGGAGTCAACACCCTCCTCGACCTCTTCGGGAGCCAACAACCTCGGCAACAGGTTGGTCTTGCTCTTCTTAATCGATGCAATTACAACAAACTCAACCAGCCCAAGCTTAAGCTCGAAACCAGGCTAAAAAAACCGAGCCCAAATCGGAGCAGATGGAGAAGAGTCCATCAGCCCAAGTTTAGGCCCAGGCCCAAAACCCCAAGTCCATACTCGAGCAGACACACCAACAACCATCGCCTCCAGTTGCCAGGCTTCCACCATCGCCATCTGTCCTTCCGGCGGCCGGCCTTTCCCCCTCCCCATCACTCCGGCAAGAGAGTGACGCGACGACCTTGATGCTTCCTTGATCACCAGAGGTGCACGCCTTGCATGTTGACTCGAAGGTTCCTCCTCTCTGCAGACCAAGAAGCTGCCCCACGGAATGAAAACGGTGCCGGCGATGATGAGAACACCCGATCCGACCTCCGATTCCCTTGCACAGCGAACCTGCAGATGACTCAACCCAGGAAAGGATCGATCTGCCGGGATTCGAAATCAATTCCAAATATGAAAGCTTCTTCTCGCCCAGGAAGACGCAGTCCTTCAAAATAGAAATCTCGACGGTGAACGTCGCTAGGCACGTCGGAAAACCAACGGGATGGTGGCGCCGCTGCTAGACTCGAAACCCTAAGTAGGGTTTGCTCTCTGTTCGACTAAGCAAAATTAATAAAGTAACTTCGAAGGGCAAAATTACATATGATCAAAAATTCAAAAGCGAACTTTCCCCTTTCATATATGGATCACCTTAAAGTTTTAAATTCCTCTACGGAGGTTCATAAAAAAAATAAAAAATAAAAAATAAATAAATATATAAAAAATAAAAAATATATAAAAAATAAAAAATAAGTTTTATAATCTCTCTAAATGTAGAATGTATATCTTCACTAATATTTCTATATTTATTTAGACTCTTAGCTTTTTAGTTTTATTGCCATTGATTATACGTATTTTCATCATATATAACTATACTAGACTCCACATACACCCTATGGGTGTGGATAGTTACGTGCGAAGTTATTCCACAGATTGTGGAGAAAATTGCTGCATATATTTTGTTTTTGATTTTTTTTGTTAAATTTCTTTTGTTTTTATTTTATTTGCTAATTGACAATTTTGTCTTTTTCAAATATTTCAGTTCAAATGTTTTTTAATATTTGAGGGATATTTTGGTAAAATTTTTCTGTTTTGACTAACAAACTCTCTTCTCTTGATAATAGTATATATTAGATAAGGTGATATGAGAAAAGCTGCCATCATCATCTGATTCCGGGCCTTATGAAAGCACATCAAACACTAGATTAAAAAAGAGAGGAAGATCTAATAAGCATGTCAATGCCGAGCAAGATTCACCAATAAGCCATTTGAATGAGAGACAACGGCGGGATAAGCTTAATGATTCAGAATATTCTTGATAGCCAAAGCACCAGCACTGCTGTTATGGAGGTGGATGTGGATGTGAAGATTGTAGGGTCGGAAGCCATGATCCGAGTTTGGTGTCCGAATAATCAGGATGATCCAGATACGTGCTAGATTGATGAATGCACTCAGAGACCTTGAATTACAAATTCATCGTGCAAGCATATCTAGTGTGAATGAGTTGATACTTCAAGATGTTATGGTAAGAGTTCCTGATGGATTCGCAAGCAAGGTAATCAAAACCGCAATTATAAATAGATTTCAGAACTAGCAAATCATTCTTGCTCGCTAAACAAGGATAAATCACAATAAATTTCTCTTAAAATATATCTCATTATTTATGTTGGTAGGTACCTATGTTGTTGCTTAAAGTTTAAGATGCCAATTGATTTTAACCAAATAAAAAATTTGTGTCACCTAGTTTTAATAATTAGAAGCAGACTTTCTCAGTATCATGTGGTCCAGTTATATACTTGTATAAGTCTATGTGGTTGTGCGTTCGACTCAGAAAAGATTAGTTTTATTTTCAGTTGTACGTTAATGTAATAAAAAAAAAAAGAGGCTCGACCCAATGCACAAAATTGGTCTAACATGAACCCACTTACCCCAACAATAGATTTTTATTCTCACTAATGTAATGTTACAGCTAAAAGACGATTTTGGGATCCGAAAAATTAAGAACCCAGAAGATAAGAAATTTCTCTGTGCCTCCACTCCACTTCAGCAGCCATCGTCGATCAATCGGTTCACGAACTCTGTGGCCTCATCGCCGACGACGACTCCAAAATTGATGTCCGCCGCGGGTTGCTGAAGCTCCAGTTAGCGCTCGAAGGATTTGATTCGTATTCGGCTTCGGCGCTGAAAGTGGGCATGCCCTAACCCCATCGCGCCTCTTCCTCCCTCAGATAAGCTTTTGTACTGTGGAGTCGTCATCATTTTGATTTGGAGTTGAAACCTTCATGGGATACGACGTAGGTCACATGGGATCTATTGGAGCTTTTGGGGTCCTCATATAAATTCTGCTAATTTCTCTTACTGGTGATGCTTTCAATAGTGAAAAAGATTATTTTGTGGCTGTAAGTGGATACATGTATTGAACATTATTTAGTGTGTCGGTATAACTATTTTACTTATTCTATGTAGTGAGGTCTGGAGTTTGGATGCTATATATCTCAGACAATGTGGAAAAGCCGATAAATTTGAAAGCAAAAGCTGTTGTAGCAGCCCACGATAACGATATCAATTCAGTAATGTTGAACCAAATGATAGTTTAGTTTTTAGTGGTTCACACAGGTTAGTAGAGCAATATATGAGGAAGTGATGTGCATATATGAGCAATACATGATAGTTTAGTTTGTAGTGGTTCACAGATTAGTTTGTGGTTGTTGCACCGCATTTTTTCCGATACAGTTTAATTAAGCCTTCTACTACTAAGTAGAGCATTATATATAATGTTAGTTTAGATGTGCATTTTTTTTTTAAAGAAACTGTAAACATTTTATTAATGGTTCAAATGGTTACTCTCATGGAGTAGTACATCAGCAATACAACTAGGAGTATGGGAGAGCCAAGTCTCATTTTGAGGTGACTCAAATCCAATGCTAGCAAGACGATGAGCCACCTTGTTACAGCTTCGAGGAGCATACTTGATTTGCACATCTGGCATGCTATGTAATATCATCAGAATATCATCTATAATGCTACCTAAGTCTGTGAGTGCAGCTTCAGTGCATGAGATATATTGTACTGCAGCTAGACAATCCGTCTCAACTATGGCTTTATCAATATTCAATTGTCGAAGAAGATCCAAGCCTTCTCTTATAGCTAGCAGCTCTGTATGTTTAGCTGAAGAAACATGCGGCACAGAGTGAGCTAAGGCAGCAATAAATTGGCCCTTTGAGTCACGAACTATGCCTCCAAGGCCCCCATGATTAAATGATGGTAGAAAAGCTCCATCCACATTAATCTTAACTATCGAACCATGTGCAGGTTGCCATCTTTCTATGACCTGTGACCGTTGACCTCAGAAGATGCATGAGCTTTCCTAAACTCATCCAGCCAAGTCATAGCACTTAGAAAAAGATCAGCAGCTGGTTTTGACTGATTCTCCCATAACATACCATTCCTGTTCTGCCAGAGCGACCATATACCCATCAAAAGCCTCTCAAACACCTCAGTTTGTAGGTTTAATGCTCTTTCTAACATCCATTCCTTGAAGACAACATTAGGTAGAACGGAATTCTGCAGATGAAACGGAGGAGTAGAAAAGAATTCAACAGCAACTGGACACTTACAAAAAAGATGAGCAGTGTCTTCAACTGAATGCATACATAACAAGCATCTTGAGTCTCCTTCATATCCCTTTGTGAGAAGTCGGTCTCTGGTAGGTAACAAGTTGTGACATGCCCTCCAAACACATATTTGGACTTTTCCAGGAACCTTGGTTTTCCAAAGTCTTTTCCATAGCTCAGAAAACGGATCCCCAGTTGATGTAGAAGCCAACACATCCCCCAATACATGCTCCCTGGCCACTCAATAGGCTGTCTTAACTGTGAAAAGACCCCTCCGCTCTGGTTTCCAATACAATCTGTCCCTTACAGGACGTCTACCAAGAGGGATAGATAAAATGTGTTCAACAATCTCAGGAGGAAAGAGGGTACTCACCGAGGCAGTGATCCAAGACCTCTCATTGGAGTTAATTAAATCTGCTACTTTTTCAACATGGCAGTTTGTAGGTCTTTGAACTTGATATTGAGGACAGTTAGGAATCCAATCATCCTGCCACACATTTATATTCATTCCATCCCCAACTCTCCATTTAACCACTGCGTTGAGTACTGGTCTCCCTTCAAGGATACTCCTCCAAGAGAAAGAAGGAGCATCTCCCAATTCTGCATCCCAAAACGAACAATTTGGAAAATATTTTGCCTTATACAGTCTAGCAATAAGAGATTCGGGATTTGAAATAATCCTCCAGCCCTGTTTTGCTAACATGGCAAGATTGTAAGCATATAAATTTTTGAAGCCCATTCCTCCTTCTTTTTTGGTTAGGCATAGCCTTGCCCAACTCCTCCAGTGAATCTTTTTCTTGTCATTAGTGTCACCCCAGAAGAATGAGGCACAAAGTTTGTGAATGTCATCACATAGACCTTTAGGTAATAAGTAACAATTCATAGCATATTGAGGCATGGTTTGGGCAACAGCTTTTATAAGTATTTCCTTACCTGCACTGCTTAGAATCTTTGACTTCCAATTCACCAGCTTCTTGGTCAACTTCTCTTTGATGTACTGAAACTTTTCGACCTTGGATTTGCCTACACGCAAGGGTAGACCCAGGTATCTATCATGCTCTTCAACTCTCTGCACTTCAAGAATAGATGCCAAAATAAATTGCATATCAACAGGCACATTTCTGCTAAAAACCACACTACTTTTCTGAAAATTAATCTTTTGTCCTGAGGCTTTTTCATAAACATTGAGAATTCCTCGAATAGTCTGACATTCGTGAATATTTGCAGCTCCAAAGAGGAAACTATCATCGGCAAAGAACAAGTGATGCAGCTTAGGAGCTTCAGGACACATCTTCAAACCTTGAATAGCACCTACTTCTACTGCCTGAGAAAGAAGAGCCGAAAGCCCTTCAGCGCATAGGATGAATAAGTATGGTGAGAGTGGATCACCTTGCCTAATCCCCCGAGTCGGTGTAATGATCTCAGTTTGCTTACCATTGACAAGGATAGCATAGGTAACAGACTCCACACATTTCATAATTGTATTGATCCACCTCACATCAAAACCCAACTTGGTTAGCATAAGTCGCAAGAAGGACCATTCTAGGCGGTCATATGCTTTTGAAATGTCTAACTTGAGAGAAAAGAAGCCCTCCTTTTGAGTCCGAAGTTTATACATAAAGTGTGCAGCCTCAGTTGCTACCAATGTATTGTCTGATATCAATCGTCCTGGGACATAAGCACTTTGTAGGGGAGAAATAATCTCAGGTAACCACTTCTTTAACCTGTTGGCAATGACTTTGGAGCTTATTCTGTAAAGAACATTACAGAGCGCAATAGGTCTAAAATGAGAGGCAACTGTAGGGTTTTTGACTTTCGGAATAAGGCATAGATGAGTGAAGTTGGAGGCTGCCCATATCTCTCCCTTTTCCAGAAAGTTGCGAATTGCAACACAAACATCAAATCCAACTATATGCCAATATTTTTGATAGAAGAAAGGAGACATACCATCAGGCCCCGGGCTTTTAGAGGGATGCATTTGAAATAAAGCATATTTGATTTCTTCATCTGTATAGGGCAGGAGCAAGTCATCATTCATGTGAGGTAACACCTTCATTGGAGTTGCACGAAAAATGGTAGAGAGGGCGCTATCATCTGTCCCCTCAGTTGTAAAAATAGTTTTGTAATGATCAACCAACATGCCCTGAACTACAGTAGGTTCATTCAGCCAAACTCCAGCCTCATTTACAAGTCCCTTGATGCAATTTCTACTTCTTTTGTTGGTAGCCTTTCGATGAAAGAAGGCTGAATTTCTATCACCATCACTACTACAAAAAGGTCATCAGACGACGGTGATTTTCTGTTGTGTGATGACCAAACTAACCGTGGTCTAAACGAGTGTTGTGTGATTGAAAAATCAGACAACGGTGATTTCACCGTTGTGTGACAATGCTTTGCTCAACAGAATATCTGTTTCCGTTGTGTGAATTTTGCGCAAGCATGTGCCTGGCATGGCATGCGCGGGGATGTGTCGGTACATTCAGACAACAGAAGAAAGAATTAACTGTTGTGTGAGATTCATAACACACAACAGATATAACTCATTCTTTGTTGTCTGAGATTCATAACACACAACATATATTACTCATTATTTGTTGTCTGAGATATGTAACACACAGCAGATATTACTCATTCTTTGTTGTATGAGATTAATAACACACAACTGAAGTGAAATTATATCCCTTGTCTGTTGATTACTCAGACAACGGAGATGATTTCATTTCTGTTGTGTGTTATGAATCTCACACAACAGAACTTTGTTTTCTTTTGTTGTTGGTTGTTAGTTCACAGAACTACTCTATTTGGTTTCTGTTGTGTGTTATGAATCTCACACAACAGAACTTTGTTTATTTTGTTGTTGGTTGTTAGTTCACACAACTACTCTATTTGGTTAGCTGTGGTGTGAATATTGTAATCAAATTGGGTAACAAACCAGTGACTGTTGTAGGAAAAGCCTCAATTTTGAACTCGTTTACAGTCAGACAACACATTGATTTGCATTGTGTTGTAAGACTAAATATTGGACAGTAATTACCACATAAAAAGTACTCAAATCCATATCATTCCATTACCATTTTTCAAACATCCATACATTCAAGTGACTAGGTAATGTACCAAACAAGAAAGCATTCCTAGCTAGCTACACATGAATCAAAAGCTGATATAATATCTTTTCGCTTCAACAAAACCTTCTTGTGCCATTTTATGGCACTAACCAGTTGCAAAAATTTGGTTACATCATCCAAGTCCTTGGACGAAGCTCCTTGGATGAGATATCTGTAGTTAATATCAAGCATCAATATTTATCATTTGATATACCAGTAGGAAAAGAACAGAACATCTGCGAAAGAGCGCAAAAAGAATTTCCAACAGTGGAAGTCAGTGGAGCTGTCATACTTGAGAGAAACATATGTACAAAGATAGGCCAGAAAGCTCACCCACGTATGCGGCTTCTTAGCTCATCATAAGAAATCTTAGTCCTCCCAATGCAAATGTGAACTTCATTTGGATTCAGAAACCCCTAAAAGAACAACCGACAAAAAGCAAAGCCACTTCAGCATATTCAACATCCTTACGAAACACTAAATTCTAAATCAAATTTAGGAACAATCATGATCAATCATACACAAACAGAGCAAAAGACGACGTAGAAGCTGGGCAAACTAAACCTGCTTTAAAAGGTGGAACTGGTTAGTGCCATTTTTGCAACTGGTTAGTGCCATTTTCGCTTCAACAAAACCTTCTTGCAACTCATTTATGCCTGTAATAGACATTGGAGGGAAAAAAAAAAGAGTAAGTTTCAACCTCATCAGTGTTATACATTGACAGAGCTACCCCTCCAGCACCAGTAAAGTTGAAAATCTCATATTCTTGCTTCTCATTGGACCCATCAGGTACTGCAAATCACGTCACACACAAACACTAAATTTCAACTCCTTTGCAAGAAGTGTCAAAATCAAAACTCAGAAATTTTGAGCCTCTTAACGCAGATAATCTATTACCAAAAACTAATTTAAGTTTCCCAGGTCCTTTTATGATTGCATCAGTTGCTCGGTACTTATCACTGAAAGCATGCCTCCCAATGCATATTGGCCTCGTCCAACCTGAAAGAACACAAAACTATTGGCTTTTGCTTTGTTATGGAGGCAAATTTAGAGGAAAAGACTATAGCAAACCTGGAACAAGGCGGGGAACATTTCTATAGATAATAGGTTCTCTAAAAACAGTACCTGAAAAGGATAGAAAATGCATTTGCTACTTAGAACTGATCAAACACACAACAAAGTTTGTTAATATTAGGGAAAAGTCTACTGACCATTATAAAATTGGTTTAACGAATATGAAATCATTGAAATGGTTTAACGAATATGAAATGGTCATATAAATTTATGGCAATATCTGCCTTGGCAACCCATGAGCCCTGTCATTCTGGTCAAGTATAACAGAACATAGACAACAATGTCATGCTTAACGTATTAGCACATGTCATACGCATGCCGTCCAACCAATTTTACATTGCAGTTTATTCAATTCAATACCAACTTACTTCAATATTTATGATAACCAGAACTACATAGTTCATATAGGAATAAGGTATTAAATGAAACAAGACCAAAATCGAAGCTTTATTTTGTGATTTCTTAAGCAGACTATATCAGTCAACATCAGAGAAAGAGAAAGAGAAAGAAATCAAAAGAAGATAGAGAACATTAGTTTTCTTCAACAGTACTGTAGTCTAGCAAAGGTAACATGAAGGCAGAATGATAAGGCATACTTAAGAGTAGCTTCTGCACTTTCAATTGTGACTCTATCACTGGTGGCATCACGATTAGGGAGGCCAAGATCAAAGTACTTGATATCCAGTTCCAGAAAGGGCAAAATAAGCTGTGAAACATGGAAACAAGTTGTAGATTCATTAAGAACATGAAATGATGAAATCACCTGATGCCATGAATATCACAATTACCTTATCTTTTATAGATTTCCAGAAAATTCGAGTCATTTCATCTCCTGCATCATGGAAACAATGCATCATTGCCACACAAGTAGACAGAGATAACAAGTCTGCCTCAGTTCTTAACTATATATAGATTAGCCAACTGCAGCTTATTATGTAAATATTAGAGAAGCTATAAAAGATCCAAAGGTTTTAGCTCTATTGCAAATCATGCCTTTACAATAAGGCAACAAGCACTGCAATTTTGTACATTTGTTTTGTACTTAAATAACAAAAAAGACCTTGTACATTTGTACATCCATAACAAGTGATAATCATGAACTTTTAAGTCTTTAACCTTTTACATTAAAAGTAGTTCATGCATTAAGTAAGATGTCAAACTTCTATCTGAGACATTTTTTTTTTCTTTCTTGGCAATTTTAACACTTCAGAATACTGGTTGGACCCAAGACAAAAGAAAATAAACTCAGAGTTGTCAAAAATTTAACCTAGAAGTGCAATGTTGGAGTATTCCAAAAATTTAACTTTTAAGCCTCCCTGGTTTAATATCTAAGAAGACAGTGAGAAGGGAGAACAATAAACAAAAGTGGCAACTAAAAATAATGAGAAGGCAATAATACAACTAGATATCCAAAATACTGGATCTATAAATATTTATGACCCTTCTATCAACCGACCTCTTGGTTTGAGACAGATGAAAGTAGACTTATGACTTTGAACAAAGAGCTTTAGGTAAACTTACTCTGCTTATTCAACTTATCAATCTGCTCCTTCAGGGTCTTAGGATCCTTCTTCAAGATCCCCACCTCCCTCACCTTCTTTCTTTCTTTCTTGTTCTGTTAAGTATAAATGACATAAAGTTAGAAGCATATAATAAAGATTTCATAATCAAGAACACCAGAAAAACATTGTAAATGAAGTAACATTTGTTGAAGTCGCATATACATCATACTACCAAAACTAATCTGCTTTCAAAACGCACATGTCTGGAAACACACATCTATGTTCTTGGCCTTTTGGCTAAATCCAAGTATGTGTCTATGAGTGTGTGATGCATAGATTGTTATTTCAAATATAAGCATTGACTTTAGTCACTCACCCAAACTTAATTCCATCATTCCATTACAGTACACCAATTTAGGGTCTTATATGATTAAATCTTCCTCCATAAAACAAAATGGGGCTAGTAAAAGAATAACAGTTTTGGAGGGCTGACCATAAGAGAGTGAATTGGACCTAATTTCCCAAATGTTCCATAGCTACTTCAGTAAGTAGAACAAAAAAGCAAACAACTAACAGGGCTACATTCACTAAATTCAATCTAAAACATTTCAACTTTCATTTTAACCTTTCAATTTTTCCTGGGCTTTCTAAGCAACCAAAAACCATGAAATTACAACAACAATTGGGCACAATGGAGTACAAAATCAATGAAATAAATCGAACCCAAACGAAAATGAAGATCAGAACAAGGAATTGAGCAAGAGATATTGAAATTAAAGGAAAAAAGGCGTGGAATTTAGAAGTAATTACCCTTTTCAATTCCTTTTTGCGGAGCTCCTTACGATAAGCGTCCGTAGGGTTCATGACCTTGCCTCCCTTGGTCGTCTTCATATTGACCTCTCTGGGTCTCTGCATCAGTCATCTTACTCCGAGCATAACCACAAATAGTAAAGTGCTGCAACAAAGATCACACATTCATTTTTCACCGATTGATCTAAACCTCCAAATCAATAACAAACAGGAGAAGGAGAAAAATTCACACACTTTAGAGAGGCAACCCTCATAATAAAGTGCGAAAAGAGCCGGGAATATCTTCTTCTTTGCAAGGTCCCCAGATGCTCCAACCACAGTAATACTCACAATAGACTCAGATTCTTCAAAACTAAACCCACTTGCGTCTTTACTTTCCTCCACAGACCCAGACGTAGCTGACAGCAACTCGTCTTTCAATTTCTTGAAAGCAGTTTCATTCTCAACAGGCTTCACTACTGGAGCCACTGCCCACACAACCAACATAAATCCAAATAAGACACGCTAAATTCTAAAGCCACAAGCTTTCCAAGTCCAAATTCAACAACAGCTTAGTTTTACTAAAATCCCAAATGCTATAACACATCGAAGACTCAAACTTAAAGAAATAAAGACTGAAACTTTACATTTAAGTCAACACAGGCTATACAAACAAGACAAGCCCAGAAAACAAGTGCATTGAAAAGAGTGAATGAGCTAACCATCTTGCATGCTGACAACATTTTGCTGCGAAACGGATTGAGACTGCAGAGAAACCTTGGCGGAGACGAAACGTTGCGGACTCGGAGAAACGGCCACCCTCTGGAGGCTTCTGTGTAAGGAAGAATACGACGCCGATGATGAGGAGGAGTAAGTACGGCAGCAATGGTTGGATGGAAGGGTCGCCATTTCTGGGTTCTGTGTGTTTTCTTGATTGATAAATTCAGAAGCCAAATTGGAGTGGAGGAGTTTGGTCTTGTTGAGATTGGCGAATAGGAGGAGATGTTAATAAGGAGGGACTTGGGAAACATCGAGGGGTCGACTGGGAGGGCGAGTACTCGGGCAAGTGTGACGGAGACGGCGAGAGCGAGTGGGAGGGCTGGACCTGGTTGGTGACGGTGACGGCGGCGGCGTTTTCGTTGTCCAAGAAAGTGGAAACGGCGGCGTCGAGGTCGTAATTGTGGGATTCGAGGAAGAAGAGGGCTTCTTGTTTGGAGGCGGAGGTGATCTCGCAGAAGGAGGTGATGACGGCGTCGTTTTGGGGGCTCGATTCTTGAGCTTCGGCTTCCATAGTGTTCCTCTTCTTCTTCTTCTTCACTCTTTTGATCAGATTCTTGAGCTTCGGCCATGGTTGCAGACTTGCAGATCGAGATTGAGAGAGCTTTCACGAGAGATAGGGGTTTCGCACAGAGATAGAGAGAGAGAGGATGGTGAGAGAGATCCAAATAGGCCGCTTTAGGGTTTGTGAGAGAGGATTGAGAGCGGACTGAGATTTAGGGTGTGTCTGAGAGGACTGAGAGTTTCATTTCGTTTTGTCGAGAGAGTTTCGAGAGTGTGGGAGGCATAATTAAACTTCAAATAAATTCTAAAGTGACTCACACAACACAAACCGAACAAACTGTTGTAAGAGTGCACTGCAAAAATTAAAATGCCAAACACATGGAGGGAAATATACCGCGCCCATAGCATTTTGGCAACATTTATATTCCAACTTCACACAACAGAAAAGTATAACTTCTGTTGTCTAATTTCTACAACTTGCACTAGGTTTACCTTGTGGAAGACATTCAAGCAAGTTTCCTCAAAATTTGGTATCCAGTTTTCAATAACACAACGGAAACCTCAAGCACCGTTGTATCAAGTAGCCTAAATTTCAGATTTCAAGAGGCAACCAAGACTCGAGAGTGGAGAGAAATCTGCCGCTCAAATTTTAGGGCTCAGACGACGGACCATGCTTAATTCCGTTGTGCAATGTTGTTCCGATAAAAAAGTTATCACTTTGTTGGCATTCACACAACAGAATATAATCAGCACCGTTGTATAATAAAACTGACTTCAACACACAGCAGATGATTTATGTTCCGTTGTGTGATTAATGTTGTGTGATTAACTTTTTGTAGTAGTGCATCCTTCAACCATACAGCCCTAGATCGTTGTCGCCAATACTTTTCTTGCTGGGAAAGCAATTGACTATGTCTTACATGGAGGAGGCGTTGCTCCTCATATTGTTCCGGTGCAAAAGCTGCCGCATGATATCTGCCAATTTCTCTTGGATTTCCCTCAATTCCACCTTTTTCTGCTCAAAATCAGTACAGTGCCATTGCATAAGTTGTTTTCCAGTGGCCAAAATCTTACGACCCACTTGTTGTAGCATATTACCTACTGTAGGGATTGCCCAATTCTTTTGAATAATGACAGAACATTGTTCATTCCCGTGCCACATCTCTTCAAATCGGAATCGTCGACAAGGCTTTCTGAACCTGTTCTTATCAGTTCTCAGTTCCACCACAATGGGGCAATGGTCTGAGTCATTAGGTGGAAGTATCACCGTTCTGCTATAAGGAAACATGGTTCGGAGGGAAACTGACTGAAAGCTTCTGTCAAGCCTTTCCTTAGTAAACTTGTTAGACCAAGTAAACCTACTGCCCAGGAAACCCATGTCCACAAGGCCACAATCTATCATCGCTTGTCGGAATGCAGCCATTGGAGCAGCTGCACGAGGGGGTCCCCCGGATTTGTCTTCTTGGCACATGATTTCATTGAAGTCACCTGCCATGAGCCAAGGTAGGTGACAATCTTCTGCAGCTAGGGCACGAAGTAAATCCCAAGTCCTGCCACGTTCACCTCTGGCTACAAAGCCATACACGCCTGTGAAACGATACTTTTCCGGGTTACCGAGGTCTTTAATCTCCACATCAATATGATGAGGAGATTTTGTTCTAAGATCAGCATGAATTTCACTGTTCCAAAGCAGCGCAAGTCCCTGTGATCCCTCCTCATGAGGGACGCATATGTGCCCCACGAACCCAAGCTTGTTTGCAAGAGATGCAATATATGATGGCTGGGCTAGGGTTTCAGCCAAAAAGATCAAATTTGGCTTTTTCAACTGAACAAGATCGATAAGGGCTCGTTGAGTCTCGTTGCACACAACACCCCTGCAATTCCAGACTAGAACGTTGCCGTGCAACATGAGTGCAAGGTCGAGCGCGAAGCAAAGTCGCTGTTTGTGCGAAGCACTAGGAACCCTAGCGCCGCCTAGAGAGGTTTTCTATCTGCTATATACTTAAATGACATTGATGAAGAATACGAGCAGAATATTTTAAGTCAGGATTTAGTTTAGATGTGCATACGTACTGCCAGAATACGAAATTCTAAATTAAAAGTTATTTATTGTCATCTAATAAACATTTGTTAAATCTCCAATTCATTTTTTTGAGTGAATTGGAGATTTAATGAAGGGATAGAGGTATGAATAGAGAGCTCCCTTTNAAAAAGCTGCAAGTCTGCCGTGTCATGGAAGGAGAAGGCGGACTCCCTGGAGGATCGCCTTCCCGCGGAGAGGCACGAGGCCGTGGAAGAGTACAAGTCCTCCGAAGAGCTCATCGCTATGCTAATGCTGCTCAAGATAAGACTGTCATCATGAAGTTCAAGGAGTGGGGGCGGCCGGATACCTGGATGAGACTAAATTCAGGAGGGTCTCCTTGAGAAGAAGAAGAAAGATCGGGAGGCGGCGGCCAAGTCTGGTGGCCGGTGGTCCCAGAGTACCGTGGCGAGTGGTTGTAAAAAAATTCTCTTTTTTTTTTTTTTTTTTTTTGAACAATTGTCTAATTCTGTCTGGTAGTCCAGGCTTTTTGTGAATGGAAATTTCTGAATTTGAATGGGAATTGGAAAGGAATTAAAATTTCTAGGATTTTGTACCTTGAGCATTTGTTTGCATCACTTATTACCGGAATAGAGTAATTGACAATTGCTATGTCCGGGAATGTCCGGGGTAGGTAAAAAAAAATGCTAGAAATGGTCTGAATAATTCATTTTTCCATTCAAATACCACATGGTGGTTAAATACAGAATGAGTACCCGATGGGTAGCTTGCCATAGCTGTATGGTAAAAAAGCAAAAGCTAGGACAAGATACTCCTGGAGCTACTTATAATAGTACCGCAGGCGCTGGGTATTCCGTGGATGCCTGGAAATGACCCCGTTCATGTCCCGGATGAAAAAGGTTGCGGGGCCTACCTCTTTAATGATCTCGTAAGGGCCTGTCTAGGATGGATCCAGTCCCCGTGGTTCTGGGTAAACTTGCTTCATGACCTAGTCCCCCAACTTCAGTGTCCGGGATTGTACCTTGGCATCGTAATAACGAGCTATCCTCCGCTTGTTTGCCAAGTTATGCATGTGTGCCACATCCCTTCGTTCCTCGAGTAAATCGGCATCGAGGTGTAGGCAATCTGAGTTGGTACCCGCATCGAAGTATTCGATCCGGGGACTCTGGATTTGTGTTTCAATAGGGAGTACCGCTTCTGATCCGAAAGCCATGCAGAAAGGGGTTTCTCCGGTGGCCTCCATTGCCATGGTCCTGATAGCCCACAACACATCCCGGAGTTTAGCAGCCCAAAGACCCTTGGCTTCGTCAAGCTTCTTTTTTAGTATTTTCTTGATTATCTTGTTGACAGCCTCGACTTGACCGTTGGTATGGGGGTGAGCCGGGGAAGCATAGAGGATCTTGGTGCCCAGGTTCTTTGTGTAAGCCCTCAACTCATCATTGTCAAACTGGGTACCATTGTCCGTGACTATGGTGTCCGGGACTCCAAACCTGCAGTAGATGTTCTTCCATAGGAAGCTTTTGACCTTTTCCGTGGTGATGGCGACGAGACGCTCTGCCTCCACCCACTTTGTTTGGTAGTCCACCGCGACAATGGCGTATTTGAACTGTCCCACTACTGTGGGAAGTTTACCAATCAAGTCCAAACCCCACTGACAAAACGGCCATGGTGCAAGGAGGATGGAGAGGGCAATGGGCGGTGCCCTTGGGATATTTGCATACATTTGGCATTTGTGGCAAGAACTGGATATTGTTTGGGCCAGGGCCGAAATGGTTGGCCAGAAATATCCTGCCCTTAGGGTCTTATGTGCAAGAGATCGGGCTCCGGCATGGTTACCGCATACACCGGCGTGAATGTCCTTCATTATTTTGTGACCTTCCTCCGGTGTTACACACTTTAGGTTGGGAAAGCAGTGACCTCTTCTGTACAATTTGCCATTCATGATCGTGTATCGAGCTGACCTTAACTGTAGTCTTCTCGCTTCTACCTTATCGTCCGGTGCTAGGCCGTCGACCATGTACTTCAAGATTGGGTCCATCCATGAAGCTGTGTGATCCACCGTAAATATTTCTGACACCGCTTTAGAAGTGCTAGGTTTCTCGAGTATCTCGACCTTAGCGGCCCCATAGGTAGGACTTGGAGAAGTTGATGCAAGCTTAGCAAGGGCGTCTGCCTTGTCGTTTTCTGTCCTCGGTATTTGGGTAAAAATGTAGAAGGTAAATCTCTGAACTAATGCCCGGGCTAAGGCCTGGTAAGACGACATGTGGGGCTCCTTTGCCTCGAAGTTACCGCTGACCTGGTTTACGACTAATTGAGAATCACTGAAGATACTAAGGTGCTGCACCCCTAGCTCCCGGGCGATCTGCAGACCTGCTATGAGTGCCTCGTACTCTGCGGCATTGTTGGATGCTTTGAAGGCAAATTTGAGGGCGTACTCGTAGACTTGATCGTCCGGGCTAATTAGCAGGATGCCGGCTCCGCTGGTTTTCTTGTTGGATGCTCCATCAACGTATAATCGCCAAGTGCTTGGCGGAGGTGGATCTGCGGCTAGTGGTTCAGGTGATTCCTGGTTTGGGTTATGGGAGAGGATTGATTCTGAAATAAAATCTGCCGCTGCCTGGCCCTTGATGGCTGTCCGGGGCTGGTACTTGATATCTAACTCCCCCAGCTCGATGGCCCATTTAATTAACCTGCCCGATGTCTCTGGTTTCTGCAAAACCTGCCTCAATGGGTGATTAGTGAAAACGGTGATTGAGTGTGCTTGGAAGTAATGTCTGAGCTTCCGGGCTGATACCAGGAGAGCCAGTGCCACTTTTTCAATGTCCGGGTACCTGGATTCTGCACCAGTGTAACCTTTTCCAGCGTTGTACACTCGGTACTCTCAATCGGAGTCCTTCCTAATCAGGACTGAGCTCACAGCAGTTGACGATGCTGCCAGATATACGTAGAGCATCTCTCCGGGAACAGGTTTTTAGAGTAGAGGTACCTCTGACAAGTATGCCTTCAAGCCAAGGAAAGCAGCCTCGTGCTCCGCTGTCCAGGCTATCATCTCGACGTGCTGGGTTTTTAGCAATTTGAAGAAAGGAGTACACTTGTCCGTCAACCTGGAGATGAATCTTGACAGGGCGGCCACCTTGCCTATAAGAGATTGGACCTCGTTTCGGTAGGTTGGGGACACCATGTCTAATATAGCCTGCACCTTCTCTGGATTGGCCTCAATTCCCCTGTGGCTAATGATGTACCCGAGAAACTTTCCTACCTCAACCCCGAAGATGCACTTCTGTGGGTTAAGCCGCATACCATTGCGCAATATGATGGTGAAGACGATTGACAAGTTGGTTACATGATCCTCCGGAGTTAAACTTTTTACCAGCATATCGTCCACGTATACCTCTATGATAGTACCGATAACTTCCTCAAACATGGAGTTGACAAGTCGCTGATAAGTGGCACCTGCATTTTTTAACCCGAAAGGCATGACCTGGTAGCAATAGAGACCTTTGTCTGTGGTAAAGGCAGTGTGCTCCTCGTCTGCCGGGTTCATTCGAATTTGGTTGTACCCACTGAACGCATCCATGAAACTGAGTAGCCGGTACCCAGCAGTGGAGTCGATTAATTGATCAATTCGCGGGAGCGGGAAGCTATCTTTAGGGCATGCTCGATTGAGGTTTATGTAGTCCACACACATGCGCCATGATCCCGGAGATTTCTTTGGTACTATGACCATGTTGGCTAACCACCGGGGGTATGTTACTTCCCTGACAAAGTTGATGGCGATCAACTTCTTTACCTCAACCTGGATAGCCCGGTACTAATCATGTGTGAAGGCCCTTCGCTTTTGTCTTACCGGTGTTGAGTAAGGAACAATACTAAGATTGTGCATGGCTATCTCCGTCGGTATACCGGGCATGTCCTCATAGGACTAGGCGAATGAAGATGTGTTAGAGCAGAGAAACGAGATCAATCCTTCCCTGACAACAGGAGACAGCCTTGTACCAATCCTAACAGTCCTGTCCGGGAACTGCTCTGATAGAACCACCTCTTCAATGTCTTCTACGGCACCGGGACGTTCTTCGTCGGAGTCGGTATCGGCTCTGGGATCCTCGTACCTGTCCAGCAGAGGGTTAGTAGCTACGTGCAACATTTCAGACTTTCCCTTACCGCGAGATACAGTCAAAGAGTAGCACTTCCTCGCAGCGGCCTGATCACCCCGGATCGTAGCAGTGCCGACCGGGGTTGGTACTTTCATCATCAGCATGTGACCTGTGATGAAGGTTTTCAGACGCCAGAGTGTCGGCCGGCCCAGGATAGCATTATAGGATGAGACGCAGTCCACCACGATTAACTCTGTTTTGATGGTTGAGCAATTCGGACTTTCGCCTATCTTGATCGATAGGTAATCTGATCCGAGTGGTTGTACGATATCTCCTGAAAAACTAATGAGGGGCTCATTATCCTGTGACAGCTTGGCTCTTCCTCTGTTCAAAGCTTTGTATTTATCGCGAAATAATACGCTAACTGAGGCCCCGGTGTCCACGAGCACAGGGGACATTATATAATGGTCCATTTGGAGCGTGATTAGGAAGGGATCATCATGGGGCATCCTCATATCGGCTTCCTCCTCATGCAGGAATGTCACCGATGTCCATCCGGTGCCACCGTCTTGCTGCGGGGCCTTGTGGAAGTTGAAAACTTCCGGACGACCGAAACTAGAATTTCGTTTCTTCCTCTGGGGGGGCAACTCTTTCGGGCCCCCACCGTGGATCGTGAAGATCTGGCTGTACACGTCTACAGCTCCTATCTCCTTAGCAGGTAGGTATCGTTGAAGTTTGCCCCTCTGGATGAGGGACTCGATTGTATTTTTTAAAGCAACGCAGAGATTGGTATTGTGTCCGGCATTCTCATGATAAGTGCAGAATTTTCCGGTATCCTGCTGGGTAAGTTTACTCTTCGGGAATTTCCTTGGGGGTGGTCTCGTATGAAGCGTTCAGGATTGTGAACACCTCATACCGGGGTGGTGGTGGTGTCCGTGGGGCCTGCTGTGCCCTCAGCTCCCGGTGAGGGTGGGTGGTCCCGTAATTGTTAGACCTGGACGAGGACTCTTTGCTTCTTTTGTTCGAGGTATGGGGTGACTTGTCATGAATGTGGACCCACTCCCTCTTCGTATGAAGCGTTCAGGATTGTGAACACCTCATACCGGGGTGGTGGTGGTGTCCGTGGGGCCTACTGTGCCCTCGGCTCCCGGTGAGGGTGGGTGGTCCCGTAATTGTTAGACCTGGACGAGGACTCTTTGCTTCTTTTGTTCGAGGTATGGGGTGACCTGTCATGAATGTGGACCCACTCCCTCTTTCGTGGCTCATCCCTAGTCGTCGAGGCCGGTGTGGAAAATCTTACCTCTGGTCTGGGGGTGTCCCCGTACGTTTCAAATTCGGCCTGGGCGTGTCTGATGGCAGTGGCCATCAGTTCGTCGTAGTTAGCTGGAGGATTATGGTTGATCATGTAGAGAAATTCTCCGCGTCTCAAGCCCCTCCTGAAAGCCAGCTCAGCCAGTTCCTTATTAAGGTCCCGGCATTTAGCAGTAGCCGCCTGCCATCGATTTACAAAAGACTTCAGCGTTTCATCTTCTCCCTGTTGGACCTTTAACAGGCCCTTTGGTGTGTGTATCCCATCAGTGCGTAAGATGAATCGAGCTACAAACTTGTCAGCTAACTCCTTAAAATTCCCTACAGAACCGACCGGCAGTTCGTAGAACCAACTCAAAGCCTCCCCTGACAAAGTCTCCTGGAACATATTACAACACACTTCGTCCGTATATCCCTTGGCGCTTGTTTGTGATCGGAAAGCCTGTAGATGCTGGTAGGGGTCTCCAACTCCCGTATAGTCAATCTTCAGTGGTTTTGATGTATTCGCTCGAATGGCTCCTCTAACCTGTTGGGTGAAAGGGCCCGGGCGGTCTTCGTAAGTGGTCATAGCTCTCCAGGTGTCTCTATTTTATGTGGCCTGTACCCTTGCCTGCAGGGCATGCAAAGAGTTGCTCATTTTCACAAGTAATGCAGTGTTTGCATCGGTTACCGGTGGGATATTATGAACTGGCTGTGGTAGCGGTGGTGGTGGCAAATGCCTCAAGTTTTCTGGGAATAAGTCCACCGGTATCAGGATTATCCGTTGACCGCCCTCTGTAGAAGGTGCTGGGGCGGTGCTGAGGTCTCCTGTTATCGGGGCAGCGTTCACGCCTGCTGCTAGCTGAGATGCTCTAGCCAGGGCCTGGGTGAGTGCCTCGTTGTGCTGGTGCCTCATGTCCAGTGCTCGGGCCAGTGCTGTGTTTTCATCTTCCAAATCCTGCATTCTCTGTTGCGTAAGGCGGTTTGTTTCCCTATCGGTACTTTGTTGTTCCCGATTGATCCTGGATTGTTCCCTTAAGGCTGCGATCTCAGCTCGCATAGACTCCAACTCCGATACCAGAGTCACTTGATCTGGGACTATCGGGTCTAAGGATCCGAGACCATGCATTTCTTGAACACCTGGCGCTTCTGCTGATGAATTCCCGGAGAGAATATCAGTGCCCGGGCGACACTTCGACCCTCTCCTGTCACTTCTGGCTCGTTCATGGTGTCCCCTACCTGGCACGCCAATGTTTCTGGTGACTTTCTCCGGGTACCTCACATAGAATGCTATACCATCTGGGGTACCGATCCGACTCCTAAATCCTGTATCAAGAACACGACGTTAGAGGGGTAAACTGTACCAGACGGTTTACGCCTCTCCGATGCCTGAGTGAGAAACTAATAGATGTGTATCAAGTAAATAGTGGACAAAGGAGTTATTACCTCTGAAAGGTGGTCGTGCTAATGTCTTTATATTCGAGCATAGGAAAGGAGTCTCCCCTATCCTCGATGTGCGACACAGGTTCTTCTGACGTCATATAAGCCCTTTTGTTGTGTATAGATGGGTTGTGCTGGCCTTGCCCCGGGCCCTGGGTGCCCAGGGTGGCATCTCATGTGAGGCCCGCCATGGTGGGTCGTGAACCCAGCCCATGGCATGGTACCTGGGAGTACCGATGGGGCTCATCCGCTAGTGCTAAACTTAGTTGAGACTCCCCAGTATGTACAGATATACAATCCCATAATTATATATGCGTGATCGTTCAGCCATCAGTACAAAATACCTAGAAACTTTTTCCCTTTAAACTAAGTACATAATGATGCCCGAAACCCTCAAAGTTAATATTGACCCGCTCTATATAGTCATTTATTACAAATGCTTATGAATTAAATTGTCAACAACAAAATAAAACGTAAATGCTCCTCAGAGCTAACTATAAGCGGAAGTCTTAATAACAGTAAAGTCACAAAATTGGCTTTCTACTGTATAGTTGTAAGCACGCGATCTCAGCTTTAGCCACGATTATCCTGACCTGGAGGATTAACCCTACATCATTGAATAGTGCACCGGGTTGCCACACAACAAACCTGGTAAGCTCGTGAAAGTTTGTATGAGTAACTCAAAACAAAACACCACACAACTCACACCAAAAAACAAGGAAAACCTTTCAACTCGAGAATAAGGAAAACGCTTCCCAAAACAATACTATTTTCCCAAAAGAAAACAACGAAAGTCACACCGTGACAAAATCATATAAATCGTTAACCTAACAATTCAAATATGATAAATCGATCCAACCTGGATAATAAAAGTCAACTCACAACAAAACATTTCAGTCCAACCTGGACAACACATCAAATCGGTCCAACCTGGACATAACATCAAATTGGTCCAACTTGGACAAAACAACAAATCATATCAATTGTTAACCTAACAAATCGAATATGAATATTCAGTCTAACCTGGACAAAATATCAACACACATCAATCATATCTATCGTTAACCTAACAAATAAAATATGATTCTTTGGTCCAACTTGGACAAAATATGTACCCAGGAGTCTTAAGTAACCTACTTAGATCCATGAGGTACGATGGCAGACAGGCTAGGGCTCTAACTGAATCGTAACCTGTCACCCGGCCAAGGTTCAACCTTACTTTATAACATTGCCTGAGGATGCAACCTGCAACCTCGGATCTTTAGGCCAACCTGACCCTCAGATCAAAACATTAAACGAGTCGCACATGACCCAAAATGTTAAATCAAATCAAACGGAGAAATCACAACCTGTGACTCCCCAAATCCTCGGACCACTGGTCGTCCGATTAAAACATTTAAAATGGTTATACCTGACCTGAAAATGTTACCCAACCCAAAAGGAGAAGCACAACCTGTAACTCCCCAAATCCTCAAACACTTTTCAAAACAATAGAAAATAGCATTTCCCACCACAATTGTTTCCCGAAAAGTCACATCACAAAATGACAATGAACTCACCCACAATATATATTTCACGTATATATATATATATATATATATATATATATATATATATATATATATATACGTGGTTATTCACTCAAGAATGCCACTAATACCAACTATAGTTTGCAGTTAACTAAATAACTCTCAAAACGATAAAGGTAACTTTGTTAATAAATGAACATTGTGAGATTACTCACCTCAGAATCTCACTGCGTCTTCAATACAGAACCGAACTAACACTCACACCAACAACTCGTCCAAATCACCTTGAGAAGCACCTAATCACCAATGATCTCAAATCAGTAACGATTCATAAACGACTTAAGTCCGAAACCCCTGTTTTGAACTAAAATCCCCAAAGTGACGCCGATCGAGGCGAAACCACATCCAAGACCACCCAATGTCTTTGGAATACTTCTACAATCAATATGCCAAAACCACAAGTCGATCGGATAGTCGGATCCTCACGGATCAAAACATTGAACGGTCCGAAACCATAAAAACCCTAACATGCTCATACGATCTCCAAAAATTACGTATTGTATATCGAAATGCTCGTATCAACGAGTAGATCGAATTTAGGAATAGAAACTATCCTTGAGGTGGCTGGAAACTGCCGGAAAACACCACCACAGTGGCAGTGCCACCGCCGGCCCAATGTCAGAATTTGACAAAACCTCCAACACAAAAGTTCTTCATTTCAACTCCAAGTACAACTTTCATAACTAGCACAAAGTCTGAATCAAAGCCATATGGCCGGAATTTACCTCGAAAGTTTTGAATTCCGATGAACCCTAGAATCCCAAATTCCAAAATTCAACCTCCACACTTTGAATCGATGCAAGCCACCTTGTGGAAAGCATCTACGTTCTCTGAGCTCCAAAAGCCCTCAAGAATCACGGGCAAAGGTGGCCGGAATCTCCAGTTCCGATGAAGGATATTTCGTCCTCGACATGGCTTCTTCTCGGCCTTGCAGCGTCTACCACAACTTGAATTGTGAAGAATCACTTCCACAGACGTGTAGAGGAGGTTGAGGCGAAGAAATCCCACTTGGAATCGCCTCCGACGGTGGCTGGAGGAGGAAGAACGAAGCCTGTGAAGTGGAGAGGCAGACGCGGGCTCGGGAGAGAGGAGAGAGAAAAACTTTCTAAAAATGGCAACTCTGATTTTTCTGATGTTTTTCCTGAAAAATCTCATATATACCAAAATGGAAATTTTTTCTGATGGCCATAACTTCTGCATACAAACTCTGATTTCTACTTTCCATATATCCACGAACTCGTATCGATGCGCTCTACAACTTTCGTGAAGGAAGTTTTTGGAGAAACCCAACATATAAAAAGTCAACCTTTGCAACCCCCCTAAAACAATATTCTTCTACTAATAATTTGTCTGAAACACTTTTGCTCCATCCACAAGCCACGAAACAGTCCAATAACCACCAAATTAATTCTAGAAAATCCTTAGAAAAGAAATACCAATTTTCGGGGCATCACATTGGTAATGGTCAAACAGTTAGGATCTTTCAAGACCCTTGGGTCCCTTCAGTAGAGAGATTTAGAATTGGATTGAAGAATGGAGTTGCCTCGGATTTGAAAGTGGCTGACCTAGTTACTAATGGGGGTGCATGGAATGATGATATGATGCAGCAAGTGTGTGATGCTTAGGAGAGAGAGGCGGTGTTTCAAATTCCAACTGCCCCAAAGGCAGCTCCAGACAGGTTGACATGGCATTTTAATCGTAATGGAAAGTATTCAACAAAAAGTGGGTATTGGTTGGCCTAAAATCATGATTGTGAAAGGGAGAGACTAGGGGAGGTTGATCCTGAGGTGGTGGAGTACTGGAGTCATTTTTGGAAGCTTAAATTACCTCCAAACATGTTACACTTCCTTTGACGGTGTTCTATAGGTTTTGTCCCATGTAAGGCTTCTTTATTTAGGAAGAGGATTGTTCAGGACGTGATTTGTCAGCGATGTAATCAAGGTGAGGAAACGCCCTCGCACGAAACTTGGAATTGTGGTTTTTGTGTTGCGGTGCTTGAGAGGGCGGCGTTTTATGCTAAGTTGCATCCTAGGCAGTCGCCTACATTCTCCTTCTTACTTCAACATATAGTGAATGTCTTAGAGGAAAATGGGTTGAGGCTCTTTTCTATAATATTGTGGATCAACTGGAAAGAGCGAAATGCCTTTGTGCATGGAAAGCAGACAAAGTCTAGTAATGTTTTATATGAAATGGCAGTACCAGTGTGGCAGAGCATTCTTGCGGTGGAAGATATAAGTGAGACAAGTGGAGACATACATGGTGAAGCAGTTCAACAGAATGGCAAGCGCTGGTCCCCTTCTTCTCCAAGTATAATTAAGATGAATTGTGATGGGTCAGTGTTTCCTGGAGGGACTCATGTGGGCATTGGGGCTGTGTTCAGAGATGATAGAGGTTGTTTTGTTGGTGCGGTGGGTCAGCGGTTGGGTTTTAATATTCCTCCCTGCACAACAGAGCTATTTGCTATTGAACTTGGATTGGAGTTTGCTTTGGAGAAAGGCTAGCCAACTTTGGTGATAGAGTGTGATTGTTTGGAGGTAGTAAATATGCTTTCTAGGGAGGAAGAGTGCATGTCATCTAATGGGGTTGTTGCATGGGAAATTCAAAGGTTGTTGGAGATACTCCAAAATCCAAGGATTGTCTTTTCTCTTAGAGAGGTGAACATGGTAGCTCATATGGTTGCTCAACATGTAGCCTGGTTAGAAGGGAGTTTTAGTTGGTTAGGGGTTGGGCCTTGGCTCATGCAAGTCATCGACGATGATGGTCCAGTAAATAGGTTCGGTAGAAGGAATGGATGTTGTGGAGATAGTTCTGCAACTATGATTTCCATTTTGTAATCTTCTTGTTTGGCTCCAATTTTGTTGCAGCTGTTCAACAGTCTCTTTTCTGTGCGGGCGTGACAGCACAGTTCGGGTGCGATCGTCGGGGGTGTCCCTTGACCTGATTTTTTTTCAAGCGATTGTGGACGAGGAGAGCACCAACCTCGTCGCAGGATTCTTTGTGCCTCGTGGTGAGGACTTTTGCTAAGCTTCTTGAAAATCACACAATCGATTGGCTGAAGGGAAATTCGAGTGAGGAGAAATCCCTTTGAGCTTGATGAAAATGTTCTTCACGAAATGTTCCTCGCGAAAGCTTCGCTGGCTTTCTCCTTAGCGAGAATCCTATCTCCTTGTTCAAAATCACACAATCAATACTCGACGTCGTAGATCGAGCAAAGCAAGAATCACTAGAAAGTGGGGAGAACTTGCTAAAGCGTGACTTTAGCTTGGCTGTTTTGCGAGGGCGTTACCCTTGTTTGGCTGATTCCGTAACCGTTGTGGTCGCTGTACTACAGTAAGCTCCCGAGGAGACTAGGACCAAACCAAGTTAACAGAGGGTTTGGTGGCACTGATAGTCGGCTCCTGAGGATTCTGGGACTGGAGTGTGGTCACCGGTAAGAGAAGGAGAGGGGCTGGAAAGGCTTGGATGATCATAGAGATTAATTGATGAATTGTGCATTGTTACTTCGTCGTAGCCTCTATATATAGACTACCAGGCCACAGTGGTTAGCCTTAAACAAATCATGATGGGTTTTCCAATTAAGCACTAATAGAATCATGATGGGTTTTCCCTGTTGGCCACCATGAAATGTAGTTGAATGTTTCCCCACGTGCATGCCATATTCCTTAATTGAATGAAGTATGAATATTCGCATGGGCATGCCTTTTCTGGCAGCTTGCATAATCTTCCATAATTCTGCATGTAGGCTTTATTTAGCCTCTAAATAATATATTTCGAACTTGTCGACAATATATAGCTTGAGCCACTGACGTTGGCTCAATTTCTTTAAGACACGCCTTGTCAGGCCAAAATGCTCATTTTGGGTTCAAACATTGCCGCGCCCCCCAGACCTCGAAGTTAAAGGTCTTCGTCTGGACTAAAGAGGTCATGAATCAGCACTGCTCTTATAATGTCGTTGCTCCAAAGCCACTTGTATTGGCTTGACTGATACCATATAGGCCTCTAACTAGGCCTTAAAGCTTGAATGCCACAATCTGAATTGCCTTTGTCATGAACTGACGCTTTCTTTGCCAACTTTATTTCCCCCAATGCATCTGATTTCTGGTATGTAGTGAATTGGCGAAACTTGGGCAGGTTGTAGGAGATCAGAACTTTAGCGTGCCCCCCATGCGAAGGAGACTGCTTTTGATCGCGAATGAGGATCATTCTCTTCCTTGGTGGTAGCTTCGCCATGTGTATAGCAGCAAGTATCTGCCTTGTTTGCTAGCTCTCTGTTGATTTTCTCAAATGTAGGTGTTGGAGCCGCTTCGCTGGCTAGATCAAGTTTGATCAAGGCCTATAATACTTGGCGAAATAAGATGCAGAATAGCAAATTGTTTGCTACCATTAAATCCTTCGCGAATCTTATGCTGAAGAGGATGATTGAATCATGGCTATCGATATCATGACATGTGACCAAGTGAACCCACCATACTTGCTGCAACTTGAGCATCTAAAACCGCATGGGTTTTAATCATGTTTAATTAAAAAACATCAGGCCACTACGCTGGCCCTGTGGTTGTAGCGAAAGGTGTAATGCCATCTCTTCACCACCGCCTCAGATGCAATTCTCAAGATGGAATAATGATTAATTAATTATCAACTAGAGCCACTCACTGGCCTAGCTAATAAATTAATCTTCAAAAATATCTGAGCCATAAATCAAGGTGTAGTGGAGAAGTGTTCCTTGCAAACAAATTTTCTCCGTGAACATTTTCTGACTATTTCCTTTAAAGAAGATCTGAGTAAGGAGAAATCTTCTCAAGAGAGATCTGAGTGAGGAGAAATCTCTTTGACCTTGGTTTAATGAGGACCCAAGACCTTTAAAATGTTTCTCCAATATTTCTTTGAGGAGAAATATCCTCGAAGCAGATCTGAGTAAGGAGAAATTTCCTTGAGGTTGAGTGTTTTGTTCCATCACTTCAGCTGTTTTCTTCTCATCTTGATGTTCAGCTTCCTCTCAGTAGATGACGGTTTGCTCTGGTACTTTTAAACAATCCAATTAAGACCACAGAGATTGGTCCAGTCCCTAAGGTGATTCCTCAAGGCTAAGGAGATTTTTGACCTCCCTCGCCCTTTTGGCCACTAGAATATTTATTCTGGCCATTCATGCAACGTGGGTTGTAGATGTTTTCTCCACATATATCAAAGCCACCGCATGGCCCCGAAACACTGGTGAAGAATTTGAAGTTGAATTGACCAATAAAGCCACAGATTGGCTTTCCAAGGCCACAACTTAATTGATAATTAAATTGGCCATGGCTTAATTGATGATATGCATGACAACGTCTAGCGCCATGAAAGCCACATGCATGATAATTGAGTTGACCATTTTGAACATATTTTTTATCACTTTCATGACCGTGCATGGTAGCGTCCAGTAGCAAGACCGCATCTTTTTTTTTTTTTGGTCAAGAATGATTCATTAAAAGGGCAAGGCCCAAACAAAGCCCAGCAAAAACTGGAGCCCGAAATACAACTAAAGACAGCTGGGATCTCTTTCTCAGTCAGAACAGAGAGAGAAAAGGGAGACCAGCAGCTCAAAAGGAGGGGGAACTGAAGAGTTCCGATTAGCTAGCCTCAAAATGTGGGCATGGTAATCCGTCATTCCTGAGAACCAAAGTGAGGGATGGTGGTGGCGTTTCCGCCTATCTGCAAAGACCCATCGTCCGATATCCAAGCAATGCAGCTTCATGAGCTACACAGTTTGCTTCCCGGGGAATCCATTCTCTCTTGGCTAGATTCTCTTGGAGGCTTTTCTTCTATCTTGCTTTTCCGGAGAAACCCAGAAGCAAACTATTTCAAGTTCTCTCTTTCCTCCAAACTTCATCTTCTATTTCAAAAAAAAAAACCCAAAAATGGCACCCAAGAAACCATTCGTTATTGATCAGGTAGATGAAATAACTGAGAAAGCCACATTCACTTGGCGGACTAACATGGGTGTTCGATGCATAAGTCAGACTGGAGAGGAGAGAAGTTCATGACCAGCTACTACGTCCACCAACATGTTCTCTACCAGCATGGGGTAAACGTCTTTGGGAGTGGCCTTATTGAGATCGGGGTAGTCGACGCACACCCTCATTTTTCCATTCTTCTTTCGAACTGGAACAACATTGGATAGCCATTGATTATACTTGGATACCTTGATGATTCCTGACTTATGCATCTTCTCGACTTCCTCCTTAACCAACACCTGGGTTTCTGAGTTCATTCACCTGGGCTCCTGCTTCACAGGATTTTGATCTGGGATAGTCGGCAGTTTATGGCAGACCAAGTCAGGAGATAATCCGGACATATCTTGATATTTCTCCACGAAACAATCCTTATATTCCCGCAATAAATTGATGAGCCCCTGTTTTTCATCAGGCTCTAATTTTAAGCTTATTACCACTTCCATTGGCTTCACGTCACTGCCCAAATTTACCTTTTCTGGAAGATATCTAACCTTTGGCGGTGTATCATCCAATGCTGCTAGAGCCAATCGGATAGGCTCTTCTTCCTCCTCCTGATCGAAGAATTCTTCGTCGATGTATTCCAATGTCACTACTTGTGCATAGCCCTATTTTTTGATCAAATATGAAGACAATCTATAATACAAAGAACGAAAGGCCGCTACCTCTTCCTCCATGAGGTTGTGATCCATTAATTAAAACTTGGAGATGACACCGCATGTCCAGGCCTTTCGAGGTCATTTTTTTGTGACCGCGAGCCCCCATTGTGCCAATTCAGAGGCCGTCACCCCTATGGGGCGGCCCTTATCATCAATACCAACGACTTGTAAAGGAGTGATTGGTTCTAGGTAGTACCTTGCATCCATGTAGTTGGCAGACACCAAAAAAGGTAGCGGGTCTACTTTGACAATTTCTGCCTTGTCCGTGACTCTGTCCCATATGATCAGCTCTTGATGAAGGGTGGATGGGACATAATAACTCCTGTGGATCGAGTCACGGCCCAAAATTGCCCTATATGCCGCATAGCAATCTGTAACAAAGAAAGCGCAAACCTCTTCTGCTGGACTCACCTTGACTTGTAGGAAAATCAAACCCAATGTTTTGGTCACAGTCCTCGTGAAGTTCTTTAGCCTAAGGGACATGGATTGGATCTTCTCTTTCTTGATCCCTAGCAGATGCATGGTTCTGGTGGTCAAGACGTTGATTGCAGCGCCTATGTCTACCATGATCTTGCTAACCTTGATGCCATTCACATCGTCGGTGATATACAATGGTCTCATATGTTGCGCCATTGCTGGCGTTGGCTTGCTGAAACCCATGTCTTGGTCTCTCACATTGGTGTCTGCAGCCTCTGCTGCTTCGACCTCCTTCGGCGTGGGTTTCTTCGCGAGAAATGACGCCGCTGAGGTGATCTCGAACGTTCGTTTGTCCAATGATTTTGCATCCTCTGCTTGGCATTCCTGAGCTTCCATTGGCAAGGCATATTTTGATGATAGGACATACACCATGTTACATGTAATGTCCAACATGTCTGCTTCTTCTGATTCTGCCGCGGGAGAGCTCAAGTCAACTTCCTCCGCAAACTTACTTGCGACGTAAGCAGCCAGCGATCCTTTTTTTTATCATGACATGCTCTTGCTGATCTGTCACAGAGGTAAATTCCTTATTGGGTGGGTCCTATCTCTATTTCACTGATGAAGCCTCTTCTGAGTTCGCAACCACTATGCTTTGAACCTTCTTAGGCCTCCACTACACAATTGTAGACCAATTGTCTTTGCCCCCAGCCTGTCAATGATTGAAGGCTCGCTATCTCTTCCTTCACGAGATATTCTCCACCAAATACTGACTTTACAAGCTGGAAGCGATTATCGCCTCGCGGGAGCTAGGGACTTCTCCTGATTGTCCTTCCGGCGTGCGCTGGTTTTTGAAGCCCATTGTGACATCTTAGGACGCCGCTGGAAAACCTGTTAGGCGATGAACCTTTTGGAGGTTAGTGCCTCCACCTTTCTCTGGTATTCTTCTGGAGATCTCACCAACTACGATGGTTTAATCAACCCCTGATCCAGCCCTTTCAAGGTTCGCTTTGCTTCTCCAAACCTTCGCTGGAGTTTTCTCTTCCTTGAAGAGTTCATCTCCACCGCCTTTGCCCTTCTTCTGTGTATACCATCTTCCTTCTTTGAAGGAGGACGTCAGCATTAGGGAAATATAAGGTCTGGTCGTAACATCAAGCCGTTCGTTCGCCCTTTCTCCTTCTCTCGCAACCTTTAGCTTCTTGAACAAGTTAGAATCCTTTGGGGGAAGAAGTTCCTGACCCAGCGTGCATTCTTTGGCTACCTGGTTGGAAGCTTGTAGAATGTGCTAGTAACTTCATTGGCGGCAAGGAGCCAAAGCGAACAGTCCGTTCGTCCTCTTCATGCAACGCCTGGATATCACATTCCTCTTTGCATCGTGAGCATAGAATAATAGGTGGAGCTGTCTTGGATCTCTGCTTCGCAAACTGTCTGTCACCTTTTCTAAGCCCCTGATGGTACAATCTAGGCTCCGCCTCTGTTGATCCTTTGTATCCTAAACCACGTCAACCATGTTGACTCCAATGTCTGGGAAGGGATCCAAATCTACCAGCGCCGCTACTGTTGCTGGAGCTTCAACCTGTAAGCTACCATTATTCAACCATATTTGGATCTGATCCTTCAACCTGACACGGTTAGCTGTGTTATGATTCCACAAATTATGGAGCTTACAGTATTTCTTTCCCCTAAGTTGATCTAGTTTGGGGAATGGCCTGAAGTCGGTCTTCACCATCTTCGCAGCGATCATCTCATCTAAGATCTCATGAGCTTTATTCACATCATAGGTATAACTTGCGAATTCAGGTTTGGTGAAAACCACCGACTTGAGTTTCACCGACTCTTTGCACAGCTTCAGTTGCTTTAGCGCTGATGCCTTCTTTCAGGTGAGCTCGAGTGCTGCTACTTCATCTTGTTATGACTCTTCAGCCTCTACCAGGCCGGATTCCTTGTGAGGATCATAGGAACTTGATTGATGGCTGAGCGCAGCCACTGTTCGGTGTTTCCTTGTGATGTATGTCCCTTTCGAGGCGTTTTTCATAGCGTCCTGTTAATGTTTAAAATCTAGCGGTGGCTAAACCTTGGTTAAAGCTAATCGGATTGGCGGACTTCTACTTGTGATATAATCGACACTTCCGCTACCTGTCAAGTAAAATACAAAGGGGCGTCAGAGGGAGACCGCGTTGGGCGGTTTTCTCTTCTCCGATGCCTAAGTTAGTCAATGTATTTATGTTGACAGAATAACAGTAGGTAAGTAGTAATTGCGTAATTAATGAGGAGAAAGGAGAGAACCTTTTATAGGTGAGGATGGAGCTGATCTTCTCCATGTTTTCGATGTGGGACTGATATGCTAAAGTTCCCAGCTTTTGGAGCTTTTGATGTTATCTTGGCACGACGTGTGGCGGTGCGTCAGCAGTGATCTGGGTGTAAGTCGGGGCTTAGGCAGTAGCCTTCTTGGTTGTGTTCCCTTAGGTCACTCATTTGGCGGGAGTCGGTATCGCTGGCGGTAGCATGAGCGTGGGTCATTATAGCTAATTATGATTGCAAATGCTCATGTAAGTACACGTCCATTTCCCTGAGCAAGTGCTCGAAACTTCCTACTTCTGTGATCAGTTCCCCTATGGAATTAAACATGCTCTTATGCTGCTTCTTGCGTGGCGAGGATCTAAGCCTTTGATTGCCAACTTCACAAGTTCTTTCTCCGCTAGAATCACGTTCAACTTCCCCTTCTGTATCTGGAAGCGCTGAAGGTATGTGACAACAGATTCAGTTGGCTGCTGAGCCATTTGAGTAAGTGAAGCCAGAACTACCTCAGGCTCGATAGTCCCGAAAGTTTCCTAGAATAGCTTTTCCATCGCGGGCCAACTCACAACTGATCCTGGTTGCAGCTTAGTGAACCAGATAAAGGCAGCCCCCGACAAAGAAGTAGCGAAGATCTTACATTTCAGACTGTCATTGTTCTGGTATTGGCTGCACTGTACTCGAAACCTGACCAAATGGGCCGCGACACTTTCAACTTCTTCTCTCGAGAAAGTAGATAACGTGATGTTCTTATATCCCCTAGGATAAGGTGAGTGCATAATGTGTGGTGGGAAAAGCCCCTGATAGGCCTCCTCCAAGTTAGGTCTCTGGTTCGCGGCCCTAATCATCTCATCTACCTTTTCTTTCCTTATGTACCCGGGATCCGGGGGAGGAGGAGAGACGTGGAATATTGTTTCACCAACTGGCCGGATCAAGGGTGGCGCCTGTGATGTTTAACCAGTCCACGATATGTCGCCTACATGAGCCGTCTTGGGTTGGGCTGACGTCTGCAACGTAAGTCCTGCTGCTGTTTGACTCTTCGCGGTCGCGGTGACCTTTGCTGAACTTTTAGCCTGGTCAACCCCTAGAGATTCTTCGAATATGCACTCGTATCCATTGATGTCATATTGGGCAGCTATGATAGGCTCAAGGTCGATTCCCCTGGCGCTATTTAAAGTCCCGCTTTTCTGCATCATCGTTGGTGCCTTATTGACTTTTTTCACCAATCGTCAGAGTATTTGCCTTAGTCCTGGCCGACGTGGTGGTTGTAGCCGGAATGTGGGTTGCCGCGCCTCTACCGGTGACTTTATCTCGAGCATTTGGCGGTACATACTTTCCAGATATGGGGGACTGACCTAGAAAGCCCAGAATGGCACTAGGATCTCCTAGTGTATTATGTAGAACCTCTCTGGCCTGATCGAGGTCAGCCTTCTACATGGCCACCTGGGTCGCGACGTTGGATCCTTCTTTGTGAATCGTCGCGACTTCTGAAGCGATGGTTTGACTCTGAGCACTTATCAGGTCCTTGAGCTGCTCGTGGTTTCTCTTGCTTAGTTGCATCAAATCTCCGGTGCTACCCCGTGCTTGCAGTGATCTTTGTTCGAGTCTCCGGACAGTGCTCGACAGGCCCCATGCCTCTATTCTTGTTCAGCGAGGTTTTTAAACATCTTTTCATAAAAAGAATCATTATTCTTTCAAAAATTCTCAAGCTTTTGTTCCACGCTCGCATTCTCCGGAAGGGGGATGGTTATGAAACCCATTGCTCGCCACTCGTCGCTAACCAAATCGGTGGTAGTGGTCGGGTTTCGTTCTTCGTCGGTTGCCATCTCTGGAGATGGGGAATTAAGAGCAAATTTTTGACTTACTTGCTCTTCAGAAAGACAACGACAATTCACACGGCGGTGTGGCTTGTAGCTGGAGGTACTGTGTTTCAGGTAGTTAATGTAAACCTTTTGATAAGGGTTTGCGCTTGACTTCCCAATGGCTGTGATCGCTAAGAAACGCTATGCAATAGGTCCCATTGGGCGTGCCAAAATGTTTGGCTTCAGTTTTGTTGCAGCTGGTCAATAGTCTCTTTTCTGTGCGGGAGTGCCAGCACCGTTTGGGTGGGGTCATCGGGGGTGTCCCTTGACTTGACTTCTTTCGAGCGATTGTGGATGAGGAGTGCACCAACCTCGTCTCAGGATTCTTTGTGCCTCATGGTGAGGGCTTTTGCTAGGCTTCTTCAAAATCACACAATCGATTGGCTTAAGGGAAATTCGAGTGAGGAGAAATCCCTTTAAGCTTTATGAAAATGTTCTTCACAAAATGTTCCTCGCGAAGGCTTCGTTGGCTTTCTCCTTGGTGAGAATCCTATCTCCTTGTTCAAAATCACACAATCGATACTCGATGTCGTAGATCGAGAATCACTCGGAAGTGGGGAGAACTTGCTAAAGCGTGACTTTAGCTTGGCTGGTTTGCTAGGGTGTTACCCTTGCTTGGCTGATTCAGTAACCGTTGTGGTCGCGGTACTACAGTCGGCTCTCGAGGAGACTAGGACCGAAGCACGTTGACAGAGAGTTTGGTGGCACTGACAGTCAGCTCCTGAGGATTCTGGGACTAGAGTGTGGTCACCGGTAAGAGAAGGAGAGGGGTTGCTCTGGAAAGGCTTGGATGATCATAGAGATTAATTGATGAATTGTGTGTTGTTACTTCGTCGTAGCCTCTATATATAGGCTACCAGGCCATAGTGGTTGGCTTTAAACAAATCATGATGGGTTTTCCAATTAAGCACTAATGGAATCATGATGGGTTTTCCAACTAAGCACTAATGGAATCATGATAGGTTTTCTAATTAAACACTAATGGAATCATGATGGGTTTTCCCTGTTGGCCACCATGAAATGTAGTTGAATGCTTCCCCACTTGCGTGCCATATTCCTTAATTGAATGGAGTATGGATATTTGCATGGGCATGCCTTTTCTTGCAGCTTGCATAATCTTTCATAATTCTGCAGGTAGGCTTTATTTAGCGTCTAAATAATATATTTCGAACTTGTCGACAAAATATAGCTTGAGCCACTGACATTGGCTCAATTTCTCCAAGACACGCCTTGTCAGGCCAAAATACTCATTTTGGGTTCAAACACTTCTTTCAATTTTTCTATGAATTCTCCTTATCTAAAAAAAAAAAAAAATTGTAAGCATGCATGCTATGGAGTTAAGTTTACACCGATAATGAATTTCTTTACGTACCACAATTGCGTGCATTAGTAAAAAGGAATTAAAAATAGTTTATCTTGTGTGTGAATAAATTAGTAGAGCTTTGCAGGGTCTTGAAATAAATGACTGCCAATGTAACGGTGAATGGTACTATGTTCCCATAATTTTAGGTATATTATGTAGGTGCCATTCTTAGCCTTGCTTCTAATGAAATCTTAACTCAAAACAAAAAAAATTATATATGTGTGGAAGTTTACTTACCTTTTGACAATACACCTCTTTAGTTGTTCTTATCAAAAGAAAAAGAATAGGAAAGTCTTAGGTTTTCAAAACCCTAGTAGAGGGAGTCTGATAAGAACAAAGGAAATGCAGAAAGGAAAAGAGATAAATTCAAAACAAGTTCAAATTTTCACTCACGAGCATCCAAAGATGAAGACTACAGCATATAAAGGTAGAGTTTTGGGACCATTGTCCTCACAACCGTTAAAGGAGACACGTGTCCAAATGGACTTGGAAATATCTTAGCAAATAGAGATAACTATTGAATGTGGATTTGGATGAAGTGTGCTAATAGGCATAATCGGTGCAAGTCAGAATGGTCCTAACAATTCCTCACCCTATGGGATGGAGCCTGTCCACAGGTGCCAAAAGTTGGAAAGCGAGTAACAATATCTTGGGCTGTTTCCCATGTGGCATCTTCTTTAGGTAGCCCAACCCATTTGATTAACCACTGAGAGATGGGGCATTTCCTTTTTTGCATAACTTGCATATCAAGCAGCTTCTGGTTTCCAATCAATCTGCCCAGTTTCATCAAATTGAGGAAGAAATGGCTAGGAAACAGTACTCTCATCCACTTTCTTCTTGAGTAATGACACATGGAAGATTGGATAGATGCGAGCATGAGGAGGAAGGTCCAACTTATACACCAATTTCCCAATTCGCGCAACGTTATGAAACGGACCATAGAATCTTGGTGCAAGTTTGTGAGATTTCCTTTTCTCTAAGGATTGTTGCCGATAAGGGTGAAGCATGAGGTATACCCAATCCCCAACCTCGAATTCTCTCTCTGTCATGTGTAGATCTATTTGCTGCTTCATGCAATTTTGTGCAATTTGCATGTGTAATTTTAGATTCTGCAGAAGCTCATCTAGATTCCTTAGTGCCACATCCTCAGCCTGAACAGAAGTGGAGCCCGGTAAATACATCGAGATCAATGAAGGGGGGAGCCATATAAGGCCTCATAAGGCGACATCCTGATAGTAGAATGATATGAGGTGTTAAACCAATATTCAGCCCAAGGAAGGAGCTTGCTCTAATTATTGGGTTTGTCAGTAACAAAGCATCTCAGGTAGTGTTCTAATGAACGGTTCACCACTTCGGTCTGTCCGTCAGACTAGGGAAGGTATGTAGATGAGTGACAAAGTTATGTGCCCTGAAGCTGGAAGAAGGCTTTCCAAAAATTACTCAAGAATATTGGGTCACGATCAGAGACAATGGTTTTAGGCATACCGTGGAGGCAAAAGATTTCTTGGATGAAGGTTTCAGCAATTGTAGCAATATAAAAGGGATGTGTTACTGCTATGAAGTGGCTGTACTTCGACAATCGATCCACCATTACCATGATTGAGTTTTTGCCATTGGAATCTAGAAGACCATCCACGAAATCCATCGATATATCGAGCCAAACGTTTTCCTGAATTGGTAGAGGGTTAAGCAAACCAGGAGGGTTGATGGTTTCATAAGACTGCTGTTGACATTTGTGATAACTGGCAACATATCGTTTCACTTCCTTCCTAATCCCAGGCCATGAGAAATTTTTGGACAGTCGGGCATAAGTACGTAAATACCCAGAGTGACCAGCTGTGAAAGAAGAGTGGAACTCGGTGAGTAACTTGGATCGCCATTCTGATGATTCCGGAACAAAGATCTTATTCTTGTAAAGTAGACGATCATTGGACAGAGAGTAATTTTTCTTTGTTGGTAGACCTTGCTTAAGTGCTGATATGATCAATTGGGCCTCTGTGTCTCTGGAACAGGCTCTATCAATGTGAGGTAAGCAATCAAAAATGGGAGCACTGATACTTTGAATGGAGCAGAGCTCATGTTGGTGAGATAGCAAGTCTGGAATTGTGTTCAGATAGGTTTGTATTCGATCTTGTAATCCTAATAGTTTTACCATCCATTTTTGCTGGGTGGGTGTTGAGATCCTTTGATCCATTATATGCTTGATTGTTTGGTGGTATGTGATGATGGTGAATGGTCTGCCCAGTAAGTACGGTCACCATTTTTCAACTGCATAAAGTATAGCCAACATCTCTTTATCATATACTGAGAGCAGCTGATTTCTTGGGGATAAAGTCTTATTGATGAATGCAATGGGATGGTTGTTTTGTGACAAAACAACACCCAATCCCATACCACTGGCATCAGCTGCAATAGTGAAGGGCTTCGAGAAGTCAGGCAATGCTAGGACGGGAGCAGTAGTCATAACGTATTTCAAATGTTGGAAAGCTTATTTGAAATGCAGTAGACCATGTAAAACCATCAGTCTTTAACGTATCTGTAAGTGACTTTGCCAGTTGCCCAAAGTGTCTAATGAATCTTATGTAATACCTAGCTAGGCCAAGGAAACCACGAAGAGCTTTTAGTGTTTTGGGCTTGGGCCATTTTGACAAACACTTAATTTTATCTGGATACTCCTTGGCCAGAAATGATGTGACCCAAATAGCTAACTATGGGCTGCACGAAAGTGCACTTGGAAAGTTTGGCTTTCAAGTTATTGGCTTGTAAAAGAGCATACACCTCCCCAAGATGTTGAATATGTGAATCCAAGTCAGCACTATAAATTAAGATATCATCAAAGACTACAAGAACAAATTTCCTCAATAATGGCCTTGAAAATATGATTCATTAAGGCCTGAAAAGTCGAGGGGGCATTTGAAAGGCCAAATGGCATTACGACAAATTCGTAATGGCCATCATGTGTCTGGAAGGCTGTCTTATGAATGTCTTCGGTGCTCATCCTTATTTGATGATAGCCGGACCTCAAGTCCAATTTAGAAAAATAGTGAGAGCCATGAAGTTCATCTAACAATTCATCAACAATAGGGATTGGAAAAGCGATCTTTTACCGTTATGGCATTAAGCTGCCAATAATCTACACAAAAACGCCACGTACGCTCTTTCTTTTTGACAAGGAGAATCGGGGAAGAGAATGGACTTGTACTTTGGCGAATTAGTCCTTGAGCTAACATGTCCCGTACTTGATTCTCTAATTCCTCCTTTTGAGAATGAGCGTAACGATATGGTCTAACGTTGATTGGGCTGGTCCCTGCCATTAGAGGAATTTTGTGATCGATGGGCCGTTGTGGAGGAAGGCCCACGAATGGAGTGAAAAGGTCCTGATACTTGTCCAGCAAAACTTGAATGGACTTGTCATGAGAAGCGGTAACTTGGACATTGATTGCAGAATTATCTAATTGATCTGAAGATAATAGGCCCAATATTTCAGCTCGATTGAACGGTGTAGAACTTTGCTTTGAGTTGACCAACCCTTATAGAACATGACATTTATCATTTGCCATGAAAACCATTAGTTCCGAGAAGTACCCGCCTATGAACCCCAGTGAATCAAGCTAGGGAACCCCCAATAATAGATCGCAACTAGACATAGGAAACAGTAAGAAGGAGTCAATAAGATTATAATCTTGAATTTGAACAGTTACATCATGTACCTTCCCCGATGGTGAGACTGGATGCCCAGAAGCGGAAGTGAAGTGAATGGGTTTGATCGGAGTGATGGGCAGGTGAAATTTATGGACAACTGAGGGATTCAAGAAGTTCATCGCGGATTCTTAGTTGACAAAGATCAGTCGACAAAGAAGTTCATTGCCATTGAGTGAGCCCCGAAAACGCATCATTTTCCCTAATGTGGAATTAAGATGGTACCCACTTTTAGGGATCGATTTTGGTGGCTCTTCCTGTGGAGTGGGATCTATGGATGGTAGGGAGTCCTCAATGCATGGGACGGGGCAGTCAAGGATGGCCAAGACTGGCATTTTGCAAACATGAGTAGGGTTGTATGGCTCATCGCAATGAAAGCACAAATTACGTGCCTGGCAGTCGCGCTGCTCCGTGGTGGACCACTGTCTAAAGGTACCTCTATTTTGGGGTCGTTGTATAGAGGTTGTGGATGAGGACAAAGCGGATTGAAAATTGGGACAAGTGGATTGTACCGTTGCGAGTGCTAAGCTGTGACTGGGACCACCAATAGATCGTGTAGAGTGGGCCCAAGGGGTAGGTTTGGGTGGGCGAGTAGCGCGGGCATCGTTGAGCTTGGCCTTAAACTGCCGTGCAAGGCGTTGAGCTTTTGAGGCTCGAGAGGCCTCCTAGAAAGACAGGTAAGAGGTCTGCATCTTTCCATTCTGGCACCTACATGCTAGCTTCGCGAATTCGTTGACGAACTCGTCGACGGAAGCAGTGTGTTGGAGATGGGAAAGCGTGGATTTGAGGTCAGTGATGTTCCCAACGCCGTATTGTTCCAAAAAGGCTCTTACAAAGCATTCCAAGGAGGGGTTGGGGTGGCGCGACTCAAAGGTATGGAATCTGGTGTGGTGGGTATGGAAATGGGTGTGGAGGGTATGGAAACGAGTGTGGAGGATATGGGTACGGGAACATTGGAGGTGGGTATGGGTAAGGGAAGGTCCCCTCTGGGTAAAAAAAATTGGGCTGCTGGGTTGAAGTGATAGTGGAGAACGAGGGACCGCCTGCGAGAAAGGGAGTGGACAATGGTGAAGTAGTGGAGGTGGAGGTAGTCTGTAGTGGAACCAAGCGTTGTGGAGGGGAAGAAGCTGAGCTAGACCTAGAGGTGGTGACGGGGGAAAAAGAGCCAAAAGGAATGTGTTGGCATGGCTTAGGGAAGAAGTTGTGGCGGACGAAGTAGTTGGGGTGGCCGGGGCAGTGGAGGTGGCTAAGGAAGGGCCTGTGGTAGGTCGATGTAGAAGGGATTGGAGCACAGTGTTCTACAAGGCAGCAAAGTGATGAGTGAGGCAAGTGATGGAGTGGGTGAAGGTCTGATCATGCTGGGATTGTAGCTGCTCCATAGTGAGCATGGATTGGGATGTAGAGGAGGAGGTTTGTGCGGCGGAGCTGTGGGGAGGTGTAGTCAGTAATGGTGGGATGAAGGTGGTAGTCATGGGGGTCTGGTTTCCCCGCAGAGTCATGGCTTTGATACCAAAATGATAGGAACAAATTAAGGAAATGCAGAAAGGAAAAGAGATAAATTCAAAACAAGTTCATATTTTCATTCATGAGCATCCAAAGATGAAGACTACAACATATAAAGGTAAGAGTTTTGGTACCATTGTCCTCGTAAAAAATAAAAATAAAAATAAAAACATAAAAATCTAAACGGAGGACCAAAGTGACACAAAACAGAAAATGCAGGGTCACAATTTCAATTTACTATCTTCTGATATATATAACGATAATAATAATAATAATATTCAGCGCGGGCAGCATTGCATCGTGCGGGGTTTTGCAGGAGAAAGAGGCCTTCCTTGTTTCTGCAAAAATCGATCAACAGGTAAGTCACAACGCGGGGTTTTGGACCCCCGTGGTGTTGTTGGGATTTTTGTTTGGGAATCGCCGTGTTCATGTATCTTTTGAATTGGTGGCAGCGGAATTGAGAAGCAGCTGCACCCTGCTTTTCCATATCAATGTCTTTCTTCGAGTATATATGCTTTTATAAAGTCTCTTCAATTCTTCTTTCATTGAGCAGTTAGTTCGGGGACTTTGGTACGTTAAGCGAGAGTTTATTTGCATTATTCTCCTTTCTCCAAAATCCTAGGGTTTTTTTTTTTTTTTCCAATCTTTCTCTCTAATTTGCATTATATTTCTGATTTCTGTTCAATTCAGTCTCCACAAACTCGAAGAATTTGCAACCTTTCTGTAACATGTTTGGCTTTATTTCATTTGGGTCGGATTGCTATGAAATTCTTTTTTTAAGTTTGTTTCTGATTTGTCTTGTATTGTTGGGTATATGTAACTCTTTTTATAGAAGGATGAGAAGTGGGTTAGATTGATGGTGATTTTGTGGATAATTTCTTAGATAAGGTTGTGTTTCCTTGCTTTCATTTACTGCTATTTATGGTTCTTTCTTTAGTTTTCTGCTACTTTTCTTATGATTGTCTTGGGTCAGAGTGCTACGCCTTCTCTCTGTAAATAAAGAATTTTTTTAATTTTTTTTTCAATTTGTCTTGTATTTGATGGGTGTATGCAAATCTTTGTCAAATAATAGGGAGGGTAGAAGTGGGTTAGATCAATTTTGATATCGTGAATAATTTCTCAGATGCAGATCAATTTTCATTTACAGCTTTTTATGGTTCTTTGTTCAGAGTTCTGGCACCTTTTCTCTGATTTTATGCTGGTTATTATCAGTGTTTGTATAATAATAAAGAAAGATGAATGTCCTTTGATACTAATAGGTAGCATTCATTATTTCCAGAATGTGGTTTCATTAACTTATCAGATACTAATGTTGAGCTTGTCAAACTAATTGAAGAAAAGACTCCAGAGGGTTGGCTAAGATAATGAGCCCGTACCTTTCCTACTTTTGTATCATGTAGTTTCTTACTGTGTTTACTTTATCTTTGTGGACAAATCTTGTTGGGGAAGTGGAGATTTGAAATGGTACTTCACTTTATGGCTCTTTTTAGCAGCCAAGGTTTTCCATGTCTATGGCATTTACTTGGTGTTTTCTTGTGATCATGATGGCTAAAACAGTTGATTTTCCAATTTACTAGTTAACAATTCATTTATACATTGATGTTATGCTGTAGTTAAAAACCATCAATGTTACTAGCTCTTTGGATCATATTGTAGTTGTGTTGAATTGTTTCAGTTTGCATGTTGAGGAAATCTTATTGTTTGGTGCATTGTATAGCTGATGATATGTGATATGTTGAACTAGTGAGATGCTTTTATGCTCGAGCCTAGGTTCTGAAATTTTCCCTTCTCTGTGGTGCTACAAATGGGAGTCTATGTTCTATCAACTTTATTTATGGTCCCCCTTAGCAAGGGTCTTAAATGAGCAGCAAAGCCTATAATAATGGCAATAAATACCCAGCACATATATGATCTATCCCTAAGTATGGATTTGGGATGTAAGGAAGTGAGTAGGTGTTTTAATTAGGCATATGAGGTTCTATATTGCAGAAAGTGAAACAGATGAGTTTTGTTATCCAAGTTTCAGATGTAAAGTCATCTTAGTATGCTGAGGCTTTATGCCTTAAAGTTAACAAAAGTTTTTAAAGAAAGTAATTCTATGATTTCTTTTTATTTATCCTTGTCGTCTTGACCTAATAGAGGCTAATGAAGCTAAGAACCGGCTGTAGTGAAAGGTTAATTTTGCTTATACATGTTCTTGTGGATATCATTGTTGTACTCAATTGTTTGGAATTCTCTTATTTGTTTTTCCGAGTTCCAAATCCCATTGGAAGTGGATATACTGAATGCATGCCCCCACAAATAAGCATAGAAAGGGAATTAATTCATAGAAGGGCCCTGCTCATACATTAAAATTTTGGTTCTTGAAATTTCAGCCTTTATATCCACCTTTTAGCCAGGTTTGTTTATTTTTGTTTTAATTTGTATATGGTTTTTCTTTTATCCAGAAAAAATGGTATCTGAGTTAATAAATGCGAATCCAGTCATCTATGAAAAGAAAGAGCGGCGGGTTCGTAGTGTTCCAAGTGCTGCAGATGAATATGCTGTTGAACCAATTGATCAAGAGGAAATTTTTGATATCCTTTCTGATTATTTTGAATAAATATTGTTCATGTATTTTCCGATGATTTATGAACGGTTACTATGCGCTTCACAGAATTAATCACTATACCTTTTGACTTAGGTTTGGAACATTTGTGTTATATGCCATGAAGAATTTAGTATTTCTTAACTATTCTTAAATCATATTAGAGATATTAAAGACCCGGAACACCCTTACTCTTTGGAAGAGCTCAAAGTAATTTCAGAAGATGCAATTGAAGTAGATGATGGTCGTGGTCATGTTAGGTAGACAATTTTCTTTCCTGCTTATCTTAAACACCTTTTTCCTTTAATAATGTTGCATTTTAAACTCTGTTAAATAAAAAATGAACTTTTTTCTTCTTCAGGGTCACATTTACTCCTACTGTTGAACATTGCAGTATGGCAACAGTTATTGGTCTTTGCATACGTGTTAAACTGTTAAGGAGCCTGCCTTCTCGTTTCAAGGTGTCACCCACTATTTACTTGCTGTTGATTTGTTTTACAGCATTCTTTATGTTTCATTAAAATATATAGCTGAAACATATATACTGGGTTGCATTAATATTTTCACTGGAATTCTGATTGTATTGAGTTAATGTTCTTTAGTCTGTCAGTTTAATATTACGAGATATGGGTTAAAAATTTGAGAGATGTTATTTGGCTATTTGAGTCATACTGTTGCAGGGATCAGGCAAAAAAAAAAATCAGTGTGTTGCCTTAGGTATGCATATGAACAGAGCAGAATTCCACAACATTTTAGACATGGAGAATTTAGTGGCTCAGTTGGCATTGAATTTGCTTTCACTTTTGTTTCACTTAATGTTTTCTTTCAACCTTGTTCCCAAACAATTCACTTTTGTTTCACTTAATGTTTTCTTTCAACCTTGTTCCCAAACAACTACCCAGGCTTCCCCTGCTTTTATCTCTGCCTCTTCATTATCTCATTATTCTTTTCCTTTTCCTTCTTTAAGCTTCAATTGATTGTTGGATCATGTTGCAATTTTTAGGGGGTCATTGCTTGATACTGTTGCAATTTTCCGTTACAGTTGATGGAACTTCCATGTGAATGTGAAAATGGACGGATTATTATTATAACATTTTTGACAGTAATGTACTACCTTGTTATCCACACTAATTTGTTGTTGGATTATGGAAGAGTATAGTTGCACATGGAAATCTATATGTGGTTGGTGGTTTTTTGATTACATTGCTTATAAAGAACCTTATTCAACAATTAAAGGACGGATGAAATGTGGTATTACATTGAGATACAGTATCTGTAGCTAATGGGAAATTCCACTCTACCAGGCAGACTGGGTGAAGAAGTAGCAGTGGTGGTCAATCCATTAAGTTAGAAAGTAGCCATTGCCCTCACAGTTTCATGCTTGACTGAACATGGGACCTCAATACCCTTTGAATGTTTAAAAGTGTCTTATGACTGTATTAATACACTTAGTTAGGGAGTGTGTTTTATATTTTTGTGACCCAAAAGATGTATAGTTTATTTGATCTTTGTAATTTCTGAAGTGTGTAAACCTATATATATTACCTATCAACTCTGGTTTTGTTCTTAAGTTATACTAATTTAGTGGTTGCTCTATCCTTTCTCTATGTTTGTGTAGTTTGGTTCTTGTATTTTTCATACAAGGATTGCTTCTATACCCTGCTATTTCAGTTTAGTCATAGCTTCCCTTCCGGTGTCGTTTTGGGATACAAAAATCATGAATGACTGCCAAAAGACTGCCTAATGGTTCTAAATGAAACATGCATTCACAGAAATTCTGTATGGCTTAGTTGCACCTTGGTTGCATATATACTCTAGTGTCAACTTATTGTTGATAATTGCATTTCATAATGTGTTAATAAATTTATAGATGGTTTTGTTTGTCTAATATGGTACTTGCTTCTTCACTAATTTTTTTTCTTCCCTTTCTCTTCTTGTGTTGTCTAGGTGGACATTAGGGTGGCACCTGGATCTCATGCAACTGAAGCTGCAGGTAGTTAACACACACTCTCTCTCTGTTTTTCTCTCCATACATGCAGCTGATCTTAATTTGGTTATTGATGTCTGTTCGCGCAACTTGATCATTTCTTCAGCCCTTGATATCTTGTTGCTATTTAGGAAACATGTGAAGTCAGTCTTGACTCATACCTTTCATCTTGTTGACATCTTGTTTATGAAATAATGTCCAGTACAGAAGCATCATGGACATTCAGAAGCATTCTATATATAATGTGTGTGTGCATGTTGTTGCATTTATGCGACTGGGGCTGATCTTTTAGTCAGCTTAGTAAAATTTTGATTAGTTCCAGCCTAACTTTCATGCTTCTCCTGTGCACAGTTAATAAGCAACTGAATGATAAAGAGCGGGTAGCTGCGGCATTGGAAAACCCAAATGTTGTGGAAATGGTTGATGAATGCCTTACTCCTTCATATGATTGAATGGGTTGACCATAATGTGTAAGCCTCGCTTCTCGAAAACACCAGTGTATTCATCAGTTCTGCCACATTCTCAAACAGCAGATGGGTTACACGCCTCCGTTCACCACTCATCTTGAAGTGTTTGGTTAGTAAACACCGTGAGTCATTCGAGTGGACTCCTCTCTCATCTAGCCATCAGTATACAATTTTTCTACCGTGATACTATTACTGAATCTTTCTGGCCACTCCAGCTTGTATTTTCTGAGTGGCGAGCTAGATAGATATGACTACAAAGAATTCAAAAATAATGCGTATCTTAGAATGTGAGCATTATTGTTGGCTTGTCCAATGAAATTTTGCATTGTTGTACCCCCCGAGTCCCTGACAAAGCACTGGTGTGATGTGGTACATGAGGCCTAGTGAGGGCGACTGCCTTGGGTGATTATTTATTTTTCATTTCTTGTTTTCTTTAGTAATACAGAAATACATTGATTAGCTTTCTCTACAATAATCTTTTCCAACACGATTACCATGCATCAACAAAAGATTTGAAATTTCGGTGCTTTTTAAAGAAATTTTGAAAGTTTGGGTATTGATACCTTCAATATATTTCGGTTAATAGTTGTATGAAAATTGGTTTTGAAGATCATTTTCCTAAAAAAAAAATTGGTTTTGAAGATGGAAATTAGTTTCGAAGATCTTTTTCGATATCGCTTAAATATTAATAAGTTTAAATTACGGAAATTTTAAAAGTCTAAACCTTTGATTCACATGGTTCCCCAAAGCGTTATGACCTTGTCTTTCAATGGTGTTTAATTGTTTAGTTACTATTAAATAAACTTTGCTCAATCATCATTGGATGTAAATTTAAAGGTTGAAAACAAAATAACTCAACTTTAAAATAATAACAAAAATTCTTTCAACCATTGGGGTTGAGTATACATTTCTTGATCAATTAGTTAATGATAGGATAACATGATCGGTACAAACAAAATTTAGTGTGTGTCTGTCATGACAAACAAGAACTCCAATTAGGGAGAGGATCCTCTCCTGATCTATTATTTACCTAACCTACCTAAGCTTTGAAGAAGATTGAGACACGTGGCTTTCTAAAATCTAATGGTCAATAATTCCTCTTTTCCTTCACAGCACTTTGTTTCTTTCCTTTCTCTCTCTGTTGTGCTTCTTTTCCTTCGCTGTTCTTCTTTTCCTTCTGTTCTACATTTCAGAAGGATCATTAAACTTAGAAAAGATCAAGGCTTTGAGCACAAGAAGGATCATTAGTTCTACAGATCCTTTTGGAAAGAAGTGGATGTATATTTTGTAATAAACGATGTGAGTGTTGTCCAAAACTGAAAGCCTTGTCAATCTTCAACTCCTCAAAAAACCAAGGCTTCCACCACACCCACCACTCCAGATCTCCTTCAATATGCCAATGCAAGCCCAGTCTCTCATTCTTCAAGTCCTCCCTGGTGGTCTTTCATTCCCATTCTTCATTCCCTCATCTCTACTCCATGATTTAACTCAACCAAAGTTGAGCTCAGTCCCCACCTCTAGTCAAATATACGAAGCAATTATCAACGCCCATGTTCAATCTTGGTTACCAGAGCAAGCCAGCCTTTACTATTTGAAAAAAAAAAGAGGGTTGAGCAAGGCCTCGCTGCCAGATCAAACACTTTCAATAACGTATTGGGTTTTCTTGTTAAGTCGAGAGATTTTGAAAAGGCTTGAAAAGAAAGCACCAGCTGGTATTGTCAATGCCCAAGAATCCCACCCCCATTACTACACCCACCAGAGTATGAGTTGCAGAGATGGGTAACCAATTTGTTTTACTTTTGGTGGATTTTATCCTCCTTGTCTGGGCTTGTTCTTCATCCCTAAAATTTGAGAATCTGCATTCTGGATTGAATCATTCTTGGCCAATTGCTGGTGGTTTTCAATGAAGAGAAGTAAGCACCATGAAGAAGAAGAGAGAGAGAGAGAGAGAACAGAAAGATGGGCCAGTAAAAGGAAAAAACAAATCTCGAGTTAGTTGTAGGCCATTAGATTTGGTATGCACACGTGTCTCAATCTTCTTCAAAGCTTAGGTAGGTTAAGTAAATAATAGATCAGGAGAGGATCTAGTCCCCTTGAATTACCCTCACTGACCCTTATTTTTTGAAGTACACACTAGATTACCACTGGTGCCCATGAACATACTTGTAAGACCCAAAAGTCGTCCACCAAGACCTCAAAATCATTATGGCTTGCGCTTCCGCTTCTGCTTTGTATGGTCAAAATAAAATTGCATTATGACCTAAAAGGTCAACCAATATTAACGAAAACTTCCTATCAAGTCTTCTAAAGGCATAAAGTAATTTAATTTTCTAACTATGGATCTAATGATAATCATTTTTTTTTATTAAAGGAAAGAAATGTCTCGAACTTAAAATCTCCACCAATATTTACATATCGTTATATCGACTAGATTATATATTAGTTGTTATCATATACATTTTCCTTTGATTGATCAAAACACAATTCTGTTTAAGGATATCTCTATTTGTGTTTAATCCAAACTCTAGGTTACTTGACCTAGTGGTAATAGAGTTTAATTAGAAGAATCTAGAGATTATCTTTCCTTGTATGATTCTAACTCTATGCATTGTAATCCTCTATATAAAGAGGCCCCTATTATCAATGAGAATACACAGCAATTATCTCTCAATTTCTGAAACCCTAAAACACGTTATCAGCACGATGCCCTAACCCAAAAACGCCTTCAAATCCCAAATACCTCTGCCGCACAACTTGAAGATCTCAACCCCAGGAGCCCGAAACCGGCGGTGCCACCTCCAAAACCGGCCGGAACAACCCCGAACCGGCCTGCAGAAGTGACGAAAGTCTTCCTGCCCGGCTCAAAGCCTTTCGCTCAGCCTCTGACAACAATACTCCACCATCAGAAGCTCCTCGACCCCAGATCCCCGGAACCGGAAACCTCATCACCGGAACCGGCCTATAAGTACCTGAACCGGTCACCTGAAGAACCATTGCTCTGAACCGTCGCCTGACCACCAACCCAGAAGAGAAACCGACCCAGCAGACTTCAGCCCAGATCAGACGCAGCCCTAGGCCCAGATACTGAGGTGCAGCCCAAAGCCCAGAAACAGACTCAGGCCCAGAAGCAAAGAAGCAGGCCCGAACCAAAAAGACAGCCTGCCACGTCAGCATCTAGTCAGCCCCGCCGCGTCAGCAACCGATCTGCCACGTCAGCAACTGATCTACCACGTCAGTAACCGGACTCCATGTCAGCACCTCAGTCAACGCCGGTCAACCCTCCGGTCAAACGCCAGTCAACGCCGGTCAAAATTTTTCCGGCCACTTTTCAGGCGACATTTTTCCGGCCAACTTTTCCGTCAAGTTTTCCGACCACTTTTTAAGGTAAATTTTTCTAAAAGTTCCCGTTTTTGAAGTTTTTTTTAAAATTTTTTCTTCTTTTCTCGGGGACTTCCAAACATCCCTTCTTCTACCCCCCTTTCTTCTTCATAGGGGAGACCAAAAGCGGAACTGTGGGGATTCGTGCTCACTCCAAGCTTGGAGCTTGTAGAGTCCTCCAAACTTAGAGTTTGTTGAGAAAAAAACGATCGACCACATACATCGTTGTTTCGATCTAATCCAAAACCCCTCTTGGAATCTGATTTTCTTGGAAGCGACTACGCTAAGAAAATCCCTAAATTCTTGGAAGCGAATACGCTCAGAAATTATTATTGTTTTCGTGGTAGCCTTTTATGCTCCGAAACTAACCCTAATCTTGTGTTGTTTTTCAGGATGAGTTACCTGAACAAGTTGAACTTTGTTCCACTAGAGACAACTGGCGCAGGATACCATAGATGGGTCCTAGATGTGCGCCAACATCTTAAGGCTGATGGACTTCTGGAAACCATCCAAGAGCCTACTCAGAACGTGCTATCTATAGAGCAAGCTCGTGCTTTCGAAGCAAATAAAGCTAAGGCCATAATTCTCATGACAAGGCACATGAATGACGCTCTCCAAAGTGAATACCTCAATGAGGAAGACCCAAGAATGCTATGGGTTGAACTTGAGCAGCGATTTGGCAATGTTTGTGACTCCCTGCTTCCTGATTTAGAAGTGCGATGGCATAGCCTCCGCTTCTGTGATTTCAAGTCTGTGCTTGATTATAACTCGGAAGCTCTTCGTATCAAGTCCCTGATGGAGTTTTGTGGCCAAGCCATAACTGATACGATGTTGATCGAGAAAACTCTCTCTACCTTCCCCATCTCTGCCCTGATGATTTCAAAGAATTATCGGATTGATGTGAAAGCAGGACATATCACAAGATTTCATGAGCTCATTGGTGCCATGAACGTAGCTGAAAAGCACGACAACATTCTTGTGAAGAACTATAACGCTAGACCCGTGGGAACCAAGTCTATTATGGAGTCTAACTATAGTCGTGCCCCCAAGGGAGGACGCAAGGAGCGAAACCCTAAGAGTAGGGACAATTCTGGACGTTCTGGTACACATTCTCGCCCTAACAAGGTAGGAAATCGCTAAGAGAGGCGTGCACGGAACCGTGGGGGTCAACGTGTGAAGAGAGAGAGAGGCGGAGCCTCCGACCATGATGGTAACGCCATCAAGAGCAATGGTCGTCCAAATCGCTCCCCAAAGGAGCCTCGATCAAGGGAGCCTGACCATAATGATGTTTGTTTTCGATGTGGATCAACTGAACATTGGGCCAAAGCATGTACAACACCCCAGAATGTTGCAAACGCATACAAGACGTATCGTGAAGCAAGGGAAGCAAATTATATGGAACAAGAAGATTAAGATGGCGATCTCGATCTAAGGGTGGAAGACTACAAGGATCAATACCCAGAAACTGGCGATTTTGATTAAGTTTTTTTATTTTCCAAGAGATGTAGGCAATTGCCATATTACTTTTGTAGTAGATGCCAATGATATTAGTCTTTCTTCAAAGTAGGCGTACTCAATGTAAGTGTGATGTCTAGGAAGGTTTTGAGATAAGTGGTACTTAAGCGAGCTTTGCTCCACCGACATCTCTCTACTCACCTGGTCACATTTACATTGGAAATACCGAAAGGAGTTAGACGACTACCATTGTTTTGCATTAACTAGTTTATTGGATTAGATTTTCTTTGATCAAAGAAACAATGATGTACTCCGTTGGCTTATGAATAAAATTTCAAGTTCTTTTCATTATGACTCAATTTTGATTATGAGCATATTACTTTGTGACTACGATGGCTGGGCCATTAGTATTAATTCAAGGACATGGAATAACCTAAGTTCCCCTTGTAAAAAGACACCTTGATTACTTTCGCAAAACTCTCTACGCTCCTAGGGCAAATCGCACCTATGAGTAGCTAACGGATTTCATGCAAAAACGCATGTAGAGACCGGAAATGAGTTCTTTTGCAATACTTCTACTGATTGCGAACAAATGCGCATCTTAGAGAAGTTTATGTGTCTCTCTAGTGGACTCTATGTCACTATTCGAGCTATTAATCCAATAAAAGTTATGAGAGAAGATCCCTTGGATTTAGACACATATTGGCTTTGTCACGATAGGATAGATCATCCTAGTCATGATATGATGATCCGTCTACTAAAGACTTCACACGGACATCCATCCTTTTGAGCAAAACGAAGCAAGAATCTAATGACGCCATAAATGGCGCCAACCATGAGCATAACGCCATGGTTGTTCCTCCTAGTGGCCATGACGCCGTACATGCTAATTTCCATGGCTCCCTCGCCATGATGGGAGATGTAGTCATACATTTTGCTTCTAATAGCGCTACAAACGCTCAGGCCCAACCAAAATCCTAATTGGTTGCTTCTAAGGCCCCTCACTCACTTTACAAAGCCTGTTCCTTCGGGAAATTAGGACTGAGACCGTCCTATGCAAAGGATATGAAAATACTCATTCTGTTCTTTCATCGAATCCGTGGGGATTCTGTGGACTGATTCAACCAACTTACGGACGTTTAAATATCTCATGATGTTGATTGACACGCAAACACGCTGGTCACGTGTTGTGCCATTGTCCACTTGTAGTGCTGCTTATGCTACACTCCTAGCACATATCATATGACAACGAGCTCACTCCCCGAATCATCATATTCAATCAATTGGATTTGACTATGCTAGTGAGTTTACATCGAAAACTCTCGATGGTTATTGCATTGGGACTGATGTTGGACATTATATTCCCATGTACACACCCAAATGGTCTTGCGGAAACGACTACGATGGTAATCCGGACATTGGTAATGCGCACCAATCTCTTTATATTCTCTTGGGGTGATGCAATATCGCATGTAGCTATGCTAATTCATCTACAACCTACAGCCACTCAATGTACCTCTGCGTTACAGCTAGTGACTGGGTACAAGTATTTTGTACTTACACACATTTGAGTGAGCCATTTATGTGCCCATTGCGCCGCCACAACGCACTATGATAGGTCCTTACAGACGAATGGGCAACTCAGTTGGATTTGAGACTCCAACAATCGTCCGCCACTTAATGCCCTTGCAAGGTGATCTCCTTACCGCTAGATTTGTGGATATCACTTTGATGAAACAGTCTTCCCGTCATTAGGGGGAGATAAGAACACAGATATTCAGCAGGAACGACAGGAATTGTTGTGGTCTGTCCCCACTATGTCTCATCTTGATCCCTATTAAAGTGACGAGATCACACAAATATGCTGCAAACATGCCTGCAAGGAAGGACGTCCCTACGAGAGGACGTGGCGACACCCTACACGGAGGTAGGCATGGCGCCAACGCCAAAGAGAGTGGCACTCTGGCGTTACAGGCCATGGCTCCAGCTAGGATGCGTGGGAGGCCCGTGGGTTCGAAGGATACCTTGGCACAAACCAATCCTTGGATCATCGACACTCAAAATCCGTCTCGTGAGTATCTTCCGGGTTATGGTTATCATTGGGGGACGCCTCAACGTCATAACCTATTCCTGAGAATATAGAGCTCTATGAAACTTACACTAGTGTACATGAGACGTGGGACAGAAACTCCATCATAATTGATGATGTAGTCACGCACTTCGTTGCACATGAGTTTGTTAAGTCCGATGATATCGAACCACACTCCGTCGATGAATGAATGCCAACGTAGAAAGATTTGGCCTAAATGGAAAGGTGCGATCCAGGTTAAGATGGATTCTCTAACGAAGATGACGATTTTTGAGCTAGAGAAGCCAACACCTCCTAACATAAAACCTGTTGACTAATGGGTCTTCGTTAGAAAGTGTAGTGAGAAAAAGAGATGGTAATCTCGCCTTATGGCGCAAGGCTTCTCATAAAACGCCCTGAAATCGACTACGATGAGACCAGATTCTCCCGTATTGGATGTCATTGCACTCCACTACCCTATCAGTTTGGTAGTTTCCGAATAACTGAACATGCAGCTTACAAATGTGGTCACTACGTATCTCTATAGGGATCTAGATACGGAATATACATGAAGGTTCATGGTGAACTTCATTTACCCAAGTCAAGTGGCTCTAGGCCATGGAGCGCGTTTATAAAGAGGTTGAAACGCTTGCTAAAATGACTACTTGATTAGGAGGGGATCTGCCCACGCGTTTCCATAACAAGTTTCGGATTCCATCGCGGTTCATGTTGGACATGATCTTCATTAGAAGCTCTTAAAGAGTTAAGGGAAACCGCTAAACACTTGAAATCCGAGTTTGAGATGAAGGATTTTGGGAGAACACGATTATGTCTCGGTTTGGAACTTGAGCATCGTGTTGATAGATGCTTAGGCATTTGACAAGGTCAAACCTTCAAGCACCCCCTTGATCGTTCGTAGTCTTGATCCTGAAAAGGATCCTCTTCATTTGAAGGATGATAATGAAGATGTGTTAGAGGCAGGAGTGCCTTACTTGAGTACAATAGGCCCATTATTGTACTTAGCTAAATGCACAAGATCGGACATCTCGTTTACAATGAAATTGTTAGCTAGATATAGCTTTGCACCAACGCGACACCATTAGATTAGTGTAAAAGATATATTTCGATACTTGAGATGTATGATTGATATGAGCTTATTCTATCCCTACAAAGAGATGATGGATTCAGACCCATCACACACCAGGAATTCCGCCAACCCTGGCCTGCGTTCTCTATCCCCATCCCAAAACGATATAAGTGTTTTGGAAAGTTTTGCTGATGCTGGGTACCTCTCTAACCCACACAAAGGTCGCTCCCAAACTGGTTAAGTGTTCACCATGGGAAAAGACCATGATATCTTGGAGGTCTACAGAACAGACCGTCGCTATATCTTCGAACCATGCAGAGATTATTGCTCTTCATGAAGTGGTTCGTGAATGTTTATGGAGTGGATCCATAATCACGCATGTTCGAACAATTGTGGTTTGAAGTCTACCACAAGATGAGCCTACAAGCATTTAGGATAATGCTGTTCGTTTTGAACAAATGAAGCTAGGCTACATCTAAAGCGATTACACCAAGTATAATCAGCAACAACAGACTTTCCTGAAGATCAAAGTGAATTAAGTTCAATCTGAGGAAAATATGGCAGACTTGTTTACTAAGTCATTGCCCAAATCCACGTTCGAGAAACATGCGGCAAGAATTGGCTTGCGGAAATTATCTGAACTCCTATGATCATAGTCATCAGGGGGAGGCACAGACATCAGGGGGAGATGTCTACATGTTCGTCTCGAATCATGAAGGGTGTGTTGTGCTATTTTTCCCCTTCGACCGAGGTCATTTTTGTCCCACTGAGTTTTTGTTACTCGGCAAGGTTTTTAACTAGGCAACGAGAGAAGCACCGCGTTTGGACAACACAAGGGGGAGTGTTTAAGAATATCTCTATTTGTGTTTAATCCAAACTCTAGGTTACTTGACCTAGTGGTAATAGAGTTTAATTAGAAGAATCTAGAGATTATATTTCCTTGTATGATTCTAACTCTATGCATTGTAATCCTCTATATAAAAATACCCCTATTATCAATGAGAATACACAGCAATTATCTCTCAATTTCTGAAACCCTAAAACAAATTCCTTATTTTTTACCAATTTATTATCCTTCACCGCAAGGAAACCCGGTAAATATATTCCTCATTTTTCCGAGGAAAAAAAGAAAAAAAAAAAAGTCAAAAACCATATTTTCAACTTTTGGTTTGATAATGGAAGAACACAAAGAGCCTGATCCACAGAAAGAATTTTTATCTCCCCTAAAGCTTTCATCTTCAGTCTTGGTCAACACCCAAATCCTCCAACCCTCTGTCAAACACTCAAACGGTGATTGCGCCGGCCACCGGAATCGCTCCTTTTGAACCACCGGTACGTATTCTTTTTCCTTTCTAGACAATAAAGTCGCAAGCTTTATTTCCCAACCCTGAATTTTCCAGGATTCGAGTGCGATCCTTATTTATTGTCCAGCAACTTCTGTTTGTTCTAAGAATGTTGCGCGCAATTTGGTTCTGTGAATCTCAACAAGGATTGGGAATTTGTTGATTTCTTATACTGAGATTCTTTCTTTGCTTACTCTGCTTTGTTTTGATTACAGAGACACGCGGTAATTGGGTCCTGTGCTTTGACCGTAAAGAGATGCAGAAATTGGGTGATTACAAGCTGCCTCAGTTCTTCAATTATCCTCCCTACTTCACGTAACCTCCTACACCCTTTGCACCTGCATGGCTTAATTATATTTGTTTTGAGAATTGAATGTGAATCGCTAAACATGACACTGTTATTTTGGACATAGTCAGTCTGAACTTTCTATGCATCTGCTTTGTATGCGTGTTAGGTTAATGAAGTGCATTGTTGTCCTACTCCTACATGGAGCATGGTTTTTGTGAATGAGAAAATGTGTTCGTCATTAAAAGCTAGCTGTTAAAGTAAGTGAGATTCTATAAAGGGTTTAGGGAAATGGTGATTTTGATAGATGTGCTCTTTAAGGCAAGTTTTGGTCAACTGGATTAAAAGCAGCGTTACTACTTCTAAATTCTCGGTTGATGTCTAGGGGGGTATTACTGGCTATTTTGCAAGTGGGAGAGGCCTCAGGGAAGGGGAGTGGTGGACTTCTTATATTTTTGTTAGAGCTGTGGAAGTTCGTTCCCTTGGGATTCATCACTGACTCTGCTCCTCTCCTTTATTCTTCTGCTTTCCTTGGCAAGTGAGAGGAGCAGCTCAACTCTTTTTGGCGTTGCAGCGACTTGCCTGTGGTTTATTGTGGTGATTTGAATTTTGACAACGTCCAGCATTTGGAGTCTGGGATTTATGCAGACTATAGGGGATAGTTGCTGGTGCATTTGTTAGACTTACATGGCTGGTGTTGACGAGCTTTCAAAAGTTAGAAATTTTGAATCCTTTGACAATACTCTGTCCATTATTTAGGTGTTCCTCTTATACCCGGAAGCTCTACTTTTAAGATTGCTCTCAATTACTTGATGAAATGGGCTCTCAGATTAAGAGTTGGGAAAATAAGGTTTATTTTTTGCTGGCAGACTTAAACTAATCCAGTCGGTCCTCACTAGTTCAGGTTTTCTGATCATCCCATTTGATGCTTCCTAAAAAATTTCTTTTCTAAGTGGAGCGAAAACTTGGATCTTTTCTGTTGTCTAGATTTTGTTTGGGGTGTGCTGCTGCTAAATGGCCTGGCGGATACTTGTGTCCCTAAAACTGAAGCTGGTCTTGGATTGACGAGGCTACAAATTTGGATAAAACCTTAATTCTTTGTCAGATATGGAACTTAATTACAAACCACCAAATTTTGGTCCAATTGGTGAAGACTTTTGGATAATTTCTTTCCGATTGTTTCCTGCCTAGTTTTGAATTGGCTGAAATTACTAATCTTAGGGTCCTTGACTCCCCTTTTCCTCTCATCTTATGGGAGATTGGTGGGCCATGTCTCTTTTGCTTGACAATTGACACCCTCTTGGTCCTCTACTTAGGTGGCTGGCTTTTATCATATCTGATTTTAGGCTGCCATGCTAGTAGCTTAGTGATATTATCCTCGAGAAGCAATGGCATTGACCTTGGCCTTGTTCTCCCTCTGAAGATCTTCTGGAAATGTGGGTGACAAAGGCTTCTTGTCCTGTATGGTGCTATCCCTGACCTTGTTAAATGGTTGCCTCCTTGTAATGGAATTTATTCTGCCTCCTCTGGTTGGAATGCTCTAAGCCCCCTCATCTTAAGGCCCCTTGGATGAATTTGTTATGGTTTGGGCATGTTCCTAGGTTGAGCTTTATTTTGTGGCTTGCAATTCATTGTAAGGTATCAACTAAGCATCGGGTGATTCTTTTCTTGGCTCAGCTCTTTACTTGGGGCTAAGCTCTTTACTTGGCTGATAGTGAGTGCCATGATCGCCTATTTTGGACTGTCCATAGTTTTGGTGTTCTCATTTTCTCTCCAATGGGTTTGACTTGACCTCATTTCAACTCTTGGTTGCTTCTTCTTGGAAGGGTAAGTCTTAGGCTGTTGTTGTAGGAAATCAGCCCTTCAATCTACTACTTATGAGATTTGGAAGGGGTAGAATAACTGGAAATTCAGGAATGCAAGGCTTAATCGTATTGCTGTTTTCATGCTTTTAAATGCTCATACTAGACCTTTGTCTCTGAGACTCTGGCAATTTGTAGTTACCTGTTTTTCCTTTGTTGACTTGTGCTACCATTTAAAAAAGATTTAGAAGGAGCTGAATAACTGGAAATTCAGGCATGCAAAGCGTAGTCCAATTGCTGTTTTCAACACTCATACTAGACTTAGACTGATCTCCCTTATTCGTCAGCAAACTTGCCTATTTTTTGAGATAGTGTCTGACTATTCGTACCTGTTTTTGTTTTGTTGACCTCTTTGCTATTTGTTTCCAATTCCCCCTGGTTTGGGGGAGTTGCTTGTGCTTTCTTTGTTGCCTCCTGGGACTTATGTTGTTGTACGCTGGTTGCCAAAATGAATGTAAAATAAATGATCCCCATTTCCCTCCCAATATGAAATTTAATGAAACAAATAAGTTTGTGGTTGGATGACAGTTACACATTTTCTCTAATTGTAAATTGTTTTGCACATAATGTCCATTCTGTCCTGTCTTTCTATAACTATTTTTGTTTTCTGTCTTCCTTATTTTACCCCTCCCATATCAATAACTAGATTGAAAAAAGGAAAATATCAATTCATCCGAAAAAAAAAAAAACTATTGATCTCTATCTATTAACCTGCTAAAGACTTGAACTGTTTGGTAATTTGTTTTCTATTCTTGCTTTTTGCACATTTTCAGGTTACAACCAGTAAGGGATACGCGTGAGAAGCAGATACAACTATGGAAGGAGCTTATTCTTGATTACTGTAGAACACAGAAGATCTTTGTAATTGGACTGGAAGAAGACTTTCCTCTTTTTTCAAATCCTGTGATTGAAAGTAAGTTTAATGCATGCTCAATGCTAAATAATGCTCAATGATTGAACCAGACTTCTCCTGGTAATAGGAGATCTCTGGTTCGAACCCCAACTTGTGAAAAACATTCATTAGGGAGAGATTATAACCGTTGCTCTCGGCCCCGGAGTGGTAGCTCACTCAACCACCATTTTTTTGACCAAAAAACGAAATTTGGTACTGCTTCAGATCCCTTTTGTGAAAGGCGTATAGGTTTTAGCCCCTTACACACAAATTATGATTGACTGTTTAAATTGTTTGACAAGCTTGCTTCAATCCAAATGTTCTTTCAATTTGAGCATCATGGGTGGCGCAAAAGTAACACATACCTTTTTGTCAATTTAATATTAGAGCATTTAATGGCAAACATCTACAAATACCATTCTCTTGCCTTATAATGTCAAACCTTTAATGGAAGGCCTTCACATTTTGTCAGTTGTTCAGGGCTATTCAAGTCACTATTTTAACTTGGCTGAAACTTAATTTTCTGCTTAAAAAGTTGGTTTTTATTGGATTAATTAAATAATGCTTACCTGAATGACACGTGAGATTGCATATGAATCAGAAAGTCTGCAGATTTTACTTTCTTGAATTCAACTAAGTAGGACATCTTGCTGATCAGATTATCATCTATTGTTGATATAAGTAGACCTTATCATGTATGTTGAGTTCAACTTCGTTGCTTATTCTTATTATATTATGAAAGGAAAATCAGTTTGATCTTATCTTCTATACTTGATTGCCTTGGATCTTATTCTTTGAAGTTACTTAGGAGAAATCAAAGAACTATTTGGTGGTCGTTTATGTAAACAAACTTGTAACTACTTTTCTTCAAACAGTCTTATCAAATGTTATCTTTCCTTAGGGTTATTTGACCCCACTAAGAGGACTTCCAGCTTCAAGCTTTAATTTGGCAATATTCACTCTTTCTTTTCTGTTTATTTGTCTAATTACTTTATATAACTGTGAAGTGCAGGATCTCTCAGTCATGAAGCCAGGGAAGCATTCCTCTCAATTTTGGTTTCAGATGGTGAATTTTTTTTCTTTGGATTTTCTAATTTTGGATTGTTACTTTTTCATCTCATCATTGGCATGTTATTGATGGAATGCTGTTTCTCAAGCAGGTCGTGCAGAATGGTTAGATAAAAGGCATAGGAAATGTCTAATCCTCTGGCACAGGATTCAAGAGTGGGCTAACATAATTCTGAACTTCGTAAGTTAAAAATTGTGGTTTCTATACTGAAACTGGATGCTAGTAGTTATTATTCCCTTGGTTATTCTTAGTTCATTTTGTTGCATATTTGATTAGGTAAAAGAAAATGGATTGGAGGACAGCGTTATGACTGTTGAGGAAATACGTTCTGGGATAGAATCAAGAGGAACAGGTACATTTTTTTTAAGCTGATTCTAAAATGAACTATATATTTGTTGAACTTATGTAAAGAATATAGATCATTTTGAAGCTCCAACCTCTCTTCCAATACAGTAGTAGGGGGAATATCTAGGATTTGATATGGACACACTTTCCAAAAATTTCCTTGGCTTACATTCAGAAGATGAAAGTACTGCTGATTTCTAAGACCATTTATATAAATATATATTTATGCTTTTATAACCAATTTCTTCTGCTATTCAGCTCTTTGCTCAAACCATGGGTTTATAGTGTTTCTAGGGCTACCCTCGAGAGTGAGCTCTCCTGTGTGGCTTTGAAGCTTTAAGAAATTAGCTGTGGGTATCCTACTTGTTTGTTTGTTTGTGTTTGTGTTTTCCCTTCATCATGCATATGCATATGGTAGTGTTACTACTTCTCAACAGTTAAGGATAATACATCTTTAGAAAAGTTCTGACAGGAGAATTATTCCTGAACTGGAAATGTGAATACATAATGGTATAAATAAGCCGCCAAACTGCCATGTTTTGAAATGATATTACTATTGTTTTTGTTACACAGCCAAATGCTTTTTCCTGCGTGTGTGCATAACATTTTGAACCTTTCAAGTAATGGATGGATTGAAACCATCATATGCTTTACATGCAATGTTTTATTTAATTATTTTAATTATTATTACTTTTTATAAATCTGACATTCCCTCCCCCTCTGTTGGATACCTCAGAGCTTCATGGTATTGACCGTACAATTCTGATGCGAGCTCTAAAACTACTAGAACAGAAGGGTAAGCTTGCAATCTTCAAGGGGACTACAGCTGATGATGAGGGTGTGAAATTCTCCATCTGACCACTTGATTCATAGTCCAGGAGAATAGAAGTGATCTGTCCTTTTTTTTTTTTGCCTTTCTTTCAATGTTTGTGTTTGTTTCGAATGGTGGTGCTTATCAAATAAAAGCAATTTTAATGAAAATATGGTGTCGGTACTCTCTGTCCGTCACTTTCTCCCAGCAGATAACTAGTTCATGGGGTTTACATTTGTGCTTGCTGCTTTATAAGTTCACTACCTTGTTTACACTTAAAATCTTAATGTAGTCATCGCCTTCTATGACCAAGATTGATAATTTGATAGGCTGCGATTGTTTAGTGATGAATGTTGGGAGTGGTACAAAAAACCGAGTTGAGTGCCGTAATATCTTGGATGGTTGTACACTAGTACTGTCTACCAAAGCAGGGAAAGCAAACTGTTGATGCCTTTATGGTCAATTTGTTGGCAGTATGCTTGTGACGTTGGAAAATTGAAATTTGCACAAAATAATATTTCAGATTATTTGTCAGTAATATGACTTGGCACTCGGGGCAAACACCAGTATCACGAAGTCTGGTACTGCTACAGATTCAATGGAGTTAGTTTAGTGGAAGCATGCTAAGCTGCAAGTGGGGCGGATGCTGCAGGACTTCTCCTGGTAATAGGAGATCTTTGGTTCGAACCTCAACTTGTGAAAAACATTCATTAGGGAGAGATTATAACCGTTGCTCTCGGCCCCGGAGTGGTAGCTCACTCAACCACCATTTTTTTGACCAAAAAACGAAATTTGGTATTGCTTCAGATCCCTTTTGTGAAAGGCGTATAGGTTTTAGCCCCTTACACACAAACCCCCCCCCCCCCCCCCCCCCCCCCCCAAAAAAAATTTCGATTGATTTAGCCCCCACCCTTTGCATAGAGGAATTTTCTCATTATCACTTATTTTATTTATTTATTTTTATCAAGATTCTCTCATAGACAATAAAAGAATGAATAGTTATTCTCTATTAAAATATTACAAGAATTAATAATTTAGGAAAAATCAAAAATGGGCACGAACTCCCAGTATCATTTAGTGTAGTGGCATAGTCTTCATTTCATAAATGGGAGGTGGTGAGTTCGACTCATGAAATATTAGTTGTAGCATTTGAGTTGTTTATCTAATAAAAAATAAAAATGGGCACGAACGAGTTCATTTTTGAAGTTTTGGCCGTTGAAGTTTCAATTTGTAATTTTGCATGTTTGGACTCAAAATTTTTAAATTGCCATGAATGAATGACTCTTTTACAACGGGGATTAGCTACGAAAATTGACATTATCGATTGTATAGGTTTCGTAGTTGAGCAAAATAAAATCAACGTGCTTGAATTTTTTCCCTTTTGAAATAGTTGAGTACTTTATTTTGAGATCTCTATCTGCCGTTTCATAGCCAAAACTTAACCTGCTGCTTTTAGTTATGAATCATTGCTATTTAGTTACGATTTGGTGTAATTAGCATACTCAATTGCTTTTCATTTTCAATAATTACGAACATCTGGGTTAGGGTAAAAGAGGAAAAGAGAGAACTTCTTAGTAGTGATATTCTCTCAAACTAGTATTTTTTTGGTGCTGGTTGTACGGGTTCTACGTACATATGTGTACGATGAACGTACAATAGAGAGTTCTTCGACTCAAGAATAAAATTAGGAAGGAAGAAGAAGAAAGTTGAGGCTTCAAATTGTTATTTTGTAAATCAAGTTATTAATTCAAACTTTGACTGTCCAAACATTTCAACTTCAGTAAAGCAAGAAAATTTTTGAACATGTCAATTTCTCCCAAATAATTTATCTCAAATACTTTTAGGGCAATATATGCGGCAAAGTCAACGCATTGAGTTGTTTATTAGTGTATCATCAAAACTCTAAATTCCTGTCGCCGAGTGGAAACTCAGATGTGACATTGTGCATTTTACATAGACAACAAGTCTTCCAACTTTTCTATCATCTTGTCTTTTAACGAGGTTAACAATGCAAAGCTGTTATGAAACCCTTGATCTCATGAATATCATCGACCCAGCTCACTCACAAAAATAACAAAAATCCCAATTGTTTGCAAGTTATTGACCCTAAGCAATTGTCTTCTTTGAGCTATCGATATAAATCATATACATAGAGACTGATTTGCCAGATTAATCCTAATACATATTGTGGTCATCGACCACCTTATATAATATATTTCTAGCACAGAAATTGAATGCATCGATCAAAGTTAATTAACAACCTCTTCATGATCTTGGTTTTGTATCGAAGTTTCAATCTGAACCATTGGTTCTGAACCACAGAACTCTATAAATTAGTTCACTAGCTACTATTGTTTGAACATAGAAGTTTCCAGTTTTGAAGGTCAACCACCACCCAAAAGAGAGAGTCACAATGAAAGGGCAGTACTGTTCCAGTGGAGTATTTTTGGTATTGCTTACCATCTTTGGTGTGAGCGGTGCTCAACTTCCCAAGTTGATGCCACAAGAATTTCCAGAGGATTTCATTATTCATGTTGATAGGGGCTCTAGCAATAGTGACACAAATGGAACAAGATGGGCAGTTGTAGTTGCTGGGTCTATGGGTTACGGAAACTATAGGCATCAGGTACATAATAAATTCAGTGAATACCATAAGTTAATTCACAATTGATTAGTTAGGGTTATATAAGTCTATAAAACATGGTTACAATTTTGACCCCATGAGATTTAGTATATATGGTTGAGATTCACTTGTTTTTTACAATTTCTCGCTCGAAAAGTCTTGCATTAGGTAAATAGAACTCTTGTTAATCCCTCTTAGTTTAGAATTCAGTCTCAATGATGTCATTTTTCGTTTATAGTTTACTAAATGTCTTTGTTTTGCCATCTAATTTTGTCAAATTGTTTGACAGGGATAAAGCATGATGTGATCGGTTAGAAAAAAGATAAAATTACTTCACATGTGCTCATTTCTTAAAAGCAAAATTAAATGGAAGAATATGACACACACCTATTATTTGGTTTAGTGATATAAGTTTGCATTTTATTGAATTATTGAAACCATAAGGATTTAGAATCTGGTTGAAAGAATTAGTAAACTACATCTGTAAAAACAGATATTCAAGTGAAATCTGGGCCAAACTAGAAGGACAAACATCATATTTTACCATCATGTATTCCATATTCTTTTTATTATGTCTTAATTAATATCTATATTTTTGTTAATATTGCAGGCTGATGTGTGTCATGCATATCAAATTTTGAAGAAAGGTGGACTGAAAGATGAAAACATCATTGTTTTCATGTACGATGACATTGCAAACAACCCTGAGAATCCAAGGCCGGGTGTCATCATCAACAATCCCAACGGCGATGACGTCTACCATGGAGTTCCCAAGGTGCTTTAGTCTAATGTCAATTCAGTTCTAAACTAGTACTACTAATTTGATCGAATTTGCAAGTTTTGTTTTCTTAAGCACTTTCGTACCTAGTTATAGGCTCATGCTATTTGCCAGCTTTAATCTAAACCGTCACGTGAGCTCATGCCCTGAAAACAGGTCGAGAAGTTTTTGATACATTAATTGTTTGAAAACCAAATTAGTGCATTTCTGCACTGTTTTCCAACATTTTGATTTTGAGTAACACTCATGGGTTAGAATTAGGCTACAATTTAGTACTTAGTGTTGTTATATATGCAGGATTACACAGGAGAGAATGCTACTGCTGCTAATCTTTATGCTGTCATTCTTGGAGATAAATCTAATCTCTCTGGGGGTAGTGGCAAGGTTCTGAACAGCGGGCCAGACGACAATGTCTTTATCTATTACACCGACCATGGCGGGCCTGGGATCATTGGTTAGTAGTTTAATTGATGAATTAATTTTTGGGGGCAGAATGACACGAACGAGAAGCCACTGCCTTCATTGATTTTCATTTTATGAAGTTAAAAGATATTTCTTTCACATCCATATCATGCATTTTCTTTCAGGGATGCCTGAAGGCGATTATGTCTATGCCAATGATCTGGTAGCTGTTCTGATAAAGAAGTATGAAGCTAATGCGTACAAAAACATGGTACATGACTCTACATAGATGGAACGTTGTTTGATTACTATACATTTGTTTAACTCCAGGGTTGAGCTTCCAATCTGATTACTTTTCTTATGATACTGAAACACTTGATCAGGTATTTTACCTTGAAGCTTGTGAATCCGGGAGTATGTTCGAGGGTCTACTGCCGACAAATATAAACATCTATGCAACCACAGCATCAAATTCAACTGAGAGTAGTTGGGGAACGTACTGCCCTGATATGACTCCTCCTCCACCTCCTGAATATGACACTTGCTTGGGTGATTTGTATAGTGTTTCTTGGATGGAGAATTGGTATGTTTTTTCAATTATATGTCTATACTTCTTCACCAAATACTTCTCTGTTGTCATTAACTTCTGGTGTTTCGAATTCGGAGCAGTGACTTATCAGATTTGCGCCAAGAGACTCTGGAAGAGCAATATCAATCGGTAAAAAATTTGAGACAATTGCATTTTAATTCACTGGGACAATTTCATCAATATACAACTTCTAACAGGAGTAGTACTTCTCTGATGACTTGCAGGTTAAATGGAGAACAGTCAATAATACTTATGGTTCTCATGTTATGCAATATGGAAATATTGATCAAACCTCAGATTTAGTATCCTTCTACTTGGGTGCAAATGATAATTCTTCCTCCATTGAAAGCAAATCGCCACAGTCAATCTTAGAAGTTGTTGACAATCGCGATGCAGATCTTCTTCATCTTTGGCACAAGGTCTACATTGTTAATCACCCCTGATTTCATATATATATATTTCTTCAACATGGCTTAGTTTTTTTGTTAACTTGTGGCATGGCTAGCTAACTAGCTACATACTTGGTCATAACCATTATATCTATCTATTCATATGCAGTTCCAACGCGCACCCGCTGGCTCTGAAATGAAGCAGGAAGCTAAAAGGGTCCTAGATGATGAAATTTCAAGTAGGCAGCGCATTGACCACAACATAAACCAAATCGAACAACTTGTGTTGGGCTATTCAAGTAACTCTGTTCGTCCTGGGGGGCAAGCTCTTGTTGATGATTGGGACTGCTTCAAGACAGTTGTAAGTCTTCTAATTTTCAGTTGATCATTCACAACTATTGCAAATGCTTCATAAACATACATGCAGAAAGATCAACCTATTCAAAAATCGTTTAAATTTAATCATCTATTGGTGATCACTGATCAAGGGGACGGACATAGTATTTGACTATTTCTATAAATCATGATATATAAAAGATTCATGCACGATATGAACTATGAGAAGATATATAACGAGTTTTGATTTGATTGATCTTTTGTATGAATCATCTCTAAAAGTGACCTACAAAGGATAAAAACGATTAATGTTGCTAACGGCTAGCAGTGGTAATGTTAATTGGGAACATTAATTTCTCCTATTCCAGATATGTAACGATACAAATGGATGAATATTAGCTAGTGTTATTTCTTTAACGTTATCTATTTTTCATACAGGTGAAAACTTATGAGAAACATTGTGGGTCATTGTCAAATTATGGTATGAAACACACACGAGTTTTTGCCAACATGTGCAATGCTGGGATCAGCGTGGAGCAAGTGGTTGCTGCATCAGCTCGAACTTGCTAGACTGCACTTTACATTGCCTTTTGTCTTTTGAAAGAAAATAATGTGGGATGGTATTAGACCTCCAAATATCAAAGTCTATTAATAATGTGGATTATTTAAATGATAAAGTGATGGGCTAGCTATTGGGCTAGAATCATCAAACGTCCACCTTTCTTTATATTATTTTTTTTGTCACGTGTATCAAGTATTAATCTTCTCATGCAACTAAGGTTTTTACATGTTTAAATGGTATGTTATGGACCAGACTACATATGCTTTGCATTTCGCTGTTTTCTTTTTTAACATAGCATTTGAATGTTCCAATCATAATAGATTTCTAATAGATTTCTAGAGAAACATATATCTGGTCATATTAAACTAAAGCTCCAAAAATTCAATGATTACAGATATTATAATTTAAAGAGACTCCAACCATAAACACAGGGGCGGCCGCACTAGGCCTCCAATCTCAGGAGGCCTCAGATCTTAGAATATGTGTACATAACATATATTAACAAAAAATGTTGAAAGATTTAATGATTCGCCAAGTAGTCCAGTTGGCCAAGTCATTGTCCATTTTTCACCCATGACCTGTGTTGGATCTGTAGTAATCTCTCTTTGTTAAAGGAAAAACACATTATGTGCCTTCGTCAAAGCAATTGACGAGGAGGGAATCAATGAATTACAATCACAGCTCAATCAGCATTTAGTATCATTAATGTAATCGATATTTTCGTTGTATTTATATCCCTATATAAAGGGGCTATGAAATGAAATGAGTAGACCAATTCCAATTTGCATTTTACTTTTACACGTTATTAGCAAGCTCAGAGCAAATAGCCAAGAAAAAAACCTAGTTTTCAAGTTTGTTTCTCTCTCCCGTCGAAAAAAAAACCGTAGAAGAAAAAAACTTTTTCTTCTTTTCTGCCGCCCAAATAAAATAAAAAATCCAGATCGGTCTCCTCCTCTTCGGCCCTCCCTGCCTGCAATACCCCAGCCTACACGGGCCTCACCTGCGCAGCCCAACCCTGCCACCAAACCTCACCGGTCAGACCGGCCTCACCTCACCAACCCCGCCTTCGCCTCCGCCTTGCACGTCCGGCGTTTGCAATCACCGACCTCACCTCACCAACCCACCTGCAACGGCGCTGCTCTCTCGCCCAGCCCAGATTTGCTTGCGTCCTTCTCCCAGATTTGCAGCAGCACCACAAACCTGAAGCGCAGCCTCGCCTAGCCTCGAGCGGCCTCCCACCTCGCCTAGCCAGCTCAGCCCACCATCTGTAAACCCAGAAGGAAGAAGCAGACACGGAAAAGAAAAAAGAAGAAGGAAAAAAAGGTTTGACCCGGCCCAAAACAAAAAAAAAAACAAAAAGAAGCAGGCCTACGGCCCAAGAAAAAAAAAAGAAAATCAAAGAAAAAAAAAACAAGGCCTTGTGGCCCATTGCTGAAAAGAAAGAGGAAGCGGCCCAGTTTTTCTCAAGCCTAAAAACATCGATACGCATGCCTGCATCAACACGCTCGTGCGTCAGGATTGTTTTATTTTCTCAAAATCAAGTATGTTCTCTTTTATTTATTTTCATACTATGGTATATTTTTTATATAATTAGAACTTTTGAGCATATTTAATTAGATAATTTTGATTCTTTTAAGCATGTCATGTTATTTATGTTTTACATAATTATGTTTAAGCATGTTATGCTATTGTTTATACTTTATTTTGAACATGCCATATATATTTTATTATATATTATTTATGCAATTGTGAGCATGTTTTGTGAATTTTATTTACGCTTATATAATTATTCCTAAGCATGCCTTCATATTATGCTATTGTTTTCATTTTATTTTATGTATGATATATTATTGCTAATTATTATGTGTAGTATATAATTTGTTGTATATGTGTGAAATTTGAGCATGCCATGTAGTTTATTTTTATATATGTTATGTTTAAATGTGCTATGGTTATTTTTAAAATGCAACATATACAATCCGCTTTGCCATGATAATGAAAATTCATGCGCATTATCCATACACACTTACTGTGATAAAGCATTTTCACATAGCATCGAAAGAAAAAAAATGTGACCATTACGAATCTTGGTTGAAATCTAATTCACATTTTTGGAATCTAAATCCACCACGTCCGAAGCCCTGGCTTTCTGGTACCAATCCCTGACTCCGAAGCCCTAAATCTGAGATATGTATGAAAGACAGAAACAAGTCCTTCCAACCATTCCCCCTCCCTCCCCAGCCATTTCCCCCCAACCAGTTTAAGAGGGGAGGCGAACTCAAAATTTAAAATTTGGCATTCAGACAACAAAAATTAGAAAACCATTGTGTGTGGGCTTCTCTAAAGACTTAATATTGTCCAAGTGAGAGCCCAATAGCTTTAAACCACCGAAAAAAAAAATACACTTTGACAATTTCAGAGGCTGAAGAGCCTGCAGCCTGCCCCTCTCTCTTCCCACGGTTCTCTTCAACAAACCCGACCCCGACAAACCAAAACAAAAACCAACTCTACCTCAGATCCCTTCCCATCCTCTCTCTCTCAATCGCATTCACTTTCCTTCAACAACAACGAGACTAGGGTTTCATTGTTAGGCCTCTGATGTCCCTTCCAGATCCCCATTCACTCTGCTGAATTCGAAATCCCCAATTTTCTAGGGTTTAAATTTTCAATCTCCAGTACCATTCACTCTCGAGCATGGCTTCCACGATTGGCTCTCCAAGCAGTTTGTTCTCGTCGAGGCCGCCATCGTCATCGTCACCAGTGGATGCTACTATTGGCGGCATCATGGGTACTTTCATACTTAATCCCAATTTACCCAAATTGAAGATAGGGTTCAGTCCTGGGCAGGTCGGCGACTAGGCGTTTCAGTCCCTTTTAAAAAAAAAAAAAAAAAAACTCTTCATACTTAATCCCAATTTACCCAAATCGAAGATAGGGTTCTGGGTGTGATGAAGGCCATTTCTCCTCTCTCTCTCTCTCTATGCGACATGGCCGCACGGGCCATCTATTATCAGCCTTTCTCCGACTCCGAGTCGCCGGTGACGCCGTGACAACGGTGACATTGCTGATTTGCTGCCTTGCTGGTAAGTCGAACTTCTGGGTTTATCGAATTTCTGGCATTCATGAATCATGATTCTCACAATCTCACAAACTCTTTCTGGGTTTTCACTTTCCAGTCAAAGGCGCCGGCTCTTCACTCTTGGTTTGCTCGCTTTGACTCCTCTTCAAGCTGTCAAGCAACAAAGCAGAAGACTTTGGTTCAATTTCTAGGTTCTTCCTTCAAGCTCAGTGAGTCTCTGAATCTCTTGTTAAGTTGCTGGGCTTTGGTGTTTCTGATTCTTGGAGCTATTTGGCTGTTTTGACTAGTATATAGAACCGTTGATTCTTCCACCATCTTATTTACATGCTTCGTTCATTACCATATTTCAGGGATTCAGTTCTCAAAGTAATTGTTGGCAAATAGCTTTTCTTCTGTAACTTAAATTGACTTTGGAAGTATAAAACCATTTCTAATTTCAAAGTAATCAATAGATCATCTGCTTAAAGGCCTAAATAGTGTACTCTTATATATGATCTATATCATTAGATTCACCTGGAGGAAGAAGCTAGTGACATACTTGTCTTCTTGACAGTTAAAGACGAAATTGAATTCGTAGAAAGACTTATTGAAGAAAAACTTAAACAGTTACCGTAGAATAGTCAAAAACTAGTAGCGGTACCTTTATTTTCATCTGTTCCGTCAGAACAGCAAATGCGAGCTTTTCCACCAGCCTGTCCTGGGTTTCGTAAGGTAATTTAGCGATAGGGTAACATTCTCATGTATTCTGATTATTAGCATAATAAACTGTCAAGAGTAGGTATATATGAGGAATACATAGCTCATCAGATGAAGACAAATGCATAGCTCTTAGGTGTTTGATTTTTGGTGTATCAACTATATCTGAAACAATACAAATAAAGTATCATAAAGCAAGCTCTGCCCATTAGGATTTATTTTGTTCTTTTCTCAAAGTTTATAATCTGCTAATTATAAAAAAAATATAAACCCTGTTCCTTGCTAAAGCCTTGGTAAATTTGAAAGTACAAAAATCTGCTAATGGATTTGTAGAGTCATACTGCAGTTTCACTTGATCAGTTTAGATGAAGTGATCAATCATGTGTTCTTTGTAGTGACTAAGTTTTATATTGGCTTCTTTGGTTTTAGATTGGATATGTTGATATTGGTGGTTTTGAATTGATATGGGCTTATGCGTTTTGAGGTTTTGTTTGTCTGCGGGTATGGGTTGTTGATGATTGATTGGAAAGGTTTCAAGTTATGTTTTTGGTGTTTAGCAATTTATTGAATTTCCTTGATTTGTGAGTTTATGATTTTAAAGTTGGTTTTTGTTTTTTTTGAATTTCAAGTTATTATTACTGTATGAGTATAAATTAATTCATAATGTTTGTTTTTTTTGTTACAGTGTTTACCCGAGAAAATGTTGAAGGATCTGATGAGAGTGGTAGTCAAGGTATAAATAAACATCTGTTTATCAATTAAGAATGTGGATTTAATGATTGATCATGATGGGAAATAGTTTATTCAGAGAGTTAACAACGTCTCTCACGCTGGGGTTTTCTTTTGTTCGATCGAGAGGTGTACAAAAAACATTTTTGTACATGTTTTACTTGAGCCAAAGAAGACCTCAGTATAAGTGGCAATGTTAACTATGTGTGTGATTGCTTCAGCTGTAGCTTCTGTTCAATATTGATTAGTAGAATTCATAGTTCATAATTTTCTGTATTGAATTAAGTTTTGCATTTCTAATTGATCTCAACAATGTACATTGTATTGAATATATCAGTTTTTCTATATGTATGGACTTCCTTTGTATAGTTACAATTCATATCCCGCAGCAAAGCACGGGAGTTCTTACTAGTTTCTAATGTAGGGTGTTGATATTGAACTTGGAATGGCAATTGATAGTATAAAAAAAGTAACTCTCATGACTTACAGTTCCACTTGACTTGTTATAATCGTGCTTCTTATTTATATATATATTTTTTTATTTTGGGAACTTAGTATGCTTCAGAGTCTCTTACTGTTTTTGTTATAATCTTGCTTCTTATTTATATATATTGCTGGTCTTTTTGAAATCGTACAGGAATTTCTTACACACTGAATCTGGTAATTAGATCTACCTAGCTTTTCTAATTCTACTCTGGTTTAGATTAATCAGTGGTTCATGAATTAGGAGATTCTGAGTGCATAACATGTTCACAAAGTCATCGAATAATAGTGTATAGAATTAAAAATGCAAAATAATATACTGAATTTACCTAAGAGGATAGTTATTAGTTATTCATTATATCCTAAATTTGTTTAATCTATTATTTTTAATGGGATGTTTTCCCTGTGGTGTGTAGGAATTAAAGCAGTATCCCACTTTGGAAGTTGGGAATGCAATATTTGAATCGCTGGATAGGATGAAAGAAGAGAGCAAGGAAGCAACTATACAGCTAGTTGATATGGAGTGTGGTTACCTCACCGTTGAATTTTTCCGCAAGCTTCCTCAGGATATTGAAAAGGGGGGACATATGTATCAGCTGCATAGTTGGTTACGTATTGAAAAGGGGGCACATATGTATCAGCTGCATATGTATCAGCTGCATTGTGTGGTTACATATGTATCAGTTTTTTGATGTCCCAAGTAGATGGGCATGCACTAAATGTTTTTCTTGTTTAAAATGTTGGGTTCAATGATCAGTGGTTTGCAATGTTTATATTTGATAGTTGGCAATGTTTATATTTAGTATGTAAATGGATCAAATGCACAATCTAATTCAGGAATGAGATATGTTCAAATAATCAGACAACAGAATAGATATAATGATAATTGCCCGTTGTCTGAATGACCAAAAATGGAGACAAATCACACTGCAATCATTCATATCACACATCGGTTTTTAACAAATCACTGTCTTCTAATCTACACTCACACAACAGAAGTAATTGAACTCTGTTGTCTCAATGTTAATAAGACAATACACAAAATAAAAGTCTGTTGTCTGACAAGCTTAACATACAACAGTTTGAAAACAGGCACTGTTGTCTGAAGGCAGTGCCGCACATGCCGCGCAGCTGGGCCTGGCATCTGCCGAGCTATCACACAACAGTTATAACATATACCTGTTGTCTGTGTGTTTATCACACAACTGTGTTCCACCGTTGTCTGATTTTTCATCAGACAACGGCTCACTCTACAACGATCGGACTCCAAATCCCACATCGGTTTTCTGCCATTGTCTGATAAGATTTTTGGTGTAGTGATGTCAGATGCGGAGGTGAAAGCTTTGAACCGGTTGGAGGAAAAACAATCACTTACGGAGGCCGGTTTGGGTCTTTGCCGGTCGGTTCTGAAGGTGGCGCCGCCGATTTTGGACTCTTAGAGTTGAGATATTCAAGGTGGGCAGCGGTGGTATCTGGGATTTGAAGGCTACAAATTTTGGGTTCTAGGGTTAGGGCTTCGTGTTGATAACGGGTATTAGGGAATCAGAAATTGAGAAGAATTTGTTGTATATTCTCATTGATAATGGGGCCTCTTTATATAGAGGATTACAATGCATAGAATCTCAATCATACAAGGAAAGTAATCGTACATTGAATAGGAATCTAGATCCTTCTAATTTAACCCTATATTACCACTAGGTCAAGTAACCTAAAGTTTGGGCCAAACACAAATTAGGGTTTACTTGAACACTATGTTATATTTTCTATTGTTGATGATTTATATATAAACCTCACTTTCATGTACTTACCCTGTTTGTTAGTCTTAAATTCTTGATTCTTGTAAAGTTTGATATGTTAATTCGTTAAGTTTTTATGAATAATTTTCATCAATCTCAGCCAGCCGAGGTCCATCAAATAAGTGGACATTTGCCATATCTCAACATAATCCCACACATATAGGCAATCAAGTAGAAAGTTGGCCGACAAATAAAGCCTTTAGAATAGGATTCCCTATTTTAAGGAAGAGAGAGACTTCCGTACTGCACCGGCACCACGTGGCAGTGCGGCGGCCCAATCAGTGCCCAAGCAGGGGGTATTTTAGGTATTTCACATTAAAAATTAGGGGCAGTTTCGGAAAAGAGGAAAAAATTTCTTTCTTCTGATTAGAGGGTCGCACCGCCACGTGGTGCGGGTTCCCCTAAACAAGAATGTATCTTAACGAAGTGAAAAAAATGACAGTATTAATGATAAAAAAAAATTAAGAAAATAGAAGTTAATATGGCATTTCCCATTAGACATCTATCTTTGGTGTGGAATAACACTGGTGCAAAAGAAAAAAAGAATTTTTTTTTTGTTTTGTTCGTCTTATAAAAAACCAACATAACCTGTCTTACATTGACAACTATAATTGTTGTGATTCCTCAAAAATAGAGAAATGATATTTTGCAACACATAATGTATTTTAAAGACATAAGTCGCATGCGAGAGCGCGGCCCTTCCGCACTCGTGTACGCTAGTATATATATAATTCGTCCAAAAAGAATTACACACACACACACATATATATAAAGATATTTGATATAGAATTATTATGACACACACACATGCATATATGTCTATGTATATATATTATCATCGTAATTCTAACCCAAAAAAGTCAAAAATGATAAATAGGACTACTAAGTCCTATTGAGGCTCTATATCATTGCGCAATTATAAATAGGACAACTAAGTCCTGCATGCGAATCAATTATAATGCTAGGATTATCACTCTGTTAGTCTGTCATACTATACAGTAAACCTAGAGCAGAACTTATCTACTTAGCTATAAGCCTATAAGTGATGGGATTTATGAGAATAGTGGTTTCTGATGAAGTACTGGGAACGTTTATCCCTATTATAGTATACTGGTTGTACGCCGTCCTCATTTCATCTATGGAAAAATCATTTCCAAAATACAAAATTCGAAGCGTAGAGAGTTTTTAACATTTTATGATAAGGAAAACTTATTTATTCTTGGCCTAGCATCATTGAATACCAAATTAATTGAAAAACAATATTAACTCTCAATTAATTGACTCATTAATTATTGATTGTTTTGAGTAATATTGTTATCGGTAAATTCGGGATGTGGAAAAGTAGAAGTTGACTCATCATGCTAATATAGGGGAAAGTAAGCTGATGTGGATGCCTAATCATTAGCCCGCAATTAACAAAAACTTTCGTCTGAATTAAATTCGAAATACGTTATGATTTTTGAACTTAAAAGTAATTAACTCTTATTTTTACAGGCTAAAGCGTTAAACAAATAAACAAAATCTCCCCAATCAGGTTTAATAAAAGGGTCTTTCTAAATGTACCCAGCAAATTTCTATGTAGACCCAGCAAATTTATTTGTTTATAATTATTTTTAATTAAACCACCTAATTTTCCAAACTGCCCTTATCTTATACCCAACAAAGAAACAAAGGCCACGTTTGGCACACCTGATTGGAACGGATTGGCATCGATGACCGACTTGGATTAGATTGGAAATAGCTCGACACTGCATAACTAGCGGGAATAGTATCTTCAAGTTCACAGATCTATTCTTGCTTGCAGCTCTTCCATAAGCTACGGAGCTTCCAAGAATTGATTGCATAGCAGATGTTGCAACCATTCTGGTTACAAGGAAAATAAGCTAGCTTTGTTTGAAGTTGAAGATGTAGAATTAATGTGTACGTCGGTTTCTGAGTGTGGAAGTTGCATGCATGGAGTGACTTATATACTACTTTAGACCCACTTAAGGTAGCAGATCTCAATGGTTCATATTTTATCACCCCATCATGGGTTCGGTATCATAGTGCACAGTATGATCAACCTTGGTGGTGGCTTTCATTCTTCCTACTTAGCTAGTAAAGAATCTATAGATTAACATTTGTTGTTGATTTCAAGAAAAGAAAGAAGGAAAGAAAAAGATCTACGTTTGTTCTTTTTCATCTCTTTCTTCATGTAAATTAATTTGTGATTGATGAAATATAAAGTTAATTCTTTAGTGATAATTTGGTGTTTTATTGATCTTGGTTATATTATATATATGAATCTTGGTTATTGGTCTGATCCTGGTTTCCTTTTCCATTACACATTCACACTAACGAATCTAATCAAAACAAGAATATAGAAGAAAAGGTCTTTGATACCATGCCTTAGTCTGGTGATTACATGTTTTGAGGAAACAACCAATTCCTACAGATTTGTACTTGTCAAATTCTGTTTTCATTAAGTTCTTGATTCACAATAAAAAGTTTCGATAAAGGATTTCTGTTACCTCATATTAGTTGTTACTTTTAATCGAAGTACCAAACCAATATTAGGCCATTCTTTTTCTTACAGCTTTCACTTGGATCATGCTGCATCCCTACCTTGTTCTTGAGAAAGTTCACAGTAGCTTCCTTAATGAATTTTACATATTTCTTTTCCATTTTTTGTTTTCTGGAAACTAATGTTCAGTCTCCAACTTTTTTGATAGACCATATTCTAAGGGCGTGTCTTTGTAAAGATGCCAATCCATGATTAATCCAATCAGTCATCGATGCCAATCCATTCCAATCAGGTGTGCCAAATGTGGCTTTTGTTTCTTTGTTGGGTACAAGATAAGGACAGTTTGGGAAATTAGGTGGTTTAATTAAAAATATTTATGAACAAATAAATTTGATGGGTCTACAAAGAAATTTGCTGGGTACATTTAGAAAGACCCTTAATAAAATAAACATAAAAAAACGGTTTTTGTCCATTTACCCCATTTTTAAAGATTTTTTTCCCACTTACCCCATTAAGTTTTTTAAATTCTTTCTTACCCAAAACACTCTAAGAAGGTCTTCCCTAATAACCCATTAAGATTTTTTTTTTTAATACCTTTTTCCCCTCACCCCTTTGTTACTTAGAGAGAGAGAAAATGAAAGAGAGAGAAATCATAGGAGACTTCGCCGGAGTCTGGCCAACTTTCGTCAAAATCCGGTCATCGGTAGTTGGATTCCGGCTAACTTTCGCCGGATTTTGATCACCGGCAGTCGCCCATTAGACTTTTCTGAAAACCTCACCGGAAAGGTTTATTGCCCCCAATAGACATCTATTACCCCCCAATAGAGGGGAAATATACCTCTATTGCACCCCAATATACGTCTATTGCCCCCTAATAGAACTTTCAGTTGCCGGAATGAGAACTAATCTTCCTACAATTAGACAAATAAAACTTTGATTAAAGAAAAAAAAAAGAGATTATATCAATTCAATAGGTCTATTGCTTTCTAATAGATGTCTATTGCCCTCCAATAGACGTCTATTCCCCCCCCCCCCCAATAGACATTCAAAACTTCTTTTTTATTTCCTTTTGTCCCATAACTTAAAAAAAAAAAAAAATTTGATTTGGGCACCCTATCGGAGTTCAACCGTGAGACTCAAGACCAGAAGTCGTCTTCAGCCGGAGATGTCGTTTAGCGTCTTGGTCCAGATCCAAAAGCGGCGAGCTGACGAGCTGACCAGAAGCAGCGTCTTCAGCCAGAGACGTAGTCGAGCTCATTGCTGGAGCAGCAAGAGGAAGAAGGCAGAGTGCTCCTCCGCCGGAACTGGAGATTGGAGAGAGAGAGAGAGGGAGAAACCAAATGGCATGATGCGCTTAGAGCAAGCGCATAATTTAACCCTGAAATGTCGTTAGTAGTATAAGCAAATAGGGATCGTTCTATTCCGGGGATTGAGGGTACACATGTAATTGTGAAACAAATAAAGAAAAGTATTATTTACAAAAATAAAATAAAGAATAAATATATACAAGTGAACAAAAATAAGGGGGGGGGTTTAAGATTTATAGAATTGAAAATTAAAATAAATAAAATAAAGAAAATATAAAAACACATGTACAAGAATGAAACATAAGAAACAAAGATCAAAACCAATTCCATATGAATGAAATCCAATTACAATTCCTATAGTTGATTATCTAATGTCATGAGAAATAAGTTGACCATGTGAAACGTTAATAAGCAAACGATTTCCCATATTTTACTTTCCTTGAATAATTGATCTAAGTGAAAGCACCTAAATCAATCCTATTGAACATGCAATCATAGTCTAGAAAGCTAGCTAATCAAGAACACATTCAATGCATGAAGAACAAAGAAAGGATGTCAACCAAAGTGCACAACCTAGTATGAAAAAGTTTATCTATTTGCAATCCTCCTTAATTGATTTCGACTTTTGTCCAAAGCCTTTACTACTTATGAAATAGGTTCACAAAACTATTAGGTGAATTGTTTACCTAATTCTAGCACCAATTACATGCATATATCCCAAGTTGGCCACCAAAGAACACATACATATAAAAGTTTTCTATAAACCAAAATCAATTAAGCAATCTCACATAAGCAACATAGAAATCAACACAAAGAAATTACAACTTTATTTCAAAACATATAAACGGGCTTTAAACTTTGCCCTTAACATTATTTGTTAACTAGAATTCATAGTCTTACAAAATCAAACAAAGAAAACAAGAGAAAGGATATAATACACCTTGAAAGATGAATGATAAAGCCTTGAGACGAAGAACTTGAAGATCCTTGAAAGCAAGCAATCTTCTAGGGACGACACAAGGGTGGATGGCGGTTAGGAAATTGATGTATTGCATGGCTTCTCTTTCTTTTGGCTTGAAAATGAAGAACAAGAAAACTAGAGAATGAAAAAGAAATATGGAGAGGAAATGGAGAGATAAAGAAGATGAAATGGATGAAGGAATATGTGGGAAAATGGAAAGGAAATGGTGAGACAAGGAGATGAAATGGATGAAGAAATATGTTTTAGAATGAGAGGAGAAGGTGTTTATATAGGGAAGAAAAAGAAGAGTGAAATGATGAGTGGAAAAAAATAATGAAAGTGGAGTATGAAAGTGATTTGTAGAATATGGAAAAGAAAGAGAAATGATGAAATGAAAGCAAAGCATGAAGGTGCAGCAACATGGAAGTGATGATGATCTATTAAAGAGATTGTAGAAAAAATATATCCAAGGAAAAAGAGAAAAGCATCTAGCTTTCTTCATGTGGGTGGGAAACATGAATATGTGGTGTTGAGCTGTTTTCAGGTCAGTTTCTACCCCTTTATTCCTTCAATTATTTCTCCATCAAAACTTCATATTGGGCCTCCGATTTCTTCATATCAAATGTTCCTCTATGAGTGTAGATCATTCTGACAAATTTTCAGAGCTTCAATCTATGTGGTTGGGCCGGAAATGCTGCTGGACCTCTTACAGGTCCAGTTTTCCGGTTTTGCTTCTGTAGAAAATTGGGCTGATTTTTTGAAGGCCTTCCACTCATATTTTGCTCTGGCACTCTTCATAAGAAATGATCCTTTGGGTGTCTAGAATGGATCTGGAAGGTTTCAGCTCATTTGAAGTTCATTTGGTCAGGAGGCCGCTCCTTCTTCTTTGCTTGGCTTGGTTTCTCCTCGCCGGAGTAAGAATATGTGTAAAATTGATCTTTTAGTACATTTCCATTTTTCTCCATCATTTCCAGGTAATTATGGACCTAACGCTCATTTCACCTTCATCTACTCCAATGTACCTAAAAATAGAAATTGAATTAAAAATCGATTCAGTTAAGGAATTAACTAAGCAAAATGTGAGGAATTAACTATTAAAATATCACATTAAAATGCTCCTATCATGGCACCAAGACTGAGTTAGATGAGGAGAGGGCGACAGAGCTTTCATGGCACACAGAGAGAGAGAGACCAGAGGGCAAGGACCCAAGGGGATGGAAACCTTCTTCTCTGGTGAGGTCGTTCTGGACCGTCGAGGAGGTCGATCTCGACCATCACTCACATCCTCGCCTTCTTCGTCGGCGAAATTTGAAGATCCGTTTTGAACTTCTGCTGGGACTTCTGCACGATCTCACTGTTGGCTTCGTTTCCTACGATCGACGACCACGCCGACGGGGATGTGGCCAGAGAGAGTGAGAGAGAGAGAGAGAGTGGCATTGATGTAGTTATTTAATTAGGTAGACCGGTCATTATACTCTAATTTGGGTTAGTGAGAATAAAAATTTGTTGTTGGGATAAGTGAGATAACTTAGTTTATTTTGGGGCTTTTGATCAAGGACCCTAAAAAAAAAAAAAACCACGTCCAATAGCAATTTAACCTCATTTTCTTAAAGTTCAATATTTTTTGAAAAAAAAAAAAACTTTTTATTTTATTTTTTATTTTTACTGCTTTTTGTATAAAATACGCTTTATACAGTAATAAAAACGCGTACTCAACCGCGTATATTCTACTCCACGCGTATTCAACCGCGTATATTCTACTCCTTTATAGCTCTGTCTCTCTGTCTCTCTTTCTCTCTTTCTAGCTCTCTCTCTCTGTTCATCTAAAAAAAAAATAGCTCTCTCTCTCTGTCTCTCTTTTTCCTAAATCAATTTCACTCTCGACTCGCCGGAGATGGCAACTCTTTCGGCGGATCTCAATGGTAATGTTTCATTTCCTTCTTCTTTTCAGGTTTCAAATTGTTCTTCTAACCCTAATTTTGCCAGAGCACTGAGTTTCAATTCCAACTCCAGAAAGCTCCACTTGGTTCTTGATCTGGATCACACACTCCTCCACACCACTAAACTCTGTAATCTGACACCTGAAGAAGACTATCTCAAGATCGGAACCCATCCTCATCGAGATGTTTTCGTGCTTGAAACTGTGATCACCAAGCTCAGGCCCTTTGTCTGGAGATTCTTGGATGAAGCCAGCAAGATGTTTGAGCTGTACATATACACAAAGGGTAACCGGTACTATGCGGGTCTAATGGCTGCCCTGCTTGATCCTAGGAAGGAGTATTTCACTTCCAGTTCTAGAGTCATATCGTGCGAGGATCACGGAATTGTGGGGCGATATAAGAGTCTGGATGCTGTGGTTAGCTGCAATTATTCTAATGTTTTGATCCTTGATGATACAGAAGAGGCATGGACAAAGGAAAGTCGGGACAATCTAATCTTTGTCGACAAGTATTGTTTCTTTAGGCACAAAATGGGCCTAGCTAAGTCTCATGCTGAGTTAAAGACTGATGAATGTGGATATCTTGCAGCACTTCTTGAAGTGCTTAAGGTAATCAACCGTGTCTTCTGTGATGAACTAGCCAGAAATCCTTCTGGTGTAGATGTGAGGGATGTGTTACAACTGTTTGGAAACAATTGTTGAAGGTTGTTAGGCATCCTGGAAAATCAAGCCGGTGATCTGCTTAAGATGGCAGACTGTGCATTTTTGTAATGTGTTAGGCATCTTGGAACAAGTTGAGACTGCTTGAAAAGAGGATAAGAATATTCCATTCCATTTTCTGCTAAATACCACCTCATTCGTTGAGGATCAATGCAAACTGATCGTGGCTTCAATTTTTTCCGGCCAGAATAATTTGTCAAGAGGTTAGTGACCGTGTATGGTTTTCTTCTGTTGCTATCTAACTTCAGTCTATGTTTCATGCATATCATCTCATAATGTTCGTTTGATATGTTTTGTAAAGTTCATTTTGGAAATAATTGGTAATAGGTTTACTGCTAAGATTTACTTGTTTGACAACTACCTCTTGGTTGAAAATTTAGCTTTTGATACAACTAGCATTTTTACCATACAGAGAAGAAAAAAATCATTAAAAAAAAAAAATCAATACCTCCCAGGACATGTTGTTCGAGTATGGTTGAAGGAGGAAAAGCATATGCAGCCAAGGACAAAATTATTCTAAAGGTATTATATGTTGCTTTCATGAACTCCCAATTTTTCCTACTTATGTTGTAAGCTTCAAGGCCTCTCCTTTCATGAAGGATTATCCAACATCTACACAGGGAGCGCTTTAACTAGTGCATTTATTTAGAGGAGAACTGCTAGTACTAATGCCATTGCTGCTTTTAGAGAATGACAGCTACTCAAATAGTTGATGTTCCTCTGCTGTTAACCGTGCTCACAAGGCTCTTACCTCCTTCACAAATGGCCATTCTTGTCAAATTGCTTAACGATTACAGGAAAAAGAAAAGTAGCCAACAAAAGCTGAATCCAATAGTGAGACTCATCGTTGGTGAAAAGGTTTTGCCTTCAGAAACAAATTGATGTCATCAACTACTCATACTGCTACTGACTTGAAGCTTCAAAATTCCTCAGGACGAGTGTTATGCTATTGCTCTAATGCTTACCAAAAGCCTCAACAATTTCAAGGAAAATAAGATAACCCCACCCCAGCTGGTCTGAAGGTGAGACTGATAGTTGGTTCGATTGTGCAAAGTCCTTTGATTTCAGTAATCAAATCTTTCTGGAGAAAGCAGAAGCAAGACCAAGCCATGGGGTGATGATTCAAATTCTTTTGTTCAACAGCTTCCCCTTAGAGATATATAGTTATCCTTTAGTTAGACTCCAATAGTTTATTTCTATGTTAACATACTGTAAAGACAATTTTTTTAGTGCACTTACATCACCTGATGTAATATGGGTACATTAGTTTACTCGATATGTTTTTAGTTGTAATGCTTTTGTCGTGTGGGAATAATAATATTTGTGGGTTCAATGTTTGTAGTCCTTTCACTTGTGAATGAATTAGCTTTTACTATTAGTGGTTTGTTGATATCTTCGTTTATGCATTCAATTTGACTTGAAGTTCCTTAGCATAGTAGTGATGGGAAAGACATGGAAACAATGCCTCTCAAGTATCCTTGGATGCCAAAGTAGAAAAATGTGTTTTTGGGTGAAGACGATAGAGTGGGGGGTATTTTGGAGATACAGCTAGTATTTCATCAAACATCATTTAATTTGAGAATGAAATGGGAGTAGGATCTTAAAAATCTGTTATTGTTTGATCAAGTATTGGTTATCTGTAAATGCTCAGGGGTGATCATGGTCATCTCCTTAGTAATCACTGTTGTTAATTTGATGTTAGGCAAGGTTCTGCAAAAGTACATCTCCTAGATTTGGTACGGTTGATTCAGTTTATAACTTATATCGATCTGACATGATGTGCAGTCTCCAGTTGATACTTGATGCCTATTTATTCTTTCTCACATGATTAATCTGGACTTAGATGCAATATTTGAGAATTAAAACATAAAAATGTGTGAAAATCAATCAATCATAGCTTGCAGTGTTTTCCAAGTCTCATGAACATCAGCTGGCCTAAACTTGTATGAGGCAATTCAGAATCCTATTAACTAATAACGGATTGCTATATAATTAAAGAACTGAAAAGAGAAACGAGCATTTCTAAACTATTCTTGCACTAATACCCCTAGATCATGTACTACGACATGCTTTCAGTTCTAATCCGACGGTCATTTGTGGCTTGTGGATCTCCTTTTTGAAGGTCTCAAGAGTGTAGTATTCATTTGAATATGATGATTATGATCTCTTGCGATATGAACACGTTGATCCTAGTTTTAAGGTAGATTCCTCACAGAAGGCAAAACAATGAAGGAAGAATAAGTAGACAAGCATAAGGGATACATACCTTGAATAATTGACAAGTGAAGAGATTCCAAAATATCGATGCACACTTCCCTAATACACCAAGGAAATCTATGATACGTACGAGATATGACTTACAATTCAAGTTCATAAATTTGTACAACCAGCTTCAGCCAATTCAGAAGGTCTGCAAGTGGACGTTGGGGTCCACGTCTGTTCCCACAGAAGCCAATATGGCTTTCGTTCTACATTCTTTAGCCAATTTGACCAGGCTTTTGGATTTTGAGTCAAAATGACTACATTGCCTATTGTTGGGGGTTGTGGATTTTGATTGGGGGAGCCATTTTGGCTTTGGACTCCATGGTTGGAGTTGCTCTTACAAAATTATATGGCTCATCCATATGAACTGTATAGAGTTTAATTAGTCCCGATCGTGTAGAGTTTATTCTCACCGGCCACCTTCCTCGTAGAAGTTGTCCACGAACTCATGCTTTGCTTTGAAGTGGTCCACCGGACAAGTACAACTTCTCTCAGCCATTCTTTGTGTTTTGCATTGGACAGAATTTTTGCTACCTACCATATGCCAGCTGCTGAAAACCATGAACAACAGGCAAAGAATATATAACACAAGGAAGGGCTTGGAAAAGTGTTTTGCAGCTATAGACCATAAATAGTGAACTTCTCTTCAGTTGCCTATAGGAGAAAAGGATAATGAGGCTTTCCAAGAGGCATGGTAATTGAAGGAAGAGTAATGAGAGAAGAGAGGAAAAATGAAATATAGGTAACTGTGCCACGTAGCTAGATGTATAGAACGAGAGTTGATGGAGAACAAGATAGAATGAGGAGTTGAGGAAGTGAATTGTTTATATATTATATATAGTGGATATATTGGAACTTAAAGTTTGTAAATGCAATTCAGTCTTTTCATTTTTGTAGTTGCCATTTTGTGAAACGGGAGGGGAACAAGGTTGCTCACCGGTTAGCAAAAGAGGCTTTAAAAATTAGTCAACCGTTACTTTGTTTGGAGTCGGGGCCTATTTGGCTCCATCAGTCTGTCAGTATGGATTTCCAGTGCGAAGTCTAGTTGGGTCGATTGTCCTGCGATAGTAACCAAGTTGGTGCTCTCGCGGACTCTTGCTCCACAACTCATTGTAATTCATTCATTGTTAATGAAGTTCCTATTTGATCAAAAAAAAAAGTTTGTAAATGCATTTTTTTCATGACACTTCTACTTTTACCTGGTAGTTTACCAGCTCACGCAAAAATTTTGGACTAGGTAGGTCATTCACATGCGTCATCCACTGCACAACTTTGCGGGACCTAAAATTGGAGGTAGAGACATCACCTATTTTTCAAATCATGCTATATAATTCTCAAATAAAAAAAATCATATTATCATTCCAAAATCTAGTAACTCTAAATATTTTGACATTCTTTTACAAAAATTGTTGTTTTGGCTTTTTTTTCTTTTCATTATACATATATCGATCCTTCGTAGAAAAAAAATATATACACACACTTATATATATATATATATAATTCATTCAAAATATTTGTAAATATATATATATATATATATATCAGTATTAATTATAACGTACAAATTACTTATTGTTTTAGGGAAACGAGAATTGAGAGGAATTTGCTGTGTGTTCTCATTGATAATAGGGGGAGGCCTCAATATATAGAGGATTACAATGCATAGAATCTCAATCATAAGGAAAGTAATTCTACATTGATTAGGATTCTAGATCCTTCTAATTAAATCCTATTACCACTAGGTCAAGTAACCTAGAGTTTGGGCTAAACACAAATTAGATTTTCCTTGAACACTCCCCCTTGTGTTGCCCAAACGCGGTGCTTCTCTCGTTGCCTCATTAAAAACCTTGCTGAGTAACAAAAACCCAGTGGGACAAAAATAACCTTGGTCGAAGGGGAAAAAGAGCACAACACACCCTTCACGTTTCGTGGTGAACATGTAGACATCTCCCCCTGATGTCTGCATCTCCCCCTGATGACTACGATCATGGGAGTTCAGATAATTTCCGCAAGTCAATTCTTGCCACATGTTTCTCGAACGTGGATTTGGGCAATGACTTAGTAAACAAGTCTGCCTCACTGTCCTCAGATCGAACCTAGTTCACTTTGATCTCGAGGAGTGTCTGTTGTTGCTGATTATGCTTGGTGTTGTCGCTTTTGATGTAGCCTTGCCTCATTTGTTCAAAACAAGCAACATTATCCTGAATGCTCGTAAGCTCATCTGTGGTAGACTTCAAACCACAATTGTTCGAACATGCGTAATTATGGATCCAATCCATATACATTCACGAACCACTTCGTGAAGAGCAATGATCTCTGCATTGTTCGAAGATATAGCAACTAGGGTCTATTCTGTAGACCTCCAAGATGTCACAGTCCTTTCCCATGGTGAATACTTGACCGGATTGGGAATGACCATTGTGTGGGTCAGAGAGATACCCAATATCAGCAAAACCTTCCAAAACACATGTCGTTTTAGGATGGGGAGAATGGACGCAGGCCAGTGTTGGCGGCGTTCCTGGTGTGTGATGGGTCCGAATCCATCATCTCTTTGTAGGGATAGAACAAGCCCATATCACTCATACATCTCAAGTATCGAAAGATTTCTTTTACACCAATCCAATGGCGTCGCGTTGGGGCAGAGCTATATATAGCTAACAAGTTCACAACATATGAGATGTCCAGTCTTGTGCATTGGGATAAGTACAATAATGCGCCTATTGTACTAAGTAAGGCACTTCTGCCTCTAGCACATCTTCGTCATCATCCTTTCGACGAGTAGGATCCTTTTTAGGATCAAGACTACGGACGATCATGGGGGTGCTTGAAGGCTTGACCTTGTCAAAATACCTAAGCATGTATCGACACGATACTCAAGTTCCAAACAGAGACATAATCGTGTTCTCCCAAAATCCTTCATCTCAAACTCGGATTTCAAGTGTTCAGCGGTTTCCCTTAACTCTTTAAGGGCTTCTAGTGAAGATCATGTCCAACATGAACTGCGATGAATCCGAAACTTGTTATAGAAACGCGTGGGCATATCCCTTCCTAATCAAGTAGTCACTTTAGTGAGCGTTTCAACCTCTTTGTAAACGCGTTCCATGGTCTAGAGCCACTTGACTTGGGTAAATGAAGTTCACCATGAACCTTCATGTATATTCCGTATCTAGATCCCTATAGAGATACATAGTGACCACATTTGTAAGCTGCATGTTCAGTTATTCGGAAACTACCAAACTGATAAGGTAGTGGAGTGCAATGACATCCATTACGAGAGAATATGTCTCATCGTAGTCGATTCCAGGGCGTTTTGTGAGAAGCCTTGCGCCATAAGGCGAGATTACCATCTCTTTTTCTCATCACGCTTTCTAACGAAGACCCATTAGTCAACATGTTTTATGTTAGGAGGTGTTGGCATCCCTAGCTCGAAAACCTTCCTCTTCGTTAGAGAATCCATCTAAACCTGGATCGCATCTTTCCATTTAGGCCAAAAACTCTCTACGTTGGCATTCATTCATCAACGGAGCGTGGTTCGATATCATCTGACTCAACAAACTCATGCGCAACAAAATACGCAACTACATCATCAATTATGATGGAGTTTCTATCCCACGTCTCATGTACACTAGTGTAAGTTTCATAGAGCTCTATATTCTCAGGAATAGGTTCTGACGTTGAGGCGTCCCCCAACGGTAACCATAACCCAGAAGATTCTCATGAGACGGATTTTGAGTCTTGATGATCAAATGATTGGAATGTGCCAAAGTATCCTTCGAACCCATGGGCCTCCCACGCATCCTAGCTGGGGCCATGACCTGTAACGCCAGAGTGCCACTCTCTTTGGCATTGGCGCCATGCCTACCTCCGTGTAGTGTAGCCCTACGTCCTCTCATAGGGATGTCATTCCTTGTAGGTATGTTTGCAGTATATTTGTGTGATCTCGTCACTTTAATAGGGATCAAGATGAGACATAGTGGGGACAGACCACGACAATTACTGTCGTTCCTGTTGAACATTCGTGTTCTTCTCTCCCCCTAATGACGGGAAGACTGTCTCATCAAAGTGACAACCCACAAATCTAGCAGTAAGGAGATCGCCTTGCAAGGGCATTAAGTGGCGGACGATTGTTGGAGTCTCAAATCCAACGTAGTTGCCCATTCGTCTGTAAGGACCCATCATAGAGCGCTGTGGCGGCGCAATTGGCACATAAATGGCTCACTCAAAATGTGCGTAAGTACAAAATACGTGTACCCAGTCACTAGCTGTGACGTAGAGGGACATTGAGTAGCGGTAGGTCGTAGACGAATTAGCGTAGCTGCATGCGATATTGCATCACCCCAAGCAGATGTAAGAAGATTGGTGCGCATTACCAATGTTCGGACTACCATCATAGTCATTTCCGCAAGACCAATTGGGTGTGTACATGGGAATGTGATGTCCAACATCAAGCCCATTGCAATATCCATCGAAAGTCTTTCGATGTAAACTCTCTAGCATAGTCAAATCCAATTGACTGAATAGGATGATCTGGGGAGTGAGCCCGTTGTCATATGATATGTGATAGGATTGTAGCGTAAGCAGCATTTATAGGTGGACAATGGCATAACACGTGACCAGCGTGTTTGCGTGTCAACCAACATCATGAAATATTTAAGAGTCCGCAAGTTGGTTGAATCAATCCACGAAATCCCTACGGATTCTTTGTAAGAACATAATGAGTATTTGCATATCATTTGCGTAGGACGGTCTCAGTCCTAATTTCCCGAAGGAACTAGCTTAGTAAAACGAGCGAGAGGCCTTAGAAGCAACCATTGAGTATTTTGGTTAGGCCTGAGCGTCCGAAACGCTATGTGAAGCAAGTTGGTGATTGCAGCATCACTTGGGGCGCCATCACCATGATGGACGCCATCCATGGCATCATGGATAGGGACTGCGCCAGCCCTAGGCTGGTGGTGGACGGAGACAGTGCCCTAGGCAGCTGTGTCGGTCACACTTAGTCTAGAAATCAACTTTTGATTCATGCTTCGTTTCGCTCGAAAGAAATGATGTCCATGTGAAGTCTTTTGTAGACGGATCATCATATCATGACTAGGATGATCCATCCTGTCGTGACAAAGCCAATATGTGTCTAAATCCAAGAGATCTTCTCTCATAACTTTAATGGATTAATAGCTCGAATGGTGACATAGAATCCACTAGAGAGACACATAAACTTCTCTAAGATGCGTCTTTGTTCGCAATCATTAGAGGTAATGCAAAGGAACTCATTTCCGTTCTCTACATGCATTTTCGCATGGAATTCGTTGGCTATTCATATGGTACGATTTGCCCTAAGAGCGTAGAGAGTTTCTATGACAACTGTAATCAAGGTGCCATTTGGCAAGTGGAACTTGGGCTATTCCATGTCCTTGAATTAATATTGATGGCCTAGCCATTGTAGTCACAAAGTCATATGCTCAGAATCAAAATGGAGTCATAATGAAAAGAACTCGAAATTTTATTCATAAGCCAACGGAGTACATCATTGATTCTTTGATCAAAGAAAATCTAATCCAATAAAAAGTAATATGGCAATCGCCTACATCTCTTGGAAAATAAAAAGACTTAATCAAAATCGCCAGTTTTTGGATCTTGATCCATGTAGTCTTCCACCCTTAGATCTAGATCGCCATCTTGATCTTCTTGTTCCATGTAATTTGCTTCCCTTGCTTCACGACGTTTGCAACATTCTGGGGTGCGGTACATGTTTTGGCCCAATGTTCAGTTGATCCACATCGAAAACATACATCATTATGGTCAGGCTCCCTTGATCGAGGCGCCATTGGGGCGCGATTTGGACGACCTATGCTCTTGGTGGCGTTACCACCATGGTCGGAGGCTCCGCCTCTCTCTCTCTTCACACGTTGACCTCCACGGTTCCGTGCCCGCCTCTCTCGGCGATTTCCTTCCTCTTTAGGGTGAACATATGGACCAGAATGTCCAGAAATGTCCCTATTCTTAGGGTTTCGCTCCTTGCGTCCTCCATTGGGGGCGCGACTATAGTTAGACTTCGGAATAGGCTTAGTTCCCACGGGTCTAGCATTATAGTTATTCACAAGAATATTGTCATGCTTTTCAGCTACGTTCATGGCGCCAATGAGCTCATGAAACCTTGTGATACGTCCTGCATTTACATCAATCCGATAATTCTTTGAAATCATCAGTGCAGAGACGGGGAAGGTAGAGAGAGTCTTCTCGATCAACATCGTATCAGTTATGGCTTGGCCACAAAACTCCATCAGAGACTTGATACGAAGAGCTTCCGAGTTATAATCAAGCTGATGCACTTAAAGCAAGCGCACAATTTAACCCTGAAAATATCGTTAGTAGTATAAGCAAATAGGGATCGTTCTATTCCGGGGATTGAGGGTACACCTGTCATTGTCAAACAATTAAACAATTAAAATTAAAAAAAAGTAATATATTCACAAAGATATTCACAAGTATAAACATTATTTACGAAAAAGGGGGGATTTTGTTTTTGATTTTCTATTTTCGAAAATAAAAGCTAAGCTAACAAAATAATTAAAATGCAAAAACATAAAAATACAAATGGAATGCAAAAACAAAGATCAAACCGAAATATATGATTAAAATCAATCCAAGTTCATCATTGTTCATCATAGTCATGCAAGAGGAGTTGATCATGTGAAACGTTCAAAAGCAAACAATTTCCCATATTTTACTTTCAATGCTAATTAACCTAAGTGAAAGCACCTAGATTAATCCTATCAAACATGCAATCAAACCCTAGAAAGCTAGTCAATCATGTCATGTTTAATGCATTAAGCACCTAGAAAGGCTATCAACTCAAATGTGCAACTTAGTATGAAAAAGTCCACCTAATTGCAATCTTCTTTGATTAAATTCGGTTTTTGTACAAAACCTTTACTACTTTGATTTAAGTTTACACAAAACGAAAAGTCGATTTCATGTTCTTAAACCTAGCACCAATTATATCAAAACCCTAAGTGTTTGCAACCACATAAGATTAAAATATAAAAGTTATCTATAGAGCAAATTTAATCAAACACTCACACAAAAGCAACCATAAATCACAATATATGAATCTGAAAATTAACAATTAATCATAAAATTTCAGAAATCAACAATTGTTCAAACATATGTGTCAACTAAGGCATAACCAACGAAAATTACAAAGCAAAGGTTACAAGGAGAATCAGATTACACCGTGATGAAGATGAGATGAATGAAGTGATGAATGGTCTCTTGAATTTCGAAAGCAATCTTCAAGGATGGGGATGGATGATGTGCACGGCTTGACCTCTTCTTCCTTGGCCTTGCTTGAACTTCGTGGTTGCCCTAGAGGATGGAGAAGAGCACGGCTAGGCTAGAGAGAGTTTTCTGATTTTTTTCAAAGTGTAAACGTAAAAGTGGGAACTCCTTGACGTTGAGAGAAGAGAGGAATATATAGGGGATGGCCCCTAGGTCTCCATGCCGTCCACAACCCTAGAAAAGCTCACGGCAATCTCTTGCTTCCTCCACATAATTTTCTCCAATGATTTCTTGCCACATAAGCCCTATGAGGTGGTGCAACCAATCACAAAATTCCAATATAAATTCCCTAAATAATCTTGCCGAAATATATAGAGATATTTTCTGATTTCCTTCACCAATTTCGGCAACAATATATTTAGAGAATAAAGGGGGACGAACCTAGACTCCTTTGAGAGCTTTTTGTGTTCAACACATATTCTCTTTCCTTTAAAAGCTCCCTAAGAAATCTCCACGAAATCTCTTTATTTTTCTGATTTTTCCTCACGGCAAAACCCTAATTTCTCTCTTCATTATCTCTTGGCCGAATTCCCTAGGGTTTGCACGGCAATCCCTCCTTTTTCTCTTGGCTTGGACGGCTAGGAGTCTTCTAGGGTTTATCTCTTGATTTATTTCCATAAAAATAACCCTAGAAAATCTCCTTTTAATTTTGGACGCCAACTCCTTGTTTCTCTCTCCCTTTTGGACGGCAAAACTCCCCTAGGGTTTATTCTTGCGTCATAAACCCTAGTTGTATGGGCTTCATGGGCCTTTTATCCATTTGCCGAAAATCCACTTCATTCTTGAGAGTTCTTGGGCCTTGTTGCTTCTCATTCAAGCCTTGTCATCTTCCAACGTCACAACACTTTATTTTTCCATTTCCTTTTCATAGTAACGTTGGAAACTTCATTGGTGAGCTTTCCTCCCTTTCGCAGGGTTTCCTGGTTGGACCAGGAAAACTTCTTTTCTTCATTTCTGCTCATTTCTGTGGCTCATTGTTCTTCATCTTTGTTCCCCTTGGTGATCGCAAGCTCCTCTTTCCATTTGTGAGTTCATTTCCACTTTCTAGCTCGGAGGTCCTGAAAATAGAAACTAGTAAGAAAAATAGAAACTTTCCTAAAATGAAAAAAATGGCAACTTTCCTAAACTGAAAATGGGAAACTTTCTAAAAATGAAAAATAGAAACTATAAAAATAGAAACTTTCTACAAATAGGAACTTTCCCAATCAAAGAATGGAAACTTTCCTAAACAGGGTTTTATTAAGGAAATAACGCAGAAAATGTAGGGAAAAACAAGTAAAACGTCGCATTAAAATGCTCTTATCACAAGCATAGACTTTAAATCACAAAAGCGGAGGCTATGCCATCGCACTTCTAAATCAGGAAGCAGGGAGTCACGAACGTTGCCAAATCGCTGCTCTAGTTCTACCCATAGCTTTCTTGGGTCTTCCTCATTGAGGTATTCATTTTGGAGCGCGTCATTCATGTGCCTTGTCATGAGAATTATGGCTTTAGCTTGTTTTGCTTCAAAAGCAGTAGCTTGCTCAATGGAGAGCACGTTCTGACTAGGCTCTTGGATGGCTTCCAGAAGTCCATCAGCCTTAAGATGTTGGCGCATCTTGATAGGAGCATTTTAATGCGACGTTTTAACTGCATTTCCCAGCATTTCTTGCGTTATTTCCTTATTAAAACCCTGTTTAGGAAAGTTTCCATTATTTGATTGGGAAAGTTCCTATTTGTAGAAAGTTTCTATTTTTGTAGTCTCTACTTTTCATTTTTAGAAAGTTTCCATTTTCAGTTTAGGAAAGTTGCCATTTTTTATTTTAGGAAAGTTTCTATTTTTCTTATTAGTTTCTATTTTCAGGACCTCCGACCTAAAAAGTGGAAATGAACTCATAAATGGAAAGAGGAGCTGGCGAACACCAAGGGGAGCAAAGATGAAGAACAATGAGCCACAGAAATGAGCAGAAATGAAGAAAAGAAGTTTTCCTGGTCAAACCAGGAAACCCTGCGGAAAGGAGGAAAGCCCACCAATGAAGTTTCCAACGTTACTATGAAAAAGAAATGGAAAAATAAAGTGTTGTGACGTTGGAAGATGACATGGCATAGAAGTGACGCATGGAGGCCCAAAAACTCTCAAGACTTGTTGGATTTTCGGCTAATTGGATAAAAGCCCACAAGAGCCCATGGAACTAGGGTTGTGACGCAAGAATAAACCCTAGACATCATTGTTGCCGTGAAATCCTAAAGATAAACAAGAAGGTGGCGTCAAAAAAAAAAAAAATCAGAATTATATGTGGAGATTTTCTAGGGCTATTTTTATGGAAAGAAAATACTTGGAGATAAACCCTAGAAGAATTGCCGTGAAGAATGAAGAGAAAAACAAGGGAGGACATGAAAACCTTAGGGTTTTGGACGGCAAAGAGATATTCTAGAGAGTTTTAAGGAAAGAGAAAAAGGTGGAAACCAAGAAGAGCTCAAAAGAAGTCTAGATACATTCCTACATTCCCTAAAGAGTTTTGGCCGAAATTAAATGTCAAAAATCAGAAAATATCTCTATATTTCGGCAAGATTATTTAGGGAATTAATATTGGAATTTTGTGATTGGTTGCAGCACCTCATAGGGCTTATGTGGCAAGAAATCATTGGAGGAAATTATGTGGAGGAAGCAAGCAAGTGCCGTGAGGTTCTCTAGGGTTTTGGGACGGCTTGGAGACCTAGAGGCCGTCCCCTATATATGCTCACACTTTCTCAACGTCAAGGGGCCCGAACTTTTACATTCTACACTTGAGAAAAAAATCAGAAAACTCTCTCTAGCATAGCCGTGCTCTTCTCCATCCTCTAGGGCAACCACGAAGTTCAAGCAAGGCCAAGGAAGAAGAAGACAAGCCGTGAGCATCATCCATCACCATCCTTGAAGATTGCTTTCGAAATTCAAGAGACCATATCATCAATTCATTCATCTCACCTTCATCCACGGTGTAATCCGATTCTCCTTGTAACCTTTGCTTTGTATTTTCGTTGGTTTTGCCTTAGTTGACATATATGTTTGAACAATTGTTGAATTCTGGAATTTTTATGATTAATTGATATTTTCAGATTCATATATTGCGATTTATGGTTGCTTTTGTGTGAGTGTTTGATTAAATTTGCATGATAGAAAGCTTTTGTATAATAATCTTAGATGGTTCGAAACTTTTAGGGTTTTTATATGAATGGTGCTACGAATTTGAGAACATGAATCAACTTTTTGGTTTTGTGTTCTTGAATCAATAAGTAGTAAAAGTTTTGTGCAAAAACCGAATTTAATCAAAGAGGATTGCAATTAGATGGACTTTTTCATACTAAGTTGCACACTTGAGTTGATAGCCTTTCTAGGTGCTTATTGCGTTAAACATGTATGATTGACTAGCTTTCTAGGGCTTGAATGCATGTTTGATAGGATTAGTCTTTGTGCTTTCACTTAGATTAATAAGCATTGAAAGTAAAATATGGGAAATTGTTTGCTTTTAACGTTTCACATGATCAACTCCTCTTGCATGACTATGATGAACAATGTTAGAACTTGAATCGATTTTAATCATATATTTCAGTTTTGATCTTTGTTCTCTCATTCTATTTGTATTTTTATGTTTTTGCATGTTAATTATTTTGTTCACTTAATATTTATTTTCGGAAAAAGAAAACCAAAAAACAAAATCCCCCCCTATTTTCATAAATAATGTTTATAATTGTGAATACCTTTGTGAATATTATACTTTGTTTTAATTTTAATTATTTGTTTGTCCTACATTGACAGGTGTACCCTCAATCCCCGGATTAGAACGATCCCTATTTACTTTATACTACTAATGACATTTCAGGGTTAAATTGTGCGCTCCCAAAAGCGACATCACATCTCGGACCCACCTATGGTATCCTGCACCAGTTGTCTCGAGTGGAACAGAGTTCTACTTGTTCAGGTAACTCATCTTGAAAAACCACACAAGATTAGGTTAGTTTCGGAGCGAAAGGCTACCACAAAAAACTATTAAATTTCTAAGCGTAGTCGCTTCCAAGAAATTAGGAATTTTCTGAGCGTAGTCGCTTCCAAGAAAATCCTATTCCAAAAGGGGTTTTGGATTAGATCGAAACAACGATGTATGTGGTCGATCGTTTTCTTCTCAACAAACTCTAAGTTTGGAGGACTCTACAAGCTCCAAGCACGAACCCCCACAGTTTGGCTTTTGGTTTCCCCTATGTAGAGAAAGGGGGGTAGGAGAAGGGATTTTGGAAGTCCCCGAGAAAAGAAGAAGAAATTGAAAAACTTCAAAAAAAAAAAGGGAACTTTTAGAAAAGTTTACCTTGAAAAATTGCCGGAAATCTTGACTGAAAAGTTAGCCGGAAAATTACTCTAGCTGCCGGAAAAGTGGCCGGAAGTTGGCAGGAAAAGTCGCCTGAAAGTGGCCGGAAAAATGTTGACCGGCGTTGACGACCGTTGACTGGAGGAGCTGACGTGGCAGATTGGAGCTGACTGGGCGCTGACGCAAGCGCTGATGTGGCAGTGCTGACATGGCGCCTGAGGTGGGAGACGTCAATGGGCCAAGCTTCTGGGCTGGGCTGCTTTTGGGCCTGCGCTGTGTCTCTGGGCTTCGCAGCTTCTGGGCCTTGCGGTTCAGGGCAAGGGAACTTCTGGTGAGCGGTTCAGGGATTTTTCGGCCGGTTCCGGTGGTGAGATTTCCTGTTCAGGGTTTCTGGGGTGGAGACGCTGCAGGTGGTCGAGTATGGCTGCAGGAGGTGGAGAGGAAGGCTTTGAACCGGGTAGAGGTTATTTTTGCTATTTCCGGTGGCCGGTTCGGTGGTTTGCCGGCCGATTCTGGGGGTGGGGCCGCCGGTTCTGGACTGCTGGAGTTGAGATCTTCAAGGTGGGCGGCGGCGGTTTCTGGGATTTGAAGGCTACGAATTTAAGGTTTCAAGGTTAGGGCTCGTGCTGATAACGTGTTTTAGGGAAACGAGAATTGAGAGGAATTTGCTGTGTGTTCTCATTGATAATAGGGGCCTCTTTATATAGAGGATTACAATGCATAGAATCTCAATCATATAAGGAAAGTAATTCTACATTGATTAGGATTCTAGATCCTTCTAATTAAATCCTATTACCACTAGGTCAAGTAACCTAGAGTTTAGGCTAAACACAAATTAGGTTTTCCTTGAACACATATAAGTTATTGACAAAAAATGACTTAACAAATACATCCATTAAAGATTGAATTAAACATATAAGGACTAAATCTTACAAATAAGGACAATGTGCTCTCCACTTGCCACATGTCATGATTTAATTTACTTTTTTACCCTTAACTACTTCTTTTGACTTCTAATTCCTTTACAAAGATTAAATCTTACAAATAAGGACAATCTGCTCTCCACTTGCCACATGTCATGGGTTAATTTACTTTTTTACCCTTAACTACTTCTTTTGACTTCTAATTCCTTTACCCCATTTTTTTTAGAATAATCCTTTTGCGTTACTTTTTTGTTTTTTTAAGAACAATCCGTTTATGTTACTTTTTTTTTTGGAATAATCCGTTTATGTTATTATTATTATTATTTTCTTTTAGAACAATCCGTTTATGTTACTTGTTTTTTTTTTAGAATAATCCCTTTATGTTACTTCAAAAAACCTCATTCTCCTACTACTCTCATCTCATTGCCTAATTCTGCTACTGCACTCATCCAATCATGCAACTGCAGTAGCTGCACTCATACTCGTCCAATTTTGCTACTGCACTTGTACTCGTGTTGTGCTACTGCACTTGTGATCGCCTAATCATGCTACTGCACTCATATTTGTCCAGTTCTGCTACTGCACTAGTCATCACCTAATCCTGCTACTGCATTAGTCATAGCCTAATCCTGCTACTGCACTCATACTTATCCAGTTTTGCTACTGCACTCGTCATCGCCTAATCCTGCTACTGCACTCATACTTGTCCAGTTTTGCTACTGCACTCGTCATCGCCTAATCCTGCTACTGCACTCGTTGCACTCATACTCATCAAGTTCTTGCTGCATTCATACTCGTCCAATTATGCTAGTGCACTTCTACTTGTGTTTTGCTACTGCACTCATCATCACCTAATCGTGAATGTGTTCTCGATATCTGAACGTGTTTGCTAGCTAAGAATTACCCACCTAATTACTACAATGAAGTAACTATTGTGGGGCATTCGAAAAGGGCATTCAAGATGTGCGCATGAGCAGATTAGTGCTTACACCATTATAACGAGTCAAAGCTTGAATTAAGCATCACAGCATCCAAGTCTCAAATCCACTAGTATCACGGCGTTTTTTGACCTGGTGGAACTACTGGCTAGTGAATATGTTAATCACGTCGTCAAAACGATGTAGAGCATCAAGGAGGAGAGATCAGAGATGAGTTCCACTTGAGTATACTTTCTAACGAAAGATCAGCATTCGAAGATTTAAGGAGCAATCGGGAAGCCGTGGAAACGGGACAGGCCCTAAAGCGAAGGACGGGAAGAACTTACACCTAGAACTCTCACAAGAATGAGAAAATTAGAGAGAAGAAAGAAAAAAAAAACACATAATGGAAAGTATTCCTAGCAAAGGTGAAACTAAAACATGATTTTTCTAGGAATACTGTCATGATTTTTCACCTTTGCTAGGAATACTCTCATGATTTTTCAATATACGTTATTATTTGCGAATTGACTATTTTGTCTTTCTCAAATATTTCAGTTCAAAGGTTTTTTAATATTTGAGGGATATTTTAGTAAAATTTTTCTGTTTTGATGAATAATGGAAAGTATTCCTAGCAATGGTAAAACATGAGAGTATAGAGAATAATAACGTTAAATTTAGCAAGTCCAACCACCATATTAAGTTTCATAAAATAAAACAATTGAAAAATCTAGATATCAATGATAATTAATTGCAAAATATTCTAAATCTAAGCAACATTTCAATATTTCTTATCATAAATTGGGTAATGTACACATTAAGTACTATTAATTTCAAATTATTCTCTTTATTTTTTCTTTACTTGTTGCTGCCATTGGGTTGGGTTGGGTTGGGTGGTCCAGGGATTGAATCTGGACCAAGTTCATACAATTGTATAAGGTATATATAGTGATTAAAAACAGGCCAGAGTCTAACATGCACTTACATAAGAATCCGGTGAATCTGAAGAACCTATCTAAGCCAATACTAAACTCATTAAAGTCAAAGCACCAGCACTAAATGAGAGACAACGGAGGGATAAGCTTAATGATTGACAATATTCTTGATAGCCAAAGCACCGGCACTGCTGTTATGGAGGTGGATGTGGATGTGAAGATTGTAGGGTCGGAAGCCATGATCCGAGTTTGGTGTCCGAATAATCAGGATGATCCATGTACGTGCTAGATTGATGAATGCACTCAGAGACCTTGAATTAGAAATTCATTGTGCAAGCATATCTAGTGTGAATGAGTTGATACTTCAAGATGTTATGGTAAGAGTTCCTGATGGATTCGCAAGCGAGGTAATCAAAACCGCAATTATAAATAGATTTCAGAACTAGCAAATCTTTCTAGCTCGCTAAACAAGGATAAATCACAATAAATTTCTCTTAAAATATATCTCATTATTTATGTTGGTAGGTACCAATGTTGTTGCTTAAAGTTTAAGATGCCAATTGATTTTAACCAAATAAAAAATTTGTGTCACCTAGTTTTAATAATTAGAAGCAGACTTTCTCAGTATCATTTGGTCTAGTTATATACTTGTATAAGTCTCTTATTTATATGTGGTTGTGCGTTCGACTCACAAAAGACTAGTTTTATTTTCAGTTGTACGTTGATGTAATAAAAAAAAAAGAGGCCTCGACCCAATGCACAAAATTGGTCTAACATGAACCCACTTACCCCACCAATAGATTTTTATTCTCACTAATGTAATGTTACCGCTAAAAGACGATTTTGGGATCCGAAAAATTAAGAACCCAGAAGATAAGAAATTTCTCTGTGCCTCCACTCCACTTCAGCAGCCATCGTCGATCAATCGGTTCGCGAGCTCTGTGGCCTCATCGCCGACGACGACTCCAAAATTGATGTCCGCCGCGGCGCCGCGGGTTGCTGAAGCTCCAGTTAGCGCTCGAAGGATTTGATTCGTATTCGCCTTCGGCGCTGAAAGTGGACATGCCCTAACCACATCGCGCCTCTTCCTCCCTCAGATAAGCTTTTGTACTGTGGAGTTGTCATCATTTTGATTTGGAGTTGAAACCTTCATGGGATACAACGTAGGTCACATGGGATCTGTTGGAGCTTTTGGGGTCCTCATATAAATTCTCCTAATTTCCCTTACTGGTGATGCTTTCAATAGTGAAAAAGATGATTTTGTGGCTGTAAGTGGATACATGTATTGAACATTATTTAGTGTGTCAGTATTAAGAGCAACTCCAACAGATTTCCTATATTTTGATTTTTCTCTACTTTAGGGAAAAATGAGCCTCTTTTGCTCTAACAGATTCCCTATAACTATCTCTATTTTAGGGAAAGTGAGGAGAGAGAAAACCAAATTCTTTATATTTACAGCAAACTCTAAAATTTCAAAGAAGAATATGGAGATTTTATAGATTACTGTAAACTAGGGAATCTGTTGGAGTTTGAGAAGAAAAATAGGCTAAAGGTTTGAATTTTGCTTCTCTATAATACAAAAATTATAGGAAAGCTGTTGGAGTTGCTCTAAGAAACTAGTATAAAACAAACTATTTTACTTATTCTATGTAGTGATCGTAACCTCAAGATCTGGAGTTTGGATGCTATATATCTCAGACAATGTGGAAAAGCCGATAAATTTGAAAGCAAAAGCTGTTGTAGCAGCCCACGATAAGGATATCAATTCAGTAACGTTGAACCAAATGATAGTTTAGTTTTTAGTGGTTCACACAGGTTAGTAGAGCAATATATGAGGAAGTGATGTGCATATATGAGCAATACATGATAGTTTAGTTTGTAGTGGTTCACAGATTAGTTTGTGGTTGTTGCACCACATTTTTTCCGATACAGTTTGATTAAGCCTTCTACTTAGCAATATATATAATGTTAGTTTAGATGTGCATACGTACTGCCAGAATACGAAATTCTAAATTAAAAGTTGTTTATTGTCATCTAATAAACTTTTGTTAAATCTCCAATTCACTTTTTTGAGTGAATTGGAGATTTAATGAAAGGATGAGGTATGAATAGAAGCTCGTTTTATTAAATCTCCAATTCACTTTTTTGAGTACTTACAAATCTAAGTACACGTACGTAATTTTATCAAAACACCCTTAAACAATTAAATTTGTATTTTCAACAATTTGTTGTTATTATTATTTTTTTTAATCTCTATCAATTCAACTACGAAGAACTTTTTGAGGGAGTTGTCTATATCTTTGGTGTAATTTCAAGAGTAAAACCCACCACTATGGTCAAAATTTTCTTGCACCGGACAAAATGATACCCAACTTTCAAAAGTGATCAAAATGATACCTAAAGTTTTAAAAACAAATCAATTTGATACCTCAGTTTATTTTTTTTATAACTTTTTTGTTAAATCAAATGCAAAATCAAGCTCAAAAATTGAAGTGATTTGTGGTCAGAGGGCCATCAATCTTCTTCCTCTATAGAATTAAAAAAAATCTTCCATTCAATTTCAATTCTACCATCGATCGTAGAAACAAATAAAGTTAAGATGTTTCCCAACTTCTAAAGAAACAAAGAAAAATGGGAAGAGAGAGAGAGGTAGAGATAGAAGAAGAAGAAGAGAATTGACAAAGTAAAATAAAAAATAATTGAAAAATAGTTTTTTTTTTTTTTTTTTTTTTTGTGTGTAGATCGAATATTATCATAACCCCACAAAATACTGCACCACACGTGATCAATTTTAACAAAAAGTTACAAAAAATTAAACCGATGTATCAATTCAAATTGATTTTTTTTTTTTTAACTTTAGGTATCATTTTGATCACTTTTGAAAGTTGGGTATCAAGTTGATTTGTTTTTAAAAATTTAGGTATCATTTTGATCATTTTTGAAAGTTGGGTATCATTTTATCCGATGTAGGAAAATTTTGACCTTAGTGGTGGGTTTTACTCTAATTTCAATGACAGAACTGTAAAGTGATTCTTGGAGGGGCAAAACAAGTAGACAATTATAAATAATTTTTTTTTTGTTTAATCCTATTATAGTTTAAAAAAAAAAAAATTGTTTATAGCAATATGGATGGTTATAGAAAATATTTTAGTTCTAAAATAAATAATATATATCGATTAAATCTAATTAAAATGTATTTTTTTTCTTTTAATTTGAAAATCTCAATCTCATTATGCATTTTAGCAAGCAGTACAATAATGACTTGCCCAGAGAGCTGTCAGTAGAAACCATTACATAGAGCACACAACCTTAGCACACCCTTCACACGAGTATACTACTTACCATAGCCCTAGCACAACCACTTTTGTTGATTAAGGGCAAAACATGAAACTAAATAAACTCCGTAATCAATAAATTACTAATGAAACTACTTGTTTCTTGTTGATCTTTCCCACTAAAAAAGAAGAAGATAAAAATAGCCCATCATCCTTCTGTAACAAAGGGTGGAGACCCAAAACTAAAATAATAATTAAAGTTCTAGAAAACCTAAAATATCCCAACGAAGCCCAAGGAGCCTAATAAGCCCAGCTTTGAGAAACCCTAGTAGATGTCCAAACCAACCTAGCCTAGTTACAGCAGCTCTGTTGGCTTGCTTCAAACTGTCGCCACCGAAGCCAGGAAAGCCGCCGTGCCTTCCTACACCTCCGCCAAAGCCAAAGACAATGTCTAGATTTATGTCTTCCATGATTGCCACCACCGATGACGGTTAGGCCAAGCAGATACCGTCCTCGGTCAAGCCTAAAAATGAGGAGAAAAAATCCAGATCTTCGGGCTCCGTCAACCAATCCTCTACTAGAGCCATAGCTCCGGCCTTCGCCGATTTCACATGTGGAGAATCCAAAAAACCGAACCCCAATTTAGATCAGCCACATCTTCACCATCCATGTGACACATAAGCCAGGAGAACAACAAGAAACAAGAGGCAGCAACCTATAGACCAAACATGGCGCTAAGCAAACTCATCATTTCTAAGAAGCAGCTGAGAGAAGGGAGAAAGAGCCCTCTTCTTGGTTGAAGGTACAGAACCGCCACTCAACAAAGTCGTCAAGAAACTCTTCTTACGAGGGTCAGAGAGAGAGAGAAAAAAAACGTTTTATATGTTTTAGAGAAACTGAATTTGAGAGGAATTTGCTGTGTGTTCTCATTGATAATAGGGGTCTCTTTATATAGAGGATTACAATGCATAGAATCTCAATCATACAAGGAAAGTAATTCTACATTGATTAGGATTCTAGATCCTTCTAATTAAATCCTATTACCACTAGGTCAAGTAACCTAGAGTTTGGGCTAAACACAAATTAGGTTTTCCTTCAACACTCCCCCTTGTGTTGCCCAAACGCGGTGCTTCTCTCGTTGCCTCGTTAAAAACCTTGCCGAGTAACAAAAACCCAGTGGGACAAAAATAACCTCGGTCGAAGGGGAAAAAGAGCACAACACACCCTTCACGATTCGAGACGAACATGTAGACATCTCCCCCTGATGTCTGCACCTCCCCCTGATGACTACGATCATGGGAGTTCAGATAATTTCCGCAAGTCAATTCTTGCCACATGTTTCTCGAACGTGGTATTGGGCAATGACTTAGTAAACAAGTCTGCCTCACTGTCCTCAGATCGAACCTAGTTCACTTTGATCTCGAGGAGTGTCTGTTGTTGCTGATTATGCTTGGTGTTGTCGCTTTTGATGTAGCCTTGCCTCATTTGTTCAAAACAAGTAGCATTATCCTAAATGCTCGTAGGCTCATCTGTGGTAGACTTCAAACCACAATTGTTCGAACATGCGTAATTATGGATCCAATCCATATACATTCACGAACCACTTCGTGAAGAGCAATGATCTCTGCATTGTTCGAAGATATAGCGACTAGGGTCTATATGTAGACCTCCAAGATGTCACGGTCTTTTCCCATGGTGAACACTTAACCGGATTGGGAATGACCATTGTGTGGGTCAGACAGATACCTAACATCAGCAAAACCTTCCAAAACACATGTCGTTTTGGGATGGGGATAGAGAACGCAGGCCAGCGTTGGCGGCGTTTCTGGTGTGTGATGGGTCCGAATCCATCATCTCTTTGTAGGGATAGAACAAGCCCATATCAATCGTACATCTCAAGTATCGAAAGATATCTTTTACACCAATCCAATGGCGTCGCGTTGGCGCAGAGCTATATCTAGCTAACAAGTTCACAACATATGAGATGTCCGGTCTTGTGCATTGAGATAAGTACAATAATGCGCCTATTGTACTAAGTAAGGCACTTTTGCCTCTAGCACATCTTCGTCATCATCCTTTCGACGAAGAGGATCCTTTTCAGGATCAAGACTACGGACGATCATGGGGGTGCTTGAAGGCTTGACCTTGTCAAAATGCCTAAGCATCTATCGACACGATGCTCAAGTTCCAAACCGAGACATAATCGTGTTCTCCCAAAATCCTTCATCTCAAACTCGGATTTCAAGTGTTCAGCGGTTTCCCTTAACTCTTTAAGGGCTTCTAATGAAGATCATGTCCAACATGAACCGCGATAGAATCCGAAACTTGTTATAGAAACGCGTGGGCATATCCCTTCCCAATCAAGTAGTCACTTTAGTGAGCGTTTCAACCTCTTTGTAAACGCGCTCCATGGTCTAGAGCCACTTGACTTGGGTAAATGAAGTTCACCATGAACCTTCATGTATATTCCGTATCTAGATCCCTATAGAGATACGTAGTGACCATATTTGTAAGCTGCATGTTCAGTTATTCGGAAACTACCAAACTGACAGGGTAGTGGAGTGCAATGACATCCATTACGAGAGAATATGTCTCATCGTAGTCGATTCCAGGGCGTTTTGTGAGAAGCCTTGCGCCATAAGGCGAGATTACCATCTCTTTTTCTCACTACGCTTTCTAACGAAGACCCATTAGTCAACAGGTTTTATGTTAGGAGGTGTTGGCATCTCTAGCTCGAAAACCTTCCTCTTCGTTAGAGAATCCATCTTAACCTGGATCGCATCTTTCCATTTAGGCCAAAAACTCTCTACGTTGGCATTCATTCATCAACGGAGCGTGGTTCGATATCATCGGACTCAGCAAACTCATGCGCAACAAAATGCGTAACTACATCATCAATTATGATGGAGTTTCTATCCCACGTCTCATGTACACTAGTGTAAGTTTCATAGAGCTCTATATTCTCAGGAATAGGGTTTGACGTTGAGGCGTCCCCCAACGATAACCATAACCCGGAAGATACTCATGAGACGGATTTTGAGTCTTGATGATTAAAGGATTGGAATGTGCCAAAGTATCCTTCGAACCCACGGGCCTCCCACGCATCCTAGCTGGGGCCATGGCCTGTAACGCCAGAGTGCCACTCTCTTTGGCATTGGCGCCATGCCTACCTCCGTGTAGGGTGGCGCTACGTCCTCTCGTAGGGACGTCCTTCCTTGCAGGCATGTTTGCAGCATATTTGTGTGATCTCGTCACTTTAATAGGGATCAAGATGAGACATAGTGGGGACAGACTACGACAATTCCTGTCGTTCCTGTTGAACATTCGTGTTCTTATCTCCCCCTAACGACGGGAAGACTGTCTCATCAAAGTGACATCCGCAAATCTAGCGGTAAGGAGATCGCCTAGCAAGGGCATTTAAGTGGCGGACGATTGTTGGAAGCGCAAATCCAACGTAGTTGCCCATTCGTCTGTAAGGACCCATCATAGAGCGCTGTGGCGGCGCAATTGGCACATAAATGGCTCACTCAAATGTGCGTAAGTACAAAAGACGTGTACCCAGTCACTAGCTGTAACGCAGAGGTACATTGAGTGGCGTAGGTCGTAGACGAATTAGCATAGCTGCATGCGATATTGCATCACCCCAAGCGGATGTAAGAAGATTGGTGCGCATTACCAATGTTCGGACTACCATCGTAGTCGTTTCCGCGAGACCAATTGGGTGTGTACATGGGAATGTGATGTCCAACATCAAACCCATTGCAATATCCATCGAAAGTCTTTCGATGTAAACTCTCTAGCATAGTCAAATCCAATTGACTGAATAGGATGATTCGGGGAGTGAGCCCGTTGTCACATGATATGTGCTAGGAGTGTAGCATAAGTAGCATTTATAGGTGGACAATGGCACAACACGTGACCGGCGTGTTTGCGTGTCAACCAACATCATGAAATATTTAAGCGTCCGCAAGTTGGTTGAATCAATCCACAAAATCCCTACGGATTCTTTGTAAGAACAGAATGAGTATTGTCATATCCTTTGCATAGGACGGTCTCAGTCCTAATTTCCCTAAGGAATGGGCTTTGTAAAACGAGCGAGAGGCCTTAGAAGCAACCAATGAGGAGTTTGGTTAGGCCTAAGCGTTGTAGCGCTATTAGAAGCAAAATATGTGACTACATCTCCCATCATGGCGTGGGAGCCATGGAAATTAGCATGTATGGCGTCATGGCCACAAGGAGGAACAACCATGGCGTTATGCCCATGGTTGGCGCCTTTTATGGCGGCATCTTGCTTCATTTTGCTCAAAAAAATGATGTCCATGTGAAGTCTTTTGTAGACGGATCATCATATCATGACTAGGATGATCTATCCTGTCGTGACAAAGCCAATATGTGTCTAAATCCAAGAGATCTTCTCTCAAACTTTATTGGATTTAATAGCTCGAATAGTGACATAAAGTCCACTAGAGAGACACATAAACGTCTCTAAGATGCGTCTTTGTTCGCAATCATTAGAGGTAATGCAAAGGAACTCATTTCCGTTCTCTACATGCATTTTCGCATGGAATTCGTTGGCTATTCATAGGGTACTATTTGCCCTAAGAGCGTAGAGAGCTTCTGTGACAACTGTAATCAAGGTGCCATTTGGCAAGTGGAACTTGGGCTATTCCATGTCCTTAAATTAATACTGATGGTCTAGCCATCGTAGTCACAAAGTCATATGCTCAGAATCAAAATTGAGTCATAATGAAAAGAACTCGAAATTTTATTCATAAGCCAACGAAATACATCATTGTTTCTATGATCAAAGAAAATCTAATCCAATAAAAAGGAATATGGCAATCGCCTACATCTCTTGGAAAATAAAAAGACTTAATCAAAATCGCCAATTTCTGGGTCTTGATCCTTGTAGTCTTCCACCCTTAGATCTAGATCACCATCTTGATCTCTTGTGCCATGTAATTTGCTTCCCTTGCTTCACGATACGTCTTGTATGCGTTTGCAACATTCTGGGGTGCGGTACATGTTTTAGCCCAATGTTCAGTTGATCCACATCGAAAACAAACATCATCATGGTCAGGCTCCCTTGATCGAGGCGCCATTGGGGCGCGATTTGAACGACCTATCCTTTGGTGGCGTTACCACCATGGTCGGAGGCTCCGCCTCTCTCTCTCTTCACACGTTGACCTCTACGGTTCCGTGCACGCCTCTCTTGGCGATTTCCTTCCTCTTTAGGGCGAATATATGGACCAGAACGTCCAGAAGTCCCTATCCTTAGGGTTTCGCTCCTTGCGTCCTCCATTGGGGGCGCGACTATAGTTAGACTCCGGAATAGGCTTAGTTCCCACGGGTCTAGCATTATAGTTCTTCACAAGGATATTATCGTGCTTTTCAGCTACGTTCATGGCGCCAATGAGCTCATGAAACCTTGTGATACGTCCTGCATTTACATCAATCCGATAATTCTTTGAAATCATCAATGCAGAGACGGGGAAGGTAGAGAGAGTCTTCTCGATCAACATCGTATCAGTTATGGCTTGGCCACAATACTCCATCAGAGACTTGATACGAAGAGCTTCCGAGTTATAATCAAGCACAGACTTGAAATCACAAAAGCGGAGGCTATGCCATCGCACTTCTAAATCAGGAAGCAGGGAGTCACGAACGTTGCCAAATCGCTGCTCTAGTTCTACCCATAGCTTTCTTGGGTCTTCCTCATTGAGGTATTCATTTTGGAGCGCGTCATTCATGTGCCTTGTCATGAGAATTATGGCCTTAGCTTGTTTTGCTTCAAAAGCAGTAGCTTGCTCAATTGAGAGCACGTTCTGACCAGGCTCTTGGATGGTTTCCAGAATTCCATCAGCCTTAAGATGTTGGCGCACATCTCGGACCCACCTATGGTATCCTGCGCCAGTTGTCTCGAGTGGGACAAAGCTCAACTTGTTCAGGTAACTCATCCTGAAAAACAACACAAGATTAGGGTTAGTTTCGGAGCGAAAAGGCTACCACGAAAAACTATTAAATTTCTGAGCGTAGTCGCTTTCAAGAAATTAGGAATTTTCTGAGCGTAGTCACTTCCAAGAAAATCCGATTCCAAGAGGGGTTTTGGATTAGATCGAAATAACGATGTATGTGGTCGATCGTTTTCTTCTCAACAAACTCTAAGTTTGGAGGACTCTACAAGCTCCAAGCTTGGAGTGAGCGCGAACCCCCACAGTTCGGCTTTTGGTCTCCCCTATGTAGAGAAAGGGGGGTAGAAGAAGGGATTTTGGAAGTCCCCGAGAAAAGAAGAAAAAATTGAAAAAGAACTTCAAAAACGGGAACTTTTAGAAAAAATTACCTTAAAAGATGGTCGGAAAAGTCGCCGGAAAATACTGTAGCTGCCGGAGTTACTGTAGATGACCGGAAAGTGTCCGGAAAAGTCACCGGAAAATCGCCAAAAAGTGGCCGGAAAAAGTCGCCGGAAGTTGGCCGGAAAGTGGCCGGAAAAGCGTTGACATGTCGTTGACCGGAGGGTTGACCGGTCGTTGACCGGGTGCTGACGTGGCAGGTCCGGGTGCTGACGTGGCAGATCTGAGCTGACTTGGCAGACGGCTTGGCGGCTTGGGCTTGGCGGCTATGCGGCTTGGGTTTGCAAGTGGGCTTCGCTGGGCTGCTGGCTGGCTTGGGCTGCAGACGGGCTTGGGTTGCAGGCGTTCTTCTCTTTCCTTTTTTTTTTTTTTTTTTTTTTTTTGTTTCTGCCGGTTCAGGTCTTCGTCTTTTCCGGTTTCCGGTTCGGACGGTTATAGGCCGGTTCCGGTGGATATTTTTCGGCTCCGGTGATCTGGGGTCTGGTTGCAGGTTCTAGTGAAGTTTGGTAGCAGTTGGCAGGGAGGAAAGCTTCGAACCGGGCAGGGAGGGTAAAGATATTTCCGGTGGCCGGTTCGGATATTTTTCGGCCGGTTCTGGGGGCGGGGCCGCCGGTTCTGGACTCCTGGAGTTGAGATCTTCGAGTTGGGCGGCTGAGGTTTCTGGGATTTGAAGGCTACGAATTTAGGGTTTCAGGGTTAGGGCTCGTGCTGATAACGTGTTTTAGAGAAACTGAATTTGAGAGGAATTTGCTGTGTGTTCTCATTGATAATAGGGGTCTCTTTATATAGAGGATTACAATGCATAGAATCTCAATCATACAAGGAAAGTAATTCTACATTGATTAGGATTCTAGATCCTTCTAATTAAATCCTATTACCACTAGGTCAAGTAACCTAGAGTTTGGGCTAAACACAAATTAGGTTTTCCTTCAACATTATATAAATTATATTCAACATAAAATATGTTTTCCGTATAAAAACACAAAACACCATAAATATACTTACTATATTATTTCTTAGAATATGGTTAACATTATCTTAGGTCCAGACTCTGCTTCATTGCCTGGGTTCACTGGGCGACTCTTGATACATTATTTGACCTTGGATCTTACCTAGTAATAACTACATCAAAATATTCAATGAATTTAGTTTAAGAAAATTTTGAATCAGGTTGTTTTTAATTTACTTTTGTATTAAATGATGGAACCACGTATAGAAATTAATTATTTTTATTAGATTCTTTTAGATAAATTATACAATTGTATAGGTAATATAAGGAAATTTTGAAAAAATAAAAATAATTTAATTGAATGTTGTATTAAATATACACACACACCTAATTTGTGTGTTTGGCCCAAACTCTGATTACTTGTCAGAGTTGTAATAGGGTTAGTCTTACAGATATTTTATTCAATGTATGATTCAATTTCCTTGTAAGACTTATATTCTCTACTTGTAATCCTCTATATAAAGAGACCCCTATTATCAATGAAAGACACAACTTATTCTCTCCTAATTCTGTTTTCCTAAAACACGTTATCAGCACCCTAACCCTGATTCAAGAAGCCAAAACCCTAAATTTGAATACAAAACGTTGAAACCCTTTAACCTTTGCCACCCACCTTGAAGCCCTTGATCCCGGGAGTCCAAAACTGGCGGCAGAACCACTAGAATAGCCGGAAAACTACCGAACCAGCTTCCAAAAGCTCTAAACAGTCCGCTGCAAGTCCTCTGCGGTTTACCGCCTTCCATACTGTCTACGACAACCAAACGCGTTCACCAGCAACACCTCGATGCCGGGATTCAAGAACGGGAAGAAGAACCTTAAGAACCGGTCTAAAAGTGATTAAACCGGCTGCCTAAGTAACAAAACCGCAGGCAGAAAAACTTGATAGAAGCTATTTAAGGCAGTTCCAGCCACCACAGGCCAACTTCTGGCGACCCTCTTTTGTCATTTTCAAGGTAATTTTTCATTAAAGTTCCCACTTTTGTGTACTTTTCTTTAAGATTTCAATTCCTTTTCTTTTTCTCTGGGACTTGCAACCTCTTTTTTTCTACCCCTCTTCTTCTTTCGTGGGGAGACCTAAGCCGAACAATGGGGGTCGTGCTATCTCCAAGCTTGGAGCTTGTTGAGATCTCCAAACTTAGAGTTTGTTGAGAATTTATGATTGATCACTTACATCATTGTTCCAATACCTCTTGGAATATTATTTCTTGGGAGCGATTACGCTAAGAAATTCCTAATATCTTAGGAGCGACTAAGCTAAAATTTTTTTGTTGTTTTCATGGTAGCCTTTTTACTCCGAAACTAATCATTTTTTTCTTATTCTCTTTCAGGATGAGTAACCTGAACAAACTTGACTCTGCTTCTTTAGGAACAGCTGGCTCTAAATATGACATGTGGGCTCGTGATGTCTGCTAGCATCTCAATGCCCAAGATATCCTCGATACGATTCTTGAGCCTAGCCAGGACATGCTAACTGTTGAGCAAGCTCAAGCTTTGGAAGTAAAAGACCAGCCTTGGAGGCTAATAAGGCGAAAGCAGTCATTCTAATGACTCGATCGACATATGGATGATTCACTCCAATACAAGTATCTGAATGAAGAAGACCCCAGAAGCCTGTGGGTCTCACTTGAAGAACGCTTTGGCAATGTCCGTGACTCCCTACTTCTTGACGTAAAAGTGAGATGACATAACCTCCGCTTCTATGATTTCAAGACAGTTCTTGATTACAACCCGGAAGCACTTCACATTAAATCCTTAATGGAATTATGTGGTAAGGAGATCACAAATGCGATGTTGATTGAGATGACTCTCTCTATCTTCCCCATTTCTGCTTTGATAGTTGCCCAAGTTAGTAATTTTTCGTATTATACGCGAATAAAACACGTACTTACTTTTTATTCAAAAATACTTATGTACTTCGTATTTTTGAAGCCAAAAGTTTTATACACGATTTTTATGTTTTTTTTTTTCCGTATTTTACACATATTATTGAACAAAAATGAATATAAATTAATACTTTTGATTATTTAATTTATTAAAAATATTTTGCCTAACTTTTCAATGAACTATTTGGTAAAATGTCCAAATAATACACGTACGTATTTTTCGCGTACTATACACGTCCCGGTTTTTACTAACTATGATGGTTTCTAAGAACTATTGAATCGATGCTATTACTAGACGGATCACAAGGTTTCATGAGCTTATTGGAGCTATGAACGTCGTTGAAAAGCATGACAAAATCCTTGTGAAGAACTATAATTCGATACCCGTGGGAACATAGACTATTCCGGAGTCCAATTATAGTCTCGACCCTAAGGGAGGGCGCCAAGAGCGAAACCCCAAAATCTAGAGACAATTCTGGAAGTTCTGGTCCATATTCTCTCTCTAATGAGGAAGGTAACCACCAAAATAGGTGGACACGGAACTGAAGAGGTCAACTTGGAAAGAGCGAGGGAGGCAACGCCTCTGGCCATGTTGGTGATGCCACCAATACTAAGAGTCATCCTAATGATGCTTTCCAAGCGCCTTAATCAAGGGAGCATGAGCACAGGGATGTATGTTCTCGATGTGGATCATCTGGTCATTGGGCACATATTTTTAGAGCTCGTGAAAATGTTGTCACCGCATACAAAACATATTGTGAAGCAAGAGAAGCTCACTACATGGAACAAGAAGATCAAGAAGGTGATCTAGAACTAAGGGTTGAAGACTTCAAATCAGGCCAAGATCAAGAGACTGGCGATTATGAATAAGTCTTTATTTTTTCAAGAGATGTAATAGGCAATTGTCATATATTTTGTACTAAATGTCATTGGTTTAGTTTTCTTCAACTAGGCTCATCCAAAGTGAGTATGATGTCTAGGAAGATTTTGAGATATGTGGTACTTAAGCGATCTTTGCTCCACTAACCTCTCTCTACTCACCTGGTCATATTTGTTTTGGATTTACCGAAAGAAGTCAAACGACTATCTTTTTTTGCATTAGCTTGTATTTGGATTATATTCTCTTAATGATTAATAAACAATGATGTACTCTGTTGGCTTATAAATAAAATTTTGAGTTCATTTCATTATGACTCCAATTGAAATTTTGAGCATATTACTTTATGACTACGCATCAGAATTAGTTCAAGGACATGGATTGACCAAATTCCTCCTGCCAAATGGCACCTTGATTACTGTCACAGAAACTCTCTATGCTCCTAGGGAAAATGGAACCCTATTGAGCTATTCGAGTCAACAGATTCTATGCGGAAACGCATATAGAGAACGAAAAAGAGTTCTTTTGCACAACCTCTAATGATTGTAAATAAGGGCGCATCTTAGAGAAACTTATGTGTCTCTCTAGTTGAGTTTATGTTACCACTATTCGACCTATTAAATCCAATAAAGTTATAAAAGAAGATCTCTTGGATTGAGATACATATTGGCTTTATCATGACATGATAAGTCATCCTAGTCATGATATATATGATGATCTTTCTGCTAAAGAATTGACACGGACATCCATTCTTTCGAGCGAAACGAAGCACGAATCAAAGATTGATTCTTGGACTAAGTGTATCCCCCGCCATTTCCTCTAGAGCTGCCGCCATCCACCACCATCCTAGGGCTAGCATAGTCCATATCCATGATGCCATGGATGGAGTCCATCATGGTGATGCCGCCCCAGGTGATGTTGCAATCACCAACTTTGCTTCTAATAGCGTTTCAAACCCTCAAGTCCAACCAAAACCCTCATTGGTTGCTTCTATGGCCTCTCGCTCATTCTACAAAGCCTATTCCTTAGAGAAATTAGGACTGAGACTGTCCTATGCAAAGGATACAAAAATCTTTTTCTGTTCTTACATAGAATCCGAGGGGATTATGTGGATCGATTCAACCAACTTGCGGACGTTTGAATATTTCATGATGTTGGTTGACACGCAAACACGCTGGTCACTTGTTGTGCCATTGTCCACTTGTAATGTCGCTTGTAGCACAGATCATATGGCGACTGGCTCGCTACCCGGATCAACCCATTCAATCAATTGGACTTGACAATGCTAGAGAGTTTACATCGAAGACTTTCGATGACTATTGCATATCACTGGAACTGATGTTGGGCATCATATCCCCATGTACACACCTAAATGTTCCCGCAGAAACAACTACGATGGTAGCCTGGACATTGGTAATGCGCACCAATCTCCCTATATCTACTTTGGGTTATGCAATATCGCATGCAGCTATGCTAATTATCTACGACCCACCGCCATTCAATCTATCTCTGCGTTACAGCTAGTGACTGGGTACAAGTATCTCGTACTTACGAGTATTTGAGTGTGCCATTTATGTGCCTCTTGAGCCGCCACAACGCACTAAGATGGATCCTTACAGACGAATGGGCAAATATGTTGGATTTGAGACTCCAACAATCGTCCATCATTTAATATCCTTGCTAGGCGATCTCTTTACCGCTAGATTTGTGGATTGTCACTTTGGTGAGACAGTCTTACCATCATTAAGGGGAGATAAGAGCATGAATGTTCAACAGGAATGACATGAACTGTCGTGGTCTGTCCCCACTATGTCTCATCTCGATCCCCGCTAAAGTAACGAGATCACACAAATCTACTGCAAACATGCCTGCAAGGATGGACGTCCCTATCAGAGGACATAGTGCCACCCTACAAGGAGGTAGGCATCGCACCAGTACCATAGCAAGTGGCACTCTAGCGTCACAGGCCATGACCTCAGCTAGAATGTGTGGAAGGCTCGTGGGTTCAAATGATACTTTGGTACAACTCAATCATTTGATCATCGACACTCAAAATCCGTCTCATGAGAATGTTCCGGATTAAGGTCATCATTGGGGGATGCCTCAATATGAGAACCTATTCCTGAAACTATAATGCTCTGAAAATTACACTAGTGTACATGAGATGTGGGATAGAAACCCCATCAAGATTGATGATGTATTTGCACATTTCATAGAGCATGATTTTGTTGAGTCCAATGATATCGAACCGCACTCCGTTGATGAATGAATACCAACATAGAGAAATTTGGTCTAAATGGAAAGATGCGATCCAAGTTAAGTTGGATTCTCTAACGAAGAGGAAGGTTTTTCGAGCCAGTGATGCCAACACCTCCTAACATAAAACTTGTTGACTAATGGAGTTTCGCTAGAAAGTGTGATGAGGAAAAGATATGGAAATCTAGCCTTATGGCGGAAGGCTTCTCACAAAATGCCCTATAATCAACTATGAGGAGGCATATTCTCTTGTAACCCTGTCAGTTTGGTTGTTTCTAGATAACTGAATATGCAGCTTACGAATTTGGTCACTACTTATCTTTATGGGGATCTAGATATGAAATATACATGAAGGTTCCTGGTGAACTTCATTTACCTAAGTCAAGTGGCTCTAGACCACGGAGCGTGTTTGCAATGAGGTTGAAACTCTCACTAAGTGACTACTTGATTGGGAAGGGATATGTAAATGCCTACTCATTTCTATGACAAGTTCTGGATTCTATCGCAGTTCATGTTTGTGGCATGATCTTCATTGGAAGCCCTTAAAGAGTTAAGGAAAACCGCTAAACACTTGAAATATGAGTTTGAGATTAAAAGATCTTGGGAGAAAACAATTATGTCTCAGTTTGGAACTTGAGCATCGTGTTGATAGATTCTTAGGCGTTTTGACAAGGTCAAGCCTTCAAGCACGCTCATGATCATCTGTAGTGTTGATACTAAAAAGGATCCTCTTCGTCCGAAGGATGATGACGAATATCTGGTAGAGGCAGAAGTGGCTGACTTAGGTACAATAATTATTGTACTTAGCTCAATGCATAAGACAGAACATCTCATTTGTAGTGAACTTGTTGGCTAGGGTTGGCTAGGTATAGCTATGCTCCAACGCAATGCCATTGGACTGGTGTAAAAGATATCTTTAAATACTTGAGATGTACAATTTATATGGGATTTTTCATCACTATAGAGAGATGATGGATTCAAACCCATCAGATACCAGGAACGCCGCCAACACTGGCCTGCATCCTTTATCCCCATCCCAAAACGACATTGGTATTTTGGAATATTTTTCTAATGTTGGGTATCTCTACACAAAGGTCATTCTCAAACTAGTTATGTGTTTACTATGGGTAAGACCGTGATATCTTAGAGGTCTAAAAAGCAGACCTTAGTCGCTACTTCTTTAACCATGCAGAGATTATTGCTCTTCGGGAAGCGTTTCGTGAATGTATATGGATTGGATCCATAATTACGCATGTTTGAAGCAATTGTGGTTTGGATTCTACCACAAATGAACCTACAAACATTTATGAGGATAATGTTGCTTGCTTTGAACAAATGAAACAAGGCTACATCAAAGGTGACAACACCAAACATCATCAGCAGTGTTCTAAAATACGGTCTAGGCGGCCGCCTAGGCGCTAGGCGATGGGTCACCGATCCGATTTCGAGGTAGGCGATTGGTCTGGGCGTTTGACATCTCGGCGGCCACTCAGGCGCTCTAGGCGGAGGCTAGACGGTCTAGGCGCTAGTCCTGGGCCCTGGATTTTCTAGGCGGAGGCTGACCTCGACAAAGATCTGAAGTAAACTATTTTGCTTCTGGATTTTTCTTCGCCTGACCTCTGATCTCTCCCAATGTTAGGCGCTGGATTTTTCTTCATCACTCTCTCAGAATATCAACAATTCAGTATCTCGAAATGGCGGTGGCTCTAGCGACAGGCGAACAATAGATCAACTCGATGAGTGAGAGAGAGAGAGAGAGAGAGGTAAAGTGAATAATATAAATAAGAAGAAAAGAACAGTAGCAGTAGTGGTTTTTGTGTTGCGTGCAAGCTGCGGTGGCATTAATTTCTTCGGTCAAACCTATTGATTTTCTCGGTGAAATCAAGTAGCTACAGTACAATAGAGATCTGATTGATGATGGATAAGTAACAAACTAGCAATACGTGGAGAGTGGAGATAATGTTAGTTTCCAATAGACAAGAAATATATTATTGTTATATTTTGGGACTTAATATAAAAGGAAAATAAGTATTTATTAATTATATGTCATAAAAATAATTAAAATAATTAAATAAACTGAAACCGCCTAGTCCCCGCCTAGGCGCTAGTCTTCGGGTCATCGCCCGACTAGCACCTAGCGTTTTTTAGAACCTTGATCATTAGCAACAACATACTCTCCTCAAGATCAAAGTGAACTGGGTTCGATCTGAGGACAAGGTGGCAGACTTGCTTACTAAGTCATGGCTTAATCCACATTCGAGAAACTTGTTGCAAGCATCAGTTTACGGAAGTTGTCCGAACTCTCATGATCATAGTCATAAGGGAGAGATGCAGGCATCAAGAGGAGATGTCTATATGTTTGGTCTCGAAACGTGAAAGGTGTGTTGTACTTTTTTTCTCCTTCAACAGAGGTTATTTTTGTCTCACTAGATTTTTGTTACTTGGCAAGGTTTTTGACGAGGCAACAAGAGGAGCACCATGTTTAGGTGACACAAGGGGGAGTGTTTAAGGACACCTAGTTTGTGTGTCTGGCCCAAACTCTGATTACTTATCTGAGTTGTAATAAGGTTAGTCTTACAGATATCCTCGGAGATATCTTATTCAATGTATGATTCAGTTTCCTTGTAAAGCTTATATTCTCTGCTTGTAATCCTCTATATAAAGATGCCCCTACTATCAATGAAAGACATAACTTATTCTTTCCTAATTCAATTTTCCTAAAACAAGTATTTTTTTTAATTTAATTATATATTTTTCTCTCTTTATTCATTTTTTTTTATTTATTTTATGAATAAGGGTCGGTGCGGCTACCATCAAGCCTTGATTATTGATGAAACCGCAAAATACATGTGTTTGGGGCTGGGGCGGGGGGGGGGGGGGGGGGGGGGGGTGACTTGGTGCCTATACCCCGAAAATTCTTTATTAATTTTTTAGAATTTCCTAGAATTAATAAAGAGTTAGTTAGTACGATTTCGTGGTTTGAGATAGAGCGAAATGGTTTCAAACGATTAATTATTCGAAATACATGTTTTTAGGGGGGTTATGAAGCTTGACTTTTTATACGTTCAGATTTTGTGAAAACTTCCTTCACGAGAGTTGTAGAGTGCATCGATATGAGTTCGTGAACATATGGAACGCGAAAATCGGAGTTGGTATGAAGAAGTTATGGCCTTCGGAAAAAGTTTCCATTTTGGGATATATAGGAAAAATCTGAAAAAAATATCAGAAAATTTGAGTTTCCAAATCCGTAAAATTTTCTCTCTCCTCTCTCCCGATCGGGTTTCCGAGCAGCAAACATCGCCGGCTGATTGCTCTCCACTCTGGCCACCAATCGACACGATTCTTGTCCCTATCTCTTCGCCTCACTGCCATCTACAATCATGTGAAGTTTCACGACGTAGGTCGGCTCGTGCACGGCGCAGCAAGGCCGGGAAGTTTGGCGGCGGAGCTGCAAATCGTCCAGATCGGAACTTCTGATTTTGGCAACCATAGTCAGTGATTCTTAGGGGCTTTTGGAGCCTAGGGGATGTAGAAACTTTCTCCCAAGGTGACTTGCAACGATTCAACCTTTGGAGCTCTAATTTGGAAGATTGGGAATCTAGGGTTCTTCGGGTTTCAAAGCTTGCGAGGTAAATTCCGGCCAAATTGCTTTGATTATGACTTTATGCTAGTTATAAAAGTTATAATTGGAGTTGAGATGAAGATCTTTTGTGTTGGAAGTTTTGTCAAATTTTGACTTTGGATGCGCAGCGGCGCTGCCACTGTGGTGGTGTTTTTCGGCTGCTTCCGGCCACCCCAGGGACAGTTTCTCTTCCTTATTTCGATGTACTCGTCGATACGAGCATTTTGATATATAGTTTGTAATTTTTGGAAATCGTATGAGCATGTTATGAATTTTCAAAGTTTTAGGGTTTTTGATTTGATCTGTTTATGATCCGTAGGGATTCGGCCATCCGATTAACTTGTAATTTTGATGGACTGATCGTACAAGTATTCTGGAGACCTCGGGTGGTCTCGGATGAAGTTTCACCTCGATTGGCGTCACTTTCGGATTGTTAGTGTGTTTCGGGAGTTTCGGAATTAAATGGTTTTTGTTAATTCGTGTGTTGAATCGAGGTTGTACTTGCTTTAGGTGATTGACAGTATGTCCAGTAATTTATCTCGGTAGTAAGAGAAGACGCAGCGGGATTTAGAGGTGAGTAAATCTCACGGTGTTTCGGTTGAAAATTAGTTATGTTTTATTTTAGTAGATTTAATTGTTAGCTAGCATGAGAAATCGTATCTATCAAATGAAATTATTTGTTTTAAAATATATGAACTTGATCGACAACGGTTCATGGGTAAGTTAAAACAACGTTTTGATATATAATGATTTTTGAGAAGTATAATTTATGAACTATAGTTGGTATTAGTGGTCATTCTTGTGTGAATGACTTCGTGTGTGTGTGTACGTGGAATATATATATGGATGGTGTGGTATTGTGTGAAGTATAATAATTGTGATTTTATTCGGATTATTATATTGGTCATTTACTCTTGTCGGAAATGTGAATTGTTGATTTATTTGTGTGGAAGAGTAGTTGAAGTTTTGATTTGGTTTTAGATTGCAAAACCAAGTATTGTAAAGAGTACCTTGTGCTGTGGGATAACTGGGTTGTATGCGTGCGGTCATGGTGGTAACTAGGTTACGGCATCATGATCGAGTACGTAGTCCGTGGTATGCGTGTGTGCTGTCATGGTGGTAACTAGGTTACGGCATCATGATCGAGTACGTAGTCTGTGGTATGCGTGTGTGTGTTCATGGTGGTAACTGGATTACGGCATCATGAGTACATAGTATGCGTGCGTGCGGTCATGGTGGTAACTAGGTTACGGCATCATGAGTATGTAGTCTGTGGTATGCATGCATGTGGTCATGGTGGTAACTGGGTTACGGCATCATGAGTATGTAGTTTTCGAGGAATGTTGCTGATGTTCTTTCTTTAATTTATACATGAGATTTGGATTTCTATGAATTCTATTGTTGATTTAATTGTAATCTCCTGAACTAAGTTATATGTAGGGATTACTTCCTTTCGAATTGTTGTTTTATTGTAATCTCCTGAACTAAGTTATATGCAGGGATTACTGCCTTCTGAATTGTTTGTTTTTATGTAATCTCCTAAACTAATTCTCCATGCAGGGATTACTAATTTTTACCAAGTGTGATTGTATGTTTGGTTGTGTTTTGTGGAGTTAAATGTTGTTGCTTTAATTTATCTCACAAGTTGAGAAATTATAAGCATGAGTGACGTGAGTCATTTTAATTGAGTTTACTCATACGAGCTTAAAAAGCTTACCGGGTTTATTGTTTGCAATCCCGGTGCACTATTCTATGGTGTAGCGATTATACCTGCAGGTCAGGACCACCAGGGTTGAGATCGAGGCGAGGAATGCAGCAGTGTTAGGTTCAGAACCTATTTTTGTTTGGGCACTGCTGTTTTTGGTATGCTCCTAGCGAGCGTGTACATTTGTATATTAGTACTCTCGAGTTTTGTAAACATTTGTTGATGTGATATTAGACTTAAGTGATCGAGTCTTTATTGGCGTGTTGTTATTGCTCATATTTAATAAAAAAAAAAGTTTTTATGCATTTCGGGAAGTTGGTTAAGTTACCGCGTTTCGGATTAGAATATCTTTATTCAAAATTCGGGGCGTGACAGTTTGGTATCAGAGCGTAAGGTACATATTTGGTGACAATCAATACTACTCGAGTGATGGCCCATCTGCCGTGGATCCCCATCCTATACTCTTCGGTTTTGATATAGTCATTGGGTATGTGGGAGTGTTAGGTGTCATCTTGAATGTTAGGCCATCTTAGGAGCTTTGTGTGCCCTCTTTGTGTTAGTGTCTTGGTTTACGTGGTCTTGTATTCAACTTATACTTTGGTTTAAGTTTTATACAAGTAGTAACCAAGTGTTGCTATGCTTCCCAGGTGATGGACCCTCCGAGAGGCAGAGCTAGAGGCCGAGGTAGGCCCCGAGGAAGGGGTAGAGCTAGGGGTCAAGGCAGGGTTCCTCCTATGGAGGAGTTCTATGAGGAGGAGCAGGAGGTACCGTATGTTGTGCTTGTTCCGCCTATTCCTCCTATTCCACCTATTCGGCCTGTTATTGAGGTTGGAGATGTTGTTCGCCTAGCTAGGTTGGCTAAGGAGATTACTAGACTGGGAGCGGTCCTATTCTAGGGAGGTACGAACCACATGTTGGCTGATCAGTGGATCAGGAACATGGAGAACTACTTCTGATTGGTCATCTGCACTGACTTTGAGAAGAGGGATATAGTTACCTTTCTGTTCCAGGACGAGGAACGAGTATGGTGGGAGGGCATAGAGAGGGCTGAGGATGTAACCACCATGACTTGGGAGAGTTTTGTAAGACACTTTCAGGGAGAAGTACTTCCCGACTTCAGTGTTAGAGCAGCTAGAGGTGGAGTTCCTAGCTCTAGTTCAGGGAGATATGAGTGCTAGAGATTATGAGGATAAGTTCTCGCAGTTGTATTGTTTCGTGAGATCGATGGATGCTCTGACCTTGGCAAAGAAGTTTCAGCAGGGGCTGAATGCTTTTCTCAGGCATGATATAGTACCCCTGGAGTTGACTACTATGGCACTCATCGTGGCTAAGGCCATGGCACTTAAGCAGGACACCCAGCTTTACCAGGATGAATTGGTTGCTTCGAGTGATTCCCAGGGAAAGGGGAAGGCAGTTGCTGGGAGCAGTGATGAGATGGACAGTCAGGGTGTGTCATGGAAGAGACAGCGGACTCATCATCAGGCTCCAGCTAGAGTGGCAGCTGCACCTGTTAGGGCTACACCTATCAGGCAGGTAGCACCTGCTGCACCTCGGACATGTTACAACTGCGGCGAGTTAGGGCTTGTTTTCAGAGCTTTCCCGAAGCCGAGGAGCGGTGCATGCTTTCGATGTAGACAGGCAAGGCATTTTGCCAGAGAGTGTACCCAACCTCATGATGGCGGGCAACAGAACCAGCAGAGACTGTTGCCTCCCGGTAAGGCTAGAGTGTTCGCTATCGGTCAGCGAGGTACCGAGGTAGAAGGTACTCTAACTAATTTCGTTTATCTCGCTTGAGTGATGTGTGATGATGAGTGCTTCTTCCTATATGTGGTGTCGTGTTGGGTTTTGCATGATATCTATGGTTAGACTTTTGCGCTTGACTTCCTATTGTTAAGTATGTGTTATTGTGTGATGCATGCACTGGGTTGATTTTGAGTGAAATGAAGGTTTCATTTCCAATTCTTGTAATGCTGGAGTTACATGATTGGTGAAATGATGCGGATACTGTTGTGATAACAGGATTTGGGACTCTTGTGTAGTCTGTGCATAGAGCTGTAGTTTTGCAGACTTGTAGCAATTTTGCTAATGGTAGAGATTCGATTGTCAGGTTGGCTGTACCTGATTCCTTTTTGGTAGTGCCCTTAAATTTCAAGACAAAGAAATTTCTTTAAGGAGGGTAGAATGTAATACCCCGAAAATTCGTTATTAATTTCTCAGAATTTCCTGGAATTAATAAGGTGTTAGTTAGTACGATTTCGTTAGTTAGTTCAGATGATTAATTATTCGAAATACATGTTTTTAGGGGGGTTATGAAGTTTGACTTTTTATACATTAAGATTTTGTGAAAACTTCCGTCACGAAAGTTGTAGAGTGCGTCGATACGAGTTCGTGGACATATGGAACGTGAAAATCGGAGTTCGTATGAAGAAGTTATGGCCTTCGGAAAAAGTTTCCATTTTGGGATACATAGGAAAAATCCGAAAAAAAATATCAGAAAATATGAGTTTCCAAATCGGGAATCTTTTCTCTCTCCTGTCTCCCAATCAGGTTTCCGAGCAGCAAACTTCGCCGGCTGATTTCTCTCAACTCCAGCCACCAATCGACACAATTCTTGTCCCTATCTCTTCACCTTACTGCTATCTACAATCCTGTGAAGTTTCACGACTTGGGTCGGCCCATGCACTGCCAGTAAGGTCGGGAAGTTTGGTGGCGGAGCTGCAAATCGCCTAGATTGGAGCATCTGATTCCGGCAACCATAGCAGGTGATTCTTGGGGGCTTTTGGAGCCCAGGGGATGTAGAAGCTTTCTCCCAAGGTGGCTTGCAATGATTCAACCTGTGGAGCTCGAATTTGGAAGATTGGGAATCTAGGGTTCTTCGGGTTTGAAACCTTGAGAGGTAAATTCCGGCCAAATGGCTTTGATTATGACTTTATGTTAGTTATGAAAGTTATAATTGGAGTTGAGATGAAGATCTTTTGTGTTGGAAATTTTGTCAAATTTTGAATTTGGATGGGCAGCGGCGCCGCCACTATGGTGGTGTTTTCCGATAGCTTCCTGCCACCCCAGGGATAGTTTCTGTTCCTTATTTTGATGTACTTGTCGATACGAGCATTTCAATATATAGTTTGTAATTTTGGAAATCGTATGAGCATGTTATGAATTTTCAAAGTTTTAGGTTTTCAGTTTGATCAGTTGACTTGTAGGGATTCGGCCGTCCTATTGACTTGTAATTTTGATGGATTGATCGTACAAGTATTCTGGAGACCTCGGGTGGTCTTGGATGAAGTTTCGCCTCGATTGGTGTCACTTTCGGATTTTTAGTGTGTTTCGGGAGTTTCGGAATTAAATTGTTTTTGTTAATTCGTGTGCTGAATCGAGGTTGTACTTGCTTTAGGTGATTGACAGTACGTCCAGTAATTTATCTCGGATGTAAGAGAAGAAGCAGCGGGATTTAGAGGTGAGTAAATCTCTCGGTGTTTCGGTTGATAATTAGTTATGTTTTATTTTAGTAGATTTAATTGTTAGCTAGCATGAGAAATCGTATCTATCAAATGAAATTATTTGTTTTAAAATATATGAACTTGATCGACAGCGGTTCATGGGTAAGTTAAAACAATGTTTTGATATATAATGATTTTTGAGAAGTATAATTTATGAACTATAGTTGGTATTAGTGGTCATTCCTGCGTGAATGACTTCGTGTGTGTGTGTGTGTGTGTGGTGTGGTATTGTGGGAAGTATAATAATTGTGATTTTATTCGGATTATTATATTGGAGCATTTACTCTTGTCGGAAATGTGAACGTTGATTTATTTGTGTGGAAGAGTATTTGAAGTTTTGATTTGGTTTTAGATTGTAAAACCAAGTATTGTAAAGAGTACCTTGTGTTGTGGGGTAACTGGGTTGTATGCGTGTGGTTATGGTGGTAACTAGGTTACGGCATCATGATCGAGTACGTAGTCTGTGGTATGCGTGCGGTCATGGTGGTAACTAGGTTACGGCATCATGAGTACGTAGTCTGTGGTATGCGTGTGTGCGGTCATGGTGGTAACTGGGTTACGGCATCATAAGTATGTGGTCTGTGGTATGCGTGCGTGTGGTCATGGTGGTAACTGGGTTACGGCATCTTTAATCAAGAATGCTTCAAGGTAAAATCCCTGATCAAGTATCCAGTTTTTTGGTTAACTTCTATCTGGCAAGTTGGATACTTCAGTTATAACCATTATATCTACCGATTCATATATATGCAGTTCCAACGTGCACCGCTGGCTCTGAAATGAAGCAGGAAGCTAAACGAGCCCTAGATGATGAAATTTCAAGAAGGCAGCGCATCGACCACAACATAGTTGACTGTTGTGTTGGGATATTCAAGTAACTTTGTCCGTCTTGGGGGGAAGCTCTTGTTGATGATTGGGACTGCTTTAATACAGTTGTAAGTCTTCTAATTTTCAGTTGATCATTCACAACTATTGACAAATGCTTCATAAACATATATGCAGAAAGATCAACCTATTCAAAAATCGTTTAATCATGTATGGTGATCTAGTGGACGGAAATAGTATTTGACTATTTCTATTAATCATGGCATATAAAAGATTCATATATGCATGATATAAATCATGAGATGATATATAACAAGTTTTGATTTGATTGATCTTTTGTATGGATCATCTCTAAAAGCGACCTACAAAGGATAAAGATGATTAACGTTGCGAAAGGCTAGCAGTGGTAAAAATCTGATTGGAAACATTTCTCCTGATTCCAAATATGTAACTATACAAATGGATGAATATTAGCTGGTGTTATTTCTTTAACGTTGGTTTGAATCTATTTTCATACAGGTGAAAACTTATGAGAAACACTGTGGGTCATTGTCAAATTATGGTATGAAACACACGAGTGTTTGCCAATATGTGCAATGTTGGGATCAGCGTGGAGCAAGTGTGAAAATACAAGGACATAATGTGTTTTTCTGGAAAATGGAGATTGCTAGGCACGTATTAATTCTTACTGAGCAGAAACTAAAAAATAACCAATAGAACACCCGTTTTTGTTTGCGCACTGAAAATTTTAACTTTTAAAATTAAAAACACTGCGGGGCTCTTACTCTTGAGAACCCAAAATAAGAATTAACTTATGATGAAGGATATGTTCTTTACAAACTTGAATAGCACTAGCTCGGCTACAATGATTAGATGAAAACTAATACCAAGTTTGTCTTCCGTCTTGAACTCCTTCTTCACTAGCTTGAACAATCACCAAATATCGCTCTCCTTTCTTGACAGCTCCTCTATTGATCTCAAGAGAAGTTAAGCATATGAAACAATGATCAAGAACACTTCAACATGGATCAAGTGTTTTGTCTCATATGTAGACTGAATTATCAAACATGCAAGATGCCACCAACTCTTCTTGTCTTCCAAGTTCTCTCTAATGCCGTCTGTTTTTCACTCACAAGAATAGCTGCTGTCAAACAAAACAGCCAACATAACTATATACCCTAATCCACCTTCTACAAGGAAAAACAAAACCTTTTTGTATTAACAAAAAATAAATAATTAAGAACACCAAATCTTAAAATACTTAGAAAATCAATAATATAATTTGGCATACAGAAAAATATCTTAAAATGAATAAAAGATATTAAACCCATTAACCCGAAAGATACTTTCCATTTGTATGGAATGCAAACACACCAAGTTAATCAAAACTTGTACCTACAAAGTGGTTGCTGCAATAGCTAGAACTTGATAGACTGCACTTTCATTGCTTTTTATTTTTTATTTTTTTCCTTTCTTTTGAAAGAAAATAATGTGGATTTAAATGGTAAAATGATGGGCTATTGGGCTAGAATCATCAAACATCCACCTTTCTTTATATTATTATTTTTTAATCAAGCATATCAAGTATTGATCTTCGTGCAATTAAGATTTCGACATGTTTACATGGTAAATGTTATGGACCAGATCACCAGACTACATATGCTTTGCATTTCTCTGTATTTTTTTATTTTTTTTGTTTAATTCATAACATTTGAATGTTCAAATCATGTTAACAACTTTGACCAATCAGCGACCAGTAGATTTCTAGAGAAACATAGTCATAAATTCAACGATTACAAGCACCACCATGAGCTAAGAGAATCATATATATCATAACCACAATGATCACCCTTTTCACAAGCTTTGAAGATCAAATAAATGAAATAACCTAAGAGTCTCGATCCATTTTCATAGTCAACCTATTGTCCAGCGATCCAAGGCATGAATTTTCTTCTTAATTTCCAATTGTATGTCTGCATTACTGGCTTCTTTATGAGCCATAGATATAGTGGCACAAGGTTAAAAGTTGCTACTGTAGACGAGGGACTTGGTGATTAAGCATTTGAAACTGGGATTAATTGTTATCTCAATTAGTAAAACGTTTATTTTGTTATCCCAACACAAACATTATCTGTAAGATAAAGTTGTTCATCTTGCAAAAAAACACTGATAATTAGTCAGCTGTTGCTTTGTTTAGATGGGGACCTTTTTCGCTCCAAAAAGTAGTTTTAGTCGCAAGTCTAGTGTGGACCTTACTCTATAACATTATGCATGAAGTTTCTCTATAACATCGCATTCACTTTCAAATTAGTTCGTACTTCGTAGCATGGCAAACCGCCGCAAATGTTGAACCTCACTTATTAAACCCCTATTAGCACAATAGAGTGCATATTTATAGTGCCAAACTGTCGGCAAACAAATTCAACCCTGATCTTTATGTCGTCCACGGTTTGAAACGAGAAACTACAATTCAACGTGAGCAAATCACCTCAAATTAAATTATTATTTTTAAATGGTGCTATTCAAACACTCTTTTTCTTTATTCACACGCCCCTTCTATTTTTCTATTACTTTAATTTAATTTTTTTATATAAATTATCTTAACTACCATCCCTTGTAATTATATTTCTTTTTATTTTTTATTTTTTCTATTTGGCAAGTCAATCATGAATCAAACATCATTATACAATAAATCAATTTTTTTTCACCTATACAAATGAAGGAAAATAATATGTTCATTAAATGGAATGACATGTATTATTAGACAAGAATTATGTTTCCCAGGTTAAATTAAAGTAATAGAAAAATAGAAGAGGTGTGTGAATAACACAACCTTTTTTTTTTTTTGAGAAAAAGAAACAAATTTTATTCCTTAGTTGAAAATAATACATCCATGGGATTTATTAGATGTACTCTCTCTAACCTCCCAAGACAGAGAAGTTGGAACAGTACTCAATTCTCTAACCATCCTAGCCGATGACTCAAATTACATATATATTTTGTCTACTTCGTCAAGAGCTAGTTGGTTAGATAGGCTTATATTTCTAAGACGATGATGATGACTGTAGAAAGTAACTCGAACACTGCCACGTGAAATAATGGTCACATATGTCCTAGGTGTTTCTCCGGCCATGTGAACGAATGTACTCAACACTGCAGCAACCACAGAACATACCTAGCTAGATGCCCTTGGAACTCTAATTCGTGTGGTAACCACGGGTAGCACATCATGTAACGGTACTCACACGATAACATACGTACCAAACATATGTTCAGTCTGGATGAGAACTTGTTTGCTAGCTAGCTAAGAATTACCCACCTAATTAGTACAATGAAGTAACTATTGTGGGGCTTTCGATAAGGCCATTGAAGATGCGTGAGAAGATTGGTGCTAACTCCATTATAACAAGCCGGAAGCTCTTATCAGGCAGCTCAATGTTCTCTCCAATGACTACAAATCAGAGGTTGGAATTCTCTACTCTCCTCTAGGTTTCTGGATCTCAAATTTAATGTTTGCTGATGACTGCCTTATCTTTGCTAAAGCGACAAAGAGAAGTGCCCGTTCTATTTCCCAAGTGCTAAAGAATTTCTCTGTAGCGTCTGGCCAGAGAATAAATTACAATAAGTCCACTTAGGCCTGGGATCGGTTCGGATCCTGTTAAAATTACAAGGAACCGTCACCGAAACTATGTCAAAGAAATCGGTTCGGGTTTGAGGTGAAAATTCCTAGAACCGTTGTAGAACTGAACCGAGTTCAATCGGTTCGGTTGTTGCCATTTTCCGGTTCCATCTGTTCACGTCTTTAAGAGGCTGAGAACCGAGTCAATCGACGGTGTCGGCGGATGCGTTGTCTATATCTCTTCGACGAACCTTGTGTCTCAGTAGGGGACTGTGATAGAGGTGTCCTGGACTAAGACGCGGATGAAGCTAGTGAATCAGTGGCAGAGAGAGATGGCAATGACATAGCCATGTCGATCTGAGAGCGGAAGAGTCACAGAGAGAGAGAGAGAGAGAGTGTGTGTGTGTTTTGGAGAGGAGACGGAAGATTCACAGAGAGACAGAGAGAGTGTGTGTTTTGGAGAGGAGAAGAAGAGAGAATTGAGATAGGTGAGGAAGAAGATAGAATTAAGATAGGTGAGGGATACTGAGATGGGCTAGGATTTGAGGGTTTAACTGGGGATGAAGAACTGATCCGGATTTCTGGGTTTGAGAGATGAGTTTGAGATGGGATGTGAGAGAGAGAGAGAGAGAGAGCTAACTTTGGGTTTTGGTCGGACTGAAAAAACATGGGCCTATTGTTTTTTTTTGCTTATAGTCCCTAATTTCCTATGGCCTAGCTTATTTTAGTAAAATAAGCTCAGTCAAAGTACCAATTACACAATGACACCTGTATTTCGGTTCTCAAAAATTTTAAAACACAAGCACCGGAACCGAACCGGTGATGCAACATGATGGAACCGAACCGAAAAATAGTAATGTCAAAATGCATGAGAACCGAACCGAACCGGATTTTTTGGTTCAGTTCGGTGCGGTTTTCCGATTCCAAGTCCCAAGCCTAAGTCCACTGTTTATTTTTCACCAAAAGTGAGCTCGTGTCTGAAGAGGGAGATTACAGGCATCCTGAATATGCAACACAAAACTACTATTGGCAGGTATTTAGGCATTCACAATGTCCTCTTCTGGAAAGATTGTTAACGTGAGTCATGGCATAACATTAGGAATGTAATATATTGTAATTGTATCATAGTTAGTACTTACCTTTTCTATATGTGGTAGAGAATAGAGACGTAAGTCAATTGTATTCTTATAATCCTCTTTATATACCTCCACTGTGAGATGAATAATATATCAGAAAATTCATTCTCAATCTTGTTGTCTTTGACTTGGTATCAGAGCAAAGATCTGAGAGGACTTTGTCTCCTTAGTTGTCCAATGTTTCCCTTAAATCCGAGGAATTGATACAAAACCAAACCCCTTTGTTAGGGTTGTTTTTGTCGTTCTATACCCTTAATTCAAGACTGGTCTTCGTCTCTTTTAGAGACCGACCTTTGTCAAGTCAAACCAAGGAGCTGCCCAGATCTCTTTATCGCTCATCCAGGCCGCGTCACTTTCTTCTACCTCGCTGCCCAGATCGACTTCGAGTCTGGAGACGCCGTCACTGCCCAGATCTACGCCGCATCAGCTTCTGTCCAACGAGCGTCAGAGTCTGGTCGTCCCTTCAGTCCAATCAGAACAACCCAGTCCGGTCGTCCCTTCAGTCCGATCGATCCTCCAGTCTCCGGCCCGGTTTTTTATTCCCAGCGTCGTCCCTTGATCTCATACTAGACCAACGTCGGCTCTTTCTTTCCGACCAACGTCAGCTTCCTCTGTTCAAGACCGAAGTCGCCCTTGATTACCAGATCGCCCAAACAACAAGTCAACCCGTGCAACAGGTCAACCTGCAACAGGTTTCAAAAAAAAAAAAAAGTTGTTTTATTTTTTGGAATCTTCTGTCTCTTTCATTCCGCTGCATATTATGTGATTGTGTGATTTTACTACTGTATTGTTGCAATGGGTGGTGATGATAGTGAGGACCGAGTTCTAAGATCAATGAGGTCCAAAAGATTGAGGTTTCTGTTCGAAGTTCAGATGGTGGTTCTTTTGGTGGTCCGAAACTCAATGGTACCAATTTTCGAACATGGAAGAAGATTATGTCTGTCCATCTTCGTGGCATACTCAAGATGGGATATGTGAATGGAACAACCAAATCTCCTAGTGAGGAAGATGTGGATGCCTATATTAAGTGGGAGGATGATGATGGATCTATGATGGCTCTCCTATTCAAAGCCATGACTGAAGATGTTTTACAGTTGGTGGAAGAGTGTGAGACTGCTGAAAAAATATGGAAGACATTGGGGGATCTGTATACCAATGAGTCTGATTTTATACAGGTTCATGAATTGATGTGTAAAGCTGCTAGTATGCAACAGAATGGGCAACCAGTAGCTGTGTATTTCACCAAGCTGAAGAATTTATGGGTGGAAATTGATCAGAAGCATCCTTGCAAGATCAAGAATCAGGAAGATCTTTTGTGGTACCAGAAGGAGAAGGAGCTAGAAAGGGTTCATGTATTCCTGAGAAGGCTTGATGAGAAGCATAGCAGTGCCAAAGGGAGAATTGCTCAGAATGACAGACCTTCCTAGTTTGAACACAGCTTTTACATACATCCGCAAGGATGAGTCTCAGCAGGAAAGTGTCAAACATGCACAGGTTGAAGTATCTAGCCTAGCCATTCAGGCCAAGTCATCGGCACCTTTCCTTCAGCAGTAGAGTTCAGCCCCACTTCATCAGCAAGGTTTCCCACAAGGCTTCACCAACCGCCTTCGTCCTCAATGTTCTTATTGCAATGATCTTGGGCATGTTCGGGAGACTTGTTGGAAGTTGAATCCACACCTTAAACCTAAAAAGCAAGGTTATCATCCGAAGGGGAAAGCGGCTGCGGTTTAGTTGGTCCAAGAACCAGATTTCTATGGAGTGGCTGGCCAAGATCATCATACAATAGGTGGAGCTACTCCTACAGCCTCTATAGCTGGTTGAGGTAAAATTGGTATGGCTTTAAAGGTTTCTAACTTTGTTGGTTCTGGTACATGGATTATTGATTCTGGTGCCTCCGATCATATGACTTATGAAAAATCGTACTTTACTGAATTGTCTTCCCCACCAGTGTCTTATGTAACCAATGCCAATGGTGAGGCCTTTCCTGTGTTAGGGTCAGGGTCAATTCGTATTACTCCCACCTTAGAACTTCATGATGTGTTATATGTGCCTGACTTGTCTCATCATTTGATATATGTTCCCCAATTGAATACTAAGTCTAAATGCTCCGTAACCTTTTATCCTATGTATGTGATTTTTCAGGATCTTCTCACCAGGGAGATAATCTGTCGGGGGTATCTGAGGGGCAGGTTGTTCCACCTGGATCAGACATACGCATGAGAGAAACCAGGAGCATAGTCTCGCACCTCTTTGACTTCGAGTTCTGATAAGCTAAGTGAAATTTGGTTGTGGCATCGCCTTTTAGGGCATCCATCTTTTAGTCTTATGAGAAAAACCATGCCTACTTTGTTTATTGGTGTGGATGAGTCTATTTTACATTGTGAAACATTTTGGCAAAGAGTCATCGTTCTACTTATTCTCCTAGTATTTCTAATAAAAGTGTTACTCCTTTTGAGTTGATTCATTCTAATGTTTGGGGACCTTCTAGAGAACCCACTGTGTCGGGTATGAGATACTTTGTGTCGTTTATTGATGACTGTATGAGATTGTCGTGGGTTGCTCTTCCTAAAACCAAAGATGAAGTATTTCCAGCTTTTCAAACCTTTCGTACTCTTATTCAAACACAACACCATAGCACCATTAAGGTCCTTCGTTCTGACAATGGGGGAGAATATGTTAATCATGTTTTCCAAGATTTTTTCAAAACCCATGGGATTGTTCACCAAACTGCATGTCCACAAACACCCGAACAAAATGGCGTGTCTGAAAGGAAAAACCGTCATTTACTTGATATGGCTCGCGCCCTACTCTTTAGTGCTTATATGCCTAAGTATCTTTGGGGCGATGTCGTACATGCTTCTTCCCATCTTATCAATCGTCTTCCATCTAGTGTCCTTCCGGGAATAATTCCATTTGAGGATCTTGCATCTCATGTCTCCTTACCTTCATTTAATAATCTTCCAGCTCGTTTCTTTAGTTGTGTTGCTTTTGTCCATGTCCCTAAAAACCAAAGGTCTAAGTTGGATGCCCGGGCACTTAAGTGTGTGTTTGTTGGTTACGGAGGCTATCAGAAAGGGTACAGAAGTTATCATCCACCTACCAGAAAGTACTATGTCACTATGGATGTTACTTTCTTTGAGGACATGAGTTATTTTTCCTTATCGGATACAGCTCTTCAGGGGGAGAATTCATATTTTGAAGAGCTGTATAATGGAGAGGGGGGAGGAATCAGAAAGAGGGGAAGAAATCACGCAGGTAGGAGGTATTTTGACGGATCCAGTTGAGACCATTAGCTCGTCTCTTTCAGAAGCAGAAGCTCCAGACATCCAGACACCAGTTTCAGTCACTGGACATAAGGTTGAATATACAACTGCCCCTCCTGCCATCACTTCTACCCCTAACCCACAACTTCCTGGTACTGAAGATCATCCATTTGAGGTATGTCCACCTACTAGTACTAGTAGTAGTGAGTCTAATGTTGGACAATATGTGTTACCAAATAGGACCACTCAAGGTCAATCAGCCAAAAGATATGAACCTACTTTTACTGCCAAATCAAAATACCCAGTAGCCAATTATATGTCCACTAAGAGGTTGTCTAAGTCATATGAATCATTTGTGAATCAAATATCGACTGTATCAGTACCTAACAAAGTGCAGGATGCATTGGGGGATCCAAAGTGGAGGAAGGCAATGGAGGAAGAGATGGAGGCGTTGCAGAAAAACAATACTTGGCAACTTGTGCCTCCACCACAAGGAAAAAAGGCTGTAGGCTGTCATTGGTGTTCACCGTGAAGCATAATGCAGATGGATCAGTGAATCGGTACAAAGCACGCCTTGTAGCAAAAGGGTTTACTAAGACGTATGGTATAGAGTACGATGAAACGTTTTCTCCTGTTGCCAAGATGAACACTATTCGGGTTCTACTCTCGTTTGCTGCTAGTTTCAACTGGCCACTCCAACAGTTTGATATCAAGAATGTGTTTCTTCGAGAGTTAGCCGAGGAAGTGTACATGAGCCTTCCACCTGGGTATGTAGTTGCTTCTTCTGGTGATTTTTTATGCAAATTGAGAAAATCCCTATATGGTCTCAAACAGTCACCTCGTGCTTGGTTTGGAAGATTTTCACAGTTCATGCACATGCGCAAGGTTGGTTACAGACAGAGTAACTCAGACCATACCTTGTTCCTTAAGCATCAACAAGGCAAGGTAACAACTTTAATTATTTATGTGGATGATATGGTAATCACTGGCAATGATACGGTTGAGATGGATAGATTGCAGAGACAGTTGGCCTCTGACTTTGAGATGAAGGACTTGGGTGAACCTAAGTACTTCTTAGGAACTGAGGTAGCCAGGGGGAGAGAAGGGATCTACCTGTGCCAGCGGAAGTACATTCTTGACTTGTTGACAAAGACAGGTTTAGTGGATTGCAGACCTATTGATACTCCTATTGAGTAGAATCATTGTTTAGCTGAGTATCCAGATCAGGTACCTACTGATTGAGCCGGCTATCAGAGGTTGGTTGGGCACTTGATTTATTTGGCTCATACTAGACCTGATGTTGCATATGCAGTGAGTCTGGTGAGTCAGTTCATGCATAACCCGAGTGAGAGTCACATGGATGCTGTTATGCGACTTTTTAAAGTACTTGAATTCAGCTCCAGGAAGAGGAGTACTGTTTTGTAAACACAACATTCTTGAGGTTTGTGGCTTCAAGATGCAGATTGGGCAGGCAACATTACAGACAGGAGGTCGACATCCCGTTACTTTACCTTTGTGGGAGGTAATTTAGTTACATGAAAGAGTAAGAAACAGAAGGTTGTGGCACGATCTAGTGCTGAGGCCGAGTATTGAGGTATGGCTCACGGAATGTGTGAATTGCTGTGGCTGAGAAATCTATTACGTGATCTGGGTTTCAAACTCAAAAGTACTATGCAGTTGTATTGTGACAACAAGGCAGCTATTGACATATCACAGAATCTAGTACAGCATGATCATACTAAGCATGTGGAGGTTGATCGTCACTTTATAAAGGAGAAACTAGATGCCAAAATTATTAGCTTTCCTTTTGTTCCAACTGAAGAGCAGCTTGCAGATATACTTACCAAAAGAGTTTCCAGGAATGCATTTTATGACTCACTAAGCAAGTTGGGCATGGTTGATGTATATGCGCCAACTTGAGGGGGAGTGTTAACGTGAGTCATGGCATAATATTAGGAATGTAATATATTGTAATTAATTGTATCGTAGTTAGTACTTACCTTTTCTATGTGTGGTAGAGAATCGAGACGTAAGTTAATTGTATTCTTATAATCCTCTTTATATACCTCCACTATGAGATGAATAACATATCAGAAAATTCATTCTCAATCTTGTTTTCTTTGACTAAGATCCTATCAATGCTAGAGAACTCATGCTCAAAATTTATAGTAAATTGGCGGGCTGGAAAAAAGTCTCCCTCTCCAGAATAGGTAGACTCACCCTCATTAAAGCTAACCTAGTAGGTATACCAAATCATGTTATGTTTTGTTTTAAATGCCCAAAAAAATTAACAAATGAAATTGACAGGAAATCAAGAAATTTCTTTTGGGGTTCTGATACTAAATGCCCCCCAGTTGCTTGGGACCAAGTCTGTAAACCCAAATCCTTTGGTGGTTTGGGAATACGGCCAGCAGCTTTTTTTTAATAATGCAGCTCTTGCCAAACTGGCTTGGAAAGTGATACATGATCAGAATAATTGGTGGGCACAGATTGTTCGAAAAAAAGTACTTAAGAAATAACTCGTTTTTTCAGGTCAAGAAGAAGCAAAAGAGCTCATGTGCCTGGAATGCAATCTTCGCCACCAGACATCTAATTCTTAAAGGACTCAGGTGGATTGTGGGAAATGGTAAGGATGTTCATTTTTGGACTTTCAACTGGGTCTTTGATCACCCTCTTTTGGATTTGATCCCTCACAATAGACTAGAGCAGTTAAATTTAATTGAAACAGTAGCTGATTATATTGTCAATCAATCTTGGAACATAGGGAAACTATCCTCTGTTTTGGATTAGGTCATTGTGAAACAAATTCTAGGAGTACCTCTTCCGGTCATAGATCAGCTGGATGAGTTTGTTTGGGGACCTGCCTCGAACGGTAATTTTACCATTAAATCTACTACTTGGTTACAGTTAAATGACGTTTGGAAACATGATAGAACTTCGCTTATGAACAAATTATGGTGGCTGAACATCCAACCAAAGGCTAAACTCTTTGGTTGGCTACTGTTAAAGAACGGTTGAAAACGAGGGATCGACTATCCCGGTTTGGGATAATAAATGATAACACTTGCCCAATGTGCCAAGAAGATAATGAAACCGCGGATCACCTATTTGGTGTTTGTACTTTTGCCAAGGAGGTGTGGAGATTAACGGGGTTTTCCTCATCACTAAACTGGGAGGAAGGCTACATTGGAGTACTTCTGGATTTGTTTGAAAATGGTCCATTTAGAGAGGATCTATTCACTTTGGTCATTACTACGTGCTGGCAGCTTTGGAGAGCTAGAAATGATGTAATTTTCAGGGTTGGAAAACCTAACCCTGCTTCAGTCGTAGCAGCTGCTGCTGCTGCTGGGAAGTCGGAACACAGGGTTAACCACGCTCCTAGTGGTGCTATTTCACCTTCAAACTCCTCTTCTCCAATCAGGTGGTTAGCGCCTACTGGGAATAAGGTTAAAATTAATTTTGACGAGTCAGTCTGCATGAATTCCCCTGCGGTTGGTTTTGTCATCAAGAACTCCCATGGCCACCCTATTATAGCAGTTGCCAAGAACACAGGACATGCTTCGGTTCCTGTGGCGGAAGCAAGTAAGGGCCTTGAGGGATAGTTTGGTTTGTGCAAAGGAAAAAGGTTTCACCATGATGAAAGTGGAGGGAGATTCAAGGCTTGTCATTGATGCGGTCAATGGAGTAATTCACCCCCCATGGAGACTACGTAAATTGGTGGAAGATATTCGTTGTCTTGCTACTAATTTTAGCTCTATCTCTTTTTGTCATGTATTCAGAGAAGCGAACTTTGTGGCGGATGCCTTAGCTGACTTAGGCCATAATTGTAATGATGTCTTGTATTGGCTTGATAGAGTGCCTGCCCAGACATCAGGCCTCTAAGGCCTTATTATTTGACGTTGTAAACTCTGGTTGCTCCAGAGGTTTTTCACTATAATTTTATATATTTCTTGTCAAAAAAAAAAAAAAACTCCATTATAACAAAGCCCTTGGAACTCTAATTCGTGTGGTAACCACGGGTAGCACATCATGTAACGGGTACTCACACGTTAACAAATACGTACCATACATATGTTCAGTCTGGATGAGAACTTGTTTGCTAGCTAGCTAAGAATTACCCACCTAATTAGTACAATAAAGTAACTATTGTGGGGCTTTCGATAAGACCTTTGAAGATGCTTGAGAAGATTGGTGCTAACTCCATTATAACAAATTAAACCTTGAATTAAGCATCACAGCATCCAAGTCTCAAATCCACTAGCATCACTGCGTTTTTTGACCTGGTGGAACTACTGGCTGGTGAATCTGTCAATCACATCGTCAAAACTACGTAGAGCATCAAGGGGGAGAGATGAGTTCCACTTGAGTGCTTCCTAACGAAAGATCAGCATTCAAAGGTTTGAGGAGCAGTCAGGAAGCCGTGGAGACGGGACAGGCCCTGAAGCGAAGGACGGGAAGAACTTACAACTAGAACTCTCACAAGGATGAGAATGAGAGAAGAAAGAAAAAGAAAGAAAAAAAAACACATACAAGCACGAGCTCAATAAACGCGATGCTGAATAATGGAAAGTGTTCCCAGAAAAGATGCGACTACGTACATCTATTAATAAACAGAAGAAGCTAGCAATCGTAGACCCCAGATTGAAACATATGCAATCTACTGTAGTGTGTTTAACTGTTTATTACGTGGACGACTCGAGTCGTGGTCACAATAGGTGGCATAACACTATTTACTAGGTACGGAGGTAGATTGAGATATATCAACAAGCATCCCTTTAAATAATCCCAGATAATTAGATTTGATAACACCGGGGGTTCATCTTCTTCCTTCGCTTTTCATCTTTTGTCCTCTCTCCAGTTATTGATACTCAGTTGCTCTGTTGTTTGTTTTCCAACAAAATTAAGCCATGGAAGCCTGTTTTTCACCCCATAATCTTTGTCAAGAAACCTCTGCAGCCACACTTCAGCAACACCTCCAGTTCATTCTTCAAAACCGTCCTGAATTTTGGGTCTACTCCATTTTCTGGCAAGCCTCCAAAGACGGCCACAATGCCATTTCGTTATCATGGGCCGGCGGTCATTTCCGAGGGACCCGAGACTTCTCATCCAAAACATCAACCACTAATAAGCTAGATAACAATTACCAACCAACAATAGGGTTCGATCTGGAGACACCAAAGAAGGGGATCAACAAAGAAGTCGAAGCTTTGTTCCATGAAGACATGAACATGGACGGACTGTTCGACATTAACGGAGATGTCACTGACTCGGAGTGGTTTTACTTCTACACCGTTTCTCATTTGACAGAGTCCTTTGCTGCAGGCCTTGAGAGTAACAACATTCTTGGCCATGCATTTTGTTCTGGTGCTTTTGTTTGGTTGGCAGGCGACCACGAGCTTAAGTTTTATGAGTGTGAGAGAGTTAAAGAGGCCCGCATGCATGGAATTCAAACTTTTGTTTGCATTGCAACACCCTTTGGGGTGCTTGAACTGGCTTCTTTAGAAGTGATTAAACAAGACTGGGGTTTTGTGCAGCTTTGCAAGTCTATTTTTGGATCTGACCTAATAACAACCACCGCCAGCGTCTCAAACTCAAAGCAGGGTCATGTTCATGTTCCTCAGTTACAAGACGGGATATTTTCAAGATCGGTTCAGGAGTGGACCACACAAGGTGAGTAATTTGTAGTGATTTCTATTTCTAACCTATTCTGAGTTTAATCTTTTCATCAACCACTCATTTTACATTTAATTGAATCAAATTTATTACATTGATAATAATTTGTTTTACAATTTACATAAAATTGAAAATATATTTGTTCACGTATGAAGTTGTGATAAGGTAGTAGGTGGAGTAATTACTTCTAGGGCAATGATATAGGGCCTCAATGAGGCCTAAGATTTGTGGCCTCAAATCCTAGGTGTCATGCCATGTAAGTAAATAAAAACTTATTTTCAATTCCATATAATATATCTTGCCACATCATACTATTTCAACACCAACTTTACCCTTTTACATTTCCTTTTAGATGTTAGGAGGTGAATCAATTACATTAATGAATTTAATTAGGTGAAAAAAAATATATCAGCTATTAATTATATATTAATTTAAGGGATATGTTTTACAGATTCTTTGATCAATATTTTTCTTCATTTAATTAATTTTTTTTCCTTTAATTTTCTTCCCCAAATGGCATTAATATATTGAATTATGTGTCAAGAAAGACGTTAAATTTTTCTTTCCAAATATTGATTAATTTCAACAAAAATATAGCATTAGTAAATTGAATTTGGGAAAATTATGTCTAAATTAAGAGGTAAGAAAAAATTACACGTTAGCAACCATTAATTAACATCTACAATCTAAATTAAGGGAAAGACAAACAAAAAATAATAAATTCATATCTAACTTTAAACCCTAGCTACATAAAGAGAAAACAATGAACAAAAGAATAAATACAATTATATGAATATGTATATTTCACATTATATTTCAAAATTTGCAGGAACCCCAACAAACGTTGAATTCATATACATGTGTTATACAAATCTGTTAATCAAATGTACGTGCAAATCTATTGACTAAATTTCATGAAATTTTTTCTACTCTTGATTGAAGAAAAAAAAATTGTTATTTAAATCTAAGCATGAGTGTAATGAAAAAGAAATGAAAGAAAGCCATTTTTTTTAGAAGAAAGGTAGAAAACCAAAATAATTTAGAGTCATTAGATTTTGGAAGGATAAGATGGTCTTTTTCTCAAAAATTACATGGCATGATTTAACAAATAGGTGATTTGTGTAGATGACATGTCATGACACCTAAGATTGAGGCCACAAATCTTAGGCCTCATTGAGGCCACAAATCATTTTCCTTACTTCTAATAGAACTAGAATTACACAAGATAGAACTCACGTTATAATAACAATAATTTTTTATTATATATAAATGTGTGGATGAGATGCATGTTTGTTGTACTTGTACCCAATAGTTTTCCACTCTTTTAATTTCATATATGGATCACTTTCACGTTTTGGAAAATGATTTGTGGCCTCAATGAGGCCTGAGATTTGTGGCCTCAATTCTAGGTGTCATGTCATGTCATCTACACACATCACCTATTTGTCAAATCATGCCATGTAATTCTTGAGTAAAAAGACTATCTTATCATTCCAAAATCTAATGGCTCTAAATTATTTTGGTTTTCATCTAAAAATAAAATATATTATTTTGGTTTCTTTTTCTTTTTCTTTTTTTAGTTATATATATAATTATATATATATATATAATTCGTCAAAAAAAATTATATACAAATATGTGTTTGTGTGTATAAATACACACACACACACATTAATGTCATAATTCTAACCCACAAAATTAAAAAAAAAATTGATTAAAAAAAAGTCAAATTTAAAATTGATTCCACAAAAATGGAAAGAAAACATATTAATATCTTAATTATAACCCATCAAATTTGGTAAATTGAAGTAATATTCAACTCTTTTAATAAATGAATTTAATAAAATTAATGGAAGATTAGTTTACCTTACACTAACAAGTTAATTAGAAAAGTCAAAAATTAAATTGGATCCACAAAAATGGAAAGAAAATGTATTGAAATCGTAATTAAAACCTATGAAATCTGGTAATTGAAGAGGTAAGAAAATATCATTAATAAATTGAATTGATAAAATTCTAGATTCCATCATTTCAAAATTTCTCGATAATTTAATATTGTCTCATCCAAACGCAACATTAGGAAGTGTTCCTTAAACGTCAAGTGAGACTTCATTAATACAACTGTTCGTTTATTTTTACATGAAAAAACAATTATAATATTATTAATATTATGTAGAAATTCAATGAACAATAGGTGTATAACATAACACAACAATATTCAAAGAAAAAGTGCAATTAAGGAAGGTGTAAAATAGAAGTCATCGTCCACATTAACATTAAAGTCAGCTAACATATCTTACACGAACAAATAAGTAATAAGTAGCTAATAATGAGCCAGTAAAGTTTACTGGGGACTTTTCCCTAATGACATATTTACACTGAAATAGAAATCATCATCCACACTGAAATTTAAAGTCAGCTAACATGTCTTATAGTAACAAACTAAGTAGTCAATGATGAGCTAGTAGAGTTCACTGGAGACCTTTACCTAATGGCATGTTCACACTTAAATAGAAGTTATCATCTACTGAAACTGAAAGAGCTAACATGTCTTGCTCGAACAAGTAAGTATTAAGTAGCCAATGATGAGCTAGTAAAGTTTACTGAGGATCTTTTCCTAATAGCATAATTACACTAAAATAGAAGTCATCATCCACATTGTCTTACAGTAACAAATAAGTACTAAGTAGCCAATAATGAGATAGTAAAGTTCATTGGGGACCTTTTCCTAATGACATAATTACACTAAAATAAAAGTCATCATCCACACTGAAATTTAAAGTTAGCTATCATGTCTTACATGAACAATAAGAACTAAGTAGCTAATAATGAGCCAGTAAAGTTTACTAGAGACCTTTCCCGAATGGCATATTCACACTAAAATAGAAGCCATCATCCATTGAAACTTAAAATAAGCTAGTGTGTCTTGCACGAACAAGTAAGTACTAAGTAGCCAATAGTACGTAAAGTTCAACGGGGAATCTTTCCCTAATAACATATTCACACTAAAATTGAAGCCATATATCATTCACATTGAAATTGAAAGTCAGCTAAGTATTAACATGTCTTATACGAACAAAAAAGTACTAAGTAACTAATAATGAACAAGTAGAGTTCACTGGAAACTTTTTTCTAATGACATATTTACACTAAAATAGAAGCTATCATTCACATTTAAATGTCATTATTGTCTATTGAACAATTTGGGATACACAAAACAAGTATACTTTCAAAAATTAATTTCCTCATGTGCAATATGTTGTATTCCATATTAAGCAATTTCTTTCAGATATCAACTTCCCAATCAATTTAGATATCTAGGTTTCAATCACCAGATTTTATGAGTTAAAATTACGATTTAAATACATTTTCTTTCCATTTTTTGTGAACCAATTAATTTTTGACTTTTCAAATTAACTTGTAATGTAAGGAACTAATCTTCCATTAATTTTATTTATTAAAAGATTAAATATTTCTTGAATTACCAGATTTCATGGATTATAATTACGATATTAATATAGATACACACACCACATCATTCTCCATCGAAATATATAAATTTTTTGGACGAATATATATATATATATATATATATAACTTTGTTTTTAACGAATTATATATATACACCCATACTTTTTTTTGAATATGTATAATGAAAAAAAAATCCAAAATAATTGAAAAAGAAAAAAGGAAAAAAAAAACCAAACAATATTTTTTTAGAAGAAAGTCAAATAATTTAGAGCCGTTTATATTCACAACATATATATATTATATTGACGAATTATAGAAATAAATATATAAATATAATTTTTTTAGATGAATTATATATATAATAAAAAAAAAAAAAAAAAAAAATAATGTATCTTTTCTAAAAGAAAACTAAAATATTTGAGCCATTAGATTTTGAAAGGATAAGATAGTCTTTTTATTCAAGAATGACATGACATAATTTGATAAATTAGTGAGGTGTATAGGTGACATGACTTGACACATAGGATTGAGGCCACAAATCTTAGGCCTCATTGAGGCCCTATATCATTGCCCTTCAAGTTTTATAATCTCTCTAAATGTAGTATATATATATTCACTAATATTTCTATATTTATTCTGAGACATTGATTATACGTATTTTCATCATATAAAGGTGATATGAGAAAAACTGTCAACCTAAGTGGATCTTCATCTGATTCCGGACCTTATGAAAGCACATCAAACACTAGATTAAAAGAGAGAGGAAGATCTGATAAGCATGTCAATGCCAACCAAGATTCACCAATAAGCCATTCGAAGGCAGAGAGACAACGCCGGGATAAGTTTAATCATCTATTTTATGCCCTTAGGTCCGTTGTTCCTAATGTCTCTAAGATGGATAAAGCTTCGACACTATCTGATGCAATTGTATACATCAATAAATTGAAGACAACGATCAAGGAGTTGGAGGCCAAAATCCAAGCAAAACCCAAGAAACCCAAGTAAGCATCATGATTGACAATATTCTTGATAGCCAAAGCACCAGCACTACTATGGAGGTGATGTGGATGTGCAGATTGTAGGGTCGGAAGCCATAATCCGAGTTTGGTGTCCGAATAATCAGGATGATCCATGTGCTAGATTGATGAATGCACTCAGAGACCTTGAATTACGAATTCATCGTGCAAGCATATCTAGTGTGAATGAGTTGATACTTCAAGATGTTATGGTAAGAGTTCCTGATGGATTCGCAAGCGAGGAGGTCATCAAAACCGCAATTATTAATAGATTTCAGAACTAGCACATCTTTCTTGCTCGCTAATAAGGATCGATCACAAAAATGTCTTAAGAGACGTATCACGTTGTTGCTTAAAGTTAGGATGCCAATTGATTTTAACAAAATAAAAAATGTGTGTCACTTGATTTTAATAATTAGAAGCATGTTCAAGTAAATTCAGAATATGTATCTCTAGCCCAAACTCGAGGATACTTACTCTAGTTGAAATAGGGTTTATATTAGAGATATTCTCGGAGAATCTTAGGAGATATCCAATCAATGTACGATTATGTTTCCATGTACAACTCTATCTCTATGCTTGTAATCCTCTATATAAAGAGGCCCCTATTATCAATGAAAGTACGACTCAATTCTCTTCCAATTCAGTTTTCCTAAAACATGTTATCAGCACGAATCTCTAGCCCTAGCTTTGAGAGAAAAAAAAAAAAAAAAAAAACCTCTCTTACCTTAGAATTTTTCTTTTCTGCCGCCTTCATTAAAAAAAAAAAAAAAATTCCCTCCGGCCTTCTCCCTACCTTGCAACAATCAGGCACCTTGCAGCAGCCCGCCTCCACTCACCGTCCTCAGCAACCAGCTCGCGGTTCAGCTTCTGCATAAGAGCACAACAGCATCTCCACCTGCGCCTCGTCTGCACCTTACTGCTACCTCCGGCAGAGCTTCCTGCAGATCTGCAGCGCCTTGCCGTACCCACTCAGCCTACTCATCGGCGCGCCTCCACACCAATACCCATCTGCACACCAGAGAAAAAAAAAGGAAGGAAGCAGCTGCCCTTCCGGAGATCCAGCAGGAAGAAGACGCGAAAAAAAAAAAAAAAAAGGTGGGTGCTTGACCCATGGTTGCGGCCCGACCCAGAAGAAGAAAAAATAAAAAAAAAAGGGAAAGGCCCAGAGGAAGAAGGCTGACGCGGCCCACTGACGTCCCTGGCCCACTTTCAGCCAGGCCCAGCTTCACCCCAGGTCAGCCCGCCACGTTTGCAGCCACGTCATCATCGGTCAACAAAAGTCAACGGCCAGTCAACACAGGTCAACGCTTTTCCGGCCACTTTTCCGGCGACATTTTTCCAGCCAACTTTTCGGTCAAGTTTTCCGGCCACTTTTTAAGGTAAACTTTTCTTCGGTCAAGTTTTCCGGCCACTTTTTAAGGTAAACTTTTCTAAAAGTTCCCGTTTTTTTTTAAGTTTTTCAATTTCTTCTTCTTTCCTCGGGGACTTCCATCATCCCTTCTTCTACCCCCCTTTCTCTACATAGGGGAGACCAAAAGCCGAACTGTGGGGGTTCGTGCTCACTCCAAGCTTGGAGCTTGTAGAGTCCTCCAAACTTAGAGTTTGTTGAGAAGAAAACGATCGACCACATACATCGTTGTTTCGATCTAATCCAAAACCCCTCTTGGAATCAGATTTTCTTGGAAGCGACTACGCTCAAAAAATTCCTAATTTCTTTCCTAATTTCTTGGAAGCGACTACGCTCAGAAATTTAATAGCTTTTCGTGGTAGCCTTTTTCGCTCCGAAACTAACCCTAATCTTGTGTTGTTTTTCAGGATGAGTTACCTGAACAAGTTGAACTTTGTTCCACTAGCGACAACTGGCGCAGGATACCATAGGTGGGTCCGAGATGTGCGCCAACATCTTAAGGCTGATGGACTTCTGGAAGCCATCCAAGAGCCTAGTCAGAACGTGCTCTCCATTGAGCAAGCTACTGCTTTTGAAGCAAAACAAGCTAAAGCCATAATTCTCATGACAAGGCACATAAATGACGCGCTCCAAAATGAATACCTCAATGAGGACGACCCAAGAAAGCTATGGGTAGAACTTGAGCAGCGATTTGGCAACGTTCGTGACTCCCTGCTTCCTGATTTAGAAGTGTGATGGCATAGCCTCCGCTTTTGTGATTTCAAGTCTGTGCTTGATTATAACTCAGAAGTTCTTTGTATCAAGTCTCTAATGGAGTTTTGTGGCCAAGCCATAACTGATACGATGTTGATCGAGAAGACTCTCTCTACCTTCCCCTTCTCTGCACTGATGATTTCAAAGAATTATCGGATTGATGTAAATGCAGGACGTATCACAAGGTTTCATGAGCTCATTGGAACCATGAACATAGCTGAAAAGCATGATAATATTCTCGTGAAGAACTATAATGCTAGACCCGTGGGAACTAAGCCTATTCCGGAGTCTAACTATAGTCGCCCCCCCAATGGAGGACGCAAGGAGCGAAACCCTAAGAGTAGGGACAATTCTGGACATTCTGGTTCATATGTTCTCCCTAAAGAGGAAGGAAATCGCCGAGAAAGGCGTGCACGGAACCGTGGAGGTTAACGTGTGAAGAGAGAGAGAGGCGGAGCCTCCGACCATGGTGGTAACTCCACCAAGAGCATAGGTCGTCCAAATCGCGCCCCAATGGCGCCTCGATCAAGGGAGCCTGACCATAATGATGTTTGTTTTCGATGTGGATCAACTGAATATTGGACCAAAACATGTACCGCACCCCAGAATGTTGCAAAAGCATACAAGACGTATCGTGAAGCAAGGGAAGAAAATTACATGGAACAAGAAGATCAAGATCACGATGGCGATCTAGATCTAAGGGTGGAAGACTACAAGGATCAAGACCCAGAAACTGGCAATTTTGATTAAGTCTTTTTATTTTCTAAGAGATGTAGGCGATTGCCACATTACTTTTTATTGCATTAGATTTTCTTTGATCAAAGAAACAATGATGTACTCCGTTGGCTTATGACTCAATTTTGATTATGAACTTATGACTTTGTGACTACGATGGCTGGGCCATCAGTATTAATTCAAGGACACGGAATAGCCCAAGTTCCACTTGCCAAATGGCACCTTAATTACAGCTGTCACATAAACTCTCTACGCTCATAGAGCAAATCGTACCCTATGAATAGCCAACGAATTCCATGCGAAAATGCATGTAGAGAACGGAAATGATCAGTTCCTTTGCAATACCTTTAATGATTGCGAACAAAGACGCATCTTAGAGAAGTTTATGTGTCTCTCTAGTGGATTCTTTGTCACTATTCGAGCTATTAATCCAATAAAGTTACCAGAGAAGATCTCTTGGATTTAGACACATATTGGCTTTGTCACGACAGGATAGGTCATCCTGGTCATGATATGATGATCCATCTACAAAGACTTCATATGGACATCCTTTCTCTCGAGCGAAACGAAGTATGAATCAAAAGTTGATTTCTGGACTAAGTGTGACCGACGCAGCTGCCTAGGGCACTGCCTCCGTCCACCACCAGCCATGGACTGGCGCAGTCCCTATCCATGACGCCATGGATGGCGTCCATCATGGTGATGGCGCCCCAGGTGATGCTGCAATCACCAACTTGCTTCAAATAGCGTTTTAGACGCTCAGGCCTAACCACAATACTCAATGGTTGCTTCTAGGGCCTCTCGCTCATTTTACAAAGCTCGTTCCTTAAGGGAAATTAGGACTGAGACCGTCCTATGCAAAGGGTATGACGATACTCATTCTGTTCTTACAAAGAATCCGTAGGGATTTTGTGGATTGATTCAACCAACTTGCGGACGCTTAAATATTTCATGATATTGGTTGACACGCAAACACGCTGGTCACGTGTTGTGCCATTGTCCACCTATAAATGCTGCTTACGCTACACTCCTAGCCCCAGATCATCCTATTCAGTCAATTGGATTTGACTATGCTAGAGAGTTTACATCGAAAGACTTTCTATGGATATTGCAATGGGCTTGATGTTGGACATCACATTCGCATGTACACATCCAATTGGTCTAGCGGAAACGACTACGATGGTAGTCCGAACATTACTAATGCGCACCAATCTTCTTACATCCGCTTGGGGTGATGCAATATCGCATGCAGCTATGCTAATTCATCTACGACCTACCGCCACTCAATGTACCTCTGCGTTACAGCTAGTGACTGGGTACACGTATTTTGTACTTACGTACATTTGAGTGAGCCATTTATGTGCCCATTGCGTCACCACAGCGCGCTATGATAGGTCCTTACAGACGAATGGGCAACTACGTTGGATTTAAGACACCAACAATCGTCCGCCACTTAATGCCCTTGCAAGGCGATCTCTTCACCGCAAGATTTGCGGGTTGCCTTTTTGATGAGACAGTCCTCCCATCGTTCGGGGGAGATAAGAACACAGATGTTCAACAGGAATGACAGGAATTGTCGTGGTCTGTCCCCACTATGTCTCATCTTGATCCCTATTAAAGTGACGAGATCACACAAATATGCTTCAAACATGCCTGCAAGGAAGGACGTCCCTATGAGAGGACGTAGCGCCACCCTACACGGAGGTAGGCATGGTGCCAATGCCAAAGAGAGTGGCACTCTGGCGTTATAGGCCATGGCCCCAGCTAGGATGCGTGGGAGGCCCGTGGGTTTGAAGGATTCTTTGGCACGTTCCAATCCTTTAATCATCGACACTCAAAATCTGTCTCATGAGTATCTTCCAGGTTATGGTTATCATTGGGGGATGCCTCAACGTCAGAACCTATTCCTGAGAATATAGAGCTCTATGAAACTTACACTAGTGTATATGAGACGTGGGATAGAAACTTCATCATGATTGATGATGTAGTTGCGCATTTTGTTGCGCATGAGTTTGTTGAGTCAGATGATATCGAACGACGCTCCGTTGATGAATGAATGCCAACGTAGAGAGTTTTTGGCCTAAATGGGAAGATGCGATCCAGGTTAAGATGGATTCTCTAACGAAGAGGAAGGTTTTCCAGCTAGAGATGCCAACACCTCCTAACATAAAACCTATTAAATAATGGGTCTTCATTAGAACGCGTGATGAGAAAAAGAGATGGCAATCTCGCCTTATGGCGCAAGGCTTCTCACAAAACGCCCTGGAATCGACTACGATGAGACATATTCTCTCGTAATGGATGTCATTGCACTCCACTACCATGTCAGTTTGGTAGTTTCTGAATAACTGAACATGCAGCTTACAAATGTGGTCACTACGTATCTCTATAGGGATCTAGATACGGAATATACATGAAGGTTCATGGTGAACTTCATTTACCCAAGTCAAATGGCTCTAGACCATGGAGCGCGTTTACAAAGAGGTTGAAACGCTCACTAAAGTGACTACTTGATTGGGAAGGGATATGCCCACGTGTTTCTATAACAAGTTTCGGATTCTAACCCGGTTCATGTTGGACATGATCTTTAATAAAAACCCTTAAAGAATTAAGGGAAACCGCTGAACACTTTAAATCCGAGTTTAAGATGAAGGATTTTGGGAGAACACGATTATGTCTCGGTTTGGAACTTGAGCATCGTGTCATAGATGCTTAGGCATTTTGACAAGTCAAGCCTTCAAGCACCTTCAAGCACCCCCATGATCGTCGTAGTCTTGATCTCAGAAAAGGATCCTATTCGTCGAAAGGATGATGACGAAGATGTGCTAGAGGCAGAAGTGCCTTACTTAGTACCAATAGGCGATTATTGTACTTATCCCAATGCACAAGACCGGACATCTCATATGTTGTGAACTTGTTACTAGATATAGCTCTGCGCCAACGCGCGCATTGGATTGGTGTAAAACATATCTTTCGATATGAGATGTATGAGTGATATGGGCTTGTTCTATCCCTATACAAGAGATGGATTCAGACCATCACACACCAGGAACGCCACCAACACTGGCCTGCGTCCCTTATCCCCATCCCAAAACGACATGTGTTTTGGAAGGTTTTGCTGATGTTGGGTACCTCTCTGACCCACACAAAGGTCATTCCCAATCTGGTTAAGTGTTCACCATGGGAAAAGACCGTGATATCTTAGAGGTCTACAGAACAGACCCTAGTCGCTATATCTTCGAACAATGCAGAGATTATTGCTCTTCACAAAGTGGTTCATGAATGTATATGGATTGGATCCATAATTACGCATGGTCGAAGCAATTGTGGTTTGAAGTCTACCATAAATGAGCCTACGAGCATTTAGGATAATGCTGCTTGTTTTGAACAAGTGAGGCAAGGCTACATCAAAAGCGATAACACCAAGCATAATCAGCAACAACAGACTCTCCTCAAATACCAAAGTGAACTAGGTTCGATCTGAGGATGGTGTGGTTGACTTATTTACTAAGTCATTGCCTAAATTCCACTTTCAAGAAACATGTTGGTAGCATCTTTTGCGAAATTATCCAAACTCCCATGACCGTTGTCATCAGGGGGAGATGCGGACATCAGGGGGAGATGTCTACTTGTATGGTCTCGAAACGTGAAGGGTGTGTTGTGCTCTTTTTCCCCTTCGACCGAGGTTATTTTTCTCCCACAGGGTTTTTGTTACTCGGCAAGGTTTTTAATGAGGCAACGAGAGAAGCACCATGTTTGGGAGACACAAGGGGGAGTGTTCAAGTAAATCCAGAATATGTGTCTGGCCCAAACTCGAGGATACTTACTCTAGTTGAAATAGGGTTTATATTAGAGATATTTTCAGAGAATCTTAGGAGATATCCAATCAATGTACGATTATGTTTCCATGTACAACTCTATCTCTATGTTTGTAATCCTCTATATAAAGAGGCCCCTATTATCAATGAAAGTATGATTCAATTCTCTCCCAATTTGGTTTTCCTAAAACAAAGCAGACTTTTTAATACCATTTGATGGATCCGGCTCCTCTAAAGTGAAGAGTCTGTGAATTTCCTTCAATTTCATAAAATCTTGAACCTCCACATGATCTAATGGTCCAAATAGTTAACACCTCACTCTATTATCAATTTTTGAAATTTTATTTTAAACAACTTTAACTTAATGTTAACTCCACAGAGAAAAAAAAAAAAAAAGGATTTGGCGTGATCTTATGCTTCAATTCTTTCTCTGTGCTGTGCTGCAACAATGCGTTTGTTCTTTCTTTGTGCTTCCATGGATGGTCCTCTTTAAACTCTTGGATGGGGATTTCTCCTGAAAGCCAGCAAGCATCATCACTAAACACAGAGTGGAACAGTAGGAAGTGAGTGGAATTCTAGATATTAAGTTTAAGCGTGTGGGTGAGCACCACAACAAATATGGGCTAAGGCCAAGCTTGTTTTGCCACGGATAGAAACAATTGTGGAGGTGGGCTTAATTTTTGGCATTTACAGATTTGGGTTTCTATTCATTCCACTAACAGTTCATAATTGTGGGTGTGGAATAGTTTATAGTATTTTTTTTGTACTTGAGAATAGTTTATGGTTTTATAAGCTATTGTGGCCCTACCTTCAACAAAAAGCTGACTTACTTCGACAAATGCAATAAGAAATTGGACGCGGCTTGCACTTCCAACTTTTCTTTACTGTTCTTATGGAGATCCGCAAATTGATCTCGTTTTGTAGCCTTTCATTTCCTTCTTTCTTTTTCTTTCCTTATCTTTTCCCCTGCTTCTCTCTCTGTTTGATTTTTTATGAATAGAAGAAAAATTGCAGAGCTAATGATATAGCTGCAATCTTTCTAGACTTTGTTGAGTTTGTTTTCTAATCAGAGAAGCTCACTAGTTCAGTAGCTGTCTCTTTGCTTTTGGGAATTTTTGTTTCATGATTAAAAATAAGCAATTCAGAGCTTAAAAAATTTCTAACTTTACCTCATTTACTCAGCTAGCAACTGGAGCTTGGGCTTTCATCTAGATCTCTGGAGAGTTTTTCATGCAGTCAATGAAATCTTTGAACAGAAAACAGTGATTTATGACTGATGGGTCATTTTGTTTTACTTCTCAATCATTTAGACTGAATCTATATGTGCTCATGTTCTTTTTATTTTTATTTTTTCTATAAGTGGTATTGTTGTTCATATCTGGGTTCTATTGGATCTGCTACAAGATCTTTGGCTTATTTTGATGTCTTAAGCTTTGATTTCTGTAAGTGGTGTTATTGTTCATATCAGTCACCGACGCATTAGAGTATATGGAACCATCTCCTCAATCCCTCTTCAATTCAGGTGCGTTATGCATAAAATTCAATTCTTTCTCTAGGATTTGTTTGAAATTCTTCTCGAGTAAGTTTGAATCTATTTTCTAATTTTCAATTTGCCATGTATTGTGATCTAATCCAGTATTTCCTCTGATGGTTGGTTAAGCTGGAATTCATGTCTATGATCAGAAACAATGAGGAGGATTCCAATTGATGTTTGATTGGTTTTTTTAATGGTAATTGATGTTTGATTGTTGCTTCCGGTGATATACACTTGTACAGAAACTGACAACATTGAGAAGATTTTCATATGGAGCAGAAGGGACTTGGACGTGTAGAAGTAGAAGTAGAAGTAGCAGTAGAGGTAGAAGTAAAAGTACTGATGTATTGTAATTAGTATGAAAGTTAGTGTTTGTATTTAAGTGAATTTGAAATTGAATATCCGATAATTTATTTCTCATCAATATTTTTTTTTAAATTTTTTTATGAAAGAAGACACGAACAAAAGCAAATGTGACTACAAGAATATGATAATAATATAAAGCCACTTGCATGGGTCCCACATGTCTGAATTTGAAACCAAGTCACGAGAGAAACATGCGTGTCTTTTCTATCAAAGCAACTGGTCCACAGCGCACTGACCCTCTAAAAAGTGGCTGCAACGTTGCTTTACCCATAGCAACAGTTAATCGTGGGTGTTGGGGGGGTCAAAGGCACATTCTTGTACGTGACTTTTGATCCAAATTTGTAGTGGTGGAGGTAAGTGCGAATAAAGCTTGGGTCTTTAATCATGGACCTCCATGGCTTACCGGCTGAGGTACATTTGACCACAGATTTGATGGGTTGTCTGATTAGGACTTCAAGTATGAGTTCCTCAAGAAAATCTCATCCATGGTTGAAGAAAAATCTCTACAATATTATTTACGTGCAAGCCTTAAGGATATGCACAATTATGAATTCATAATTATAAACACGATTGAGGTTGTCAATGCAAAGTTTGTGTCATTGCAAACCAAGGATTTCACTTTAGCAAAAGGCCTGGAAAGTTAATAATTTTAGATTAAAATTTCAAAAATTGATGATTTAGTGAGGTGGCAATTGTTAGGACCCTTAGATCATATGGAGGTTCAAGATTTTATGAAATTGAAGTAAATTCAATGGCTCCTCACTTAAGAGGAGTCGGATCCCCGTTTGATTTTTTTTTTTTTGAATAAGGCATAGCCAATAATATATTTCATCACAAGCCAGAATAGGCCGTTACATACCCTTCCGCTGTCATTTACGGACAAACAAGAAGTTAGTGGTACGTACATATAGTCGTACTCATTGTACATTCAAATACGTAGATCTAGCGGGTATCCTTCTTCGGTACTACTCTAGGGACGCTAAAGAGACATAGATCCACATCAGTTCTTAGCTTCCTAATACAAGGAATTTATTGTAAATTAGAATAACTAAAAAACATAGGAAAGGCTTAGGGTTAAAAAAACCCTAGCCCAAATTTGAAAGCCCAATAGGACAGTCCAGAGAACTGAAGGGCCCAGCAAGATATGTGGACCACCAAACCACCACGTCGGTAATAGCCTGTATAGCTCCACCCTCGAGCCCCGCCACGAACCACGCCACGAGCCCGCTTTGCCACGAAAACCGCCTCGCCACGAGTTCCGCCATACACCAGCCTCTCCCCTAGCCGCGCTGTCCAAACTCCGCCACAAGCCAGCAACGCCTCGAGCCCAAGCCTCTGTTGATGCAGCGCCCAGCCTCGAGCCCCACCAGCAGCTCCGTCACCTAGACGCCCACGAATCACGCCGCTGCCGGATCGCTCCTTCCCTGCATAGAAACCACCACACTGTCCAGATCTGTCGTCCAACCAACCTGCCGAAACCCCATGTTACAGCCATCTTCTCTCTCAACCTCAACCCCGGACAGTAAAGTGCCAGTCCGGCAGCCAGCATAAAGACAATGCGGCCAAAGCCGGCGTTATCCCGGGCCGCTGCCAGACAGGGAACGATCGGATGGTGTTTGTTCTCTCGCGGCGCTAGGGCTGGATATATAAATAATATATGATCCCGATTTGATTTAGTTGCATAAGTCTCTCATTTATAAGTGTGTGGTCATGAGTTGAACTCACAAAAGACTAGTTTTAATATTCAGTTGTTGATGTAATAATTTTTTTTTTTTAAAAGCATACTTGTTTTCCAATTTTGAATTGTTAAGCAATGAAGGTATAATTTTCAACTATCATAATTAGCCTAGGAACCCTTGTACAATTTTATTTTTTTATTTCCTTAATTAGACAAATGACAATTTCAAATTGCTTTTGTAAGAGTAGTTTTAAATACACACCCCTAATTACTTAATACACACTCCTTACTCAATACACTAACCATTTAATTTTTTATTCTAATATTTTACTGAATACACAACCCAAATTACCTAAAATATCCTTAAACTAAAAAACCGTGAAATACACTATTATTTAACTACATTAAGGCTACTATTTAATTTTATTAATATATATAATTCACCATATTAATTATTTGTGTTAGTTATTGGAAAATCCATAAGGATTCATTATTGTTCCCTTCAAATAGATGTTTAGAAATAGGTTTTGTATTATTTGAGTTCTCATTCACCAAACACGGAAACACCCTATTGATCAAGTATAAAATTTTGAGTCAAACATTCAACCAAAACTATATCAATAGTTTCTCCACAATGACAAAACTAAAAAGTTGTCATTGGATAGTCAAACAAATTAACAACTACAAAATTTTATACATGTAAGTGATGTTTTATATTGGATAATAAATTGACTAATCAAAATTTTTAGGAAAAAAAATGAACTAAAAAGTGGGAGTAAAGCGAAACACTTAATGCCATTGGTTTTGAAATTCTAAATTATATGGTCTCTCACCTCTTTTAATTACAATTTATTTAAGGAAAATTTAGATCAGATGGTTTCTAACTTCATTCTTGTTTTAAATGAGGATTCCATTTATAGAAGTTCATTATGTTTATAATTATAGAATAATATAAGGAACATATGATTATTATTGTTTTTCAATGTCTATTTTGGTCATTTAAAATCTAATTTGAAATATAATAGGGATGTGTATTAAGTAGTTTGGGGTGTGTATTTAAAATTTCTCCTTTTGTAAATGCTAATATAAGCACCAAATCGAACTATCATTTTCCATTTTTTTCAGTTGAAAGTTCAACTATCCTTATACAAAAAAAATACTCATGTTTTCTTGTATATGTCATGCTCATGTTTGCTGGTATACATCACAGAAAGATTACAAAACTAGTGTTTGCCACGACTGTTCGCCAAATGTGCAATGCTGGATTACAGGGATTAACGTAGTGCAAGTGGTTTCCGCAACAACTCAAACTTGCAAAAGGCTACAATTTCGTTCCCTTTTTCTTTTGAAAGAAAATAATGTTGGATATTTAAGAATATAGGACTGTGGTAATGGGACTTATGGCAATTTGAAAGAATTTTTGCTTTAAGGCAAGTTATAACAACGCTCTATCACTTTCATAGTATATTTATCCCCACTACTTGTGTGCAAAGGGGTTAAAGCAAATAAGCCTTATGGATACAATGAAGCCAAAATAACTTGCTATCATGATAGTTTACCTTAATTAATTCACATAGGCTGGACCAGGAGATTCTTGTTGGCTTTAGCAGAAGGATCTAGAATCCTAATCAATGTAGAATTATTTTCCTTGTATGATTGAGATTCTATGCATTGTAATCCTCTATATAAAGAGGCCCCTATTATCAATGAGAATACACAGCGATTATCTCTCAATTTCTGATTCCCTAAAACACGTTATCAGCACGAGCCCTAACCCTAGCCCTAAAAACCAAAACTCTTCTCACCAAAACAGCCGCAAGCTCCAAGCCCTTGCTATCCATGCCGTAACCTGCCCCTGCAGCCCTTGCACACCCATGTGCCACCTACTGCCCCTGCAGCATAGCAGCTCGCTTATTCTTGTGCAAATCAGCCTGCTTGCACGCCCTGAAACGTCTTGTTCGGTGCATCTGATCAAAATACTTTCTTCATAAAAGTTGTTCATATCTATCTCCTATATCTGACCTCAAAATTTCAGCCCTATTGGAGACGTTTTGAGACCTATACAGTATTCAAGGTGGGAGATGTTCAGCATGCGCGTTCCTGTGCATATCAGTCAGCTTGCAAGCCCCGAAAATTCTATTTCATATTTTCAGATCAAAATTATTCCTTCATCAAAGTTGTTCACCTCGGTCTCTTCTTTCTGAATTCCAAATTTCAGCCATATTGGAGACATTTTGTGACCTGTACACCAATTGGAGTGGGAGCTGTTTAGAAGCGAATCTGCTCCGAATTTCAACAAGTTTGATTCGCCTAGAACTGAAGCTTGTTTGCAATCCTACAATGAGGATCGAATGCGATCCGCAATCCTAAGAGGTATGGTTTACTAAAAGTTCCCATTTTTGAGTTTTTATTTCAATTTCTCTTCTTTTTCTCGGGGACTTGCAACCTCCCTTCTTCTACCCCCTTTCTTCATTATAGGGGAGACCAAATTAAGCCGAACTGTTGGGGTTCGTGCTCACTCCAAGGTTAGAGCTTGTTGAGATATTCAAACTTAGAGTTTGTAGAGAATTTATGATCGATCACTTACATCATTGTTTCGATCTAATCCAATATCTCTTGGAATCGAATTTCTTGGAAGCGACTACGCTCGGAAATTCCTAATTTCTTGGAAGCGACTACGCTAAGAAATTTCATATGTTTTCGTGGTAGCCTACTTCGTTCCGAAACTAACCCTAATTTCTTGTTCTCTTTCAGGATGAGTAGCCTGAGAAAATTGGACTTTGCTCCATTGGGAACAACTGGCTCTGAATATCACAGGTGGGTTCGTGATATCCGCCAGCATCTCAAGGCCGATGGAATCTTGGATATGATTCTCGAGCCTAGCCAGGACGTGATAACTGTTGAGCAAGCTCAAGCTTTGGAAGCAAATAGAGTAGCCTTAGAGGCAAATAAGGCGAAAGCCATCATCCTAATGACTCGTCATATGGATGATTCGCTCCAGTACGAGTATATGAATGAAGAAGACCCCAGAAGGCTGTGGGTCTCACTCGAAGAAAGATTTGGCAACGTCCGTGACTCCTTGCTTCCTGACCTAGAAGTGAGATGACATAGCTTCCGCTTCTGTGATTTCAAGACAGTTCTTGACTATAACTCGGAAGCACTTCGCATTAAATCCTTAATGGAATTCTGTGGTAAAAAGATCACAGATGCGATGTTGATTGAGAAGACTCTCTCTACCTTCCCCGTCTCTACATTGATGGTTGCTAAGAACTATCGAATCGATGTAAATGCAAGACGGATCACAAGGTTTCATGAGCTCATTGGAGTTATGAATGTCCCTGAAAAGCATGATAATATCCTTGTGAAGAACTATAATTCGAGATCCGTGGAAACAGAACATATTCCAGAATCCAATTATAGTCGCACCTCTAAGAGAGGGCGCCAAGAGCGAAACCCTAATCTTAGGTATACTTCTGGACATTCTGATCCATATAATCGCTCTACTTGGGAAGGTAACCGCCAAACTAGGTGAACATGGAACCGAAGAGGTAAACGTGGAAAGAGAGAGGGAGGCAACGCCTCTGGCCATGTTGGTGGCGCCACCAACATTAAGAGCCATCTAAATGACGGTTTCAAAGTGCCTCAATCAATGGAGTTCGAGCAAAGAGATGTATATTTTCGATGTGGAGTGTCTAATCATTGGGCACACATTTGTAGAGCTCGTGAAGAACTTGTTACCGCTTACAAAGCATATTGTGAAGCAAGAGAAGCTCATTATGTGGAACAAGAAGATGATCTAAAGTGAAGGGTTGAAGACTACAAATCTGGCTGGGATCAATAGATCGCCAATTCTGTTTAAGTCTTTATTTTCCAAGAGATGTAGGCGATTGCCATATTACTTTTTATTGGATTAGATTTTCTTTGATCAAAGAAACAATGATGTACTCCGTTGGCTTATGAATAAAATTTCGAGTTCTTTTCATTATGACTCAATTTTGATTCTGAGCATATTACTTTGTGACTACGATGGCTGGGCCATCAATATTAATTCAAGGACATGGAATAGCCCAAGTTCCACTTGCCAAATGGCACCTTGATTACTGCTGTCACAGAAACTCTCTACGCTCTTAGGGTAAATCCTATCCTATGAATAGCCAACGAATTCCATGCGAACATGCATGTAGAGAACGGAAATAAGTTCCTTTGCATTACCTCTAATGATTACTAACACAGACGCATCTTAGAGAAGTTTATGTGTCTCTCTAGTGGATTCTATGTCACTATTCGAGTTATTAATCCAATAAAGTTATGAGAGAAGATCTCTTGGATTTAGACACATATTGGCTTTGTCATGATAGGATAGATCATCCTAGTTATGATATGATGATCCGTTTACAAAAGACTTCACATGGACATCATTTCTTTCGAGCGAAATGAAGCATGAATCAAAAGTTGATTCCTAGACTACGTGTGACCGACGCTGTTGCCTAGAGCACCGCCTCCATCCACCATCTGCCTTGGGCTGGCGTAGTCCATATCCATCTCGCCATGGATAGCATCCATCATGGTGATGGCGCCCCAGGTGATGTTGCAATCACTAACTTGCTTCACATAGCGTTTCGAACGCTCAGGCCTAACCAAAATACTTAATGGTTGCTTCTAAGGCCTCTCGCTAGTTTTACAAAGCCCGTTCCTTAGGGAAACTAGGATTGAGACCGTCCTATGCAAAGGATATGACAATACTCATTCTGTTCCTACAAAGAATCCGTAGGGATTTTGTGGATTAATTCAACCAACTTGCGGAAGCTTAAATATTTTATGATGTTGGTTGACACGCAAACATGCCGGTCACGTGTTGTGCCATTGTCCACCTATAAATGTTGCTTATGCTACACTCCTAGCACATATCATATGACAACTGGCTCACTCCCCAGATCATGCTAGAGAGTTTACATCAAAAGACTTTTGATGGATATTGCAATGGGCTTGATGTTGGACATCACATTTCCATGTACACACCCAATTGGTCTCGCGGAAACGACTACGATGGTAGTCCGAACATTGGTAATGCGCACCAATCTTCTTACATCTGCTTGGGGTGATGCAATATCACATGCAGCTATGCTAATTCATCTACGACTTACCGCCACTCAATGTACCTATGCGTTACAGCTAGTGACTGGGTACACGTCTTTTGTACTTACGCACATTTTAGTGAGCCATTTATGTGCCAATTGCGCCGCCACAGCTCTCTATGATGGGTCTTTACAGACGAATAGGCAACTACGTTGGATTTGAGACTCCAACAATCGTTCGCCACTTAATGCCCTCGCAAGGCGATCTCATTACCGCTAGATTTGCAGGTTGTCACTTTGATGAGACAGTCTTCCCGTCGTTAAGGGGAGATAAGAACACAGATGTTCAACAGGAACGACAGGAATTGTCGTGGTCTGTCCCCACTATGTTTCATCTTGGTCCCTATTAAAGTGACGAGATCACACAAATATGCTGCAAGCATGCCTGCAAGGAAGGACGTCCCTACGAGAGGACGTAGCGCCACCCTACACGGAGGTAGGCATGGCGCCAATGCCAAAGAGAGTGGTACTATGGCGTTACAGGCCATGGCCCTAGCTAGGATGCGTGGAAGGCCCGTGGGTTCGAAGGATACTTTGGCACATTCCAATCATTTGATCATCAAGACTCAAAATCCGTCTCATGAGTATCTTTCGGGTTATGGTTACCGTTGGGGGTCGCCTCAACATCAGAACCTATTCCTGAGAATATAGAGCTATATGAAACTTACACTAGTGTACATGAGACATAGGATAAAAACTCCATCATAATTGTTGATGTAGTTGTGCATTTCGTTGCGCATAAGTTCGTTGATAAATGAATACCAACGTAGAGAGTTTTTGGCCTAAATGGAAAGATGCGATCCAGGTTAAGATGGATTCTCTAACGAAGAGGAAGGTTTTCCAGCTAGAGATGCCAACACCTCCTAACATAAAACTTGTTGACTAATGGGTCTTCATTAGAAAGCGTGATGAGAAAAAGAGATGGCAATCTCGCCTTATGGCGCAAGGCTTCTCACAAAACGCCCTGGAATCGACTACGATGAGACATATTCTCTCGTAATGGATATCATTACACTCCACTACCCTGTTAGTTTGGTAGTTTCCGAATAACTGAACATGCAGCTTACAAATATGGTCACTACGTATCTCTATACGGATCTAGATACGGAATATACATGAAGGTTCATGGCGAACTTCATTTACCCAAGTCAAGTGGCTCTAGACCATGGAGCGCGTTTACAATAAGGTTGAAACGCTCACTAAAGTGACTACTTGATTGGGAAGGGATATGCCCACACGTTTCTATGACAAGTTTCGGATTCTATCGCGGTTCATGTTGGACATGATCTTCATTAGAAGCCCTTAAAGAGTTAAGGGAAACCGCTGAACACTTGAAATCCTAGTTTGAGATGAAGGATTTTGGGAAAACACGATTATGTCTCGGTTTGGAACTTGAGCATCGTGGCGATAGATGCTTAGGCATTTTGACAAGGTCAAGCCTTCAAGCAGCCCCATGATCGTCCGTAGTCTTGATCCTGAATAGGATCCTCTTCGTCGAAAGGATGATGACGAAGATGTGCTAGAGGCAGAAGTGCCTTACTTAGTACAATAGGCGCATTATTGTACTTATCCCAATGCACAAGACTGGACATCTCATATGTTGTGAACTTGTTAGCTAGATATAGCTCTGCGCCAACGTGACACCATTGGATTAGTGTAAAAGATATCTTTCGATACTTGAGATGTATGAGTGATATGGGCTTGTTCTATCCCTACGAAGAGATGATGGATTCAGACCCATCACACACCAGGTACGCCGCTAACCCTGGCTTGTGTCCACTATCCCCATCCCAAAGCGACATGTGTTTTGGAAGGTTTTGCAGATTTTGGGTATCTCTCTGACCCACACAAAGGTCATTCCTAATCTGGTTAAGTGTTCACCATGGGAAAAGACAGTGACATCTTGGAGGTCTACAGAATAGACCCTAGTCGCTATATCTTTGAATAATGCAGAGATCATTGCTCTTCATGAAGTGGTTCGTGAATGAATATGGATTGGATTCATAATTACGCATGTTCGAACAATTGTGGTTTGAAGTCTACCACAGATGAGCCTACGAGCATTTAGGATAATGCTGCTTGTTTTGAACAAGTGAGGCAAGGCTACATCAAAAGCGATAACAGCAAGCACAATTAGCAACAACAGACTCTCCTCGAGATCAAAGTAAACTAGATTCAATCTGAGGACAGTGAGGCAGACTTATTTACTAAGTCATTGCCCAAATCCACGTTCGAGAAACATGTGGCAAGAATTGGCTTGCGGAAATTATCTGAACTCCCATGATCGTAGTCATCAGGGGGAGACGCAGACATTAGGGGGAGATGTCTACATGTTCACCTCGGAACGTGAAGGGTGTGTTGTGCTCTTTTTCCCCTTCGACCTAGGTTATTTTTGTCCCACTGGGTTTTTGTTACTCGGCAAGGTTTTTAACGAGGCAACGAGAGAAGCACCGCGTTTGGGCAACACAAGGGGGAGTGTTCAAGGAAAACCTAATTTGTGTTTAGCCCAAACTCTAGGTTATTTGACCTAGTAGTAATAGGATTTAATTAGAAGGATCTAGAATCCTAATCAATGTATAATTACTTTCCTTGTATGATTGAGATTCTATGCATTGTAATCCTCTATATAAAGAGGCCCCTATTATCAATGAGAATACACAGCGATTATCTCTCAATTTCTGATTCCCTAAAACAATATCATGATAGTTTACCTTAATTAATTCACATAGGCTGGACCAAGAGATTCTTGTTGGCTTTAGCAAAGGTTCAATTCCTTGTGATTTGCTAGGCCAATTCTACATTCTATAGATGTATTTACATGCATACTTGCATCTTGTGCCTTGAGTTGAAGACCTTCATAAAGATGGTGCCAATTTCAAGAAGCCAACAGGAAGCGCTTAAGGATTGAAGAATTTGCACAAGGTAAAAAGTAGCTACTTTAGAATTGGGTCTTGGTGATTGAACTATTCTCCTTGTACTAAGATATTTGCCTTCATAATGTAACCTTTACTTTTGTATTCTAATTAGTTTCTTTTTCTTATTTTCATGACATTAATTGTTCACTAGTTTTGGGCGGCATGATACGTCGAATCGAACATTCACTTTCATATTATGTCGTTAGAGTGGTAGAAATGTAGAATGGAAAACCGCAAACATTGTGTTTGGCTCCAAAACCAGTCATGTTGCAAACAGTCTCTTTTGAGTGCACGGGCGTGACAGCACCATGGGGTGCAATCATCGGGGAGTCCCTTGACCTGACTTCTAAATCAAACGCTATGGAGGAGGAGAGCACCAACCTCGTCACCAGGTTCTTTTCTATGCCTTTCGGAAAATAACTTCTTGCCTTACATATAAGGGCTTGTGTTGTGATCTCTTGCATTACCGAGTCGATACTTAGTATTGCAGACTGAGCAGAGCAATCACCGGGAAGTAGGAGAAAACATAGGTTTTGCTAAAGCTTGACTTTAGCTTTGCTGGGGTACGAGGGCGTTACCCTTGCTTTGCTGGTTTTCAACTAGGTTGAAGGTAGATTTGCTCCGGAGAGACTTTGATAATCTGATATTAGTTGATTGGAGAGTTGTGTCTTTATTGTGTCCCTGAAACCTGGTATCTATACCTTTAGGGTTTCGACTGTTCCTTGACATAGAATGATCATTGATTGAAGTTTCCTATTCAATCTCCACTACTTAATTCCAATAAGGGCTCGTGTTTCTTATGGATCTCGGAATGGGTGAAGATATAACCCAAACTCAAGCAGTCTTAATTTTGGGCCACATGTATCAGCCCGCTACGCTAAATCCCCTAACGAGATCTTGCCAAAAATACTTTTGGGCTCAAACATTGCCTCCCAGAACTCGAGATCAGGACCACGAAAATGTAACTGATCGAAGAGGACTTAATCAACACGACTAATAACAGAAACGAGGCCATAATTAGGGTTTGCGTCTGTTCGATTGCTAAACGTCTTTTTGTCGCATCATTTTCCTCACAAAATCTCTTATTTTAATCCTGTCGCCAACTCAGACTAGTCACATCAGAAACTCCTCCATTCTCTTAAGCCCAAAAAACCCTTCTTGTTCCACCATCTTCTTCAGAGAAAACCCCGAAATGGCTCCACCCAAGAAAATCATCATCGATCAAGAGGAAGAAATCATCGAGGAGGCTGCTCATACCTGGGGAACCGGCATCGGTGCCCGCTGCTTCGCTCACACCACTATCCAGAGGCCTCTGCTACTCAGTCTTCCCAATTTCCAGGCCGGACTGGTTCCTACCCCGCGAGATTCCATTCCAGAAGACGCCAGCACCCTCTACGGCCTGCCCATCCGCCGACCCAATCCAATCCTCTGGAGGACTCTTGGAGATTTCAATAGTTAGGGCCAACGTCAGTACAGAGCCAAGATAGGGTTTTGGCCTACCATTAACGCGGCGGAACTCGCCTAGTATCGCGAAGTTCAAGCAAGGGATCTGGCTCGCTGGGATGTGGTGTGTATCACCCATACCATCGATCTGTGTTTCCATCTTCCCAGCGAAGGCAATCAGTCACCGTTGGCCGCCATTCTTTGTTTCTGGAATACTGCCAGCAACATCTTTGACTTCCGATTTGGCCAAATAGGCATAACATTGTTGGATATTCTTACCATTACAGGGCTTCCCATCGACGATGAGCCCTACATGCATGGCCAATTTGACGATGTCACATTCCCTTCGAAGATGAATCAAGCCGGTCGTGGCCGCCATAGCCGCTCATATCCTCTATGGCGAGCCCACTACTGCGGAGAACGTAATGCTACTGGTGGCATTACCTTCTTGGAATATTAGCTCTGTAAATTCATCTTCTGCACCTCTGCTAACAAGCCCACTGGTCCCTAGGCTTCCTTGGCTATGGCCCTCTACAATGGTCGTCGTGTAGGCCTCGGACAACCTGTACTAGGCACGCTATATCGCACCCTCTACCAAGCCACGATGCATCCTTTCGAGATTCGCATTTATGGTCCTTTCTGGATCCTAGAATTTTTGGTACAAGTCTACTTCCCTCACTTTCGCCGGCCAGACATTCCACAGCTTCCACCGGCTGACGCACTTCTAGGTCGATGGCTCTGCCGTGGGGACAGGTACATTTCTCCTCTATATTTTGAATTTTTCTCATATCTATACCTTCTGGACGAGATGCTAGACTTAGACCTGGTACTTAGTAGAAGTTTCACGCCTCCCCTCGACCAAGGGTTCCTTCCTGGGATCCTGAATATAGCGATCGCGCTCTTGGCCTTCCTCCGTGCGATCTCCTGTTTAGACATCAGGCTCGCGGTTGACGACATTAGTTACGAGCTGTATGCCCCCAATCATTTCGCTCGCCAACTCGGGCTGGCCCAGTTACTACATTTCCCTCTCTATGATGCTTGGAACTACAACACTTCCTGGCGCAGAATTGGCCTAGCAACTGGACCTCCTCCAGCCCAAAGCATGCTTTCTCTAATCAATCTCCCAAACTGGGCCGATGAACTTGTCCCTATTGACGGAGTCACTGAGGACTACAACCACTAGTAGTCCCAAGTTTCTGTTAACTACTAGAAACAACGAGCTCTTCGTTACCCTTTTCCAAGATTTAAGGTACACCTATGATACTGATTCTAAATTGCTCGCGCACTTCCCTGAGGACGGGGCACAACCTCCGCGACCTGTGCAGGATCCGCGACCCGCGCGAGCCCCACGTCCAGCTCAAGCCTGGATCATAATCTGCGAACCATCACAAGAGTTAATTTTCTTCACGTGTCTTGCATTTTACTTCTTTTGGTTTACTTAACTCATATCTTATTTCAGTAGAGAAGTCTGCCACCCTCTGATAGGATCATTTTTATGCGACGTTTTAATAGTTATTTCCTCATATTTTACTTAGTTATTTCCTTAAATAAATAAATTTTAATTTAATTTTTATTTTCTAGGTACATTGGAATAAATGGAGCTGAAATGAGCTGAAATGAAGAAATGGAGTTTTCCTGGTCCGACTAGGAATCCCAGTCAACGCAGGAATCCTGATGAGGCTAGGAAACCTGAAGGCATTGGGAGACCACATGATGACGTGGGAGATATTTTGGGAGATTAAATCTGATTTTTGCATGGGAAATCAAGGAGATTACGTGGAGAATATCAAGGGAGAATTTTAAGGAAGAAAAGATTCAAAACAAGTCCAGATTCGTTCCTCAATTCCCTTAAGATATGTTGGCTGAAATTAGAGAATAAAATATGCAATTTTAATGTGAAAATCAAGAGAAAATCAAGGGGAGGATGTTAAGGATTAAGCCATGGAGAGATTTAAGGGAGAAAAGGTCCAAAATGTGTCCGGATACATTGTCTAGGTTCATGCCTAGATATTTGGCCGAAAATTGTGAATAAAATCAGATTAAATCATGGGAAAATCAGCAACAAAATATTAGGGATTGATTTTGGAGCTTTTTGATTGGTTGAGTGACATGGCAGAGCTGACGTGGCATTAATTCATTGGTTGGAGCTGTGTGGTGCAACCAGAAAATTCCTTAGAAATTAATTAAATTCATGAAGCCTTGCCTTCCCCTATATAAACCCCCTACACAACGCACCACAACACACCTCTTCATTCAGAAAATAATTCCAAACATAAAAGCTCTCTCTCCCTCTCCATCCTCTAGTTTCAAATCTCTGTGTCTTCAAGCAAAGAGAAGAAGAGAAGAAGAAGCCATGAAGCCTCCTAGCCGCCATCATCCACCTTGAAGACTTGCTTCCAAGATTCAAGTTCCCAATGTCCAAGCTTTCCGTCTCCTTCTCCACTCACGGTGTACTTCTTCTTTTTCCTTGTAATCATTTTTGGTTTCCTTGTTTGATTTCGTATGAATTTGCTTCTAGTTAACAATAACGTTTAGGGAAAAGTTTAAGCCCATTTTTATGTTTTGAAATAAAGTTGTGATTTTTATATGTTGATTTATATGTTACTTATGTGAGATTGCTTGATTGATTTTGGATTATAGAAAACTTTTGCATGTTTATGTTTTTTGGTGGCCAACTTAGGATATATGCATGTAATTGGAGCTAATTTAAGTAGTAAAGGCTTTAGACAAAGGTCGAAATCAATTAAGGAGGATTGCAAATAGGTGAACTTATTCATAACTAGGTTGTGCACTTTGGTTGACATCCTTTCTTTGTTCTTAATGCGTTGAATGTGTTCTTGATTAGCTAGCTTTCTAGACTATGATTGCATGTTCAATATGATTGATTTAGGTGCTTTCACTTAGATTAATTATTGAAGGAAAGTAAAAAATGGGAAATCGTTTGCTTTCTAACGTTTCACATGGTCAACTTCTTTCTCATGACATAGAAGATCAACTATAGGAATTGCGATTGGATTTCATTCATATGGATGTGGATTTGATCTTTGTTCCTTGCGTTCCACCATTGTATATATGTTTATATATTTTCTTTCTTTTATTTATTTTAATTTTTGATTTAATAATCCTAAAACCCCCTTATTTGTATTTACTTGTATATATTTTTATTCTTTGTTTTATTTTTGTAAATAATACTTTTTACTTTTATTAATTATTTATTTGTTTTTGCAATTACAAGTGTACCCTCAATCCCCGGCTAGAACGATCCCTACTTATTCTATACTGACAACTACATTTTGCAGGGTTAAATTGCACGCTTACTTTTAAGCGTATCAATTTTTGGGGCCGTTGCCGGGGATTGAAAAATCACTTGTTTTTGTTTATATTTGTTGTATATTTATTGTTTGAAACTTAGTTTAATTTAACTAGGTTGTTTGTTTTTATATTGTTGTAATACGAATTTTAATTGTAAGTTGTAAATTGAATGGAATAGGTGAAGTCTCTTTTGTTAATATTGGCATAAACCCCTTATTGGTACCTAGCTCAGGTCCCTTAAGGTTGAGGGCGGCCTTTATTAACACTTGTTGAACTGTCTTCAAACTTATGAACTTTTTCATCTTAGTAAGTATAGCCTATGTGGAATGGTGTCTAGGAAGGGGACAACGTTCATGACTGGTTTTTGAATCCAGAAGTGCTTGCAAATGGGCATAAACCACTATGTGGGAGTAGCTCATGCCAAAATGGATTTTTCCTCTCTGGTTCGTCCTCCCCCACCAGGCTATTTCAGTAAGGTTGCCCAAAGGATGTAAGAGGAAATTTGTGTCTAGGCTATTATACTTGAGCCGCACGTCCACTTGATTTACCGCTTGGAATTATATTCGATATCAACAATCTTTATAACAAAAAAAAATGTTGTGATACACTAAGGTACCAAAAAAAAACACTTGTGTAAATATTTTTCGTGTTTTTTTTACTCACTTGTGTACTTAACTTGTGTTTTGTGTAAATTATACTTGTAGTTTGTAATTCATAGTTACTTGTTTATATATTTTGTATTTCTTTGTTAATTATAGTCACTAACTTTATTTAATGGAGGTATCGTCTGGCTGAAAGACGTTAAACTCAAGCGCTGCTTGGGAGGCAACCCAATTCAGAAGCAGTTGTGAAGGAGTCTACAAATACAGATTTGCTTTCTCCTTCCCTATTTATTTTATTTTTCAATTTTTCTCTTTTGTTTTTATTTTCGTAAATTCCAATCCTATATGCTTAATTGTTTCATTGCATGTTTATAATTTATTACATTGAGGACAATGCAATATTTAAGTGTGGGGGAAGGGATTTATATTTTTGTTTTTTTATTTTGAGTCATATATATTGGAAAATAAAAAAAAATCAAAAAAAATGTAAAAAAAAAAATTGTTGATTTTATTTATTGAGTCTTAGTCTTTTGTTTTTATTTTTGAGTCATAGGATGCCCTTTCAACTATCTAGGATGATTCTATATCTCTGAAATTATGGCTAAAAGAGGATCACAATACTGAGATGATTTTAAAATGGTATTCTTTGGTTAATTGAGATATATGAAAAGTATATGCATGTGTAGTGGATATGGATTTCGTAACCTTGGTACAGAATATGAGCATGTTAAGATGAGTTTTGATTCATAAAAACCCATGTGAGATATTTGAGCCCATGTCCCTTTTTTTTGGAGTGATAAATGATAAATATATCCTTATTTTCTTAGCGATATTTTGATGATCTCATTATTCTTTCATTTTGATTGATTGCTTGAAATAGATTAAGTTTGATGGACTAGAGAATTATAGAATTCGCTCTTGTGCTTGTTGAGACGTTTTATCAATGCATGGCCCTGATTCTGGAAAGGATAGAGGCACCCTAGGAATTATCACCATTGCCAAATAAGCTTGTTACCCTATTTGAGCCCGTCGTGGGACTCCCCTAGATAAAACCCATTTGAGCCTACGTTAAGCATTTTCTTTCATCACCCTTAAATCCTTAACCCTGAACCTTAGTATAGTTACAATCCTGCCCTTTGTTCTAAAAACTTGGTAGAGTTATTTTTTGAGACTTACTACATAGATTTGGCGTCAATGATGAAGATTGAGAAGAGGTGAAAGTTCAAGTGTGGGGGTAGACTTGTTCATGAAAAGAAAAAATAATTATGTGAAAGGTGTGAAAAAGAAAAATGAAAAAGAAAAAAATTTGTACGGCTAGAAAAGAAAAAGAAAAAAAAATGTTTATGGAGTTTAGTCCCCCATACTTGGTGAGTTTGGAGATCATTTTGAATTGAAGGCCCACTATTGAAAAATTTGGTCTTTGTCTAGTTCACAAGTTCAAGGGAAGTTTAGAATGAAGATTGGATCCAACATGAAGACATTAGGCCGTTTTATAAAACCCACAAGAAGAACATGACATTACATACTTGGTGGATTTCTAGAAGTCTCTACATCAACATGAGCTCTGCTAGGTTTTTAGGATACTTTGTTAAATCCTTACCTTTCATTTCTTAAAACCTTGAGCCTTAGCCCCATTACAACCTTTGAGAGGACCTTCTTGATCCTTAAGATGGGACAGCCTTTGATCTGTGGAGATGAGTTATAAGAGTTGAACCTATGGCTTGGGTCCATCTGTGCAAGTAGTTGATATCTTTCATGAGATCTTTGAAAAAAATTATATTCACAAAGTGCTTTTCGTTTCTTATATATGTGAGCTATTTGATTGCCTCAAAATATTTTCTCTCACATATAGTTGAGTGATTATAAGCTTTTAAGCATTGCCATACTTCTGAGAGAAGAAATAGTGGATATACCTTGTGAGGATATGAATCATACTTGTCTGAAACACATGCTGAGCTCCACCCCATCACCATTGTTACAACCAAGTCCTACTTGTGTATATGTGGATTATATGTTTGAATTAACTCTCGAATGCCTAAATATTGATTCCTGGTTGCGTGCTAATCTTGATGTTGTGAAAGTAAAAGATTTATGAGACTAAATGTTGAAAGGCAATAGGGTCATTGTATGTTGTAATGTTTGAGTCTTTCTTTCTTTAAATTTTGGTTGAGTCTAAGTTTGTGTCTTTGTTTTGATTTTGTTAAGGGACTAGCAAAAGCTAAGTGTGGGGGAATTTGATAGGAGCATTTTTATGCGAAGTTTTAATAATTATTTCCTCATATTTTACTTAGTTATTTCCTTAAATAAATAAATTTTAATTTAATTTTTATTTTCTAGGTACATTGGAATAAATGGAGCTGAAATGAGCTGAAATGAAGAAATGGAGTTTTCCTGGTCCGACTAGGAATCCTAGTCAACGCAGGAATCCTGATGAGGCTAGGAAACCTGAAGGCATTAGGAGACCACATGATGACGTGGGAGATATTTTGGGAGATTAAATCTGATTTTTGCATGGGAAATCAAGGAGATTACGTGGAGAATATCAAGGGAGAATTTTAAGGAAGAAAATATTCAAAATAAGTCTAGATTCGTTCCTCAATTCCCTCAAGATATGTTGGCTGAAATTAGAGAATAAAATCTGCAATTTTAATGTGAAAATCAAGAGAAAATCAAGGGGAGGATGTTAAGGATAAAGCCATGGAGAGATTTAAGGGAGAAAAGGTCCAAAATGCGTCCGGATACATTGTCTAGGTTCATGCCTAGATATTTGGCCGAAAATTGTGAATAAAATCAGATTAAATCATGGGAAAATCAGCAACAAAATATTAGGGATTGATTTTGGAGCTTTTTGATTGGTTGAGTGACATGGCAGAGCTGACGTGGCATTAATTCATTGGTTGGAGCTGTGTGGTGCAACCAGAAAATTCCTTAGAAATTAATTAAATTCATGAAGCCTTGCCTTCCCCTATATAAACCCCCTACACAACACACCAAAACACACCTCTTCATTCAGAAAATAATTCCAAAAATAAAAGCTCTCTCTCCCTCTCCATCCTCTAGTTTCAAGTCTATGCGTCTTCAAGCAAAGAGAAGAAGAGAAGAAGAAGCCATGAAGCCTCCTAGCCGCCATCATCCACCTTGTGTCGTGAAGCTTTGGAGCCTTGCTTTTAAGATCCAAGACCAACGTCTCAAGCTTTCCACCATTCATCCTTCATGGTGTAATTCTATCTTATTTCTTGTAACCTTTTTTGTTTTCTTTGTTTGATTTCGTATGAATTTGATTTCTAGTTGACATAACGTTTAAGGAAAAGTTTAAGCCCATTTTTATGTTTTGAAATAAAGTTGTGATTTTTATATGTTGATTTATATGTTGCTTATGTGAGATTGCGTGATTGATTTTGGATTATAGAAAACTTTTACATGTTTATGTCTTTGGTGGCCAAATTAGGATATATGCATGTAATTGGAGCTAATTTAAGTAGTGAAGGCTTTGGACAAAAGTCAAAATCAATTAAGGAGGATTGCAAATAGGTGAACTTATTCATAACTAGGTTGTGCACTTTGGTTGACATCCTTTCTTTGTTCTTCATGCGTTGAATGTGTTCTTGATTAGCTAGCTTTCTAGACTATGATTGCATGTTCAATAGGTTTAATTTAGGTGATTTTACTTAGATTAAATATTGAAGGAAAGTAAAAAATGGGAAATCGTTTGCTTTCTAATGTTTTACATGATCAACTTCTTTCTCATGACTTGGAAGAACAATTGTAGGGTTGAATCGAATTTGATTATGGAATTGGTTTTGATCTTTGTTTCTTATGTTCCATTCTTGTACTTGTGTTTGTATAGTTTTATTTGTTTTAATTCTTTTAATTTTTGAAACCTAATTCTTAAATCCCCCTTTTATTTAGTTATTTGTATATATTTTGTAAATATTATACTTTGTATTTATTTTAATTCTTTAGTTGTTTTTGCAATTACAGGTGTACCCTCAATCCCCGGAATAGAACGATCCCTATTTACTATATACTAACGATGTCATTTTATAGGGTTAAATTTTGCGCTTGCCTTAAGCGTATCAATTTTTGGCGCTGTAGTCAAATGGTTAATCCTCCTTTGGCCACTGGATGGGCCACGAAGCAAAAGGCTGAAATCATAGACTCCTCTGATGATGAAGATCCACAAGAGGTAAGAAATCCTTTATAGATCTTATAAATTTGATGCTCTCTTTTAAAGTTCAATCTGACACCCTCAACCTTAATAGGTCGCTACCGCTTTGGCCCATAAGCACAGTCGTTCCGACCCCCGAACAGACCCTTGGGAAGATGATGAACCAATCGCCGACCGACTGGTATTACATGATTATGATAAGCAATGAATTTATTGCTCTCCTTCAGCTTTCATCCTATAACGCTCCTCTTTTGCAGGTTCGTCACAGGTCTACAGGCCCCTCAAGGAAAAGTGGGGAAGGACCGTCCACCGCTGGCAGAGAAGTAGCCTCTTCGAAAGCCCCAGCGTTACTGGACTCAAACCCTTTGCCTCTAGCCAACGCCACAGACTACCCAAACTCATCCCTGGGGCCGGTTCAGATCTCCGATGATAGCTCACCAGAGCCTGAAGAAAGAATGCCCCCTCCTGACACTCCCCGAAAGGAAACAATCGCGGCTACCATCTTAGAGCAAGCAGTGCCTGATTCGCCCCCTGATGCTATTATAGGTGATTAGGAACAAGCAGTAATGGGAACACCAGTTCCTCTAGTGATAGCTCAAGACGTGCCAGTCGCCGCCCGCAAGCAACATACTGAGGAGGTACCCCTTCTCAAAACAACTTTGCTTCAATTTGTTTCATCTCAACATTTTCCTGACACTCCGGCCTCCTTCTAGGGTCAGAGTCTTGCTCGCACCGAGGAAGTGGTGATCAATGGCGAGGAGATGGCTGGCAAGAATCCTGCTGAACCAGAAGCTGTGGGAGAAGCTGATAACTAACCTGCCTCCCAAGTACTCGAAATAAGGGAAGAAGTGGACTCTCAGCCTGCACCAGAGGCAACTCCTATCGCAGAACCTCACAAGGCTCCAGTCGTTGCTGTTCCTGCTCCATCGCAAGCACTTGCTGGTGAGCCCTTCAGATTAGAACGACTAGCTCGAGTGCTTGAAGTGACTCATCCTGGAGTCGTGGATGATGCTAGGGAGGTTCTTCGCCGCCTCCTGAGCCTTGACATATTGATGCCTGACACGCCCGCGAGAGCTCTGGAGTATCTCAGAGTACTTCGCAGCAAGGGTGCCATCACTAAGGCCAAGTTCCTTGATATAGACAACCTACTGGAGGATCTCCCTAAGTGGTGCAACAAGAAAACGGTAGCGACAGCGTAGGGTAGACAGGCCCATATGCATTATCAGGCCCTTGCTCAACAGATGGATGCCCTGCTAGATTCCCTGGGTGAACGGGTCTCTCATATCAGAGAGATGGAGCTCGCGAAGAATTACCTTCAGTCCCAGATCCAGGACCTTCAGGCCCAGCTAACTACTTTGAGAGTCAGGATTGCCCATGAGGAAGCCCAATTGAAGCAACCCTTAGCCGCTTCTAAGACGCTATCTCAAAATCTGGCCCAGGCTCGCGGAGCAGTAAAACAAGCCGAACAAGTTGCCGCTAACGCTGGTTTTCGTCTAGATGAACATTTTTCCGCTTGTCTTCTGCGGGCCTAGGGCTTTAGCTCTCTAGTATTAGGCCCATTATTTTGTAAAATGAATTTGAACTTTATTAATATTATTAGTAACTTGGTCCGCTTTACTGGGCCAAATATACTCTTTGTACTCTTAGCCATTAATTCCTCTAAATCCAACTTAAATACAAATTAAAGTGGTTGAAAACGGATAACCTCGAAACTGAGCGGTTTACCCTAGAAGACCGTTCCGTCTCCCACGCGTCTTTAATTTTCCCTCATTTTTGAGATTACAGCATTTAATCTCATTAATGGCGTCGAATACCATTCAACCGTCCAAAGGCTGAGGCTGCTGAGGTTGGCCCTATATATACATGTACTTTGAGGATGAGAATAGACACAACCATGGCTTACCCAGAAATAGCCCTGCAAGCCTTACTCCTCTTCCTTCTTTTCCAGAAATCCTCTCCTCACAATCTCACTTTCAGCCTCTAGATCTTAGGCTTTATGGCAATATCTCAGTTCTGGGGTAGGCCTTATGGCTTAATCTCAGACAACCTTGTGTCTTTGGTTTCTGAAAGCCTAGATGGAACATCCTAGATTTCGGATTGGCTGAAGAACACGAGGAGCTCCTAACACGGGATACCACATTCTAAGGAGTCTCCCTCCTTAGGTTCCCTTGTGAGAAGCAAATTGAGGAAGAGTGGGAGACCCCCTTCTGACCCCTACTCTTCTTCGGCGCCCTACCTCCTGGACTTAACTGATCAAACTTCCGTTTTGTCCCTGAGATAAATGGGGCAACTTGGCTATGCTCACCTCTGATGTCCGCTTTTGACCCGGAGGATGGACAACTGGACGGGTTGGGATGATTATTTCCTTCCATCTCCTTACAGTACAGACGATAGCAGTTGCGACTAAGGTTTAAGAGAGAAGGGTGAAGAGAGTAAGAGTAAGAGAAATCACCTCGCCGACTCCCTCCAAGAAGAAGATTCAGAAAAAATTGAAAGTTTGTATTTTCATCCACTTTTGGCCTTGTAATCTGCAAATGTAACTTTCGCGAATGTACTGTATTGCTTCTAGCCGCAAAGCCACTTTATGAATACACTAACATTCTGCTACTTTCAAAATAATTTATTGTATATAATAAAGCCTCTAGTATAGGCCTTGTTGCACATATTTCTTTTTTTACGCTTATTGTCAAAAGAATAAACTAACATTGAAAATTTTCCAAAATAAAAATAAAAAATAGTTATAGTTCTGCAAAATATAAAGGCCGCGGAAACAAAGCCCAAATGTATAGAGGGTTGCCCCCCTAGTCTTACTAGGTGGAGGGAGTACATTAGAGTGGGGCCACTGAGTAGGCCCAAATGTAAATGATGACGCGAACAAAGTAAGACTATGTCTGCCCTCCTGTCCCAGGGACTGGGAGAGCTGGTGGATCTTCAAATTCCCAAACACTTTTGGGGCAATATTTCTTCAGAAAGCGACCATTGATTAGGTTCCGGTGCATATCACCGTCCAAATCCTTGAGATGGAAAGCCCCTTTGTCCAAAATCCTGTGAATGACAAAGGGTCCCTCCCAGCGCGGCGTCCATTTGCCGCGGCCGGCCAACTTCTCACTGAGTGGAAGTAATGCTTTCCAAACTAGTTCATCCTCCTTGTAACTGCGGCTGCGTGTCCTCTTATCATAGGCACGAGCGACTCGTTATTTTTCCATCACCAAGCTATCCAAAGCTGCTAAGCTCATTTCGCTAAGATCCTCATGTTCCTGCCACATGGCCTGGACATAATTTTCACCGATCAGATGGTGTTGGTCCTGAACCCAGAGAGACTGAACGTTGATCTCCAATGGTAAAACCACGTCATGGCCAAACATTAAAGCATAGGGTGTCGTGGGAGTCCATGCCATCCTCTCCTCATCGCCGCATCTCATCATTCCTGAGAAAATAATTAAGCGTGAGGAAATGGACCTTCTTATCAGCTGAGGGATCTGGCTGCTGGAGGTAAGCGATCAAAGGGATACTCCAATCCCCGTCAATAGGGTCCAAAGTAGCCACTGCTGGTTCCTCTGATGGGTTAGATCGCGCGAGCAATGATGGCAACGTGCGACGCTCGACTTTGAGAATTCTCTCGCGAACCCCATATTTCAAAGTAATGCCAGTAGCCAACTAGGCGAGCTCATTAGCAGCAAAATTAAGCTCACGAGGGATATGCTCCAGATCCACGTCATCAAATTGATCCAGGAGGTCGAGGGCACGATCCAAATATGGGGCGAGCAAGTAACTTGTGCACCTGAACTTTTCGCGAAGCTGATTAATGACGAGTAAAGAGTCTCTGCAGATCTGGATGTCTCTTACTCTAAGTTACAGTAACACTTCTAGGCCTATAATGAGGGCCTCATACTCGGCTTGGTTATTTGTACACCTGAATTCCAGTTGGAAAGTGTACAAAAAAGGTCTCCAGTTGGGTTTTCCAGTACGACACCTGCTCTTGCCATTATGTCTGTTCTGGAACCCTCAAAACACAGTACCTAAGACTGTAGTGTGTCCGTGACCTGATATAACTGGGCGTACTCAGGCAGGCATGCTAAGTTTGGTCGATCTATTATTTTAGTAGCAACCTCTAAATCTCGTACCACTAGTACGCCCAACATAAGATGATGCGCCAGAAAGTCTGCGATGGCTTGCCCTTTGACTGCTTTATGTGGAACACACTGTAGGGAAAATTCTGACAAAGCAAGCACCCACTTGCCAATACAACCTCTTAAGATAGGCCGCGAAAGCATATATTTGACTAGATCAGTCTGAGCTATGATGCAAGTAGTGAAGGATAACATGTAATACCATAACTTGCACGCTGAAAAGTATAGCGTGAGACACAACTTTTCCATTAGAGTGTACCTCATTTCACAATCTGTGAGTGTCTTGCTGAGGTAACGTAAAAGCATTGCTCGACACCATCCTCATCGTCCTGAGCGAGTAGGCTGACAATGGAAGCCTCAGTTGCTGAAATATACAACTTTAGTGGGAATCCTGGCTTGGGAGGAACAAGTACTGGCGGGCTTGCTAAATAGGCCTTGATTTTGTCAAAAGCCTCTTGGTGATTAGGCTCCCAAACAAATTCATTTTGTCCTTGTAGCTTCAGAAGCAGGGAAAAATGCTGGATTTTTCCTGCATAATTAGAAATAAACCGCCGCAGGAAGTTTATCTTACCCAATGACCTTTGTAGCTCTTTCTTCGTTCACTGGGGAGATGCGTTGATGACCGCGTTTGCCTTATTCTTAGGAACTTCAATGCCCCTTTGGTGGACAATAAACCCTAGGAAGTCACCTGCTTGAACTCTGAAAACACACTTGGTAGGATTCATCTTTAGTTTGTGCAGCTGCATACACTCAAAGACCTTTTTGAGGTCCGCAATGTGATCCCCTCGCTTTTTGTACTTCACTACCACGTCATCTATGTAAACCTCTAAGATTTTTCCAAGTATGTCATGGAAGATCAGGTTCATGACTCTCTGATAGGTGGCCCCAGCATTCTTCATACCAAAGGGCATGACCACATATTCAAAAACTCCCACGAAACCTGGGCAGCGAAATGCCATTTTGTGCATGTCCTCCTCTACGACCTGAATCTGGTGATACCCTGCGGTTCCGTCCATAAAGGACAACAGCTCATACCCCGCTATTGCGTCTACCAACATATCCACCACCGGCATGGGATAGACATCTTTAGGGGTAGCCATATTAAGGTCTCTGTAATCCGTGCAGACCCTCATTTTGCCGTTTTTCTTGCGAACATGCACTATATTGGATAGCCATTGATTGTACTTGGCCACCTTGATGATGCCTGACTAGTGCATCTTTTCTACCTCCTCTTTGACCAGAACTTGGGTCTCCAATTTCATCCTTCACGGCTCTTTCTTTACAGGCCTTTTATCAAGCAACGTTGGCAGCTAGTGGCCAACCAAGTCTAGCGATAGGCCTAGCATGTCTTCGTACTTTTCTGCGAAGCAATCCTTGAATTCCAACAACAAGTCAAAGAGCCTCTGCCTCTCGCTAGGCTCTAAGTAGGTGCTGATAGCCACTTTCAAGGGCTCATCAATTGTTCCCAGATTGACCTTCTCAGTAGGGTCCCTAACTTTTGGAGACGTGTCATCTAATGCCGCTGGGGTGAGTTGAATTTCCTCTTCTTCCTCTTCATGGTCAAAGAACTCTTCACTAATAATTTCTAATGTCGCGACTCGATCGTAGGCCTCTTTTTCCACCAAGTACGAGGATAGCCTTTCGTACAGAGAATGAAAGGCCTCTATCCCTTCCTCTGGAAGGTCGTAATCCATTAATGATTCAATGTGTGGGGCACAGCGTGGTCAGGCCTTTCCAGGTCTTCTTTCGCGAGCGTGAGCCCCCACTGTGCCAATTTAGAGGCCGTCACCCTTGTAGGGCGGCCTTTGTTGTCAATGCCACTGACCTATAATGGAATAATTGACTCCAAGTAGTACCTGGCATCTATATAGTTTGCGAAAACAGGGAAGGGTCGAGGATTTGCTTTAATCATCTCTGCCTTATCTATTACCCTATTCCACATGATTAGCTCTTGATGGAGAGTTTACGGAACACAATAGCTTCGGTGAATCCAGTTCTGACCCAAGAGGCGCCGTAGGCGCTGTAGCAGTCCGTTACGAAGAAGGCATAAACACCTTCTACGGGACCGACCTTGATATGCAAGAACAGTAGGCCCAATGTCTTCGCTGAGGTCCCTACGAAGTTCTTCAGTGTTAGTGAGGTGGACTTGATCTTCTCTTTATTGATCCCCAGCAACTACATAATTCTTATCGTAATGACATTGACAACGGCTCCTGTATCGACCATGATTTTGCTAACCTTGGTGCCACCAACCTCTGCTGTGATATACAAAGGCCTCATGTGTTGTACCATAGCAGGAGTTGGTCTTGTGAAGCTCATAAAGACTCTTGCTATTAGCATCTTCAGTCTCAAGGAACACTGCCTCTTCCACAGGTGTTGTTGCTACTGAAGTGATTTGAAGCAGTTGCTCGCTGTGTTCCTCAGCCTCTACACAGTCCTGCGTGGCGATTGGAAGAACGTATTTGGCGGCTAGCATATACACCATTCCGCAAGTGGTGTCTAACAACTCAGTCTCGTCCATGTCCTCATCTAGGTTGAGTTTGGGCTCATCAACCGGAATCTTTGAGTTGAACTGTTTAGTGACCGAAGCAACCAATGACTCTTCTGTAGAAATCATCGTCTTATCCTACTTTTGTTCCTACACCACAGGAACCTGCTTTAATGGATCTGGCTTTTGTTCTGCCACTAGGGCCTCTGTTGTGGCCGCAACCACTGCGCTTTGAACTTTCTTAGGTCTCCACTGCAAGCTTTCTGAAGTGTTGTCCTTACCCCCCAGTCTCTCAAAAACTAAGGATTTAGCTTCGGGCTCGTCGTGAAACAGCCTGCGCCGGACAGTTGGTCGCCTAGTTGGCGAACTATCTTTCCTAGCCTGCAGTAGTGTCATTTCTTTGGTGATCCAGCAGAAAACACTGGGCCTGGACATCCTTGACGCCGAACTTGCTTGTTTCTGAAAGCTATAGGGAGCCACTAATGGCTTAGCGGCTAGCGCCTCCATCTCTTTCTGATATTGCTCAGGAGATTTGATTGATTGCGAAGGCTTGATCAGACCCTAATCCAGAACCTCTAGTGTTCGCTTAGCTTCTCCAAACCTACGCCGCAGCTTCCTTTTCTTAGAAGGGCTGATCTCTACCGCTTTCCCTTTTTTTCTAGTGTACCATTTGCCCTCCTTGATAGAGGATGTTGAAGAAGGTGGTATATATGGTTTACTCAGAATATCTTTGTGCTCGCCTAGTCTCTTTTCATCTGCAACAGCCCTCAACTTCCTGAACAAGTTAGAATCCCTTGGGGATGGCTGTGATTCTGTCCTATTCTTCGCTCTCGGGCAGGAATATTGAAAATTCCACGAAGGTGAAGCCCACTTGATTGGCAGGAATGAACCAAAACAAAATGTCTACTCGACCTCTTCATGTGACACTTAGATGCCACACTCCTCTTTGCATCGCAAGCATAGGACCACTGGTGAGGCCTCGCTGATAGGTCTGGCCTTTTTCTTTGTTGGAGCTTCTTCCTCCTCATTCTTCTCTTCCTGACCTTGGTAGTCAAATCAAGGGTTGGTTTCCTCTGGCTTTTTCTAGTCCAAGTCACGTCAACCATGTTGATCCCGGTGTTTGGGAAAGGGTTCAGATCTACCAGTGTTATCGCGGTTGCAGGAGATTCCACCTGCAAACTACCGTTATTGAGCCATACCTGAATCTGATCCTTCAATTTCACACAGTCAGCAGTGTTATGATTCCACAGGTTGTGAAACTTGCAGTACTTTTTTTTTCTTTTAGTTGTTCTAGTCCGGAGAAGGGTCCAAAGCCTGTCTTCACAATCTTCGCGGCTATCATCTCATCTAAAATCTCATGTGCCTTATTAGCATCGTATGTATACGTCGCGAACTCTGGTTTGGTGTATGAACTTGAGCTTGACTGGTTCCTTAGTTAATTTCAACTGCTTTAGGGCCGAGTTTTTTATTCCGGTCAGCTCAAAAGCAGAGACATCATTCTCCTCCTCTTCATCTTTGTCCTGGAAAACTTCTTCACCTTGATAATAGGGATCATAGGTGGCTAGCTGGTAGTTCAGGGCAGCCACAGTACGGTGTTTTCAGGGAATACACGTCCCTTTGGACGCATTCTTCCTGGCATCTGTTTCTATGAGAAGATGCTCAAAGCTACCTACTTCCGTAATAAGCTCTCCCATAGACTTGATCATACTGCCATGTTGTTTCTTCCATTGACGTGGCTCTAAGTTCTTGATTGCCAACTTAACTAGTTCTCTTTTTGGCAAGACCATGTTCAACTTAGCCTTCTGAATCTGGAATCGCTGAAGATAAGCAACGGCCAACTCAGTGGGCTATTAGGCCATTTGGGTAAGGGAAGCCAAATCAACCTCAGGCTCTATAGCTCTGAAGGTTTCTCGGAAGAGCTTTTCCATCGCTAGCCAATTTGCAACTAACCCTGGTCGAAGCTTAGAGAACCATGTAAAGGCGGCTCAAGACAGAGAAGTGCCAAAGATTTTACACTTGAGGCTGTCATCATTCTAGTACTGCCCGCATTGCACCTTGAACCTGGCCAGATGACTTGCCACGTTCTCAGTATCTTCTCCTGAAAAAGTAGAAAATATGATATTTTTATAGCCTCTAGGAAAAGGCACAAGCATTATATCTGGCGGGAAAGGCCCCTCATACACCTCATCAAGGTGAGCCCTAGGATTAGCCAACCTGATCATCTCCTCGACCTCTTAGAGTCTCACGTAATCTGGGCCAGGAGGAGGAGGCGTAACCACAATATGGTAGGCTATTTTCAAAGTAGGGGCAGCTTGGCTAGCAGTCAATGTTCCTTCCCCACGGTGAATGGTCTTGGGTAAACTGGGCTGTTGAAGAGTAAACGCTGGTGTGGACACATCTTTTGCCAAAGCCATTATCTTGATTGGATTGCCCGCCTGATCAATCCCGTAGTAATTCTTTGGAAGCTCCTGGTACACATTTTCTGCTCATCGCTATCGTATTGAGTAAACACAACAGGATCAGCAGGGGTGCCTTCACCAATTTTCTAAGTTCTGCTCTCTACGTGACCAGTGGTGTGGCCTTGTCTCTGCTACCAATTACCAGGGCTTTTTCCTTACTTTTAGTTAACACGGCAGTAGTGGTCCCAGAGGGTGTAGCAGTGCTGCTGCTTGCCTTTTCCTGAGCATTAGGTGGTACATACTTGCCGGATCCGGAATGTTGACCAAGGGAACCTAGGATAGCATTGGGATCTCCCAATGCTTTATGCAAGACTTCTTTAGCCTGGTCCAATTCAGCTTTATGCATGGCAACCTGGGTAGTGAGATTAGATCCATCGTTGCGAATCGCCGCGACATCTGTAGTGATGTGTTTGCTCTGGGTGACCTCGGCAATTATCATAATCATGAGCTACTCGTGGTGTTCCTTGTTTTGTTGAGTCATACTTGCTAGATGTCCCTATGTCTGCCGCGACTCTAGCTTTAACTTTCGGACCGAAGTCGAAAGCTCATCAAGCCTCTGACGATCCTCCGCAGCTCCTCTATGCTCACATTCTCTAGGACGGGAATGGGAATAAAGTCACCTGTTAGCACCTTGTCTTCGACCACATGGGAGGTGGTAGACGCATTGCCAGCCTCCTTAGGCTGGATGATGGGGAGATTGTCGCCCTCTGTAACGGGCTGGTGATTTCCTCCCTGCTTAGTTGACATATCAGATGATGGCGGGTTGAGAGAAATTTTTTGGATCACTTGTTCGTCAGAAAGACCATGACAGTCTGCACGAGAGTGCAGTCTTTAACTAGAGGTATTGTGTTGCGGGTAGTTGACGTAAACCTTTTGGTAAGGGTTTTCGCTTGACTTCCCAATGGTGGCGATTGTGAAGAAACACTATGTAGGTCCCACTAAGCGTGCCAAAATGTTTGGCTCTAAAACCAGCCTGGTTGCAAACAGTCTCTTTTGAGTGCATGAGCATGCCAGCGCCGTGGGGTGCAGTCGTCGAGGAGTCCCTTGACCCGACTTATGAATCAAACGCTGTGGACGAGGAGAGCACCAACCTCGTCACCAAGTTCTTTTCTATGCCTTCCGGAAAAAGACTTCTTGCCATACAGATAAGGGCTTGTGTTGTGATCTCTTGAGTCACCGAGTCGATATTTAGTATTGTAGACTAAGCAGAAAAATCACTGTGAAGTAGGAGAAAGCACAGGTTTTGCTAAAGCGTGACTTTAACTTTGCTGGGTTGCGAGGGCGTTACCCTTGCTTCGCTGGTTTTCAACTAGGTTGAAGGTAAATTTTCTCCGGAGAGAGGTTGGAGAGTTATGTCTTTGTTGTGTCCCTGAAACCTGGTATTTATACCTTTAGGGTTTTGACTGTTCCTTGACATAGAATGATCATTGATTGAAGTTTCCTATTCAATCTCCGCTACTTGATTCCAATAAGGGTTCATTTTCCTTATGGATCTCGGAATGGATGAAGCTATAACCTAAACCCAAGCATTTTGGGCATCAGGTATCGACCCACTACGCTAAATCCCCTAACGGGATCTTGCCAGAAACACTTTTGGGCTCAAACACATTGAACATCACTCACAACCGGCAATATGTACCTTACATGTCTATCAACACAATATAATATTTTTCTCATTACATCCAGCCACCAATTAGCTAGCTTATAACCACATATGCATATTTACAGCTTGTTATAAGGTTGGCTACATAAACATGATCAGTAGTGCACAATTTAAAACGTGAAACTAGAATTCAACATTGCAATAATCGACTCAAATTCATATGATGATTTGTATTGTCTACTTCGTCTTCCATAGTTCCATTCTATGTGAATATATATGATCAGAATGTAGAAAGTACCTTGAACATAGCCACGTGAAATTGTCGCATACACCTGTCCTAGGCTTGAATTATATTTATATATATATATATATATATATATGAGGTTCGTTCTAGAGAGGACATCCTTACTTTAAGAATTCGAGGGTTTTTATTATTTTACACTAATATATGGCCTAATTCAATGATTCTAACGTTAATCATTTAGATTCCTATGCAAGAAGTGTGCCTACAAAAAATCAACCAAATCCATAATCATTTGGTCATTCAAAATTGTGTAAACAAATGTAATCCGTTAGATAAAATTAAAATGAACATTGTGCTAATCAAATGGTTAAATGTTTTCCGATTTGGCTTATTTTTTGTAGGATTCATATGTGTGTAGATAACTAAAAAATGAGTCGTTGTGATTATTAAAATACACCATAAAAATAAAAATATCCTCACTTTAAGAGTTTAAGGACGTCCTCTCTTGATATATATATATATATATATATATATATATCCATATTAGAGAGGACCTCCTTACTTTAGGAATTTAAGAATTTTTAATATTTTACACTAGTATATGACTTAATTTAATAATTTCAGCCGTTGATCTTTTAGATTTCTATACAATAATTGTGTCTACAAAAAATCAATCAAATCCATAATCATTTGGTCATTCAAAATTATATAAACAAATATAGTTTGTTAGATAAAATTAGGGCTGGGCAAAAAAAGACCGAAAACCCAAAAAACAGGCCCGGACCCGCCAATTCGGTCCGAGTTTTGTAAAAAAGTTTGTTAAAACTGGCTGGTCCGATCCAAATCTTATTAGATCCGGTCCAGTCCCGATTCTTGACTTTGAAATATCAGAAAGCCCATTGGGCCCAGATACATAACTAATATATATATTTTGTTTTAATTATGCATACGATCTTCTTTAATTTTTGGTCTCTTCATCTTCTTTTTCTCATTCTTCTTCAGCTTTTTTTTTTTTCTTCTTCTACTTATCTATAAGATCTTCATCTTGAGATTGCGTACCCAACTCCCTCATCCACTCCATCTCCACCACCGACCTCTGCGGCGCGCTCACCGTGGCTCTCCGTCTCCACTTGCGAATGGTGGCCCAATCACCGGCTTCGGCGTCCAGTTCCTCCTCGTCGCCTCATCGAGCTCGGCCCATCGTCCTCATCCAGAATGCATAAATTTCTCTGTAACTTGTGGCTTTGATTCAAGATCTGAAATCTTTGTTTTTTTTTTTTGTTTTTCCTAATAAGAGGGCTGGTTCAGATCTGTTTAACACGGGGAGGACCTGAAGAATAGGGGTCCAGTTCATATACTTGAATTTGTACTACAGAAAGGAGGGTAGTAGACGATCTGAATCTTCATTCTTCTTCAGCCCACGGTAGTCTATGACCAGCTAAAGAACCAAATCGGCGAGGGAGGAATGCTTAGGATTTTGGCGAAGAGAGGAGATTCAGCTTCATGGAGGCCAATGAGTGCAGTACAGATAAGGAGAGATTACAGCCATGGATGCTTCCTGATGGAGTTGATCGGAATCTTTTAGCTGATGCCGATCTCGATCATTTTTTTTTTAAGGCTGTTTGGGCCCGTAAACTCGGAAGCCCTGCCTGAAATGAAACGGGCTGGTCCATGTTAAGTGAAAAACAGGTTTTGGGCCCAAACCGTAAAAAAGGGGACGGGTCTGGGCCCAGTAAAATTTTTGTTGAACCCGGCCCGTGCCCAGCTCTAGATAAAATAAAAACGAACATTGTGAAAATTATTTTAGGGAAACGGTAATTGAGAGGAATTTGATGTGTATTCTCATTGATAATAGAGGCCTCTTTATATAGAGGATTACAATGGATAGAATCCAAATCATACAAGGAAAGTAATCATACATTGAATAGGAATCTAGATCCTTCTAATGTAACCCTATTACCACTAGGTCAAGTAACCTAGAGTTTGGGCCAAACACAGAATAGAGATTTCCTTGAACACTCCCCCTTGTGTTGTCCAAACGCGGTGCTTCTCTCGTTGCCTCGTTAAAAAGCTTGACGAGTAACAAAAACCCAGTGAGACAAAAATAACCTCGGTCGAAGGGGAAAAAGAGCACAACACACCCTTCACGATTCGAGACAAACATGTAGACATCTCCCCCTGATGTTTGCGCCTCCCCCTCATGACTAGGATCATGGGAGTTCAGATAATTTTCGCAAACCAATTCTTGCCACATGTTTCTCGAACGTGGATTTGGGCAATGACTTAGTAAACAAGTCTGCCTCATTGTCCTCAGATCGAACCTGGTTCACTTTTATCATGAGGAGCTTCTGTTGTTGCTGATTGTAGAAGAATTTGGGCAATATGTGCTTGGTGTTGTCGCCTTTGATGTAGCCTGGCTTTATTTGTTCAATGCAAGCAGCATTATCCTCATAAATGCTCGTTGGCTCATCTGTGGTAGACTTCAAACCACAATTGCTTCGAACATGCGTAACTATGGATCGAAGCCATATACATTCACGAACTGTTTCGTGAAGAGCGATAATCTCTGCATAATTCGAAGAGGTAGCGACTAAGGTCTGCTTTGTAGACCTCCAAGATATCACGGTCTTTCCCATGGTGAAAACATAGCCAGTTTGGGAGCGACCTTTGTGTGGGTCAGAGAGGTACCCAACATCAGCAAAACCTTCCAAAACATGTATATGTTGTTTTGGGATGGGGATAGTGGACACAGGCCAATGTTGGCGGCAATCCTGGTGTGTGATGGGTCTGAATCCATCATCTCTCTGTAGGGATAAAGCATGCCCATATCAGTCGTATATCTCTAGTATCGAAAGATATCTTTTACACCAATCTAATGGCGTCGCGTTGGTGCAAAGCTATATCTAGCTAACAAGTTCACTGCAAATGAGATGTCCGGTCTTGTGCATGGAGCTAAGTACAATAATGCGCCTATTGTACTTATGTAGGGCATTTCCGCCTCTAGCACATCTTCGCCATCGTCCTTTGGATGAAGAAGATCCTTTTCAGGATTAAGACTACGAACGATCATGGGGGTGCTTGAAGGCTTGACCTTGTCCAAATGCCTAAGCATCTATCAACACGATGCTCAAGTTCCAAACCGAGACATAATCGTGTTCTCCCATAAACGAGTGGGCATATCTCTTCCCAATCAAGTAGTCACTTTAGTGAGCGTTTCAACCTCTTTGTAAACGCGTCCGTGGTCTAAAGCCACTTGATTTAGGTAAATGAAGTTCACCATGAACCTTCATGTATATTCCGTATCTAGATCCCCATAGAGATACGTTGTGACCACATTTGTAAGATGCATAGTCAGTTATTCGGAAACTACCAAACTGACATGGTAGTGGAGTGCAATGACATCCATTACGAGAGAATATGTCTCATCGTAGTAGATTTCAGGGCGTTTTGTGAGAAGCCTTGCGCCATAATGCGAGATTGCCATCTCTTTTTCTCATCACGCTTTCTAACGAAGACCCATTTAGTCAACAGGTTTTATGATATGAGGTGTTGGCATCACTGGCTCGAAAACCTTCCTCTTCGTTAGAGAATCCATCTTAACCTGGATCACATCTTTCCATTTAGGCCAAATCTCTCTACATTGGCATTCATTCATCAACGGAGCATGGTTCGATATCATCTGACTCAACAAACTCATGCGCAACCACATCATCAATTATGATGGAGTTTCTATCTCACATCTCATGTACACTAGTGTAATTTTCAGAGAGCTCTTATATTCTCAGGAATAGGTTCTGACATTGAGGCATCTACCAACGATAACCATAACCGGGAAGATACTCATGAGACTAATTTTGAGTCTTGATGATCAAAGGATTGGAATGTGCCAAAGTATCATTCGAACCCACGGGCCTCCCACGCATCTTAGCTGGGGCCATGACCTGTAATGCCAGAGTGCCACACTCTTTGGCGTTGGCGCCATGCCTACTTCCGTGTAGGTTGGTGCTACGTCCTCTTGTAGGGACGTACCTCCTTGCAAGCATATTTGCAGCAGATGTGTGATCTCGTCACTTTAGTAGGGATCGAGATGAGACATAGTGGGGACAGACCACGACAATTCCTGTTGTTCATGTTGAACATCCGTGTTCTTATCTCCCCCTAACGACAGGAAGACTGTCTCATCAAAGTGACATCCGTAAATCTAGCGAAAAGGAGATCGCCTAGCAAAGGCATTAAGTGGCGGACGATTGTTGGAATCTCAAATCCAAAGTCATTGCCCATTAGTCTGAAAGGACCCATCATAGGGCGCGGTGGCGGCGCAATTGGCACATAAATGGCTCACTCAAATATGCGTAAGTACGATACTTGTACCCAGTCACTAGCTGTAACGAAGAGGTAAATTGAGTGGCGGTGGGTCGCAGACGAACTAGCATAGCTGCATGCGATTTTGCATCACCTTAAGCGGATATAAAGAGATTAGTGCGCATTACCAATGACCGGACTACCATCGTAGTCGTTTTCGCGAGACCATTTGGGTGTGTTCATGGGAATATGATGTCCAACATCAGTACCAATGCAATAACCATTGAAAGTCTTCGATGTAAACTCTGTAGCATCGTCAAGTCCAATTGACGGAATAGGATGATCCGGGGAGTGAGCCCGTTGTTGTATGACATGTGCTAGGAGTGTAGCATAAGCAGGCTTTACAGGTAGACAATGACACAACACGTGACCAGCGTGTTTGCGTGTCAACTAACATCATGAGATATTTAAACGTCCCCAAGTTGATTGAATCAATCCACAGAATCCCTACGGATTCTATGTAAGAATGGAATGAATATTTTGAGATCCTTTGCGTAGGACGGTCTCGGTCCTAATTTCCCGAAGGAACGGGCTTTGCAAAATGAGCAAGGTGCCTTAAAAGCAACCAATGAGGAGTTTGGTTAGGCATGAGCATCTGTAGCTCTATTAGAAGAAAAATATGTGACTACTGACTACATCACCCATCATGGCGGTGGAACCATGGAAAGTGGCATCTATGGCGGCATGGCCATGGCAAGGAACATTCATGGGGGAATAGCCATGGCTGGCGCCGTTTATTGCGTTGTCACAAAGGACTTTCGCTGCCCTGCGGCTGCTAAGGACAGCGGCAGATCCTGATGTGGAGGTAGCAGCAGTCACGCTATCTCCGGGAATCAATTTTCGATTCTTGCTTCTTCTCACTCTGAAGAATGGATGTCCGTGTGAAGTCTTTAGTAGACAGATCATCATATCATGACTAGGATGATCTATCCTATCGTTACAAAGCCAATATGTGTCTAAATCCAAGAGATCTTCTCTCATAACTTCATTGGATTTAATAGCTCGAATAGTGACATAGAGTCCACTAGAGGGACACATAAACTTCTCTAAGATGTGCCTTTGTTAGCAATAGTTGGAGGTATTGCAAAGGAACTCATTTCAGTTCTCTACATGCGGTTTCACACGGAATCCGTTGGCTATTCATAGGTGCCATTTGCCCTAGGAGAGTAGAGAGTTTTTGTGATAGTAATCAAGGTGCCATTTGGCCAGGGGAACTTGGGCTATTCCATGTCCTTGAATTAATACGAATGGCCAAGCCATCGTAGTCACAAAGAATTATGCTCAGAATCAAAATGGAGTCATAATGAAAGGAACTCGAAATTGTATTCATAAGCCAACGGAGTACATCATTGTTTCTTAACCATTAGGGGAATCTAATCCAAATGCTAGCTAATGCAAAATGGCAATTTCCCATTACATCTCTTGGAAAAATAAAGACTTAAACAGAATTGGCGATCTATTGATCCCAGCCAGATTTGTAGTCTTCAACCCTTCACTCTAGATCATCTCCTTGATCTTCTTGTTCCACATTGTGAGCTTCTTTTGCTTCACAATATGATTTGTAGGCGGTGACAATTTCTTCACGAGCTCTACAAAAGTGTGCCCAATGACTGGATACTCCACATCGAGAACATGCATCTCTTTGCTAGGACTCCATTGATTGAGGTGCTTTGAAAGCATCATTTAGATGGCTCTTAGTGTTGGTGGCGCCACCAACATGGCCAGAGGCGTTGCGTGCCTCTCTCTTTCCACGTTGACCTATTCGGTTCTGTGTTCACCTATTTTGGCGGATACCTTCCCAAGTATAGCGATTATATGGACCAGAACATCCAGAAGTATCCCTAAGATTAGGGTTTCGCTCTTGGCGCCCTCTCTTAGGGGCATGACTATAATTGGATTCCGGAATAAGCTCTGTTTCTACGGATCTCGAATTATAGTTCTTCACAAGGATGTTGTCATGCTTTTCAGCGACATTCATAGCTCCAACAAGCTCATGAAACCTTGTGATCCATCCTACAGCAACATCGATTCGATAGTTCTTAGTAACCATCAAGGCAGAGACGGGGAAGGTAGAGAGAGTCTTCTCAATCAACATCGCATTTGTGATCTCTTTACCACAGAATTCCATTAAGGATTTAATGCGAAGTGCTTCTGAGTTGTAATCAAGAACTGACTTGAAATCACAGAAGCGAAGGCTATGCCATCTCACTTCTAGGTCAGGAAGCAGGGACTCACGGACGTTGCCAAATCTTTCTTCGAGTGAGACCCACAGCCTTCTGGGGTCTTCTTCATTCATACACTCGTACTGGAGCGAATCATCCATATGACGAGTCATTAGGATGGTGGCTTTCGCCTTATTTGCCTCTAAGGCTGCTCTATTTGCTTCCAAAGCTTGAGCTTGCTCAATAGTTAGCACGTCCTGTCTAGGCTCGAGAATCATATCCAAGATTCCATCGGCCTTGAGATGCTGGCGGACATCACGAACCCACCTGTGATATCCAGAGCCAGTTGTTCCCAATGGAGCGAAGTCCAGTTTGTTCAGGTTATTCATCCTGAAAGAGAACATGAAATTAGGGTTAGTTTTGGAGAGAAAAAGGCTACCACGAAAAACTATTAAATTTCTGAGCGTAGTTGCTTCCAAGAAATTTAGGGATTTTCTGAGCATAGTCGCTTCCAAGAAAATCTGATTCCAAGAGGGGTTTTGGATTAGATCGAAACAACGATGTATGTGGTCGATCATTTTCTTCTCAACAAACTCTAATTTTGGAGGACTCTACAAGCTCCAAGCTTGGAGTGAGCACGAACCCCCACAGTTCTGCTTTTGGTCTCCCCTATGAACAAGAAAGGGGGGTAGAAGAAAGGATGTTGGAAGTCCCCGAGAAAAGAAGAAGAGAATGAAAACTTCAAAAACAGGAACTTTTAGAAAAGTTTACCTCTTAGGATTGCAGAGCGAGCTTTTGTCCTAGGCAAATAGACTAGAGAGAGGTCGCGTGGTCACGTGGTCGCAGGGTCGCGGTGTCGCGAGAATGTAGAGCCGTGAGAATGCTGGGCCGCGAGAATGCTGAGCAGCGAGGATGCAGAGCCACGAAGAAGCGAAGTCGCAAGGGCAGGCGAGCCTTCGCGGAAGAAGTGAGCGCGCGCGAGGGTACTATTCTGATATCTCGCGGAAGTGTCGCGGTGTTGCAGAGTGCGGAGTCGTGGGGGTTGCGCGAGGAGGCGAGCTTTCGCAGGAAAAGCAAACTCGCGCGAAGGTAGAAGGCAAGCAGGGCTTGCGAGGGCGAGGACAGGAGGCAAGCGGGGCTTGCAGGTGCTGTAGGGGCAACTTGGCTAACCTGGTAGGGTTGTGACGCGGGGACTGCTGGGCCAGTAGTAGCACAGGTGAGGCTAATCTGATTTTAGCCTTATAGCTTGTGTTAGGGCTCGTGCTGATAACGTGTTTTAGGAAAATGGTAATTGAGAGGAATTTGATGTGTATTCTCATTGATAATAGGGGCCTCTTTATATAGAGGATTACAATGCATAGAATCCAAATCATACAAGGAAAGTAATCATACATTGAATAGGAATCTAGATCCTTCTAATGTAACCCTATTACCACTAGGTCAAGTAACCTAGAGTTTGGGCCAAACACATAATAGAGATTTCCTTGAACACTAATCAAATTGTTAAACGTTTTCGGATTTGGGTAATTTTTTGTAGGGTTCACATGTGTGTATGTAATTAGAGAATAAATGGCTTAGATTATTAAACTACATGCTAAAAATAAAAACATGCTCACATTTCAAGTTTAATGAGGTCCACTATAGTGTGGATCAGAACTTGTTTGCTAGCAAAAAAGATTACCTACCTTGGTACGTACAATGAAGTAAACATTGTGGGGCAGTCGAGGATGCGCGAGCAAATAGTATAAACACCATTATTGCACAGCTTAATTTAATCATCACTGATGATGATCAATGACATATGAGTTGACTACACTGAGATCTCTCACAAGAATGACATGCAAATCGAAGAAAATTAGAGAGAATACTAAGAAAAACCGTAAACACAACCACTGCAAGTGGCCTAGTGGTTTTTGCCTAGTTGGGTGTGCTCTTCAACCTAGGTTCGAACCCCGAAGCTGTCAAAGTGGTCAGGAACTGTGCTGCAATGCACAGTTGGAGCATTTCACATGCGCCGAATGGATTTATCTTGGACCTAGGAAGCCTTTAGATTCCCCTTGACAAAGTAAAAAAAAAAAAAAAAAAAAAAACCGTAAACATACATAAGCACGAGCATGTGAGTGATGAAAAATGGAAATGTACGGGTGATAAAAACTGCGAAGTGTACTAAAGAAAGAATCGACTACATCTGTTCTTTGACAGAAAACGCTAGCAATTGTAGACCCTAGATTTAGACATATGCAATCTACTGTCATGTGTTTATCATGTGGAAAACTTAAGACCTGGTCACAAAACCTAGCACAATAATAGTACTACGTACGTAGAGAGATTGAGATATATCAATAGGTAGCCCTTTAAATAATCCCAGATAGAAAATAATTACATTTCATAAAACCGGGGTTCAGCTTCTTCCTCTGCCTCTCATCTTTTGTCCTCTCTTTAGTTATTTGATACTGAGTTGCTCTATTGCTTTTTCTCCATTAAAATTACGCCATGGAAGCCTGTTCTCCACCCCATAATATAATCTTTGTTAAGAAACCTCTGCAGCCACACTTCAACAACGCCTGCCTCCAGTTCATACTTCGATCAAAACCATCCTATATTTTAGGTCTATTCCATTTTCTGGCAAGCCTCCAAAGACGGCAACAACGTTGTCATAGGCGGGCGTGGACATTTCCGAGGAACCTGAGACTTCTCTTCCAAACCATCAACCAATGATAAGCTAGATAACAATTACCCACCAATATAAGTTTTCGATCTGGGGATCAATCAAGAAGTCAAAGCTTTGTTTCATAAAGACATGGATATGGACGGACTGGTCAACATTAATGGAGATATAATTGGAGATGTGACTGACTCGGAGTGGTTTTACATCTACACCGTTTCTTTGACGCAGTCCTTGCTGCAGGCCAGGGAATAACAACATTCCTGGCCGTGCCTTTTGTTCTGGTGCTTTTGTTTGGTTGGCAGGAGATAACGAGCTTCAGTTCTACGAGTGTGAGAGTTAAAGAAGCTCGCATGCATGGAATTCAAACTCTTTTTTTATTTTTTTGGTGAATGAATTCAAACTCTTGTTTGTAATGCTACACCCTATGGGGTGCTTGAACGGCTTCTTTAAAAGTGATCAAAGAAGATTGGGGTTTTATGCAGCTTCCCAAGTTTATCTTTGGATCTGACATAATAACAACCGCCGCCGGCGTCTCAAACTCAAAGCAGGGTCATGTTCATATTCCTCAGCTGCAAAATGGGATATTTTCGGGATCGGTTCAAAAGAAGTTGACCACACAAGCCGAGTAATTTGAAGTAATTTCTATTTCAAACCTATTCTCAATTTAATGTTTTCCTCCGTTCCGGGTTGTCTATGGTCATGAGATATTTATGAAGCATTTATGTGCCTAGCCCAAACATGGTTATTTACCTTAGATGTAATAGAAAATTATATTGTATTGATCTCCTATTTATGTATAAGATTCCTTGCTAAGCAATGCGATTGTACATGTTATTCTCTATATATAGAGGCCCTATTATCAATGAAAGATTTCTACTTTCTCCCAAATTCATATTCCATACAACATTTACCACATCCTCGCTGGCCCTTGCTGGCAATGAAGTTGTGGACCTGTCGAGCATGAATGGTGCCAGAATCCGTCGTGGTTCCCAGGCATATTTACTTGCTCATCCTCTGACACCCAAACCCTACACTGCTCAGATCTGCAGCGTCACTTCAAACGAATTGGGTGCTGGACAGGGAATTTAAGGTTCAGGAGCATCCACAACGCAGATTTGTGTTCGCCTTTGACCTCAGAAAGGATCGGAACAAGGTAATCAAAGGTGGCTAGTGGTACTTCAACATGGCACCAGTCATTCTGCATGATTATGACGGCATGACTGCCCCGCAAACCATCCCCCTGCAGTCGCTTTTCTTTTGGGTGAGAATCACTAATATCTGGCCGACGCTGGAGGTCAAAGAAACGATCATGAATGTGTCCGCCATAGCAGGTAAGTTCCTTGAGATTGATCAGAAGTTGTTTGACAATAAGGGGTTGATTAAGTTTCATGCTAAGCATGATATTCGGAAGCTGTTCTGCCTCAAGAAAACTCTTAAGCTTGCTCCGGGAATGATCGAAGAAATATCCTTCTTCTTCAAGAATCTGGTTGGTCGCTGCAAAGCATGCCAACTCATTTTCCATGATAACAAACCCTGTCCTGCTGCACTGACTGATCATGCTCAACCTCCCAAGGCGGAGAAAGCTGCTACCGGGGTGGAACTGGTAAGAACTTTTTCTGGATTCCAGGAACACTATTTCACTAATGGGGCTTTTCGATTTCAGAGAGTACAAACTCCGGTGTTACCCTCTGTGGCACGTAATAACCTCTTTGGCGGCGGGAGTTCACACAAAACTCGCCGGCCAGTCCTCCTCAAACCACTCTCGCTGATCACATCAGTATCTCTCGCTGATCACATCAGTATACCTGGCAGTAGTGAAGCCTCAAGCAGCCATATTGCTGATTGCTAAAGCTAGGACAATGAGGAATTGGCACCGGTGCCGGTTGAAGAAATTCAACAGAGTGCAAAAAGGGGACGCCCTGCATGACCATTTGCGTCCCCAAAAAAATTGAAGTTGTTTTTAGTTGTTTTTCGAGGCACAACAGGATAGCAAGTTGCATGATATGTTAACCAAAAAGATTAAAGTGCCTGAGTTCCATACAAAGTTCTCAGCAAAGTCATTGGGTTTAATCAAAACCCCAGGAGGAATGTTGGTTTCAAAGGCGGGCATGATGCCTCTAGCTACTATACAAAAAGAAACTGCTATGGTGAAGCATAAGAAGAAGAGAGGCGAGCCTCTTGGTTCAAAGAATAAGAATCCATCAAAAGCCAAAAAGGTACCACCGGAAGATGTCCTCAATATCTTGTACTCAGGAAAACCTCCAAGTCCCCCAGTGTGAAGGGCAAGGAAAAAATGTAATTGCTTTTGCATTAGCCTATATCTATGCCTTCGAATTTCATAGTTAATAGGCTTACTTAAATAAGTGAGCATTGGATGTTTAATGAATGGTCTAGTTGTATGTACCATGTGAGACTTCACAACCTCTTGTCTATCTTTGAATGATAGCGGAGGGATATGTAATGGTCATTCTGGACTGAATTTTATTAATCCAATCATTGATCGATTAATTCAAAATATATATATATATGCATGATTTGCATTAATAGAAAAAGTATAATATTCAAAGACACTGGAGTCAATATTATATTAAGGGTGCGTCTATTTCCACCCTACCATTTTCTTTGTTCACTAGGGTAATATAGTATTTTAATAATTCAAATATTTGTAGGGTGAACTAAGAAAATGAAAGGGTGACAATAGACGCACCCTTATATTAATTGTGCTAGAAAAAATATTCCACAAAAAAAAATAGTTGAAATTAACCAACAAATGTTAGTTATATTAACTAAAATTTAACACTGATTTCATTAGTTTGACTACATCGAATCCTAAACCCTAAATCCAGCTATAAAGTTGGTATAAGAACCTCTGGTAATTAAATCGTTGATTCTAAAGTGGCTAGATTCTCCATAGTCTTCCTCCATATATCGTCATTACTGTGCTCTTTAATACATAATCTGAGTTGTGCCTCCATGCACAAAAGTTCTAGTTGGTCCATGTATTTTCTTCATCAGGTTTCAGTATAGGAGACTGGTGGTGCATGCCTAAGGAAAAACCACCAATTGTTGCTTTTCGAATGGATGTCTTGATCACAAAGTATTCCTACTTTTGCTGGAGAAAATGCTCAAGAAATGGAGCATTCTGACTTCTGTAGGTATAGACCAAAGAGACCTCTGGAAGTCAGTAATGCTCATTCCACAGTATTGTGCCGCTCACATAATCACTAGCTCCAGAACCAAAAACCTGAACTTTTTTTTTTTCGTTTCAAGATGTCAATGACAGGTGCATTATTCTTCATTCACGGTCATTACACTGCAAAAGCCTCAAATGTGACAATTTGAACTCATCTAATTTCCTTTCAGAACCAGAATTGCCAAAAAATTGTACCAACTTTGCACCTTTCTTTTTTATACTGTCACCAATTTTAGAGTTCATATGTTTATTATCTCCAAAGATGTATCCTTTTAGATAACAGCTTGATTTCACTACTTTTCGAGAAAAGTCAACTTCTTTCGGTTAATAGTACTGCCCAACTGGATCAGTACTGATCCAGCATTTTCTCTTTCAACCTACTTGATCGATTCTTCCTCCAGAAGCTTCAAAACTGCTAATCGTCAACTAGATCCTTTTAAGATATCTCCCTCCTTTGTATCAATAATGACCTTAAGATTTTTGACTGATGAGATACCACAAAATGAAGAAAGATGACACTTCAGAAGACGCATTGCCTCCTTCGTACCACCTTCATGCAAGTCAAGCACTATATCCCCTTGTTTCTTAGCATTTCTAGGTCTAAAGATCATTTTATTTGACTCCTCGTCTGCTTCACGTGCCTTTTTCTTGAAAGAATGTCCCTGTTCCATACGTTTGTCTTCTAGAACACGATCTCCCTTAGAAAATACATCTGCAACTGCCTGGTAATACTCCTTCATCGTATTCCGATGGTCCTTCTACCTATCTTCATCATCTGCATCATCCTATCATCCTCAGTATGAGGCTGTTGATAGACCATAGGTGTCTTATGATGTGAAAAAGAATCTTTTGGAAGTTCAAGGACTTCAAGCACTAAGTGGCCATACACTTCATATCCCTGCATTGATCTTACTACCCTTTTATTTTCTTTTTTGGTGGCTCCGGCTCCTTGGGTCTCTCAGGAGCATTGAAGAAAGTAGCCTAATCTCTCCTTTCTTTTCCAGTTGATTCTACTCCATTTGTATTTGAAGCCCCTTAACATGTGATATAACAAATTATCATCAATTTATCATGAGAACAATATTGTGAGTCATGGTTTTCATGGTACATGAAAGACAATATTCTTGAAGAAAATGCGTGAGAGAAGGCATGTACATGACAATTGAACAGAGTCAATGTACATGACATTATCTCAAACAGACCTAATATTATACAAGAAAAAGGACTATGTTACCACAATATCTATAAATCTGTGTATGACATATAGGTATGTACTATAGAAGTTTTTCAATTTGCATCCCTAAATTATGCATGTTTTTATTTTGTTCTTATATTTGAAATACTTTGAACTGCATGTGTGTCATCACTGTAGTGTCGAAGACAATAACTTGGGACATATTACCTTCAAGGCGTACTCACCAAAAAGACAGTTTTTAAGAGACTGAGATACAAATGAATCTAACTGCTGAAAATAAATGCACAGTTTTAAATTGTTATAATTTCAGCTTTTAAATTCAATACATGTGGTTGAGATGTATTTTTCCCTTACAGCTCCTTAAAGCTCTCCCTTATGTGAGCAAAGCTATACTACCTTCTTATATTATACAACAATTTTTCAATTGTCTCAAGACCTTAACGAGGTTTTAGTTTTTCAATGAAATTCTATTTTTTATATAAATGATGTCAATTTTCTTCCAATAAATTAAAAAAACAGCAAGCAATTCAATAAATTTCCACAAGATTTTCATTAGAGCCAAGTTGAGAACATCGATCTCACGTCGAAAAATATGCTAATTTAATACAAAAGTTTAGAGCCATGTAACCGATGCTACTTGGATCATGTAGACTACAAGAAATAGGGTTGGATTTGGTTCTAACGGTTCAGCTCTTCGCTAGTAACTGAAACCGGACTGCAAATTTAGCTAATTACAGATATATCGGTTAACTAAGAAATCGGTTTGCTTCGGTTTCAGTTGATTTAATCCTTAGTTCTAATGAAAATTTGCATTTCTTCAATTATTATCATACATGTAGTAATTATCCAAACAACATTGATATCCACAATTTTAATGTAGACAAAAAAAATATACATCAAAATACGAATAAGACAATAGATATGAATATACTATAGCTTATTCTATAATTTAAAGCTATGATAAGTATATAAAAAAAAAAAGCAATTGAAAAAACTATAATTAAAATAAAAAAAAAAACAGCAATAGAAAAGGAAAAAAAAAACTATAATTAAAATAAAAAACAGCAATAGAAAATTAATTATATATAGAAATTTAAGAATAATTAGAATAACAAATATAATTTCCTATAATACAAATACAAATTTTACCGAAAAATTTTATATCGGTTTTGTTCGGTTATTTACTAATCGAAAATTGTATCGTAAGCATTGGTCTAGTTCGATTTCGGTTATTTTTTGTCAGTTCAGTACAGTATGTCGGTTCTCATTAATTTCCAAAAAGTCCACCTCTAATGAAAAATATTTAGCAAACAAGAGAAAGTACTCACAACATACTAACTATAAAAATTAATTCATAATAGAGTGAGATCAAGTGAACAGATTTGGAGGTCTCAATAGAAACATTCAAAACTTAAATCCAAATACTGTTATGTCTTTTTGTTTTTTTTTTTAAGGGATTTGGAACTCAGCCATGCTGGGAGGCTTAACTCCACGCCCGGTTCCATTTATTGAAAAAAAAAAATACAAAAGGTGGGGAATGGGAAAAATTAGAGATATGTGTGTCAATAAGAGATACTGAGGTCCGGAGATGGATGGATAATTGCATGCATAAAGCATATGCAGCAATTCAAAATCTTGAACAACCAAATATTTAGATTTTCTTAATGAATGCCTAAAAATAACCCTTTCATTCATAAGTAAAAATTGAATAGAGTGGTTTTACAAGATAATACCTCATGTTTTAGACATATGCACATCTGGTAAATCATTGATTTGATGCTATTGAAGCCCAAGTCTGGCGTTAGAATACCAATAACATCTACATATTCATCTTGGCTTTCGAAGGCCATAGGAATCTTCATCATATTATCATACTTTGATTTGAAAGGCCTATTAATGAATTTGAGTAGTAGATGACAGTGAATTTGTAAACATGTATACAGTCTAGAATTATGTAGCACCTATTTATAGCAGAATTGGAGGTCAAGATCTAATAGATTGACCCTTTGTCTAGAATTAGCAAGAATTTGGTGCATGCAACGGTCGCCTGCCATAGCGCTAGGTGCTTTGTACCAATGAAATCACAAAACCTCTAGCTGTGTTCATTCCATTTATAGGGTACGTAGGGATAATTTTTAAATTAATATAAGGAAATATATTTTCTATCCTAAAGAAAAATGGAAAGTTATATGCTAGAATTGAATGAAAAAAATAATCACTATATGTATATATTGAGTTTAGAAAATGGGTGAGGCTATTGCCACCCTATAATTTTCTTTGTTCACCCTACTTACTCTTACACCCTACATTTTAATTTCAATTATTATATTTTAATAATTGAAATATCCTCCATCATATGACATATCAAATTAAAAAAGAAATTTTGTTTAACGAAAATTTCTCATTTAATTTATATCAATTAAAAAGACGTCCTAAATTATATTAAAGTTTCCTAATAAAATCATAATTTGATTTACTTCCATTTTTTTATTTTTTCCATTCAATTTCAATGTTCGTTTATTTCAATCCATATTAAAAAATGAGTAAGTACTACTATGAGCAATGAAAAAAAGATTAATTTTTTTTCTTCGTGTTTTAAATTTTTTACTTTTGGTGTTTATAAAAGTATTATAAAGATTTTGATGAAGTTAACACACTAATGGTTTTGTGAATTGAATAACGAATTAACGATCAGGACGCAACAAAAAGATAAAAAAGAAAATTGTAATAAATTGAATTATGGATGGAGAAGATGAAGATTAATGTTATCAGAAGAGAAATTAAGTAGTTTTGTATTTAATTAGTTATGCATTTAGTTTTCCTTAAAGATTTAAATTTTAGAAAATTAGTGTACTTATTAGTCATTTTGCATTTGGGTAATATAGTCTTTCAATAATTCAAATATTTGTAGGATGAACAAAGAAAATGATAGGGTGTCAATAGCCGCACCCTTAGAAAATTCTACAACACATTAATTTACCAATACAACAAGTAGACTAAATTAGATATAGAGGTAGACTGACTCTATGAATAAGTAGGCTAGCTTGAATTGTTCTCAAATTACCTTTGTATCGAGCTAGTCCACCTCGGTATCGCGCTAGTCTATTTGATGTTTCGGTAAGTTAATGTATCGTAGATTATCCCTTAATTGTTTTTTTCATACGAAAGACATTAATTATTACAAACATATGTATAAATGGTTGGAACGAGTTGGGGTTGTACTTATGGACTACAAAAATGATTACTGTTAAAGGAAAATCACATTATGTGCCTTCGTCAAAGCAACTGACGAGGAGGGAATCAAGGAATTACAATCACAGCTCAATCAGCATTTAGTATCATTATTGTAATTGATATTTCCATTGTAATTCTATCCCTATATAAAGGGACTATGAAATGAAATGAGTAGACTAATTCCAATCTCATTCTATTTTTACATGTTATCAGTACGCTCAGAGCAAATGGCCAAGAGAAAAAGCCCTAGCTTCGAAAAAAAAAAAACAACCAAAAACCCCTGAAGAAAAACTTTTTCTTGGCCGCCACCCTAAACCCTAAACTGGCCTGCCACCCTCCCTACCTGCAGCAGACCCGCACCTTGCACGCCCCGCCTCCTCACCTACAACGACGCTGCTGCACTTGTACGCACGGCCCAACTCTCGCCTAGCCTTGCATGACCCGAGAAGGCCACTGCTCACTAGCGCTCTCCACCGTCGCAGCACCCAGATCGCGACGATGTAGCAGCCCACTCGTCCCCCGTCCCCGCCAGCCCACACGGGCCTCAGCCTTGTCCAGCGCTGCACCCCAGCTCCTCCGCGGCCCTTCGCACGCCTCCCTGCCTAACAGCAGCCACGCACGCCTGGCCTCGCTTCTCTGCAAACCACCCATCGCTGCAGACCAGAAGGAAGGAGAAGGGAGAAAAGAAAGAAGAAGGAAAAAAAGAAGAGAAAAGAAAAGGGGGACCCAGCCCAAAGTAAAGAGCCGGCCCAAAAGAAAAAAGGGCCTGCGGCCCAGAAGAAAAAAAGAGAAGGGACCCGGTCCAGAAAAAAAAAAAAAAAAAAAAAAAAAAAAAAAAAAAAAAAAAAGGCCTACTGTTAAAAAGAGAAATGAAGCAGCCCAATTTTTCTCAAGCCCAAAAATATCACTATGCACGCCTGCATTAACACGCGTGTGCGCTAGAATTGTTTTATTTTCTCGAAACCAAGTATGTTCTCCTTTATTTATTTAATTTCATACTCTAGTATATTTATAATTAGAACTTTTGAGTATGTTTAGTTAGATAATTTTGATAAGAGAAAAATTCAGGTACCGTCCCCAAACTATTCTGCCAAGGCCAAAATGATACCCGAACTCTCAAAAGTATCAATGTGATACCCAAAGTCTTATATTGGCATCAATGTGATACTTCCGTTAAAAATCTCTAACATCTCCGTTTGTTTAGTGACGTGGCAAGCACGTGGGCCCCAAAGAAAAGGGCATAATGGACTTTTTACGTAATAGTTAACCCTAATCGAACAAAACCACATTTGGCTCCCATTTCCGTCATTTTCGATACTTCCCTCTTCTCAGTCTTCTGAACTTGATCCAAAACATACCCAATCCCTCCCAAAATCAAGATTTGACCTTTATCTCCAAAAGATTCGAAAAGTGAGAATTCCACAGTAACAGTCTGATCAAAGCAGGTCACGGACTTGATTCTCGAATATACGACAGTGGAGGATCAGTATCATGGCGAAGATGTGGGGGATATTTAGGGAGTATGGACCACCAGCTGAAAGTGAGTCCACCAATCTATATCTTCTGTTCTATATTCATATCCTATGTAAACACACTTTGTCCAAAAGTTGAAAACGAGTTTGTCTCTATTCTGGGTTTCACTGATGAACATATTAAAATGGGTTTCATTGTGCTACTTTAATAAAGAAAAGAATAAAGCTGCAACCGATGAACATATTAAATGGGTTTCATTGTGCTACTTTAATAAAGAAAAGAAGAAAGCAAATTGATTGAAGATATTAAAAGAGAAGAAAGCTTCCACCGATGAACATATTAAAATGGGTTTCATTGTGCTAGTTTAATAAAGAATTAAAGAAAGCAAATTGATTTGTCTGTTATGAGTTTTTAAACAGTGCTTTGACAGTAGTCAAATCATCATTGAACATGAACTGGGGTTTTTAAATGTGAAGTCCCCATCTGTTTTCCAGAAAATTAAATGTTGAATATTTTAAGTTATCTGAAATTTGAGTTGAAGGCACATGAAATTGCATCTCCATATTCTGTTTTGTTGCGTGATGAAGTCATCCTTGAACATGTAACTGATGATTGAACAATGGGTTTCGAAAACTGAAGATAGTTGCTTACTTTTGTTCTTGTTTTTTTTCTTCCAGTTCCAGAAAACTTGTATACAATGGAGATTTTTCATGGTGGTTATTTTGACAAGAAGTTGGATGGCACATGGAAGTATAAGGTTCCCAGGTTTAACAAGTTGGGGGGGAAGATATACCTTGATGGTCTAGATCCTGATTTGATCTCATGGGTGGAGATGAAAATATTGCTCATGCATTGGGGTACAGGGAGAAGCCAATCTCTTACCACTTCAAGATACCTCGGACACCACCCAATGAAGGATTCATACAGATCAAGAGTGATGGAGATGCCATAGAGATGGTGAAGATGATGCCATTGAAGAAGAGGCAGATAACTGTGTACATTACAGGTGGGGGTCCTAGGAAAAAAAGAAGAAGCATATGCTGAGTTTGCATTGCCACCCGATGAAGATTTTGTTAATCCTTTGAACAACCAGACTTCAAGAGAGAAGGAAAGGGCTTTTTTGAAGCAAACTTGATGGCTAGCCAATTATATAGTGAACAATATGGAGTAAATGCAGTTGGTGGCTCAGCTAGAGTAAATGCAGAAGTAGAGGCAGAAATTATTGATCTTGCAAATGATAGTGGTTCTGTTAGCAATATTGTGGGTGAGGATGGGAGTGGAGTAAATGTGGAAGGTGGACCAAGTCAGTCCACTTTTGCTGGTTTATCTGATATTATACCAGACATCATGGGTTCACAAGCTTGTGTCGGCCAAGGTGAGGTGGGGCAGGGTGGTAATACAGCAACAAGACATGGGCATATGGGTAACTTGCAGCCCCCTAAAGCCAAACCTAGAAGGGTGAAACACACTGCTAAAAGATTGTGGCCTACATCTGCCAGGGATGCTTTGAACAAAAAACTAGAGGATATAGAGAAAAGGGCTAGAGAGGACGGTGAGAAAAGGGAAAGAGAGGAGTTTGAGAGAGCTAAGAGAGGCTGCCGAATTCAGAGAGAGTCAAGCTTCTGCTGCAGTTAGTGTTGAGAAGTTGAGCAAAGGGAAAGAGAAAAAGCAGAAAAAAAAAGAAAGGGAGGCTGCTGAGCAGAAGGCAAGGGAAGAAGCAAAGCTAAGGAAAAAGAGGCTTCTGAGAAGAGAGCAAGAGATGCATTGGCTGTGAGGCAACAGTTGGCTACTGAATTAGAGAAGAGGCAAGCAGAGAAGCAAAAATCTAAGGCTGTTGGGAAGCAAACATCTAAGGCTGCACAAAACAAGGGGAAAGAGCCCATTCATCATAAGGCTAAGGCAAACAAAAAGGGGAAGAAGCCTAGAGAGCCAAGATATAACACAAGGCATAAAGGGCAGAAGAAGTTTGAAGCACAAGTTGAGGAGGATGAGGATAGCAGTGATGGGTCTGACTTCTATGTTGATTCAGACTATGACATTGAGAATGATGAGTGTGATGATGTTCAATTTGAAGAAAATGTCACAGAGCCGAGAGTTGTACCAGAGTATGAAGAGATGGGTTTCACTGGCTACTGTTCTGAAGAAGCTATAGATTCAGATGACTTGCAGAGCTTGAGTGGGAGTGAATCAGAAGAGGATGAAGATGGGAATCCAATTCCTAAGGAGGAAGAAGGGGTTGAGGGTTAGACCTTGGATTAGGTCAGTAGATCTGAAAAATCCAAAGTTTAGGTTAGGTCTTGCATTTCCAAATTCTGCACAATTAAAGGAAGCTGTTAGGGAGTGTGCCATTAGAAACCAACTTGGGTTGTGGTTTGAGAAAAATTCCAAGAAGAAGATAGAGGTGAACTGTCAATGGGACTGTCCTTTTAGGTTGTATGCTAGCACTTCCAAGGGTGAGGGTGATACACTCATAATCAAGACACTGAACAACAAGCATACCTGCTCTCCAGTTGAAACAAGTCATTTCTTGACTTACAGAAGAATAGCTCAAGAGGTTGCTGAGGATCTTATGGTTGATGAGAATTGGTCCAGGAAAGGGATCCATAATCATATTGAAAAGAAGTACAAGTTAGACGTTGGTGGCAGACAATCACAGAGCAAAAAGGGCAGCAAAGAGGATGAATGAAGGACACTATATTGATCAATACAACATGTTAGCTGCATACAGGAAGGAATTGCTTAGGAGCAATCCTGGATCCACAATTGACATAAAGACACAAATGGATGGTCCTGTAAGGAGGTTCCACAGGATGTACATCTGTTTGCAGCATGCAAGGAGGGTTGGATGAAAGGTTGCAGGCCTATTGTTTGTTTGGATGGTTGTCATGTCAAAGGGCAGCATCCTGGACAGCTTCTAACTGCAGTTGGTATAGATGCAAATAATGGGATGTTCCCAGTTGCATATGCCTTGTGTGAGGTTGAGAACCAGGAGACATGGATCTGGTTCCTTGACTATCTGAAATGTGATCTAAGAATGGAAAGGGATAGTAGCTATGTGTTTATGACAGATAAACAGAAGGGGCTGGGAAATGCAATTGCTAGTAAGTTGGTTTCGAAAAAACTTCTTTCATTCATGTGTTTTACATTATTTCAATAACTTTTTTTTTGGTAAGTTAACTAACTATTTCTTAATGCATTTGGACAGATTTGTTCCCCAATGCTGAGCATAGGCACTGTGTTAGGCATCTCTACAATAATTTCAAGTCAAAACATCCAGGAGAAGGCCTCAAGCAGTTGGTTTGGAATGCAGCTCGTTCTAGTACTCAAGTTTGGTATAACAAACACATGGATGCCTTAAGGGAGCTAGATGAGGATGCCTGGCTGTGGTTTCAAGACAAGAGTCCAGCACAATGGTCAAGGGCCTTTTTCAGAGATGAATCTAAGTGTGACATTTTGCTGAACAATATGTGTGAGTCTTTTAATTCAGCTATTCTACCTGCTAGGGATAAGCCTATATTGACTATGTTGGAGAAGATTAGGATGGACATGATGGTTAGGAATGCAAATAGAAGGGTAGCATGTGAGAAGTGGAAGGACTTGGTTGGTCCTAGGATAAAGAAGATAATTGATAAGATAGGGCAGAGAGCTACACAATACCGAGCACATAGAAGTGGGGAGTTTATTTTTCAAATAATTGGAACTGGTGAGGGAGGCAGCAAGCATGCTGTGGATTTGGGACTCCACACTTGCACATGTAAGAGGTGGCAGCTTAGTGGGATCCCTTGTGTGCATGCAATTTGTGCAATCAGATTCAAGAAACAGGAAGCAGCCATGTATTGTGATGATTACCTCATGCCTAGCTCATATATGGAGGCCTATAACCCCATCATCTATCCCATTGCAGGGGAGGATGATTGGGAACTTGTTGACTATCCCATTGCACCTCCACCTTACAAGCAGCAAGCTGGAAGACCTAAGATGAAGAGGCATAAAGAACCAGGAGAGAAAGAAAATCACCCACCACCACCTGCTCCTAAAGAAGGGAAACTCTCTAAAGCTGGGATTAAGATGTCCTGCAAAATATGTGGCCAGCAAGGACACAACAAATTGGGTTGTCCTATAACAAAGGCCAAAAAGGCAGCAGCAGTAAGTTGTTTTCATCAACATTCTCTTCTTATTATCATCCAATTCATGTTCACAAGTTATGTTTTGTTATACTAATCCAACCAACTAATTGGAATAGGGAGAAGGAACATCAAGTGGAGCAGCTCCAAACAAGAGGCAGAGAAATGAGGTTTGTGTGGTTTGAACTGCTTATGCACATGCCTAGTACTTAGTTGTGTGAATTAGGTGTTTTTGTTGACTGAAATGTTGCAATGGTTGTCTGAAATTGGAATATGTGTCAACTGGTATTGAAATTGGTTGGTTGTGTTGGCTGTGTGAAATTGGTATTAAAATTGGTTGGTTATGTTGGTTGTGTCAAATTGGTTGGTTGTAATTGGTTGTGTTGGTTGTGTGAAATTGGTATTAAAATTGGTTGGTTCTGTTGGTTGTGTCAAATTGGTTGGTTGTAATTGGTTGTGTGCAAAAGCTACTATGCTAAAGTCAACTGAACTTGCAGCATTGTTGATTGTGTTGTTGAAATGAGGCAAAGTAAGTAATTTGGTCCTTACTTTCATTCATTTGTAGGTCAACAGAACAGCTGCACCAAAGGGGTCTACTAACGTCACAGACCAAGTTATCAAGTCTAGGAAAACATGGAAGAAAATCAAGCAAACTGTGGAGAGTGCTTCGGGTCCCAATGTTGGTGCCTCAACATCACAATCAAATCAGCAGCCTCCCACTCAAAGTAGCTAGAATCCGGCAGCTGGGAGTGCTCAATGGAAAGAATCAGAGCCTATGCAACCAAGCCAAGCTTCATCTGAATATGCAGCATTTTAATCCAACTTGAACTATTGGCTTTTGTTATTGCTTAACGCTTACATTTTGCTAAACTATCAGTCAACATTAAGCACTTGTTGCTTATGCATTTTGCTGGACAAATTATGTATGAGTCATTTGTCAATGGATGATTCAATTCTCAGATCTTTTTCATATTAAAGTGATTGATTGAATTAGCTTTTTTGTTCATATTTGTTGTTGCTTGTTCAATTTGAATTTATGTATACTGATCTTGATGGACATGGAAATAGATGGTGTGAATTGAGTTTGTTATAATGGTCAACATCGAGTCAAATTAGGTATAGTCATTTTGCTTCAATTTGGAGGCAAAACGGTTAAGGAACAGCAAAAAAATGGAGGGAAGAGGTGTGGGACCGGTCAAATAGGGAGGCAAAGGTACGGTTGACCGAACTGAGGGTTGTTTCTGGTATTTGCCCTTTTCTTTGGGGCCCACGTGCTTGCCACGTCACTAAACAAACGGAGATGTTAGAGATTTTTAACGGAAGTATCACATTGATGCCAATATAAGACTTTGGGTATCACATTGATACTTTTGAGAGTTCGGGTATCATTTTGGCCTTGGCAGAATAGTTTGGGGACGGTACCTGAATTTTTCTCTTTTGATAATTTTAAGTGTTGATGTCTAAGATTCAGCGGTAACTAAATCTTGGTTAACGCTGGTCCGATGGGCGGATCGCTACTTGTGATGTAATCAATACTTCTGCTACCTGTCAAGTAAAATACACAGGGTGTCAAAGGGACACCAAGCTGGGTGGTCTTCTCTTCTCCGATGCCTAAGTTAGTCAATGTATTTATGTTGACAGAATAGCAGTAGGTAAGTAGTAAATGCGTAATTAATGAGGAGAGAGGAGAGAACCTTTTATAGGTGGGGAAGAGGCTGACCACTTCCAGCTTTTCGATGTGGGACTGATATGCTTCAGCTCCCAGCTTCTGGAGTTTCTGATGCTATCTTGGCGCAGCGCATTAGCTGTGATCTGGGGGTGAGCCGGGGCTCAAGCGGTAGCCTGCATGGCTGTGTTTCCATAGGTCACTCCGTTGGTGGGAGTTGGTACAGCTGGCCGTAGCATGAGCGTGGCTCATTATAGCTAATTATGCTTGGCAAATGTTCATGTAAGTATATTAAACATGCTTTGTTATTTATGTTTTACATAATTATGTTTAAGCATGTTTTAATTATGCTATGGTTTATGCTTTACGCTTTACTTTGAACATGCCATATATATTTTGTTATATATTATTTATGCAATTTTGAGCATGTTTAATGAATTTTATTTACGCTTATATAATTATTTCTAAGCATGCCTTTATATTATGCTAATGTTTATGTTTTATTTTACGCATGATATATTATTGCTATTATTATGTGTAACATATATTTTGGTGTATAGTTATGAATTTTGAGCATGCCATGTACTGTATTTTTATATATGCTATGTTTTATTTATTATTACATGTGCTATGGTTATTTTTAGAATGCAAACATATAAATTCCGTTTTGCCATGATAATGAAAATTCATGCACATTATACATACACACTTACAGTGATAAAGCATTTTCACATAGCATTGAAAAAATGTGTGACCATTACGAATCTTCGTCTTGAAATCTAATTCATATTTTTGGAAAATAATTCACGTGGATGTCTTTATGACTGCGTACGTAATTTATATATTCTCTCTTATTTATGTAGATGGTTGATCCAACTCGATCTGAATTTGACATCTTGGACTCAGAATGACTTGAGTACCATCGTTGGGTTTCCGATGTGGAAACTGCCTTTGTGGCAAAAGACTGCACCACCACCATTACTGACCCCAAAGACGATGTACCGTCTAATAAGGTGAAAGCAAATGCCTTAATGTTTCTAAGGCGACATATTGATCCTAGCCTACGCTAGGAGTACCTTCAGTTGAAGACACCCAAAGAACTGTGGGATGCCCTTAAGGGACGTTTTGGGAACATTATGATACTTTGCTCCCAGAACTGACCGTTCAGTGGATACGAAATCCTCTTACTTGACTACAAAAGGGTCAATGACTTCAATATGGACATGTTGCGCCTAAAGGCATGTATCAATTTATGAGGAAGGGAACTCAAAGAAAATGATATGATCGAAAAGACTTTTTCCACCTTTCCTACTTTAGCACTTATACTAGCGAACCAGTATAGGCTGGAGTATGACAACAAAAGAATCACAACCTTCAATAAGCTGATCAACCTACTGAAAGTGGCTGAGATGCATAATGAGGTTCTTTGAACAACAATGATAGGCCCTTTGGGACAAAGAATATTCTCGAGGCTAATTATGGCAAAGTGAAAGGTGGAAAGAACCCCAATGCAAAGGGGGTTGGACGTGCTGATCCCTACCCACATGGCAACAATGCACCACGTGGCAAGGAATGTGAGGGTCGTGGTATAGGCCGTGGAGGTCCTCCCAATGTATGGTGCAGAGATGGTGGTGCTGGTCCTAATGGTCATGGAAACAAGGTACAAAGGGCACCTAAAGAAGCCTTCAGTCAAACAGGAAAGAATTGGCAATGAACCATGTTATAGGTGTGGAGTCATTGGGCATTGGTACAAGAACTGCCAAGTAAGCAACAGAGTAGCAGCCACTTACAAGAGGTATAGGGAGTCTAAAAAACAAGAGACTCACTATATGGAAGAAGAAGGCCATGACCCAAATGTCAACCTCACAATTGCTGACTTCAATGGCAACATAGAACTTGCTCAGTCAATGGATGCTCCAGATTTTGACTGATCTGCTTTATTTATCTTATTTTCAAAAGACAGTTGTGAAGGCATAATGCCTCATTTTTAATTAGACTATTGCTTGGTCTTAAAGTTTATTTAAATAATGGTTTGATGAATTAGATTTCTGAACAAGACCTTGATTTGATTATCATTGGCTTATTAATAAATTTCAAATTTTATTCTGAACCATTGAATTTATTTGATTTTATTTACTACACATATTTACATGGTTCAAAATAGCACTATAAAGATGTAAAGCAATACATCTAGAAAAAAAAATTAGAATGAAAAGATTATCATTCTACCTAAAATAGAAATACTCTAAAGAATATGAGATATATCTTTCGAATTAATTAATAATACCTCCCATTTACTTGTAGGAATGAATCGAGGAGAACTTGAGTGCTTAGTTAATATATAGTGGGACTACCCACACCATGTTAAAGAATGCAATTATTCTTTGAATTAATAGCCTATAATTCCTATGTGACTACGATGATTTGATCTTCACAAGTAATAAAAGGGCAAGGAACTGCCAAATTTTGGTGCCTAGCTAACGGCACAATGTTTAAAGTCAGAGACGCTCTATATGCACCAAGAGCTAATTGAACCTTGTTAAGTTTCAAAGATATTCATGCCAACGGTTATCATGTAGAAACACTGTGAGAATGGAACTGAATACATTTATATTACCTCTAATGAATGTGGAAGGAAACGCATTTGAGAGAAAATTATGAGTCAATCTAGTGGATTGTACCTCACTACGATTCGGATCATTAAATCCTATATATGCTGTCACCAACAATGAAATGTGGGACACTGACTCATACAGGCTTTGGCATGACCGCCTAGGGCACCCCGGTCGTGACATGATGATCCGTATTTTAAAGAACTCACACGAACATCCCTTCTTTCGAGTGAAAAATAAAATGGGACAAAAATCCGCCAAACTGCAAGGTGTCGGTCCTAGTACTGATCAAATGCAGCCATTGTCTTCTGAAGTACTAGAAGCACTACCTCCCTACCATTATGCCTCAGTGACTATTTCAACGGCACATCACTCGTTTTGCAAAGCCTTCTCTTTAGCAAAAACAAGATCTAGACCTTCGTATGCTAAAAACACAAAACAAAACATTCCATTCTTACAAAGGATACAAGGAGATATATGTGGATCTATCCATCCAGAATGCAGACCATTCAAGTACTTTATGGTTCTGGTGGATGCTTCGACACATTGTTCACATGTCGCTTTATTGTCCACAAGAAATGTTGCATTTGTAAAACTCCTAGCACAGATTATACGTTTAAGGGCTCACCACCCAGATCACCCTATCAAGTCTATAAGGCTTGAAAACGCTGGAGAGTTTACATCAAATCATTTGATGATTATTGCATGTCTATTGGGATCGACGTAGAGCATCTTATACCCCATGTGCATACACAAAATGGCCTCACAGAAGTCAACATCAAAAGGCTACAGAGGGTGGCTGGGGCACTGGTTATGCGCACCAACCTGCCTATATCTGCTTGGGGTTATGCAATATTGCACGCAGCCTTACTTATTCATTTCAGACCCACTGCTAGCCAATCATTTTCTGTGTACCAGTTGGTAACTGGATATGAGCCTGACATTTCACACTTAAGCATATTTGGTTGCGCAACATATGTGCCTATTGCGCCCCCACAGTGCACCAAAATGGGTCCTTAAAGACGATTAGGTATTTATGTTGGATACGAATCTCCAACAATTATCCGCTACTTGGAACCCTTCACAGGCGATCTCTTTACTTCTAGATTTGATGATTGTCACTTTGATGAGACAGTCCTCCCGTCGTTAGGGGGAGATAGGAAAAAGCATTTTCCAAGGGAACGACAAGAATTGTTGTGGTTTGTCTCCACTCTATCTCATTTTGATTCCCACACTTCACAATGTGAAAGTGAAGAGAAAAGAATAATCGATCTTCAGAACGTAGCAGATTTGATGCCTGATGCTTTACTGATATCGCAAAAGTGACGAGATCACATATACCAGCTGCAAATGTGCCTGCAAGGTTAGAAGTCCCCAACAAGGGGCACAGCTCCGCAGATAGAGGAGCTGCAACCACACTTAGTGGTGGCCATAGTTGAGGTCGTGGCTCCCCAAAGGAAGATGGGGAGGCCACTTGGTTTGATTGACACTCACCCAAGGAAGAAGAGGGCGAGTAAGGCACAAATTGATCCATTAATCATCAATGTAGAGAATCCCTCTCATGAGATTGTCTCTTATTATAGTTATGTCCATGAATCAATATTGGAGGATGCTCCGATGTTTGAAATGATTCCAGAGAACAAAGAAATCTCAATGGATTATGAGAGTACGTATGAGTTGATGGAAAGATCTTCCATACACATTGATGATGTATTTGCGTACATTGTTGCTCAAGAAATCATAGCACAATGATATCGAACCACGCTCTGTTGAATGCAACAAAGAGCAGATTGGCCTAAATGGAAAGAAGCAATCCAGGCATAATTAAATTCTCTGGCAAAGAGATAGATATTTGGTCAGGTAGTGCTAACCCCACCAAGTGTAAAGCTTGTAGGACATAAATGGGTCTTTGTCAGAAAGTGTAATGAGGAGAATGAAGTCCTAAGGTACAAGACCCGCCTTGTGGTGAAAGGTTTCTCACAACGCCCTAGAATTGACTACGAGGAGACATACTCTCCTGTAATGGACGTCATAATGTTCCGCTACTTAGTTAACTTGGTAGTTTCCGAATGACTGGAAATGCAGCTCATGGATGTGGTTACTGCATATCTTTATGGGGATCTAGATTCAGAGACATATATATGTGTGTGTGTGTGTGTGTGTGTGTGTGTGTGTGTGTGTGTGAAAGTGCCTGATGGCCTTACATTACCCAAGTTAAGTGACTCTAAACCACGAAGTGTGTTTGCAATTAGGTTAAAACACTCACTTTAAGGATTAAAATAATCCCGGCAGATGTGGTATACCTGTCTAAGTGACTACTTTATTGGGAATGGATATAAGAACGATGAATTATGCCCCTGCATATTCATAAAAAAAAAAACAAGTTCCGGATTTGCAATTGTAGCTCTATATGTCGATGATATGAACATAATAGGTACTCTTGATGAAATAAGAGAAACCGCGAGCTACTTGAAATCCAAATTTGAGATAAAGGATCTTAAGAAAACTCGATTATGTCTAGGTCTTGAACTAGAACACCGAGTTTATGGAATACTAATCCATCAGTCTGCGTATGTCCATAAGATGCTCAGGCCATTTAACATGGACAAAGCGCATCCTGCTAGCACTCTATTTCGGTCGAAGTTTGGATGCAAATAAATATCCATTTCGTCCAAAGGAAGATGTCGAAGAGGTGTTGGGAGCAGAAATTTCCTATCTAAGTGCAAGAGGCGCATCATTTTACTTAGCCCAATGTACTCAATCATACATTGCATTCTTAGTGAACTTGTTAGCTAGATTTAGCTCAGCATCACATGAATGGTATCGAGAACATTTTTCGATACCTAAATGAACTATTGACTTGGGACTGTTCTTTCCCTACAAAGAGACAAGAGGGACCATAGATGGAACTGTAATCCCTAAAGGAAATGTTGATGGCGAAAGCGCCACTCACTACACCGAAACCCCAAATGATGTTTTGGTTGGTTTTGCTGATGCTGGGTACCTCTTTGACCCACATAAAGGTCGTTCCCAAACTGGTTATGTATTTACCATTGGGAACACGGCGATATCTTGGAGATCAACCAAGAAAACCGTTGTGGCTACCTCCTCGAACCACTCAGAGATCATTGCTCTGCATGAGGCTGTTTGTGAGTGTATATGGTTAAGAGCTATCATTACACATATTTGAGGGACTAGTGGTTTGAGTTCTACCACTGAATAGCCTACTTGCATTTATGAAGATAATTCAACTTGCATCGAACAGATGAAGTTAGGTTATATCAAGCATGATAATACAAAATACATATCGCCAAAGTTTTTCTACAATCAGCAACAACAAGCTCTCCTCAAGATTCAAGTAAATCAAGTAAGGTCTAAGGACATTGTGGCAGATATGTTTACCAAATCATTGCCTAAGGCCACATTTGAGAAACATGTGAAAAACATAGGAATGCGAAGACTTTCCAAGCTCTATTGATTAATGTAAGGATCAGGGGGAGGTGTAGACGTAAGGGGGAGTCTAATACACATATGTCATCTTCAAATGTAAAGGGTGCGTTGTGTGACGCGCTTTTAGCAAGCGCATAATTTAACCCTGAAATATCGTTAGTAGTATAAGCAAATAGGGATCGTTCTATTCCGGGGATTGAGGGTACACCTGTCATTGTGAAACAAATAAAGAAAAGTATTATTTACAAAAATAAAATAAAGAATAAATATATACAAGTGAACAAAAATAAGGGGGAGGGTTTTTAAGATTATAGAATGAAAATTAAAATAAATAAAATAAGAAAATATAAAAACAACACATGTACAAGAATGAAACATAAGAAACAAAGATCAAACCCAAGTTTATCATTGAATTCGAATTAACCCTACATTGTTCTTCCAAGTCATGTGAAAGGAGTTGATCATGTGAAACATTCGAAGCAAACGATTTCCCATATTTTACTTTCAATGCTAATTAATCTAAGTGAAAGCACATAGACTAAACATAGACTAATCCTATCAAACATGTAATCAAGCCCTAGAAAGCTAGTCATCATGACATGTTCAACGCATAAACACATAGAAAGGCTATCAACTCAAGTGTACAACTTAGTATGAATAAGTTCACCTAATTGCAATCCTTTCAATTGAATTCGATTTTTTGTCCAAAACCTTTACTACTTTTGATTTAAGTTCATAAACAAAAAGTTGAATCATGTTCTTAAATCTAGCACCATTCATATCAAAACCCTAAGTGTTTCGAACCACATAAGATAAATACAAAAGATATCTATAAAGCAAATTCAATCGAACAATCACACATAAGCAACTTTGGAATCACAACATAAGAATCGAAATTCTTTATTTAAACATAGAAGTTGGGTTTAAACTTTACCCTAAACATTATTGTTAACTAGAAACAAGTTCATATGAATTCAAACAAGGAAAACAAAAGATCATTACAAGGAAAAAGAATGAATTACACCGTGAGGGGAGATGGAGATGGAGAGCTTGAACGTTGGAATCTTGAATCTTGGAAGCAAGTCTTCAAGGTGGACGATGGAGGCTATGTCCTCACGGCTTCTTCTTCTTCTCTTTACTTGAAAATGCAAAACTAAGAACTAGAGAATGGAAAAGGAAAATGGAAAGGAAATGGAGAGACAAAGAAGATGAGATGGATGAAGGAATGTGTTTTAGAGTGAGAGGAGAAGGTGTTTATATAGGGAAGAGAAAGAAGAGTGAAATTGGAAAAGATGGAGTAAATTAGTGTGAGTAATGATGGAGAAAACATGATGATTACACCCTAAAACATGGAATGTTTTTGGGTGATGATGATGGTGGATTAGTGTAAGAAATGATGGAGAAAATATGATGATTACACCCTAAAACATGGAATGTTTTTGGGTGATGATGATGGTGGATTAGTGTGAGAAATGATGGAGAAAACATGATGATTACACCCTAAAACATGGAATGTTTTTGGGTGATGATGATGATGGATTTCCTACTCATTTACTTCAATTTTATCTCCACCGAAAGTTTAGATTCTGCCCAAGACTTCTTCATAAAAAATATTCCCCCATGAATGTAGATTACCCTGGTAAAATTTCAGATCTTTTAGAAATGTATTTTGGCCGGAAATGCTTCCAGAATACGTTCAGGTCCGACTTTCAGTTTTCGTCTTTTAGTCAGAACTTTGGACCGATCTTTTGAAGGCCTTCCACTTCTATCTGGATCTTGCACTCTTCATAAGAAATGTTTCTTAGGATGTCTAGAATAGATCTGCAGAGTTTCAGCTCATTTCGAGTTCATTTGGTCAGGTGGCCGCTCCTTCTTCCTTGCTTGGCTCTGATTCTCCTAGCCGGAGTAAGAAAATATTCAAGGTTGACTTTTTAGTGCATTTTCATTCTTCTCCCATCATTTCAGTAACACTCATTTCTTCTTCATCTACTCCAATGTACCTAAAAATAGAAATTAAGTTAAAAATCGATTCGTTAAGGAATAACTAAGCAAAATGTGAGGAATTAACATTTAAAATATCACATTAAAATGCGCCTATCATTGTGCTCTTTTCCTTCGACCAAGGTGTATTTTTTGTCCCACAGGGTTTTTATTGTTACTTGGCAAGGTTTTTAGGGAGGCAACAACTCATGCACCATTTCATCTTTGACTTGGCACAAGGGGGAGTGTTAAAGGAAAAGCACATTATATGCCTTCGTCAAAGCAACTGACGATGAATGAATCAAGGAATTATAATCACAGCTCAATCAGCATTTAGTATCATCATTGTAACTGATATTTCCGTTGTAATTTTATCCCTAAATAAAGGAACTATGAAATGAAATGAGCAGATCAATTCCAATCTCATTCTATTTTTACAATTACAACCATCTTAATAATTGTGACATTTTTTTTACTAATAAAGGCAGGATAAAAGTGATTACTATCATCTTAATAACAGGTGTAGAGGTGTGGGTACTACAAGATGGGAGTTTCCTCCTAGTGGGAGACTTAAAATCAAAATAGACGGTGCTTTCAAAAGTGAGTCTGATTGGGGTGGAATAGGGTTGTTCTAAGAGATGAGGCTAAGGTTTTTAAAGATGCATGGTCTAGATATGTTCCTCGTGTGTCCTCAACGCTCCATTGTGAAGTTGAAGCATGTAAAGCTGGGTTGCTGTTGGCCATTCATCAGGCTAGGGATGGAAATATTTTTTGGTAGAGACTGATTCTTCCATTTTGGTTGCTACTCTTAATCATCAAGGGAAGAATAACTCTGAGGCTAGTTGGATCATTAACGATTGTGAAGATTATATGCTTAACTTTTATTTTGTTTATGTCCGACATATATATCGTGAAGCACATATTATAGCTGATAGGATCAATTGATCTTTTGCTAGTTTAGATCACACAATTGATCTATCATTAGAAGAGGCTTCGATCTGTCACTAGAAGAGGCTTCTGCATTCTTACAGGATTCTATGAGGATTTATCTAATGCTTCTATGAGAGCTTGAGGTACAATTATTACGTCCCCCTCAATGCGACAAATTTCAATAAATAATAACATGGGCATAGAGATGAGCCTCCGAGCTTGACTGGGTACGAAAACCCTTATTAAAAAAAAAAAAAAATACAAGATAAATAGAATTGATAGTTTAAATCTTCTTGATAATAAGACTGACTGTAATCACATTAAGAATGACTTGATTCACTTTGCCTCCTCCAACTTAAGAGCTAACATCATGTTAATCCTTGATCTTTTTTTTTCTTTTTTTTAAATCAAGATCATCCCTATACTTCCATCCTTATCCATATCCAAATCTCAAAATTTCCTCCAATTGTGATGTCAGAAGCTGACTTAGCACCGGTAATAGAGCTCACTTTTCAGTCTTTAACCCTCACTTTGAATTAAATGTCCAAACTAACCCCATTATCATCTCTCTCTCGCAATTCTCTCAAAGTTTAGAGACAAATCGAGATTAAAGGACCCAAATCTGGGGCTCCTCTTACACTAGTGCATAGCCTACCAGCGAGCACGAGATTTAAACTTCAACAACATCTTCTCTCAGCATTTCAACCTCGACAAACATCTTTCCAATCTCCAGAAATCCTCTTAGGTCCTCGAGATCGTCAAGTCTGATGCCGATCAAGTCCTCTCCAATGTCACCTTCAAATGTGACTTCGCCGATCACGTCAACACCAAGCAGGGCCGGCCCTAAGGGCTGCCTCAGGCCACCGGCTCCCGGGGGCCTCCGGAGTTTCTATATATAAGTTATAGATAATATATATATTATTTTTTGCTCTAATAAACCAGAAAACGCGCGATGCTCTAGCGGGAGGGGAGATAGGTTGCATCCACCTTCACCAAGGTTCGAATCACACCTGACTCAGTTCTCAATAATTTTTCAATCAATTAAGAGACTTAATTGGGGCCTGTAGACCCCGTGAAATTCTGAACGTCACTTTTTGACGGGAAAATTTTTTCGCGACCTTTGTTCGGCTAAATACTTTTGGAAATAGTTTGGGCTTGGGCCTTGGGCCCGAGAATAGCGTAAGGTTAGAGTCCAAAATTTACTCTGGACACCCAACCGACGGGTATGCTAGTGAACCTAGCCCAATAAGTTAGTCAAACCTTTGACCCAAACCTCTTCCTTGATCCAACATGGTTGTAGCTCATAATGACATCTTTGCATAATTTTGAAATATACTCGTGCGTGCGTTTACGATTTTCTTTTACCTTTCTTAATAATTGGATAAATTTCTGCTCGCCTTACCCGAAGCTTACTCGTCAAGCATCTCACCGACTTTCAAAAGCACAATTTATTTACTCCTTATGTTTTTCAAACTCGAGCAAAACTCCGACAAAAAAACTTGCTTGCCATTTCTCTATCTAAAAATAAGTTTTGTGAGACCCGATCCTTATTTGGCATTGTCAACACTTTAATTTGAGTTTTCTTGTATTTACTTATTTTACTTTTAATTTCCCCATCATTTTGGTTTTTACCACCTTATTTTTTTACCCCAAATTTATCTGCCCAAGTTGAGCCTTCTCCTTCACACGCAAAACTCAGCTTTTCCTCTTTAGTTGTTCACGTCAGAGTTGGGCAGAGAGAGGGAGCCTCGTTCAGCTCTTCCCCTCCACGTTTCCATCATGCAAAGGCAACTCCTCCAAGAACATTACCTCAGACCTTCAAAAGAGAGAACCCAGGCCATAAATCGTCACTCACCCTTCTCTCCTCACCTTTCCTCTCGTCCCTGGACACATCAGTCTGTTTACGAGCCCAAAAACACCTAGTTAGAGACCTCCGATAAAAAAACTTTCTTCACCAAAGTTGTTCGTCTATGTCTCCTATATTTAGCCTCAAAATTTCAGCTTCATCGGAGTCGATTTGAGTCCTGTACACCCTCGAAGCGGAAGCTGTTCCGGAGCAAGCCTGTTCCGGATTTCTGCTTGAATTCCCTCTCTTGCTCTTACCCGAATCCCCAACACCCTTGCTTGAGACTGATACCAACAGTTGGTAAGATTCTTAAACTATCAAGTTCCTAATTCATTCCTCAATTTTTAGGCTCAATACGTTCAAAAACAACCCATCTACATATTGAGCAGTCTCTGTTTCACTTTGCATATTCGAGATGAGCGAACTTGGCCTGCGGCTGGACTCGATCCATCAGCTCCTCGGCTCTCTCTCCTGTGAAATCCTCAAGAGAAACTCGCCTTTTTGATAGTCTTGGTGAGTATCATCTTTTCCATGAAAACTTATGTATTTTGGTTGTTATTACGAATTCTTGAAGAGTATGAACTTGTCACTGGTTTGTGGTATCTTGCTGCCTTAATTTTGATTTCTCATCCATTCTAATGTCTAGAGATTCTGCTAGGTCATGGCTACACCTTGAGTATTAGAATCGTATTTGGTTCAAAGGTTTTGTTGTTTGTAGCTGTCCAAATATCATGTTTCAATGCATTTTTGTCATCGAGCTACAACACCTGCCCATATAGTATTAGAAAGCAACCTGAGCTATAAGATCATTAGGAGCATTAGACATGCCTCTTAAGTGTGTTAGATTTGTGCTAGAATACATTCAAATCATGCTTGATCATAGAGTTTTTGTGTTTTTTGTTGTCCAAACACATGTTCAAAACATCATGTTAGTGAGCTACAAGACCTTCCCCTTATAGTATTGAAGGGTGACTGAGACTTTAAGCTTTTAGAAGCTTTAGATACTTTCAATAGGTGTCTTAGAGTCTACTTAACCAACCATTTTGGGTACCAAAAGAGCTTTACACAAAACAACCAGTTTCTGCAGATTTTCAGTTTTCAGTAAAATCTGACCCAGTTTCATTCATTTCGAAACTGGAGCTAAACCGTTGAGAATTTGGGGTCAGTTTCTTCTAGAGAAGTATATTAGATGCATATATGAACGTTCCAGAATTTGAATCACCCCAAAAGCATTTTTCTAGAATTAGTTATGCAATTTTGAAATAGGGGGACAGAAGCTTGTATTTCTGGAAAGAATCTGCACATTGTTTTACTTCAGCCTTTAAAACCTTTACTCTTTGTTTGGTTTCACTTGAAATTCAATAACCATTTCAATCGTACTGAGTTGGTTGTCAAGCCATCTTTCTTTCAAAATTTCTCAAGAATTTACCTCAAGTATTTTGAACAATTCCGTGACCCTTGACAGCTCCTTTAAAACTCTGTTTTCGGTTTTCAGCAACCTGTCTTTTAAAAAGTGTTCTTACCCCCTCTTCCTAACAACAAACCCCTTATTGGAACCCAAATGATCTGGTTATTAGTTAGTAATTAGGTTAAAGGAAATGTTTTCTTCGGAGAGTTATGTGAGTGAATAGCTAGCCTAGTTTATCGTGATTAATGTCACTTATTTGGTCTAGGCTTGATATCTTGGTAGGATCTTGTGAAGTGGTGGTTGCTACAAGGTTGCATTGAGGCCAAGTGCTGCAAGAGAAAGCTCGAGTTCCAGGTAGGGGATGCCTTTAACTCTATCTATGCTTTTCTTGCATATATAATGTTTTATATGAGGCCTCTTGCATGTTTTGGAAATTATCTGTTTTTACAACTTGAAATGGTTTGCGTGGATTGGTTTGATGTGTTGGCAATTGATGGGGATGTAAGGAGAGGTCAGTTCCTCCTTGAGCCACCGGTGGTGGGCAGTGTTCACCATGCCCTTGTTATCTCCCCTTTGTCTCTAGCCTTGTGATTAATGAATTCCGGAAAGTGATTGGCTAGATGGACGGTTGTGATGGAAGTGTGAAAGATGATCAATTGCCGTGGGATTGTAGTTACGTGGTGACGATCACGTGGAAGCGCAAACCGGTTTTATCTACTTCTTTTATTCAAAACGATAACTCATGTTTTTAAACTTAGATATGGGGGCGGGCATGGGCAATGACTGGATGTAGGAGCCTAACCCCTACTTTAGTTTGTTTTGCAGGCTGTTGTTGTCGAAGCTTGGGCACGGAGGATAATCCTTGGAGGACACAATTTTTTTTTACTCTATTTAAAGTTATTTCTTTTTGGCTTGCTTGATTTCACTAAAGTTTTGTAACATTATGTATGGTTGATGATGTGTGTGATTGCTTACCACCAAAGTGGAACCCTAGGGTTAGAACCTCCATTTGAGTTTAGGTCCTAGTGGGCTAGACCTAGAAGACTGACATAAATTACCATTTAATGAACTTAATGCAAACTTGGGCTAAGAACTAAAAATGGACATAGGTTCTAAAACTCAACTCAACACCACCTTCCTTTCATCTTATTCGCCTAGTTCGTAATCTTGTGATTACGAGCCAAGCCCACTATACAAGCCCAAGAATTTCGGGCTTATAGATTTCTTGCTTTCCAACCTAAAGGCCTTGTCTCTTTGAGGAATTCTAGGCCCAAAAAACTTACTCCAAGTGTCGCGGGTGTAGGGTTCCTTGGAGAGGCGGCGCTGTGGTAATCCGGTCTCCGGGTCGCCACAGGGCCCAAATTCCTTTCAGTTTTTTAACCTTTTTTTCTTTTTTAAATCACTTAAGGCAAAAATTTTGTTGGACCCGTGGCCCAACCCCTTTATTTTTTTTGTCCTTTTCCTTTTCCATATAAACCTTTCCTTTCCTTTCCTTTCCTTTATTTTCCTTCTCCATATGGAAAACTAACGCAATTAAACCCTATATATTGATTGTGTATGCATAGAAAATTTCTCACATCAAACAAGATCGATTCTTTTGTATTGTTACTAATTTCATATTTACTTTTATTCAAATACATGATTTTATACTGTTATTTGGCGCAAAAAAAATATAGACATATATATAAGATGCCACATTTTAATTCTTTGCCTCAGGCCGTTAGAATCTCAGGACCGGCCCTGGCACCAAGGTCCGCAAACTTAACCTAACCCAATCGCGCACGCTTGAAAGTTGAAACGACGTGATTGTGGAGAAAAGCGAATGCATTTACAAAAATAAGAAGGCGCTTGACGGCCAAGACTACGAGTCTACTGCAAAATTCGTGAAAAAGGTTTATAGAGATTGATTCAGAGTATAGGGATTTGGGTTCGGAGCAGAGGGATCCGCTCATGGAGTCGAATAAGCAGCTCGAATCTATTGTGAGTTACTTGCGGAAGGTGATTGGGCCGGTTGAGATCGAGGCTCGAATTAGAGCTTTTGTTGGAATTGATGGAGCAGTGGGGTGTTTGACCAATTTTTTATGGATATTGTGTTGGAAATTGAAGAGAATGATCCTATCTCCGAATCCTCAATTCGACATGAGCTGTTTGTCTGGGGAAGAGCTTAACCACATAAGCTCTGTTGTACTACAGGGAGGTGTAGTTTAAGCCCTTCTTTTTTGAGTTAATATTTCTACGAGATGAACACAGGATTTTGTGATGTTATGTTAAGCCATTTACTAAGAGATGCACATGGTCATGCAATTTTGGTTACAGGGAGCCAACAAAAGTTTGCATCAGTTTCATTTTTTCTTTGAAAAGAAATACCCTTTGTTTAATTACCATATCAGTCAATGTTACTATGCTCAATTCACCCAATATCAGCTTGGATAGAATATGCAATTCTGTGATGTCATGTTAAACCGTTTTCTAAGCTTTTGTGGAATTGAATTGTAACTCAGACAACGACAAGAGTTTTTTCTGTCGTCTTAATTTTCAATTCAGACTATAGTCATTACATTGATATTGTCCAAGTTTGATTAACACAATGGTTGAGCTTTGATATTGCCTGAATGGTTGAAAAAAGATATTGTCTGAGTTGTTTGATTCACACAAGAGTTTTTAGTTATATGTTGTGCTATTGTCATTTAGACAATGTGTGTGTGTTTTTGTTGTATGTGTTTTATCACTTAATTACAAATGCTTCCGCCCAAGTTGACTTCCCACACTTGGTCAAAATTTAATTTTTCGACTCCCCCATTTTGACTTCTACACACGGTCATCCTTTTCTTTTTTAGGCCGCGAAAAATTGAGTTAAAACTTAAAAATCCACCATGATTTTTGTTCTCTTGCACCTTCAAATTGAGTTAATCAAAAATGAAGCGGTGGAAAAAGAAAAGGATAGTCGGTCTTAGAGGTCATTTCCTATCTCTATCACTTTGAGACAAATTTAATATGTGTTGTCTAATGACGATATTAATGTAGTGACCCAAACCTGACAATTAGGTTTTGAGAGGAAGTCTTCGGATTTGGTTGCCTGAATCTGCATCGCCACCTTCTCCAACGAGCTGCTTCAGAGCCCCAACGAAGGAGATGTGCTCGGATCCTAGTTATGGGCGAGGATTTCCCGATAACCGCCACTCCCGACGACGAAAATGGGCTTGGATCCCAGTCAGCGACATCATCCACGACCCCCTGCCTCGCCGAAGGATTACTTCCAGTCTCGGGTCTGCAGCCAGAAAAATGGGACAAGAGGACATGGGTGCCTAGATCATTTTCTGGGTGTCCAAATCAGTTTTTTTTTTTATTAAGTAACGAGACAGAAGGAAATAAAAAAAAAGTTTTGAATGTCTAGTGGGGGGCAATAGATGTTTTTAAATTGATATAATCTCTTCATTTTTTTTCTTTAATCAATGTTTTATTTGTCTAATTTTAGGAAGATTAGTTTCCATTCCAGCTACCGAAAGTTCTATTGGAGGGCAATAGACGTCTATTAGGGACAATAAACCTTTTCAGTGAGGGTTTCAGAAAAGTCCGATGGGCGGTAGTCGGTGACCGGAATCCGGCGAAAGTTGGCCGGATTCGGCAGCTGGTGAAGGGAATTCGGTTGCCGGTGAAGTCTCCTATGATTTCTCTCTCTCTCTCTCTCTCTCTCTCCTCTCTCTCTCTCTCTCTCTCTCTCTCTCTAACAAAGGGGTAAGGGTAAATGGTATTAAAAAAACTAGGGTTGCCACTTGGTTTGGTAATTACCAAACCGACCGAATACCAACCGATGTTTTAGGTTTGGTAAACCGACTTTTTGGTAACCGAGACTGATAAAACCGAAATCGAAAATTACCGAAAAAGTTGGTTTGGTTTTGATAAATACCGAATCTACCGATTATCTAAATATTAGATTTATATACTACAGTTTTCAATACACATACATGTATATTAAGAAATAAATATAAAAACTTTTATAATAGTATGAACATTACTACATATACTACATTAATAGTACATGTATTTTAAGTAACCTAGTCAAAGATGGTTAAATAACCTAGTTTTATTGAAAATTGCTAAAACTTGATGTCATATATACAAAAGAAAGCTATAATTAGTAGATGAATACAAACTTTATGACTATAAAATTCAAAAACAAAGTTTTGTTCATTCTAATTTATATTATAAAGAATTAGTTGTTCTAAAGTTGGTAATACCGAAAACCAAAATACCGAATTCGGTAGATATAATTAAAAACCAAAAATTTGGTTGGTAATTGGTAGCTCAGTTTTGAAACCGAAAGCTTTGGTTTTGAAGTTGGTAATACCTATGACCGATTCGAACAGACTAAGTGACCGCCCTAAAAAAAACAAACAAAAAATCTTAATGGGGTATTAGGGAAGACTTCCTTAGAATGTTTTGGGTAAGAGGGAATTAAAAAAACTTAATTGGGTAAGTGAGAAAAAAATCTCCAGAAATGAGGTGAATGGACAAAACCCTAAAAATAAATATAGAATTAAAAATAAAACAAAAGCATATGAATTTGGGTTAGTTTTTCATACAAAGAAGGAAATGAAATAATTATTCATATGAAAAAGGAAAAGAAAAATGTGAGCTGGGCCACTGGGCCCAAGGAAAATTAATTTCACCCATTGGGAAAAAAATTAAAAAGTGGGACATTTTAAATCTTTTTTAGTTCACATGAAAAAGAGATGAAAGAAAAAAATTATGGTTATGCAATTATATATGCTATGTTCTCGATTATTAGCTTTGTGCTCTGATCGATGAAAACAAAAGAATAAAGTTCTTTGATTTAATTATTGCTTAATAATGTTTTCAATGTATTTCCGCATGATTAGTCGGGTGAACTCTTACGAGAGAATGGTGAAATTGTTCAAACATTTATACTCTATTTTATTTAAACTAGCAAGAGAACCCGCGCGTTGCTGCGGGGTAGATTTTGTATTTTAATCTTTTTATGTTCGGTTTTAGTTTTCGGTTCAGAAAACCAGCCAAGATGTGCTTAGATGAAACAAAAAATATGTGCTAAATGAATTTTGAATCTAGTTCAAGGGTGTACAAAGCATTATATTATCAAAATAATATAATGCAAAAACTGATCTGCTAGCTTAAAAACCTATGGAAAAAAAAAGTACAACAAAACGATGAGAGTAATTAAGGGCTTCTTTGTCTATATGAACGACTGATTCCGGAATCTTGCCTTGTACAGTGGCATTTACAATGACCTCTCCATGTGTGTTTATAAGTTGTTTGATCTGTTTAAGGATTTCCAAAACACAATGCTCTTATGCTGTATAACATACTGCAAGCCTTTGATCTGTTTCAACAGTGTCAAATTGGAGAGTTATAAATAAGGCAAGTAATTAGAGGAGAATGATTAACAGATAGATCTGGAGATAATGAAGCCTGGTAAGAAAACATGCCTCAGTATCAAGCTCTTCCTCAGATGAGCACAACTCTATCTCTAGTACTTTCTTCTTGGCTTTGGCAATTTCAATGTGCTCTTCCTGCAGAATAAAAGAAAAAACCATTAAATATAAAAGCGAAATTGAATAAGAACCCAGAACTTGTTTCTTTGTTTAACTATGAGTAATGAAAAACATATATTCTTACCTTAAGTCTTGAATTGCATTAAGACAGCCAGGCAAAAAATATATGGCTAAGCTATGGATACTGATATATATTCTTACCCTTTGAAAGATTGAATGCTTAAAACCAATGGAAGATGTTTTCAGTTCCTCCTTCACCTCTCTGGCTCAATGAACTTTATGCCCGTCAGTCTGCCAACAAGAAGCGTTTTTAAATTGATGTCCTTCAGCAACATTGGGTGATGGTATCTACAATTCAAACGTAATAATGAGTTCTCCCTTGGCAGAACAGGCAAAACTATGGACATTAAGAACATAATCAAAAATGGTTGATAGTGGGCATGTTAGATTGACATGAAATATAGCCTCGTACAACACATGAAAACAGAAGTAAGACATTAGGTATCATTTATGATCAATCATGGCATGCTTTAGTTCTACAACAGGAATTGAAAACTGAAATTACCAGAATGGAAGGCTTTCCAGTTGCCAAATCTCATAGCAAGTCATTGCAATAGTGGAGGCAAACCAATGTGGTAAAATTTAAGTAAGAAACTAAATGATATGGAAAGATGACTTTACTGGAGCCTACAAATTCGAATCATATTGACCCATGATCAGAATCGATATATTATCAGGGACACAATTTGTATATTAAACAAAACATCTGTCTAATTCGTTACACATTACTTTCTTCACCTGATTTGTTTGGTTTTCAAAAATTCAAATCTACATACTTTAAAACCTAATTTGCTCTACACTTCCTACAGTTCTCTCACTTATGGATAATGAAATGGAACCCTCAAAGAGGTCCATTGTCTTAGTTTCCTGAGTTGAGTTTAGTTTCTATGACCCATATCAGCACCCAATTTGGGTTTATAGATGTATGGTTGCACTTATAATCCAAGATTCACTTATCATCCAGTTATCAAGCAATTACTTCATTTGTTTGCAGTTGTCAAACTAAACTACGATATAATTATGAACATACAAACACGGGGTCGTCAAGAAGAAGCAAAGAGCATACCAGAGGCTTGGTGAGCTGAAGATGAATCTTGCATTGGTCAGCTGCAGACAAATACAGGACCCTGAATCAACTACACATAAGAAATCGCAGAAAGCATTTCAATATGAAAAACTGAGACAAAAACCACATCAGATTGCCACAAATACCAACTGATCAAAGAATCCTCAGAGAGCTTCATGTTTCCTTCTTCTTGTTCTTTTTCTTTCTCTTCTTTCCCTGTTCTCTTCTCGCTTATTCTTTTTACTGTCGCCTCCTTTCTGTCGGGTGAACAACAAAACTCATAAGAACAACCAAAATCCAACGAAACCCATCATAAGAAAAAATGGGGAATTGATTTATTTCAAACCAACAGCCAAAATCGATAACCTTACTATCACTACTACAAAAACTGCATCACACAACGGTGGAAATCTGTTGTGTGATGTGGACCATGTCTGTCGTCTATCTCGATGTTGTGTGATGAGAACACTCACACAACGGTGAAACACCGTTGTGTGAATATCATAGACACAACGCAATGCTTATAACCGTTGCACCAATTCTGCGCATGTCAATGCCAGAAATTGGATGCGGCGCATTTTCGATGGTGATCAGACAACAGAAGTAAGTACAACACGCGTTGTTGGTTAACTTCTCACACAGACAGAAAATAACACTCAGACAACAGAAGTAAGTACATACTGTTGTTGGTTAAGTTATCATACAACAGAAAAATATTGCGACTGTTGTTGGTTGTTCCTTCACACAACAGGTATCATAAAGTAATTGTTGTATGTGTGAGGCTCAGTGTTGAATTCTTCACAAGTCATACAACATCTTATTTCTATACCGTTATGTGAGTTAAGATTGGACACTGATATCTATTCTTTCTTTCTGTTGTGAATACTAATGAGACAACAAAATTTTATAGAACCGTTGTGTGATTAAAAGTGATTTGTGTGATTACGACATATGCATATTCATACAACATAATATAATTCACTGTTGTTTTGATCATCATCAGTTCTTTACCAGAAATATTTGCACAAAAATAATGCTTAATATAAGATTTAGGCATTGAAATATTAATTCAACCATCTAATGTACCAAAGGAGCTAGCATTTGTCAACATATATACATTCTTGTATCCATACCGTACAAAGGCATTCTAGCTAGTTTAATGGACTGCATTCTAGCTAATTACATTGAAAGATAGCAAAAGCTGATACAATCAAATGTGATTGAGAGAAATTTTGCCACTAAAGTTCTCTCATACTTGCATAGTGTAGTGCCAAGACAGCAGCACCTAATGTGTCGGGTGGAGCATCCAGCCGCTGTCCGCCAGTTTTAACTTCTTTTTCAGAATGATCTCTTTGAGCGTTCTTGACTTGAGCTGCTCCAACTTTTACACTTCAGTCTCACCTGCAGAAAGAAGTGAATACTATTAATTAGCTCATAGAGAATAGAGAACTCTAATTTTTGGTTCAGCTCATCATTAAGTTCCAAACCCGCAGATACTTAGTATAGTTTAGCAACATCAATAACGTATTCATGATCAACTAAATCCAGCAAGAAAGCTCATCATTAAGTTCCAAACCTAGCAGATACTTGGTATAGTTTAGTAACATCATAACGTATTCACGATCGACTAAATCCAGCAAGAAAGCTCAGTACTTCACACTAATCATGAACAAATTAGACATTCCCAATCCAAAAGTGAGGAAAGAACCCAACTTTGGTTCAGCTCAGTCATTATACTAAAAATCATTCTACCTAAACAAGTTCTAACTTGGCTGAAACCAAGTATAGTTTCGTAACATCATTACCAAAGATCAACTAATTCCAAAACAAAGCTTAAAGCTTTAAGAAGCCCATTTCAAAGCTCATCAATACTAATAAAAACCCAATTAAAACCTTTGCAGCTTATTGCAAATGAGCATCAAAACCCAACATATATAGTAACCATAATAAAGGATACCATAGTCACAAAACGAAGAACATAATCTAATACAAGAAAACATTCATGCTATACTATCATTATAAACATTATAACCTAGTATATTCAAAATTTATGGTTATTTTCTGCTATATACTATCAGCCAGTATGAACCCAAGTATTAGGCCAGCTGCTTGGTAAGAGCTGGATTTGCATTGTTCACCCAATTAAAAACCCAAAGCAGAATAGCAAAGCTAGGATCAAACTACAATAACTAATTCATGATGTAGTATAAGCTGATTACAAGAAAGGTTCAGTGAACTACTACCTTTCTGAAAGCCTCTTATGGTCTTGAGTAGCATCATTCACGTCAAGTATCTCCCCATTCACCCTGAGAGTGTGCTGCAAAGAAGGTGAAACCAATGAGTACATATAATCCAGTTTATACAGAGAAAGCTTTATACTTTTTCCTTTTTTGGCAACAAGGTCAGTGAAGATTATACTAATCATGCATTACACACTAAGGAAGCACGAAATCAAGGAAGTAACATACACCTATAATGTAGCAAGTGAATGGTGTGCCCAATTCATATGCCTTCTGACTTAATAGCTACCAACCTCCTGTCCCTCCCTCCCCTCTGAGACTTAAAGCAACGCCAATGATCGGGGAAAGGGCAGAGGGGTACTTCATGGATGACCATCATGTTACATGTACCAATTTCTTGTGCAATGACAGACTTGGAGCATTTCACTACAATTTAGTTTTGATTAAATTAAAGAATAAACGTGCATATGGTTTACTCAGCGTAAAACCAAACAAAAACAGTTTCTGGAACCATCCTAGTGTCCTACTCTTTTCTCCATCTAAAGCACATATAAACTATTTCCCTCCCATGCATACATACACTCCAGTATATACATACGCAAGGCACATTAAGGTGCCACACTTCTATTAGCTCTTGATCAGGAAAGACGAAACATTATCGACCAACATACCGGAATCAAATCTAAGTGGGAGAGTCTTTTCCCCAGCTTGCCATCATTTTTCTTGCTTTTCCTCTTCTGCCAAAACAATTGCAATGGTCAGGTCATCCTCGGTATCATGAGAGCTGCTATTCAAACTCGAGCTTGAGCTCACATTTGCATTGCTATAGCTTCCATTCATGCTACCCAACTAAAAAAAACAGCTCACACATCCCTGCAAAACATGTCGATATTAGATTGACCCAAAAATTCACCCAACTAAATTCAACATAAAACACCCAACCAAAGCCAAAAATGGAACAAGCAAAAAACTACCCAAAAAGCCAGGACCCCCAAAACTTTCACAGCAACTTATGGACTAATGACTAGAGATCAATTCTTCCTCCAATTATGGTAAGAAATGAAATGAACAAGTTTGCTCCTTTCATCATATCCTTATAAGAACAAATCTTACCCGAGTTGAATTAGTCTACAAAACTAGAAATACAATATGAAGGTCACAAAAAGTAGACTAATTCATACAAACGCAGCTTCTCTTGAATTAGTCAACAAGTAGACTAATTCTGATTACATTCTCAGATTAATTCAAAACAAGCAACATACATAGAAATGAATTAAAGACTAATTCAAGACGAATAAGAACCTGAAACTCAGTTTAGCTGATGGGATATAGTAAAATTACTAAAGATGAAATCTTTAATACAATTCCTTTCCCCCCATTTCAATCTTGGTTGTACCTCTCAGCTCAGCTTTTAGGAGATTGTGGTTGCTTTCTTGAGCTGCAATATTCCAATCCACGGCAGCAAATCACAGATAAAAATAGTAGGAAATTATATTGTGGAATAATAAACTGCTGTAAATTTTGATGGTGGAATAATAAACTGATGTAAACTGATGAAATATATTGATAGTGTCTTTAGCAAGCAATAATAAACTGATGTAAATTGGGTTAAATACATTCTTGCTTATGGTGGATTATGTGTGTGTCTATGTTTGTTTGTTGTGGGCAGAGGGGTGGAGGTATTCGCTTACTTAATCTTACCTCATGCTTCTACATTTCAAAGAACTGAAATTGTCTGAAGCATAAACTGAAACTGTGATAAGTGAGTCATTGTTTTTATTATAAAATAAGCTTCTTATAACTTCGTCGAGACTGACATTCAGAAAGCATATCCTCTGATTGGTTTCTGCATCTAACAACAAAAGTTCTACATATTCATATTCCCATCCATGAACTTCTCGAAGTAAAAACTTATTTCAGTAAATCCATACAACATTGAAAATCCAAATAGAACAGCTACTACCTCGGCTAAACGCTACACAAATACCAGACTGCGCAAGTGTGAACACAATGTCATGTGCTGCCACAATTTCAATAATTTTCGACCTCCTTCGCAGAAAAGGCAGAACCATGGCACAATGTCCTGTCGGATCATGGGTATCATATTCCTCCTGTGCATTCAAACATCAGCAGAATTTAATCTTAAACAGACTAACAACAATACCAATCAAAAGCTTGTCACCAATATATCAAACAGAACAAAGCATAGGTAGGCCATATCTATCAGAGTTTACAGCAATTTTTGAGAAAACTGGAAATTAAGTGCATTAAGAATTTCATCAAAGATTGTTAAAAGAAACGAATACAAGTTCTAACTTCAATATCCAAACTTACAACTTCCTACTGCAACCTAGCATCTGAGCCTTATTATACAACATTCTTCCAAGTAATCAAGTATTCGTATTAAAATCACGAAATGAGTTCTAAACGTAGATCTTAAAGTAGAGCCTATAACAAGTTCATAACACTAAGAATTTAAAGCTACTCAGCACAGGAACAAAGGCCCATGTCCAGATTAAACACACAACAATTAACTTCACATTAGGCCTAGTTCTGATTAATTTAAAACCCCATCATTTATTTCTGAATTAAATCCAAACAAGCACAAAACCCAGAGCCTCTTCATAAAACCCCAACCACCAAACTAATCACCCAAACCATCAAAAGCCCCAAACTTTCACTTCCATTAAAATCAAAGCAACTATTTTTACGTTACCTGGAGACGAATATTCCGAAACCACCATGAATAACATTACTTTGTTTCCAGAGACACCAACGGAGGAAGAAGAAGAAAAGAAGAAGGCAGTTAATTTGGGAGAGATGAAGAAGCGATTTCTTCATCTTCAACCCAATACTTCAGAAGATATAAACCGAGATACAGAGAAGTTATCACTTACTTTTCAGGCATGTTTGGAATGCCATGTTCTGAATATTCCCAGAGATGTGAGTTGAACATCGCTTTTAGCCCTCGTCTGTCCATCACTAGCAGTAAAACGACACAACCAAATTACAATGAATCAGATTCTACTTTTCTTAGGGTTTAGGCTCCATAGAACAATCTACTAGTATTCTAATCCAAAAATGATTGATGCGATTCAAACTATTCAGATAAATAGCAAAATCCAAAACTGAAATCCATAGAAAGCAAGCACCAAATCGAATCATACAGAGGAGAGAGAGAGAGAGAGAGACCAGACCGACGGAGGAGACGAGGGCGCAGGCGGCGCAGAGAGTATAGAAGATGTCGTCCTGCCATTGAGTCGACTCGTTGATGTCGTCCCACCAGCTCACGCCTTCGGCGGCGGCGGCACCAAATCACCAAGAGGTTAGCAGCAGCACAGCGCGTTCGCCTCAGCTGTCTCAGACAGCTTCGTCTTCTGCATCTCTTTAATTGACCCTAGTTTGAAGGCATGGAGGAGAGAGAAAATGGATCTAGGGCACTCTTATCTCCTCCATCGCTGAAGAGGATTTGGATTTCAGGGGAATAGAAGCAAGGAGATCGAGAGACTGTGATGGTGAGAGGGGTTTCGTTTTTTTTTTTTTTTGGGGGGGGGGGGGGGGGGGTGTGTGTTGTGGAAGAGAGACACAGGGGTTTCATGACTGAGAGCTCAAGAGGGGGGTTTTGTTGAGGGGGGAGAGAGGAATTTCATGACTGAGAGAGCTCCAGAAAGGTTAGGTTTCATTTTGTTTCATTTTTCTTTCGGACACGATGTGGCTAGGGCTGGGCAGGATTAAACTTCAATAAATTCTAAAGTTGCTCACACAACAGAAGCCTAACAAACTGTTGTAAGAGTGCACTATATAAAATCAAAATGTCAAAACATGGAGGGAAATATGCCGCATACCGCACTTTGGCTCAAAATGTTGCCACTATGTTCCCACTTCACACAACAGAAAAGTATAACTTCTGTTGTCTGATTTCTACAGCTTCCACTAGGTTTTCCTTGTGGAAGACATTCAAGCAAGCTTCCTCAAAATTTGGCATCCAACTTTCAATCACACAACGGAAATCTCAAGTACCGTTGTACCAAGCAGCCCAAATTTCAAATTTCATGAGGCAACCAAAACTCGAGCATGGAGGGAAATCTGCCGCTAAATTTTTAAGACTCAGACAACGGATAATACTTAATTGTGTTGTGCAATGTAGTTCTGAGAAAAAAGTTATCACTTTGTTGACATTCACAAACAGAAATCACTATACCGTTGTACAATAGAGTTTACTCAAACACACAACAGACGATTTCTGTTCCGTTGTGTGATTCGTGTTGTGTGATTAGATTTTTGTAGTAGTGTATCCACCCGGCAGGTTCAGCCTCTCTGTCTGTTTTTCTCACCGACTTTCTCTGACGAAACCGACCAAGACCCAAAATGAATTAAAGAAAAAAGATCAAAGTTGAAAACATAACCAAAGAGAGCGTAGCTTAGCGGAAGTCGAAATGGATGGAATTGAAATGGGTCTTCTCTCCCTATTGTTCTTCACCTCTCACCCTCTCTGTTACTCTGTACTTCTCCGGAGCAAAGACGCAAAGCCTCTGAATATCACCTCTCTCTCGATCGTTCTTGAACTCTCTATGCTCTCTGTTCGTGCAGCAAAAGAAATAGAGCCACGCGGAGTCCCACAGGAGACGAACACCTGTCTGAGGTACTCAAGTAAAAAGGAAGAGAATGGAAGGGCAAAAGAGTCACGGCACTGTATTACTGTTCATCACTGTTCATTGAACAGTGACAATCCCATTTTACTTTTGTATATTTATAATGTCTACCTTCATTGAAAATTCTCATATGTCTCATCTTTCACCTGTGAGCTACTCAAAATGAAAATGCCTATTGCATATTTGCTGGCATTTAGTTTATTGAACCCGATAGTCTGTCATGTAAATTTCAAGTCCTTTGTTTTTGCTTCTTTAGAACCCGAATGAAAATGATCATTAAGTCATGAATTTACTTATGTCTACTCCTTATTGAAATATTAGGATGCTTAACTTATGTTCATCAATAAGAACATCAATGTGATTGGATTGGCTTTTTAAATAATTAGAAGTTTGAATTATTGGAGAAAGAACCTATTTTTCAATAACACATAGGGTTATTTGGGATTGCTCTGACTTTTAAAAAAAAACTGCTGCTGCTGTGTTATGCGAATAATTAGCTGTGAATTAAAACAGTTTCGTTTTTAGTAAATAATATTTTTAAAAGTGCTGTCAGTACATAAAACAACTGCAGTACATGTTTTGATTCACAACAGCTTCTAAAAGCAACCTCTGGGCTACTTCTAAAATCTGTTGCCAGTGACCTATAATTTTCAATTAAAGCTGCTTTTTATTTATTTACAAACACAATAAAACCTAAAATTTTGAACAAAAGCTGATTTTTTTAAAAGCGAAGCAATCCCAAACGGGGCCATAGTGTAGACTGTGGAGTGTTATAAAAAAAAAGTGGCGGGTTACATACAATTTGTTTTCCAAAAATCAAAATACAAAATACTAACTCTTTCCTTGGTCTAAATTAATTTTCTGTAGATAGAGTTTTAGCAGAAGGGTGAAAGTGACAACATGTGTCTTTCTGAAGAGACTGCTCGAAATTTTGGTAGAGAAGGTAATGTGTCTCTCTTTTCGTTCTTCTTACAATAGGTTGTTAGGTTTCCAGTTCAATCTCTACTTACTTTCTTTATGAGATGAGACATTTTTTTTCTTAAAGTATCAATCTAAACACACTATATTGCTGTCATTAGAGATATAAATTAAGCTCTACCAATCTATCCAACTTAATTAAGAAGCAAACTAATAACTGAATGTTCACACTTGCATTTAATCGATCGGAATCATTGAATGAGTTTGAACAAATTAAGGTGTATTTCAACAATTCCGTTGATTGAATTGAATATACCATCATCACCACCAAACTTTTCTGGCAATGACATCGATTGTTGACTGCCATATGGGCGGATTTTTTATCTTACTAGCTGTAAAGCATTTGATGATGGAAAATGAGCAAAGGTTATGATATACTGCCTCAAACTCTTAAATCATACATTGTTTTGTGATGAAAGGAGCTAGCTTTGAAAAAATTGAAGTAATATCACATGCATGTTGATCAATTAGCAGCGCCAGATTTAGGTTGAAAATTAACTAGTTTGCATTATGAATTTATGAGCCTCCCTTTACTAGTTCATACAGGTGACGTATGTCATTTTGGAATTTGAGTCGTGCACTGGACTGATCAAACGATGACATTAACCTTTTTGTTGTTTTCTTGGCTTCCCTTCATTTGATTGATAGCTTAGGTTCATGAAAAGAAATCACTCAAGGTCCACTTAGGAACATATTCATTCCTTGAGGACACAAACAATTATCCTAGGTTTGTTGCAATGAAAGACCGAAATATTTGGTGGAAGAAAATCTGGAGACTGTTTGATTTTATGTTTCATATTTGTTTGATGTCATTCAGATATTACCAATATGCATGAATTGCATTAATAGAAAAAGTATAATGGGAATACATGAGAGTCAATGTTGTTTATGTATACTATAATGAAGATAAGAGAGCTTGCATTGTTCTCCATAACCGAAAAATTAGATGGATATAACTCTCAAATATTTAAAAAGTTTAGAAAATTGAAATAATTAATAGGGATAATAATGTCAATTAAAAAACTTAAACTACAATAAAATAAATAGTAGTACGTTATTCATGTAGGAAACTTCTTTGTTTAAGAAACCATCCGCTTTCTTACAAAAAATAAAAAAAATAAAACCCAATAAAAAATGCACTTAATCACCTACATACATGGAGTGTGGGCACATGCAGTATTAATTGTTGTAGCAAATTGAAAACATTCAACAAATAATAAACAGTTGAATTTAACAATGATTTCATTGGCTGGACTACATTGAATCCTAAACCCTAAAATGGTGATATAAGAACTTCTGGTAAACTGTTGATCCAAAGTGGCCAGATTCTCCGCAGTCTTCCTCCACGTATTGTCATTGCTCGTACTCTACGTATCATCATTAATACATAATCTGAGTTTTGCATCCTTGCACAAAAGCTTTAATTGTTCTTTGTCGTTCATTTATTAGGTTTTGGTGCAGGACATTGATCTAATATATCCAGAGAACAATATTATAAGTCATGGTTTTCTTGGTACATGAAAGATAGCTTTATAAAGAACAAAATACAGTAAATACTTGAGAGGAGACAGGGCCGGTCCTGAGATTCTAACGGCCTGAGGCGAAGAATAAAAATGTGGCCTCCTATTGTGTGTGTGTGTGTGTGTGTGTGTGTGTGTGTGTGTATTGTGCCAAATAACAGTATAAAATCATGTATTTTGAATAAAAGTAAATATGAAATCAATAACAATACACAAGTATATGAATATTTATTCCTTGCATAAAATTTTGAATTACAAAACTAGTTAAACATAAATTATTTTTTTTTGATGGCTGGAATCCAGTGAGAGGTTCGGCCATCACGCCTTTAAATTTACAAAGCATCACTAAAACCTTGCTCTTCTTGCATTTTTAGCTGCGAAAGTACAAATAATGTTGTCATAATCAAGTTTATCTCCCATATTTTTTTCAATAGATAGCACAGATAAACCGTTTAATCTTTCTTGTGCCATGGTTGACCGAAGATAAGATTTGATCAATTTCAACTTTGAGAAATTTCTTTCTGCAGAAGCAACTGTGACCGGTATAGTCAACAAAATTCTATAAGCAATCCAGGCATTTGGATAACAACTCTCCATCTCTTTTAAATAATTCAACACTTCAATTGCCCTTTTTACCTCCTCCGGTAAAGTGTCTTTTAGATATTTCAATTCTAAATATAGTTCTTCCCCATTAATGTCAAACATCCCGCCATGTGTCAAAGAAGTTTCAAGATTAACACAATACTTCTTCAAGCTATCATTATCTAAACACTTCAACTTCTCTACATTGAATAAGAACCCAAAATGTTCTTCATATTTTTGAAACTGTTCAAACCGAGTTCTAAGTGAAGAAAGAGCTTGATCAACTATATATGTGAAGTAATTACCTCGGAATGATTCTTCAGCTGATTGTGTCACTTCTTCACTAGCACTCTCATCAAATTGTCTCTTTCTCTGAATGACTCGCTTTTCACGAAATACAGCTTCAATCTCCATTTCATTCGCAATCTTCTTAGCGTCAATGATGGCCTCATCAAACCCAATTTCTCTAAAATTCTCAAGAGAAGAAATAAGTTTCTTTAGTTCTGTGATGGCAAAATCAATATGCATGTCTTCAGTTTGAAGAATTTTGCTAACAGTATTGATAGCAAATAATAACTTGTACCAAATAACCATGCCAAGCAAGAATTCAAAGTTCTCCATTTCAAATATTCCTAACGACTCGGCTTCACTCTTTGTCTTCGGATCTTCACTAACTTTTGCCAAGTGAATTAAAGCATCTCTTATTTTACGAGCTTGAAATCTTATGGGTTTAACACTTTCAACATGACTCTCCCAACGTGTCTGTGACAACAGCTTAATTGTAAGACCATCCACAAAATCTTTGAAAACTTGCCATCGCTTTGTAGATGATGAAAACAATGAATATATCCTTTGAATCACTCCAAAAAAAGACATAGCTTTGGGACAACAATTTGCCATATCACAAAGTGCAAGATTGAGACTATGACAACCACATGGAGTGTAGAATGCCTTAGGATTTACTTCAAGTAGCCTTTTTTGAACACCTTTGTGTTTTCCTTTCATATTAGCTCCATTGTCATATCCTTGTCCTCTTATATCATCAATATCAAGTTGAAGAGTGCTCAATGCATTTGTAATCTCAGTAAAAAGGCCAAGACCTGATGTATCATCTACTTTCAAGAATTCTAGCCAGAACTCTTCTACCACTATAGGCTTTGAAGAAACATCCACACACCGTACTATAAGAGACATTTGCTCTTCATGACTTACATCGGGAGTGCAATCCACAATAATGGAAAAGTATTTTGCTTCTTTGATACTTGTAACAATTGATTGTTTTATCTCACTTGCTAACATTTGTATCATTTCATTTTGAATTCTGTGACTGAGATAATGGTAGTGTGTCTCATGATCGACTTTGAATGCGTCGAACATGCTCTTGCATTGTTAGATTAAATTCAGCAAGCATCTCAATCATTTGCAAAAAAATTCCATTATTCTCCACATAAAGCTTCTCACTATCTCCACGAAATGCCAAATTATTTTTTGCAAGTCTTTTGACAACAGCAATTATCCTGAGTAATACATGTCTCCAATGCTCTTTCTCTTTCGTAATCTGTTCTTGCCAGCTTTTATCAATTGTCTGATTCTTTTGTAGTCTCTTTTTCAATTCAATCCATCTACTCATACAAAAAGCATGCACATTACTTGTTTCATGACCCTTAAGCCTACGACCAAGGTTCTTCCAATCTTTGTACCTACACCAGCTATGTTGCCCAAATTAATTTTATGCTCATCCTTCTTAAACAACTTGCAACAAAAGCAAAATATTCTATCTAGAGACTCTGAATACACTAGCCAATTCCGATCTTGCTTCTCGCCATTTGGTAAATATCGAAAGAAATGTTCTGAAGAAAAATGTCTGCCTCTACTATCTTTGGGAAAATTGTAATCATGGTCTCTTTGAGGACCTTTTTCAACCAAAAAGTCTCTGATATTGTAGTCAATCTTATCCCAATTACCTGGGTCATCAACATTCAAAGGAAAGTTAATTTGCTCATTGAAATATGCATTTGGGACATCTTGATCCATACTATCATTATCTTCCTTATCCATGAGTTGATCTTCATTCTCAGTGTCAATCATATGCTCTCTTTCTTCTTCACCATGATTCTCATGAGCATTCATGGGTTCATCATATTGTTCATTATTATGCTCATCTTCCTTATCATTCACCCTATTTTGAACTGACGTTTCTGCTTTTTTGTTTCCCCCAAAATACTTATCAAGTGATCCAGCTAGAGATTGAGTTAATGCTTCTTGTCGTTCCTTTTCTTTTCTCTTCTGAGCCCGAGACTTGTGTTTTCTAATGGGAGGCATCTTAACAATAAATAATCGATCTTGTTTGATGTGGGAAATTTTCTATGCATACACAATCAATATATAGGGTTTAATTTGGGTTAGTTTTCCATAAGGGGAAGGAAAAGAATAGTTATTCTTATAGAAGAAGGAAAGGAAAAGTTTATAGGGAAAAGGAAAGGAAAAATAAAAAATAAAAAATGAGGCTGGGCCACGGGTCCAAGTTTAAGGGATTGAATGAAAAAAAAAAACTGAAAGGGTAGCTGCTGCCTGCTGGGCCCCACACTGCCACTCAATTCCCTTAATTGATTGAAAAAAATTCAAGAGAGAAGTGGAGGAGCACATGACTCAAACCTTGGTGGCCAAGGATAGAGTCTGACTTCTCTTCCGCTGGAGCAACACACAACTACATGCTTATGGTAACAAACTGTAATATATATATTATCTTTAACTTATATACAGAAATTCCAAACTCCGGAAGCCCCTGGGAGCCGGTGGCCTGAGGCAGCCGCCTCAGGCGGCAGCCCTCAGGGCCGGCCCTGAGAGGAGACAATTGAAAAGATGCACATGACACTACCTCAAACAGAACTAATACTATACAAAAAGAAAAATGACTCATGTTACCACAACATGTGTAAATATGTATAAGACATATAAGTATATTGTAGATTTTTCAAATTTACATCCCTAAATTATGCAGGTTTTACTTTCTTCTTAATGTGGGTTATCAGTTAATTGCATGTGCATCATCACTACAGTCTCATAGTCATACAAATTTATAAGTGTGCGTGTGGGTGTGTATATTCATTTGTACAAATAACACACACACACACACATATATATATATATATCAGACTTTCTCACCTAAGTGGCTAAGCGACAATTTTAAGAGACTGTGGGAGACAGATGCATCTCAAATACATGTATTAAATATAAAAGCAGAAATTATAACAACTTAAAACTGTGTATTTATTTTCAACCGTTAGATTCACTTATCCCTCACAGAGTCACAGTTCCTTCAAATTTTCTTTTAGGTGAGCAGACCTTTATATAATATTGCATGCATTAAGCAATTCAAAATATTGAATAATTAAATATTTGTTCAAGGAAAACCTAATTTGTGTTTAGCCCAAACTCTAGGTTACTTGACGTAGTGGTAATAGGATTTAATTAGAAGGATCTAGAATCCTAATTAATGTAGAATTACTTTCCTTGTATGATTGAGATTCTATGCACTGTAATCCTCTATATAAAGAGGCCCCTATTATCAATAAGAATACACAGTGATTATCTCTCAATTTCTGATTCCCTAAAACACGTTATCAGCACGAGCCCTAACCCTAGCCCTAAAAACCAAAACTCTTCTCACCAAAATAGCCGCAAGCTCCTAGCCCTTGCTACCCATGCCGTAAGCTTCCCCTGCAGCCCTTGCGCACCCATGTGCCACCTACTGCCCATGCAGCATTGCGGCACTCCTGCTGTGCCTGCAGCATAGCAGCTCGCTCGTTCTTGTGCAGATCAGCCTCCTTGCACGCCCCGAAACGTCTTGTTCAGGACCTCTGATCAAAATACTTTCTTCATCAAAGTTTTTAAGCTATGTCTCCTCTATCTGAACTCAAAATTTCAGCCCTATTGGAGACGTTTTGAGACCTGTACAGTATTCAAGGTGGGAGCTGTTCAGCATGCTCGTTCCTGTGCATATCAGTCAGCTTGCAAGCCCCGAAACTTCTATTTTGGATTTTCAGATCAAAATTCTTCCTTCATCAAAGTTGTTCGCCTCGGTCTCTTCTTTCTGACTTCAAAATGTAAGCCCTATTGGAGATATTTTGTGACCTGTACACCAATCGGAGTGGGAACTGTTTAGAAACGAATCTGCTCCGAATTTCAACAAGTTTGATTCTCCTAGAACTGAAGCTTGTTTGTAATCCTACAATAAGGATCGAATACGATCTGCAATCCTAAGAGGTATGGTTTACTAAAAGTTCCCTTTGTTGAGTTTTTATTTCAATTTCTCTTATTTTTCTCGGGGACTTGCAACCTCCCTTCTTCTACCCCCCTTTCTTCATTATAGGGGAGACCAAATTAAGCCGAACTATGGGGGTTCGTGCTCACTCCAAGCTTAGAGCTTGTTGAGATCTCCAAACTTAGAGTTTGTAGAGAATTTATGATCGACCACTTACATCATTGTTTCGATCTAATCCAATATCTCTTGGAAGTGACTACGCTCAGAAATTCTTAATTTCTTGGAAGCGATTACGCTTGGAAATTTCATATGTTTTCGTGGTAGCCTACTTCGCTCCGAAACTAACCCTAATTTCTTGTTCTCTTTCAGGATGAGTAGCCTGAACAAATTGGACTTTGCTCCATTGGGAACAACTGGATCTGAGTATCACAGGTGGGTTCGTGATATCCGCCAGCATCTCAAGGCCGATGGAATCTTGGATATGATTCTCGAGCCTAGCCAGGACGTGATAACTGTTGAGCAAGCTCAAGCTTTGGAAGCAAATAGAGCAGCCTTAGAGGCAAATAAGGTGAAAGCCATCATCCTAATGACTCGTCATATGGATGATTCGCTCCGAAACCTAATGACTCGTCATATGGATGATTCGTGGTAGCCTACTTCGCTCCGAAACTAACCCTAATTTCTTGTTCTCTTTCAGGATGAGTAGCCTGAACAAATTGGACTTTGCTCCATTGGGAACAACTGGATCTGAGTATCACAGGTGGGTTCGTGATATCCGCCAGCATCTCAAGGCCGATGGAATCTTGGATATGATTCTCGAGCCTAGCCAGGACGTGATAACTGTTGAGCAAGCTCAAGCTTTGGAAGCAAATAGAGCAGCCTTAGAGGCAAATAAGGTGAAAGCCATCATCCTAATGACTCGTCATATGGATGATTCGCTCCAGTACGAGTATATGAATGAAGAAGACCCCAGAAGGCTGTAGGTCTCACTCGAAGAAAGATTTGGCAACGTCCGTGACTCTTTGCTTCCTGACCTAGAAGTGAGATGGCATAGCCTCTGCTTCTGTGATTTCAAGACAGTTCTTGACTATAACTCGGAAGCACTTCGCATTAAATCCTTAATGGAATTCTGTGGTAAAAAGATCACAGATGCAATGTTGATTGAGAAGACTCTCTCTACCTTCCCCGTCTCTGCATTGATAGTTGCTAAGAACTATCAAATCGATGTAAATGCAACACGGATCACAAGGTTTCATGAGCTCATTGGAGCTATGAATGTCGCTGAAAAGCATGATAATATCCTTGTGAAGAACTATAATTCGAGATCTGTGGAAACAGAACATATTCCGGAATCCAATTATAGTCACACCTCTAAGAGAGGGCGCCAAGAGCGAAACCCTAATCTTAGGTATGCTTCTGGACATTCTGATCCATATAATGGCTCTACTTGGGAAGGTAACCACCAAAATAGGCGAACACGGAACCGAAGAGGTAAACGTGGAAAGAGAGAGGGAGGCAACGCCTCTGGCCATGTTGGTGGCGCCACCAACATTAAGAGCCATCTAAATGAAGCTTTCAAAGTGCCTCAATCAATGGAGTTTGAGCAAAGAGATGTATGTTCTCAATGTGGAGTGTCTGATCATTGGGCACACATTTGTAGAGCTCGTGAAGAACTTGTCACTGCCTACAAAGCATATTGTGAAGCAAGAGAAGCTCACTATGTGGAACAACATTAAGAGCCATCTAAATGACGCTTTCAAAGTGCCTCAATCAATGGAGTTCGAGCAAAGAGATGTATGTTCTCAATGTGGAGTGTCTGATCATTGGGCACACATTTGTAGAGCTCGTGAAGAACTTGTCACTGCCTACAAAGCATATTGTGAAGCAAGAGAAGCTCACTATGTGGAACAAGAAGATCAAGAAGATGATCTAGAGTGAAGGGTTGAAGACTACAAATCTGGCTGGGATCAATAGATCGCCAATTCTATTTAAGTCTTTATTTTCCAAGAGATGTAGGCGATTGCCATATTACTTTTTATTGGATTAGATTTTCTTTGATCAAAGAAACAATGATGTACTCCGTTGGCTTATGAATAAAATTTCGAGTTCTTTTCATTATGACTCAATTTTGTTTCTGAGCATATTACTTTGTGACTACGATGGCTGGGCCATCAATATTAATTCAAGGACATGGAATAGCCCAAGTTCCACTTGCCAAATGGCACCTTGACTACTGCTGTCACAGAAACTCTCTACGCTCTTAGGGTAAATCGTACCCTATGAATAGCCAACGAATTCCATGCGAACATGCATGTAGAGAACGAAAATGAGTTCCTTTGCATTACCTCTAATGATTACGAACACAGACGCATCTTAGAGAAGTTTATGTGTCTATCTAGTGGATTCTATGTCACTATTCGAGCTATTAATCCAATAAAGTTATGAGAGAAGATCTCTTGGATTTAGACACATATTGGCTTTGTCACGACAGGATAGATCATCCTAGTCATGATATGATGATCCATCTACAAAAGACTTCACATGGACATTATTTCTTTCGAGCGAAATTAAGCATGAATCAAAAGTTGATTCCTAGACTAAGTGTGACCGACGATGTTGCCTAGGGCACCGCCTCTTTCCACCATCAGCCTAGGGCTGGCGTAGTCCATATCCATCACGCCATGGATAGCATCCATCATGGTGATGGCACTCCAGGTGATGTTGCAATCACCAACTTGCTTCACATAGCGTTTTGAACGCTCAGGCCTAACCAAAATACTTAATGGTTGCTTCTAAGGCCTCTCGCTCGTTTTACAAAGCCCGTTCCTTAGGGAAACTAGCACTGAGACCGTCCTATGCAAAGGATATGACAATACTCATTCTGTTCTTACAAAGAATCCGTAGGGATTTTGTGGATTAATTCAACCAACTTGCGGACGCTTAAATATTTTATGATGTTGGTTGACACGCAAACACTTCGGTCACGTGTTGTGCCATTGTCCACCTATAAATGCTGCTTATGCTACACTCCTAGCACATATCATATGACAACGGGCTCACTCCCCAGATCATCCTATTCAGTCAATTGGATTTGACTATGCTAGAGAGTTTACATCGAAAGACTTTCGATGGATATTGCAATGGGCTCGTTGGACATCACATTTCCATGTACACACCCAATTGGTCTCCGCGGAAACGACTACGATGGTAGTCCGAACATTGGTAATGCGCACCAATCTTCTTACATCTGCTTGGGGTGATGCAATATTGCATGCAGCTATGCTAATTCGTCTACGACCTACCGCCACTCAATGTACCTATGCGTTACAGCTAGTGACTGGGTACACGTCTTTTGTACTTATGCACATTTGAGTGAGCCATTTATGTGCTAATTGCACCGCCACAGCGCTCTATGATGGGTCTTTACAGACAAATAGGCAACTACGTTGGATTTGAGACTCCAACAATCGTCCGCCACTTAATGCCCTTGCAAGGCGATCTCATTACCGCTAGATTTGCGGGTTGTCACTTTGATGAGACAGTCTTCCCGTCGTTAGGGGGAGATAAGAACACGATGTTCAACAGAACGACAATTTGTCGTGGTCTGTCCCCACTATGTCTCATCTTGATCCCTATTAAAGTGACGAGATCACACAAATATGCTGCAAACATGCCTGCAAGGAAGGACGTCCCTACGAAAGGACGTAGCGCCACCCTACACGGAGGTAGGCATGGCGCCAATGCCAAAGAGAGTGGCACTATGGCGTTACAGGCCATGGCCCCAGCTAGGATGCGTGGGAGGCCCGTGGGTTCGAATGATACTTTGGCACTTTCCAATCCTTTGATCATCAAGACTCAAAATCCGTCTCATGAGTATCTTCCGGGTTATGGTTACCGTTGGGGGACGCCTCAACATCAGAACCTATTCCTGAGAATATAGAGCTCTATGAAACTTACACTAGTGTACATGAGACGTGGGATAAAAACTCCATCATAATTGATGATGTAGTTGCGCATTTCGTTGCTCATGAGTTTGTTGAGTCAGATGATATCGAACTACGCTCCATTGATGAATGAATACCAACGTAGAGAGTTTTTGGCCTAAATGGAAGATGCGATCCAGGTTAAGATGGATTCTCTAACGAAGAGGAAAGTTTTCGAGCTAGAGATGCCAACACCTCCTAACATAAAACCTGTTGACTAATGGGTCTTCGTTAGAAAGCGTGATGAGAAAAAGAGATGGCAATCTCGCCTTATGGCGCAAGGCTTCTCACAAAACGCCCTGGAATCGACTACGATGAGACATATTCTCTCGTAATGGATTTCATTGGACTCCACTACCCTGTCAGTTTGGTAGTTTCCGAATAACTGAACATGCAGCTTACAAATATGGTCACTACGTATCTCTATAGGGATCTAGATACGGAATATACATGAAGGTTCATGGCGAACTTCATTTACCCAAGTCAAGTGTTTCTAAACCATGGAGCGCGTTTACAATAAGGTTGAAATGCTCACTAAAGTGACTACTTGATTGGGAAGGGATATGCCCACGCGTTTCTATGACAAGTTTCGGATTCTATCGCGGTCATGTTGGACATGATTTTCATTAGAAGCCCTTAAAGAGTTAAGGGAAACCGCTGAACACTTGAAATCCGAGTTTGAGATGAAGGATTTTGGGAAAACACGATTATGTCTCGGTTTGGAACTTGAGCATCGTGTCGATAGATGCTTAGGCATTTTGACAAGGTCAAGCCTTCAAGCACCCCCATGATCGTCCGTAGTCTTGATCCTGAAAAGGATCCTCTTCGTCGAAAGGATGATGACGAAGATGTGCTAGAGGCAGAAGTGCCTTACTTAGTACAATAGGCGCATTATTGTACTTATCCCAATGCACAAGACCGGACATCTCATATGTTGTGAACTTGTTAGCTAGATATAGCTCTGCGCCAACGCGACGCCATTGGATTGGTGTAAAAGATATCTTTCGATACTTGAGATGTATGAGTGATATGGGCTTGTTCTATCCCTACGAAGAGATGATGGATTCGGACCCATCACACACCAGGTACGCCGCCAACCCTGGCTTGCGTCCACTATCCCCATCCCAAAACGACATGTGTTTTGGAAGGTTTTGCTGATGTTGGGTATCTCTCTGACCCACACAAAGGTCATTCCTAATCCGGTTAAGTGTTCACCATGGGAAAAGACCGTGACATCTTGGAGGTCTACAGAATAGACCCTAGTCGCTATATCTTCGAATAATGCAGAGATCATTGCTCTTCATGAAGTGGTTCATGAATGAATATGGATTGGATTCATAATTACGCATGTTCGAACAATTGTGGTTTGAAGTCTACCACAGATGAGCCTACGAGCATTTAGGATAATGCTGCTTGTTTTGAACAAATGAGGCAAGGCTACATCAAAAGCAATAACACCAAGCACAATCAACAACAACAGACTCTCCTCGAGATCAAAGTGAACTAGATTCAATCTGAGGACAGTGAGGCAGACTTATTTACTAAGTCATTGCCCAAATCCACGTTCGAGAAACATGTGGCAAGAATTGGCTTGCGGAAATTATCTGAACTCCCATGATCGTAGTCATCAGGGGGAGACGCAGACATTAGGGGGATATGTCTACATGTTCACCTCGAAACGTGAAGGGTGTGTTGTGCTCTTTTTCCCCTTTGACCGAGGTTATTTTTGTCCCACTGGGTTTTTGTTACTTGGCAAGGTTTTTAACAAGGCAACGAGAGAAGCACCGCGTTTGGGCAACACAAGGGGGAGTGTTCAAGGAAAACCTAATTTGTGTTTAGCCCAAACTCTAGGTTACTTGACCTAGTGGTAATAGGATTTAATTAGAAGGATCTAGAATCCTAATCAATGTAGAATTACTTTCCTTGTATGATTGAGATTCTATGCATTGTAATCCTCTATATAAAGAGGCCCCTATTATCAATAAGAATACACAGTGATTATCTCTCAATTTCTGATTCCCTAAAACAATATTTAGATTTTTTAAAATTAGTGCTTAACTCATCTATAGTAAGATGTATAGAGTGGCTTTACAAAACAATACCTCATGATCTACCAGATGTGCATATAAATATAAATATATATATATATATATCTATATATATAGAGAGGGCTTCCACTAAGGGATCCCTTTTTTTGGTCTTTTATAGGGATAGGCATTAGACCAACTTTTAGATCATATTTTCACATCTTAACCGTTCAGTTTTTAGGTCCTAATGTATAGATCACTTCTGTAAATTTTCAGCCAAATTGGTGATCGTTAAGGCATCCAAAACTGCAATTTACATGAACAGACCGAATCTGTCGAACCGGAACCGTTCGTGTTTATAATGGTAAATTGCAGTTTTGGATGCCTTAACGATCATCAAATTGGCTGAAAATTTTCAGAAGTGATCTATACATTAGGACCTAAAAACTGAACGGTTAAGATGTGAAAATATGATCGAAAAGTTGGTATAATGTCTATCCCTATAAAAGACCAAAAAAAGGAATCCCTCACTAAAAGGGCCCTGTATGTGTGTGTGTGTGTGTGTGTATATATATATATATATATCATTGATTCGATTTAATTAATGCCCAAGTTAGGCGTTACAGTACCAGCAACATCTACCTCTTCGTCTTGGCTTTCAGAGGCCATAGGAATCTTCGTCATATTCTCATACTTTGATTTCAAAGGCCTATTAAGTAATTTGAGTAGTAGAGATGGTGAATATCAGAACATGTATACAGTCTAGAATTATGTAGCCCCTATTTATAGCAGAATTAGATTTCAAGATCTAACTAATTGACCCTTTGTCTAGAATTAGCAAGAATTTGGTACACACATCCGTCGCATGCCAAAGCGCTAGGTGCTTTGTACCAAGAATCACAAAACCTCTAGATATCTTCTGTCTAAAAGAAAAATGGAAAATTATATGTTGGATTTTAATGAAAAAATAAACACTATACATATATATATATATATATATTGATTTTTTTCGTACGAAAGACATTTATTATTACAAGCATATAAATGGCTGGAACGAGTTGGGGTTGCAGTTATCGGCGATAAAAGTGATTACAACGATCTTAAAAATAGTGAATTTTGTTTTTTTACCAATAAATGCAGCATAAATAAAATTAATAGTTTAAGTCGAACTTCTCGATAATAAGACTGACTTAGACATATTAAGAGTCATGTAAATTAATGTCGTTATAGGCATAGTTAGAAGTTTTCATATGGAGTGAAGCACTATTCTATTAAAAACATACTATACTTTAAATTAGCTTGAAATAATTTTTTTTTTTTAATAAATGGCTGGTGTGGCTACCTTCAAGCCTTGATTAATGAAACTATCGAATACAAGGGGGGTCATTGAGCCTAAACCCCTTATTACAATAAGTATCTAAAGTAAGTCTAGAAATGACATCAGGAGTCTCCACAAAATGAATGTATTACAACCATGCACCAACTAGCAAAGAGTGCTCTACTAGCTACTCCATTTGCTTTGACATAGCAGAAAGATAACTTGATTACAACGAAGCATAATAGCTTTTCTACTATGTTGTTGCCAAAAAGTAAATCCGACGACACTTAGTTTCATCCTGCCACTAGAAGGTTGCGACCATTTAATTAGAGTGGATCGTCGCCTCTCTAAGCCAGACAAGCCACTTAGAGTGCACATACAAGTAGTAAGCCCGACTATCCCTACAAAATACATGCAGGACTTATTACACACCAAATGCGAGACAGATATAAACAACTAAAGTAAATAAAACTACAAACCAAAATAAAAGACATAGCCCAGGTAGGGCCCAAGCCCAAGCACCAACCCTAGAGATTAGAAGATCACAAGCCACCAATAAAGCCTGGCCCAACCTAATTATGGCCACCGCCGATGGACCAATCATTGCGCCACCCCACCACTTTCGTCGGATTGCCACAATCATCCTTCTACCTTCCACGTCGCGCCATGGAGAGGCACCACCCCTTCCAATCAAGCTCAAATCATAATCATGTGAACCAACCCAGATCGGGTCAATCTGATCTGAGTCGAGCCTCGTCACCACGACCTCGTCTCCTCCAGTCTACCTCCAACTAGTGACACTACTCACATCGACCCTGCATCCATGTCGGGCCAGCCGCCGTACCCGTCCACTTTGATCCCAAACCTAGCCAGCAAGGAAACAACCACCAGTCGCCAGTCACCTTGATCTCCCCTCCCATTTCCTCTGATCCTCTTGTCTAGAGACATAACCAACAAGCCCAACGGGAGAACAAGTCCTGTTCGACGATAGCGTCACCGAATGCGCTGTCGGACGAAAAGAAGAGAAACCGTATCGCTCTATGGGTTTTCTCTCCGTTATTTTTGTAGTTATCAAGTACACGATGACTAATGCCAGTGAAGACATTTTTTCACTTCTAAGTACAGTTATATGTACGAATAATATATATCCCTAGGAAATTTGTTTATGTGATGCAACTATTAGATAGGATCGCACTTTTGTTTCCTACGTCCTCATTGGCTATTCAATGTACTTTGTAATCATTTAAATTGCTTAATAATATGCAAACACCCTTTTCTTCCAAAAAAAAAAACAAAAGTATTACTCATCTAAGCACTAAGAGCATCTTTAGCAATGCTAGCAATTTTTTAGTCAAATTTTAGCTAAAGTAGCTAAAAAGTCATTTTAGCTAGCCACTTTAGAATTACGTCTGCATCAATACTTTCTATTTTAGCTACTTTGAATTTATATTATTTTTTAAATGAATATTAAATAGTTTAAATGTATTTATAAATTACATAAAATAACTTAAAAAGAATGTTTTAAATTATAGAGAGCCTCATCCCGCTCTCTATATTTAGGAGCAAGATAGCTAAAAGTTATAATAGAGAGTCACTTAGGTGTGGTGCAGTTGCTAACATAGATAAAAGCTAAACATGCTCTCCAAAACCTATCGCTCTATGGGTTTCTCTCCGTTATTTTTGTAGTTATCAAGTACACGATGACTAATGCCAGTGAAACATTTTTTCACTTCTAAGTACAGTTATATGTACGAATAATATATATCCCTAGGAAATTTGTTTATGTGATGCAACTATTAGATAGGATCGCACTTTTGTTTCCTACGTCCTCATTGGCTATTCAATGTACTTTGTAATCATTTAAATTGCTTAATAATATGCAAACACCCTTTTCTTCCAAAAAAAAAAACAAAAGTATTACTCATCTAAGCACTAAGAGCATCTTTAGCAATGCTAGCAATTTTTTAGTCAAATTTTAGCTAAAGTAGCTAAAAAGTCATTTTAGCTAGCCACTTTAGAATTACGTCTGCATCAATACTCTCTATTTTAGCTACTTTTGAATTTATATTATTTTTTAAATGAATATTAAATAGTTTAAATGTATTTATAAATTACATAAAATAACTTAAAAAGAATGTTTTAAATTATAGAGAGCCTCATCCCGCTCTCTATAATTAGGAGCCTCATCCCGCTCTCTATAATTATGAGCCTCATCCCGCTCTCTATATTTAGGAGCAAGATAGCTAAAAGTTATAATAGAGAGTCACTTAGGTGTGTGGTGCAGTTGCTAACATAGATAAAAAGCTAAACATGCTCTCCAAAACCCTATCGCTCTATGGGTTTTCTCTCCGTTATTTTTGTAGTTATCAAGTACACGATGACTAATGCCAGTGAAGACATTTTTTCACTTCTAAGTACAGTTATATGTACGAATATATATCCCTAGGAAATTGTTTATGTGATGCAACTATTAGATAGGATCACACTTTTGTTTCCTACGTCCTCATTGGCTATTCAATGTACTTTGTAATCATTTAAATTGCTTAATAATATGCAAACACCCTTTTCTTCCAAAAAAAAAAACAAAAGTATTACTCATCTAAGCACTAAGAGCATCTTTAGCAATGCTAGCAATTTTTTAGTCAAATTTTAGCTAAAGTAGCTAAAAAGTCATTTTAGCTAGCCACTTTAGAATTACGTCTGCATCAATACTCTCTATTTTAGCTACTTTTGAATTTATATTATTTTTTAAATGAATATTAAATAGTTTAAATGTATTTATAAATTACATAAAATAACTTAAAAAGAATGTTTTAAATTATAGAGAGCCTCATCCCGCTCTCTATAATTAGGAGCCTCATCCCGCTCTCTATAATTATGAGCCTCATCCCGCTCTCTATATTTAGGAGCAACATAGCTAAAAGTTATAATAGAGAGTCACTTAGGTGTGTGGTGCAGTTGCTAACATAGATAAAAAACTAAACATGCTCTCCCAAACCCTATCGCTCTATGGGTTTTCTCTCCGTTATTTTTGTAGTTATCAAGTACACGATGACTAATGCCAGTGAAGACATTTTTTCACTTCTAAGTACAGTTATATGTACGAATAATATATATCCCTAGGAAATTTGTTTATGTGATGCAACTATTAGATAGGATCGCACTTTTGTTTCCTACGTCCTCATTGGCTATTCAATGTACTTTGTAATCATTTAAATTGCTTAATAATATGCAAACACCCTTTTCTTCCAAAAAAAAAACAAAAGTATTACTCATCTAAGCACTAAGAGCATCTTTAGCAATGCTAGCAATTTTTTAGTCAAATTTTAGCTAAAGTAGCTAAAAGTCATTTTAGCTAGCCACTTTAGAATTACGTCTGCATCAATACTCTCTATTTTAGCTACTTTTGAATTTATATTATTTTTTAAATGAATATTAAATAGTTTAAATGTATTTATAAATTACATAAAATAACTTAAAAAGAATGTTTTAAATTATAGAGAGCCTCATCCCGCTCTCTATAATTAGGAGCCTCATCCCGCACTCTATATTTAGGAGCAACATAGCTAAAAGTTATAATAGAGAGTCACTTAGGTGTGTGGTGCAGTTGCTAACATAGATAAAAAGCTAAACATGCTCTCCAAAATAGCTAAGGAGCTACAATAGAGAGTCTGCTAAAGATGATCTAAAGCACACCTAACAACAAGATACCTAAAAATTAGAAAACATGCATATTCCAGAACGAAACAATTCATGTCACACCTTTAGTAATACTTACCATCTGCTAGCAAGCAAGAAATAATTGTATTTTCATGAAAGAACCTTTTTCTCCAGCTGCAATGGTTGCAAGGGCCACTTTTATCAATCAAGCTTTCTCATGATGAATCCGCCTCCTGTTAGACCATTTAATTCAAGTATTTATATCAACTGGTGTCCTTCTCTTCCAAATACTTTCAAGAACAACTTTTTTTTTTTTTTTTTTTTTTGGCGATGGAAAGATTTTTATTCAAATAAGAACACCATTACAAACAAAAGACCCAAAACGGGTCCAAATAAAAACCAACAAACAACAACAAACAAAACCAAATAGCCCTACAATCTTCAGCCACAGTGCAAATCTAACAGGAGAGAGATGACGTAGTGACGTCGCCGCCACCAGCCAAGCCCAAAGGTGACACAGAAACGTCACCAGATCTGCCGGCAAAGACTTGGAGTCCAACCAAAACAATCCCGTGCAAGTACAATAGCAAAGAACCCATCGAAAGATCTCCATAACCCAAATCTCTAAACCATACAAAACATCCTCAGAAACAAAGTCAGTAACCAAAGCAGAAGAAAAAAAGAAGAAAAAGAGATAAAGAGAAGGAGACTGATCCGCAGAGGGATCAAAGGGACAGACGGCCGAAGACCGTGCAGACCCTTGTTGCACTACCGTATTCAACGGGTTTACGCGCAGGGACGGGAAAAACCCGTTAAAACAGACAATCCAAACAACGCCGACGATAGAGCTCTGATGGACCAAGGAGCAATCGGTGAAGTGGAGTCCGATGGGTGAGGAGGATGTGCATCTTAACCATGATGAATCAGAGATTTGAGACAAAGAGAGATGGGTATGCTGAAAATTTTTCAAGAACAACTTTGATGGTTCGTTAGTTCAAGGTTATGACAACCCAATATTAGCATTGTCCAAAAGAATTTTCCGTACTAGTATTAATTCCTCTTGCAGAAGCTATAGCTCTTTGTGACGTTCTGATCAAAGCTAAAAGAAAATGTCTTCTTCATGTTCTAGTAGAAGGTTCTTTCACTGCTTATTTATTGCGCTACTAGCACTCGGCAACTAGTTATTAACTGTGCTACTGGAAAATGAGGTGTTGCTTGGAGATTAAGGATCATTATCTAAGAAATCAGACAGGTTGCAAACATTTTCTCTTATATTGATCATATATGCATTTAGGCAAGTAAATTTCACAACAATGGATGCTCTTGCCAATATAAATCACTCTCTAGTCTCTACTGAATGAGCAAAGTTGAGAGAATAAGGCCTCCACCTATTGCTTTGAGTGATTTTTGGTTCGAGCAATTAGAATCGGGTCGGCGAAACAATTCCAAACGGAGCCTTATTTTTATTTTTTTTTATTTAAAAACATACAATAATGAAAAATGTGTCAAACATGGACAAGGTTGGTGTCTTTGGTAGGCGGTAGGACAAAGTTGACCGCTGCCACCGCGCAACGTCAAAACCGAAGAAGTCAGAACGTCAGAACCCACTTCTCACGAGTTCACTGCCACTCTGAACCACATTCAAGAACCCTCCGATCACAGCAATGGCCGTGTAAGTTTCCGATTCTCAATCAAACATCATTTACTTTGTGAATTCAAACCAAGAAATTGGACTCTTGAATTTCTATGTCAAATTTTACAGAGTTGCTTCAGCTCCGGGGAAGGTTCTGTTGAGCGGAGACTACCTAATTCTGGACAGACCCAATGCCGGGCTCGTGCTCAGCACCAACGCTCGGGTGCGTCTCTCGCTCTTAATCTGAGATCTGGGGTCGTCTTTGTTTACTCAAATCCTTTGCCTTTTTTGGTGTTTTTCTGAAATGGACAGATGTGAAATTAACCTCTCCTCAGCTCTCTAGAGAAAGCATCTACAAATTGTCACTGAAAGATTTTAACTCTTGAAAACATTTCTTCAGGGTAAATTTTTTGCAGTGGAATTTTTCATCTTGATTGAGTCTCGACTCTAGATGACTATTGGGGTTATAAAAAAGGATTTGCCTGCTTCAAAGATCCCTAGTTTGAATGTTGTGTTTGTTGCTTTCCTAGTTTAGGGAGCGAGTGCCGAGTGATAATGATGTTGCTAAATGAGCCAGTAACGTGTTGTTGGCTTATTGCTTACCAGTTTAAGTGGATCCATCTATGTCTTTGAATAAAGGTCTGATTTTTCCCAGTCCAAAAATTATTGGCAAGTAAAATGAGAACAAGAACAATAATCATATTAAAGGAGTACAGAATGGATTCGCATATCCCATTGGTAGTTCCACAAGAGCAATAACACACATCAAATGCAACTGATATACAATTCCACACTTGTCGGAGATATATGACAAACATTCCAAGCACAAAAGAGAAATGAAAACATAGCAGAAATTATCCATCACAATACATGACACTTGTGAATTTAGGACAGAAATCAGGAATGAAAGGAAACTCTTTTCTCCAAGTACAATCATATCATCAATCATGCAGAAACTTCAAAGCCTTTTAAGTGATTGTTACTTATCAATTTGCACACTGTGAACATCGGCTCATCTGAACAACTTTTGCAACCGCCTGAGCCTCATGCTTCCCAAACAAAGCGTTGGTGCAACATTATTATAAATATCCTGTTCTGATGATTCTCTTGGAACCTAGACACAAAACGCATCACATTACAAGTCAGAAATAAAAATGAGGAAAAGTACATGGTATCATATCATAAATACTTATCAACTGAGTTATTCTGGAAAGCCTTGCAAGTAACAACCGAACACCAAAGAAAACAGGAGAAATCTGAGAGCATAGATGTCAAAGTCAAAAATGAAAATTTTATAGATATAATTGAAGATCAACAGTCAATTCATGATTTCATTACCAAAGAACATAAATCATACAAGAAAGCCAGCTCTACAAGACTACATTGAGATTCTATTAAATTTCAGAAACTTCAGGCTGTAAACCTTTCATGCAATCTATTTGGTGAACTTGTTTAACAATTTAGCAGTGTGGTGTCTTGAGTGATACTTCTGCTGATTCAGCAATTTGGCTCTCACAAAGATGCTCATTCTCTATTTGAAGGTAGATTACACTCATGCCATACCAGTTTACACAAACAGACGTAAAATTGGGACGCCCTCACATTGGCTATCCCGCAATGCAGTTCATTGATTGAAACCTTTCAGCTTTTACAACTTTCTCCAAAGATTCGTCCGACAAAACATGAAAAATCAAAATCAGTTATTTGCAAACTAAAAGTCTGGGGCACCTCAGACATAAAAAATATGTGAACTACCAGAGAAGCAAGACCATTACTGATGGTGTGAGGCACTTCAGAGATCTGTCTAACTTTACAGCAACATTAAATTGATCATTCTACTTTAGACATAAAGCATGTAAAACATCACTACTAGTGCCAACAAAGGAAGAAGCCCTTTGAAAGGCCTGCAGGCGGCAAGTACAAGCCTGCGGTCCCTATATTCAACACTGGTTCAAACTTCAAACAGAATATGATTTACACAGGGTGAAAAGAGAACCGAGTGGTATTAGGAAGAATGATATGTATACATGCTGAAGTAGACAAGCTGGAAATTAAGAACATATAAATTAGAAACAAAGGGATGATTTTAGTTAACAGTTTAATGTCCAGTACCTGAACATCACTGTTGAATCCTTCCGTCCTCAGTCTCTATGTGGCTAACCCATCTGATCTTGTCCCAATCACCCACATTCACCCTACAGTACTTCTGCTTTAATCTGTCACTTTCTGAAATGATCAACCTTTTGAGTGATTTTGGTAGTCCTTCCCCTGGAAATGATTGAAGCTCAGGGCAACCATTGATTTCTAACTCCTTAAGAGCAGCTAGGTTGTACAATGGAGGTAGGGTGCGAAATTCGTTACAAGCTATAATGGTAAGCTTTCTAAGGCGAGGCATGTCAGATGCTTCCATTCCTTTCCAAGTATTCAATGCAGGCATTTCCCCAAATTTTAGTGTTACCAAAGATGGAAAACCCTCTCTTTGCAATACCCGACCATCTGATTGAAAAAACCGATCATCCACGGTTCTCAAACTTTTCATTTCTTCAATGACAAGATGTTTGAGAAGAGGAAGTCCACCAAGTGAAGGAAGGAGTGTACAAGATCCGCATTTTCTTAGATTCATGGTCACAAGCTTGCAAAATGATGGGTTACTCATCCAATCTGGAAATTTTGAACCGCAGTAACCTTTTACTTGTAACTTTAACAAGCCTGATGAGGTTCAAGACCCTCAAGAACTGCTTGGTCAACTGTTCCAGATCTCCTTGGTTCCCATTGCAACTCCAATTCCTCCAAGTATTGCTTCTCTTGTAACTTAGCAGCCTTAGCTTCTCTGTCATCTTTCACTTTCTCAAGCTTTTGAATGCAAATGGATCCACGGAGGCACCTCATGTCCTTGAGCTCCTCAATTTTTTTTCCTTCTTCACTTCCCACTACAAAAACAGTCAGGGTTTCAAGACTAGTTAACTTCCCAACATCAACAGGCATGGAAGTGACTTTACCGAGTTTGTCAAGGTCAATATGTCGTAGCTTAACCAACTTGTTTAAGTTCTCAGGCAGCTCCTCAAGTTTGGAACAATTTTTGACATTGAGTCTTTCTAACCAATTTAATTGCTCTATACCCGGTGGGAATTTTATGATCAAGGTACCGCTAACATTGAGGTGACGAAGGTGTATCAACATTTTAATATCTCCGGATAATTTAGAGATGCGAGTACCACTCAAATTTAACACTCTTAAGCATGGAAACTTCCGAAAGAAATCATCAGGAACACTTTGAAGCATGTATGGGTACTTGGAGAGCAACATAAAAGTCCTTAACTTCTTATACTTGTAAAACTCTTCCAACATACCTGATTCAACTTTTTCATCACAAATTGAGGAATGCCGGACATTTGTAGACATGGGCAAGACGTGTGGCTTGGTATCCTCAGACGCAAAGCATAAGTTGGTTGAGACTATTTTCGCCAAGTCATGAATGAAGCCATGCATTTCATACTTTCCTTCGCCAGGATTCTTTGATGGAACTTGAAAAAAGGACCTTGAGCACAAGTCATCAAAGTACTCTCTTCCAATATCTTCAATTCTTCTTGTTCCTCGAGCTTCAATAAAGCCTTCAGCTGCCCACAGTTGGATCAAATCATCCCTTTGGAAGGGAAGATTACGAGGGAGAAGAGAAGAATAAGCAAAACATCTTTTCAAATAAGCTGGCAAATGGTCATACCCAAGTTTAAGCACTGGATAGATCAGATTCTTATCTTCTGCCAAGTTCCAGAGCTCACATTTTAGAATCTCATCCCACTCCATCTCTTTTGATTTGAGACGCATCACACTTCCAATCAATTTGGCCACCAATGGAAGGCCTTTACACTTTTTTGCTATCTGTAGGCCACTCTTCTCACTGAGCCTTGATCTCAAGCCTTTATTCATAATTTCCAAACAATGTTTATCTGACAAAACACCCAAGCAATATGTACTGCCATGATCAGCAACGATGGATGAAACAACTTGGCTTCGAGTAGTTACCACAATTATGCTCCCGGGTGCTGCAGATCTAAATGGCAATATCAAGGCATCCCAATTGATAGGATTCTCATCACACATGCCATCTAGCACGAGCAAAAACCTCTCCTTGTCCCCCACAATCTCCTTTAATTTGAGCTGAACAGAGTCCACACTTGACAACTGCGCAATACTGGAATCCGGAACTGTCTTCGTAGTGGACTCAAGGATGGATTTGGTGATCTTCTGCACATCATCATCGAAAGAAACACTCACCCACCACCTTCTTTCGGCCTTAAATTTGTCACTGCCATGTTGATGATTGAAGACTAGCTGGGCAAGTGTAGTCTTCCCGATCCCAACCATACCCACTATTGAAATCACAGAAACAGCTGTCTTGCTCTGCTTAGACACCAACTCCAGGATTTGCTGCTTATCCTTTTCCCTTCCAATTACAGAGAGCTCATCAACCAACGACCCTCTGATAATCTGAGGAGGAGGAGCAAAAGTTCGAGCAGGCCTCGGTTGGCTTAGTTCTGAGATACTGTAACCCTCCATTTCGCTTGCTAAACCATTCACCCTAGCCACCATCTCACCGATCTCTTTGCCGAGCTTTCCCTCAAAAGATTTCAAATCCTTTTCCAATTTGGCGGGCCTCACTTTCTGAGAATACAGCCTCTCATACTCCAAAAGAGTCTTGTCCAGCAAATCATCTGCATCCAGAAGAACATTCTTGAAATCTTCGATTATGATCTGGTAGGCATTGGAGATAGAAGCCTTGTTTTCGGCATCGTCGACATGGGATTGAATTTTCAACAATCTTCTTTCCAACTCTTGGAGCTTTTGATTGATCTCTGGATCTCGTGCTCTCAACTTTCGACCGACTTGAACAAGTTTCTTAGCAACGTCAGGCAGAAATGCCGATGTGATGCCAGTCCCCAATACTACAGACAGTATTTCGAGAACCAGCATGGTAATAATTACAAGTAAGAAAAGCAAGCTTTGGCTATTTGGCCATGGCAATGTATGCTGTGGTTTACACACCGGAGCAGGATGAAAATTTAGTCTTCCCGTCCGCAAAAGTCAACATCGGTTGTATCAGTCTTTTTCTCTATTCTTAAAAAAAAAAATTATAAAAAAAAAAGGAGAGAAAAAGACACCAGTTTTTCTTTTTTGGTCGGAAAGTTTTTATCTATTCTTTTTTCTAAAAAAAATGTTGTCCATTATTGTTTGAATTGCAGTTTTGTCGACGATGGGAGACTACTCATTGTTCAACATACAAAAATTATTTTATGATATCGGATCATGATACACGTGGTATTCTGAATTAATATTAAAATTTAGTAATATTATTAGCTTGAACCACTACAAACAATATTACATGGACCAAGATAGGAAAGCAGAGCCTTAGGGTTTTGAGTCCAGTGCGGAGGCATCCCTCCGATTGCCGTCTGTTTCAGCCCGGTGAGCACTCATAATGGGGTGCGGTAACGCTGGGCGTAGGGTTCAGCGTCGATCGGTGGTGGTAGAAGATCAGACTGATTTCGACTGTCCTACAGCGCAGAGACAGATTTCGAAATCGATTTGGATCCCTTGAGCTGAGCCTCTGGTTTTTAGGTGGATCTGTTTTGCTGGGAGTCAAGGCTTAGCACTGAGGGGCGAAGAATATAGGGAGACGTAGGTCTTGGCCTGGTTTTTTTTTTATTATCGAAGCACAGATCGAGGTCGAAGCAAGGTGATCGACGTTGATTGCCAGTAAGGCGTAGAGTGAGCAAATCATGCAAGAAGAGCTTTCTTTCATTGTCGTCTGATGGAGGAGTGGCACAGTAGGCCGCCGGAGGATCTGGCTGTGGTAGTGGCGGCCTGGCATCGAAGGGTTCCTGTTGCTCGAGTTTGGGCTTGGTCATTAAACCTGGGCTCAAACTTAGAATGAGGGGTGCTTGGGCTTTTGGGCCTAGGTTTGAGCTTAATCTTGGGCTTGTTGAGTCTGCTACAATGGAAATGAAGGCAAGACCAACCTATTGCAGAGGTTGTTGGCTCCTGAGAGGCTGAGGATGGTGTTCTCTCCAACCCTAATAGGAAGGAGATAGCATATTCTTAAGTTTCTCTACTATTAGACATCTAGTTACAAGCCTTCTAAAGTTGGAGTAATCTCTATGAGTTATTTTAAGATGTTTCTAGTTGTTATTTGTACCACAAGTGCGTGCTGGCAGATTATACTAGATGAATGATTTTTCCTTAGAATAACGAGGTTGTTCTTGCTTGTTTAGGCTTGCTTTCTAGCGAGCGTCCCTTTAGACTTTAATAAGTTTAGTATTAGCTTAGATAGGTTTATCTGGGTTTACCGGATTTCTTATGTAAGTTCTGTTAGACTCTGGCCTGTTTTCACGGCTTTGATATCTAATAACATCAAATCCTATTAAAAAATATATATATTACATGGTAATCAAGGATCATAAAATAATTACTCTTTGTAGTTGTCCAATTTGCTCTTTCTATGAATCTTATATTATCATTTGATCTCCAATTGTTATTAAAGAAAGCCTGTGGACAAATATGCAGCTATCTCTGATCAACCTTCATTTTAATTTTTTAAAATAAATTGTGGGTAGAGTTGGTCCTTTTTGTTTAGGTTTTGTTTAACTTAAAAAAAAAAAAACAGCTATTTTTATGGGGAGTGAAATTCACACCCCATTTTACAATCCACACTCTATATTTCATTTTTAAGTATCTTAACATCATGTTTTTACAGTACACCCTATAAAAAGGCAAAACTTAAGATACTGAAAAATAAAACATGAACTATGGATTTTAAAATGAAGAGTGTGTTCAAGTAAATCCAGAATATGTGTTTGGCCCAAACTCTAGGTTATTTGACCTAGTGGTAATAGGGTTAGAATTAGAGATAATATCAGAGAATCTTGGAGATGTCCAATCAATGTAATATTATGTTTCCTTGTACAACTCTAATTCTATGCCTTGTAATCCTCTATATAAAGAGGCTCCATTTATCAATGAAAGTACGACTCAATTCTCTCCCAATTTCAGTTTTTCTTAAACACGTTATCAGCACGAAGCCCTAACCCTGAAATCCTAAAATCGTAGTCTTCAAACCCTAGCAACCAGCGCCACATATATTGAAGTCCCCAACCCCAGGAGTCCAGAACCGGCGGCGCCACCCCAAGAACCGGTCGGAAAAATGCCGAACCGACCACCATGAGAAAGAAAACGCCCCCCACCAGTTCACAAGCTTTCAGATCATCTTTCACTGTCATACCTGGCCATCATCACCGGTCTGACCCCAGACTTCAGGAACCAGAACTCCAAAAACCTGCCAAAAACTGACCAAACCGGCCTGCAAACCGTCGCATCTTCCCTTGAACCGCTAGCATCCCATCTCTAGTCTAGCTTCTGTCCAGCCTAGCTTCAAATCCAGCCTAGTTCCTTGGTGACTTGGCCTAGAAAGAAGAAAAGGAGGCGGGCCCAGACGAAAAGAAAAGAAACAAAAGGAAGGACCGGCCCAGAACCAATAGGCGCAGCTGACAGGACCCGCCCCCGATTTCACCTTGAAATCCAAAGTGGCCCTGCGGGGCCCACCGTAGAAGAAATTCTATCAAAAATTTGGTGGAACTCCCTCTAAAAGTGGACTACCCAAAAACCTGTAGAAAGACATTTACACTTCTAAAATAATCCACCCTTATTCTTCTGGAGCCACCCTGCCCCCCGTATAACAACGTCTCCCATTTCACAAACAATTCTGAACTTAAGAATATCAATATCCTGGGTTATCAGAGCAATCTATTGTACAGGTGTACAAGAGAATAGAATACAAGATAAAGGACCGATACTTTTATAATGCGGAAGCTATGACAGCTATGCCTCAACCCCATGTACGCTCGACCTCAGCTAAACTGGCATGCAAAACCGAAGGGCCCATGGGAAAAGATTTAAAAAACATTAGAGTGAGTGGACGAAAAATAAGTAATTTCGAATGAATAAGTAAAACTTAATGTCTTCCCAAGTTATTCTCTAAAACCTCGCATGCAGTAACAATATTAGAAATACTTTTAATCATCATCTTTACAGCAATCTTAATCACGTAAAAAAAATAGAACATCTTGCAATCTCTTAAAATCTCATCCTCAATTCTTATAAAAACATCCTTTTCCAGAGGCTCGTTTGATGACTAGAAAGACTGCTGTTTAGTAATCTCATGCCATCTAGGAGGGACTGCCACCCAGATGACGCATCGGAAGGGACTGCCAACCGGAATAGAAGGCGGTGGGTAGAAGGACTGTCAACTAACCACAGGTAGTTAGAAAGGACTGCCAACTAACTACCTCATGTCATCTGGAAGGGACTGCTAACCAGGTGACACATCGGAATGGACTGCCAACCGGAATAGGAGGCGGTGGGTAGAAGGGACTGCCAACTAGCCACAGGTAGTGAGAAGGGACTGCCAACTAACTACCTCATGTCATATGGAAGGGACTGCCAACCAGGTGACGCATCGGAAGGGACTGCCAATCGGGATGTAGTCTAGAAGGGACTGCCAACCAGACTATTACCTAGAAGGGACTGCCAACTAGGTAATATACGCATGCGTCGAAGATAGCCTCCTCAATAAACTGAATAGCCTCACCTCAATAAACTGGAAACAACCACTTTCAATTACTTGCTTTCGGAAAGAAACCCGCTGTTACTTCAATAAAACATTAAAAATTCACCGAAAGCATAACTCAGGATTATCTCGCTAACTCAAATCTCAGTATCCCAATAAATCCTCGAAAGCATAAATCAAATACTCTGTAAATCAATAAAGGCATGTTTACTTATTTGGAATGGAATGGAATGTAATGGAATGGAATGGAATGTAATGGAATGTAATGGAATGATTACGGAGTAAAAACACTCCTGTGTTTACTAACACATAAAGGAATTGGAATGATTCCAGGTAAAAGAATTCCTGTGTTTACTAACACATGAAGGAATCGGAATTGGTGTAGGTCCCACCTATTTATCAGGAATCGATTCCTGAATACTCAGGAATTCGATTACGAAGGGGGGAGATGAGTTTAGGAATCATTCCTCCGGAATCAATACCGATTCCTTTCTTCTCCCATTCCACTTGTCTCCGATTCATGATTATTTTCCATTCCAAGTAAGTAAACGTGCCATAAATGCTTTCGGAAAGAAATCTCAATCTAACTCAAGGCTGATAAGTGCGGAGCTCAAAACTCAATAAATCTCGATAATTCAATCATGCTCAAATATTATCTAAATCCTTTGTACTCGTATATCATCATAAAAACTGATATTCGAAATCAATAATTCTCATAATATTTTCTGAATCAGTCACTTCCCGAAAATCATTTCCCAACTCAATAACTCATAAATAATTAGCTTGAAAATCTATTGAAAGCCCTCGGGAAGGAAATCCACTAAAAATCCCATAACTCATAGAGCATAATAAATCTCAAGAAATCAAGCTCATAAAATCATAATACTCAATAATTCAAATAATAAATTAAACCTCAATCGGAAAATAATAATATACTGCATGCACATTTAATTTAAAATAAATGTCCACTCACAGTACTGTTTAGGCGACCATGCATACGAGTTCCTTCGTCGAGCAATAGCTCGGTACGTCGCCCTGTACACAATTATTTTCCGTGAATAACTATTCAACAATTAAATACGATTCTCAAAATCAAATCCTCATAAATCATCTCGCCACTTCTTCTCTGATTCAACCCAAATTTTACATCTAATACCAATTCGTTATCTTAAAGGTCCCAAGTCAGAACCAAGAGATATCCGACGGTCGGATTCTCGTAAATCGATTATCGAAATCCTAAATTCCCATAAATTCATAATCAATTAAAAACTTCTCCAATTCCAACCAAATTCACATATTCAACCTCTACAAAAATTATAGGATTTAACTAGTTAAAAAAAATAGAATTTAAATTACTGTTTAAAGGCCACTACTGTTCACGCACTGCACTGTTCACGCATGATACTGTTCATGCGGCGCCCAACTCCTCCTCCGGCCACCAAATTTCAACCACAGAATCATCTCAACATTCTAAGCAATTTTCATAACTATGACCAAGTGAGAAAATACCTTGAACTGCTCCAATTTTGCCAATGAACACAATTCCAGAAATTTCCAAACCCACCAATTTGGAAATCCTTTAAATTCTCCTACCAAACGTGGAAATTTCAGCTAGAAGCCTTCATAGAAAACGATCAGTGGCTCGAGATACTCCTAATAGGACCAATTTCACCTCCGGAAATGGCTGGAAAACGGAGAATTTTGCTGGAGAAGCAAACTACTACAGTAACAATGATTGCCGAGATTCGAGGTTCTCCGGCCAGATCGCCGATACCCACTGGTACTACCGTGTAGAGGAGGAAGCGACGGTCCACGACCAATTGGAATCACGTCGATCGGATGCCGGACGGTGAAGAAATCGGAAAAAGAAGAAGGGAGGGCGACGCAGGGGAAGAGGGAGAGGAGAGAGAGTCAGGGGGGGTACATTTCTGAAACCTACCACAGTAACTTCTGATATATATAGAAAGTTACCATGAACATTAATTTCACATTTTAAGCCATAACTTTCGCATACGAACTCCGATTTTTACGTACCACATATGCACGCGCTCGGTTTAACGTCCTCTACAACTTTCATGAAGAACATTTTCTCAAATTTTGATCCAAACAAAAAGTCAACTTTTAGGGCCCCCTAAAATGTCAAAACGGAGCCAAAAATTAAATGTAATTGTCGTTTACCCATCGAAAGACTCGTAAACTGGTAAATTTAGGTTCGGGACGTTACAGCAGCCCACTGCAGAAAAGAAAAAAAAAGGTAGCAGGCCTTGCTATGGTCCACTGCAGAAAAGAAAAAATAAGGTAGCAGGCCCTGCTGTGGCCCACTACAGAAAAGAAAAAAAAGGTAGCCCTACCAGCCAAACTTCTTCGGTCAGCCACCTCAGACGACCAAATTCTGACGATTTTCTGGCGACCGAATTCCGGCGACTTTTTTCGTCAAATTTTTGACACTTTAAAGATATGTTTTAAAGGTTCTTTAAGTTCCCATTTTTGAAATTTTTTTAATTGTTTTCCTCTTCTTTTTCTCGGGGAATTGCAACCTCTCTTCTTCTACCCCCTTTCTTCTTCATAGGGGAGACCAAAAGCCGAACTGTGGGGGTTCGCGCTCTCTCCAACCTTGGAGCTTGTAGAGTCCTCCAAACTTAGAGTTTGTTGAGAAGTTATGATCGATCACAAACACATCATTGTTTCGATCTAATCTAATTCCTTTTGGAATTGGATTTCTTAGAAGTGACTGTGCTTAGAAATCCCTAAACAAATTGGATTTCTTGGATTTCTTGGTAGCGATTACGCTCGGAAATTCATAATTTCTTGGGAGCAATTATGCTTAGAAATTTCTATTATTTTCGTGATAGCTTTTCCGCTCCAAAACTAACCATTTTTCTTGTTCTCTTTCAGGATAAGTAACCTAAACAAATTGGACTTCGATTCATTGGGAACAACTGGCTCTCGATATCATAGGTGGGTTGGTGATGTCCGCCAGCATCTCAAGGCCGATGGAATCTTGGATACCATTCTCAAGCCTAGCCAGGACGTGCTAACTATTGAGCAAGCTCAAGCTTTGGAAGCAAATAGAGCAGCCTTGGAGCCAAATAAGGCGAAAGCCATCATCCATACTGACTCGTCATATGGATGATTCGCTCCAGTACAAGTATATGTATGGAGAAGACCCCAGAAAGCTGTGGATCTCACTCGATGAAAGATTTAGAAACGTCCCTTGCTTCCTGACCTCGAAGTGAGATGGCATAGCCTCCGGTTCTGGGATTTCAAGACAGTTCTTGAATACAACTCAGAAGCACTTCGCATTAAATCCTTGATGGAATTCTGTGGAAAAGATATTGATAGAATTCTGTGGAAAAGATATCACAGATGCGATGTTGATTGAGAAGACTCTCTATACCTTCCCTGTCCCTGCATTGATGGTTGCTAAGAACTATCAAATAGAAGTTACTGCAAGACTGGTCACAAGGTTTCATGAGCTCATTGGAGCTATGAATATCGCTAAAAAGCATGACAACATCCTTGTGAAGAACTATAATTCGAGATTCGTAGAAACAGAGCATATTCCGGAGTCCAATTATAGTCGCGCCCCTGAGAGAAGGCCCCAAGAGCGAAACCCTAATCTTGGGGAGACTTCTGGACGTTCTGGTCCATATAATCAATCTACTAAGGAAAGTAACCGCCAAAATAGGCAAACAAGGAACCGAAGAGGTCAATGTGGAAAGAGAGAGGGAGGCAACACCTTTGGCCATGTTGGTGGCACCACCAACACTAAGACCCATCCTTATGATGCTTTCAAAGCACCTCAATCAATGGAGTCTGAACAAAGAGATGTAGGTTCTTGATGTGGAGTATCCGGTCATTGGGCACACATTTGTAGAGCTCGTGAAAAAATTGTCACCGCTTACAGAGCATATTGTGAAGCAAGAGAAGCTCACTATGTGGAACAAGAAGATCAAGAACATGATAAAGAGTGAAGGGTTAAAGAATTCAAATCTTGCTAGGATCAATAGATCGCCAATTCTGTTTAAGTCCTTATTTTTCCAAGAGATGTGATAGGCAATTGTCATATACTTTGTAGTAAATGTCATTGGTTTAGTTTTTCTTCACATAGGCTCATCCAAAATGAGTATGATGTCTAGGAAGGTTTTGAGATAAGTGGTACTTAAGCGAGCTTCGCTCCACCGACATCTCTGTACTCACCTGGTCATATTTATTTTAGAGTTACCGAAAGAAGTTAAACGACTACCATTATTTTGCATTAGCTAGTACTTGGATTAGATTCTCTTAATAGTTAAGAAACGATGATGTACTCCATTGGCTTATAAATAAAATTTCGAGTTCTTTTCATTATGACTTCATTTTGATTCTGAGCATATTACTTTGTGACTATGATGGCTGGGCCATAAGTATTAGTTCAAGGACATGGAATAGCCCGAGTTCCTTTTGCCAAATGGCACCTTGATTAATGTCGCAAAAGCTCTCTACGTTCCTAGGGCCAAACACACCCTATTGAGCTATTCAAGCCAATGGATTCCATGCAGAAATGCAGGTAGAGAATGAAATAGAGTTCCTTTGCACTACCTCTAATGATTGTGAATAAAGGCGCATCTTAGAGAAACATATGTATCTCTCTAGTGGATTTTATGTCACCACTATTCAAGCTATTAAATCCAATAAAGTTATGAGAGAATATCTCTTGGATTTTGGACACATATGTGCTTTGTCACGACAGGATAGGTCATCCTAGTCATGATATGATAATCTTTCTATTAAAGACTTCACGTGGACATCCTTTATTTTGAGCGAAACGAAGCATGAATCAAAAGATAATTCTTGGACTAAGTGTGACAGTCGTTGTTGCCTCCGGCGTCACCACCGTCCACCACCAGCCTAAGGCTGGCACAGTCCCTATCCATGGCGCCATGGATGGCGTCCATCATGGTGATGGCGCCCCAGGTGATGCTACAATCACCAACTTTGATTCAAATAGCGTTTCAGACGCTCAGGCCCAACCAAAATCCTCATTGGTTGCTTTTAGGGCCTCTGGCTCATTTTACAAAGCTCGTTCCTTAGGGAAATTAGGATTGAGACCTTCTTATGCAACGGATATGACAATACTCATTCTGTTCTTACATGGAATCAGCAGAGGCAACACCTCAGGGACATGCGAGGGTGTTCGTTGCTGGTCAGCAGAATGCAGGGGTGCAAGGTACCTTATCTGCTTGGAATTATCTTGTGTAGAGGAAGTGTGATTTTAGCGTGTCTTATCTCTTTGTGACTGTGTGGTGATGGGTTTTGCCTGATGTATAAAGTTAGACCTTCGTGTGTGGCGTCCTTTTGTGGAGCGATTATTGAGCATTGTGTATTGTGTGTTGCATATTTCACTTTTGTGGTAGTTGAAATTCTTGCAACCATCTCTGTGTGTGCGATATCATGTGATGATTTACGTGTGGGTTGATCGATGCTAGACCTTATCTTAAATGTGTTTTGGGACAGCAGTACATCATGGAATGTGATGCATACTTCTTTTCTATTGTGGTAGAAATTGCTGTGAGGGTTTGGCCTCTGGAAAAACTTTGTGTTGTTTTTGTGAAAGGTTAACTATGAATGAACTGTGTGTTAATGTTTGAATTTAAGTGATGTTGTCATTTTCAATTCTAGGAAATGCCAGTGTGGCTTTATCAATGTGTTGATGCAGATACTATTGAGGACAGGATTCTGAATTCTTGTGTAGTCTGTGTGTAGTGCTATAGTTAGCAAAATTGTTGTGATGTTGTGTATAGAAATGAGATTTATGAAATGTTTGTTTTACCACCAAGTGGAGTGGTAGAGTGTGCTAGTGTGGCGATATGAGGTATTATACCTGTAGTTGTGGTTTGATATAGACATGTTTTACTTCAAGGATTTAAGACTGTTATAGAAACTACAAAGAATCACTCAAAGTGCGAGTGCAACCATTGTCGGTGGTTGAATTTCATTCTGTATGGTTGACCAGCTCAATGTTGTGCGGAGGTTTCGTGGGAGAGCAATTCTTGTCAGGGAATGAGAATTGGATTTGAGCATGATTTATTCGTACTTGTTGGCGTGGTACCTGTAAATTTCGAGATGAAATTTCTTTAAGGAGGGTAGAATGTAGTGCCCCAGAAATTCGTTATTATTTTCTGAGGATTTTTCGGAATTTAATTAGTAGTTGTTGGATGATTTCGTGGCTCGTGGATGGAGCGGAAGAGTTTCGGACGAATTGTTATTCAAAAAGTATGGTTTTAGGGGGGGCACGAAGGTTGACTTTTTATACGTTGGGATTCTTCGAAAACTTCCTTCAAGAAAGTCGTAGAGCGCATCGATACGAGTTCGTGGATATGCGGAATACAAATCGGAGTTTGTATGAGAAAGTTATGAGGATTGAAAATTGGGAATATTTTATAAATAGGGGTTTCCGTTTTCGGAAATTACTATTTATATTTTTGGCAAGCTTCCCTTTTTGGAAAGTCTGAAGCTCTGTTCTCTCTCCTAAAAAGTGACAGACCCAACCTGGATGAGCAATTCCGACCCGGCCGGCGTTCCTTTTTCCGGCGACCTCTACCGGTGAAACCTGCACAAACATCTTGGCCTCCACCTTGCGGTCCTCTCTACGGCGGCCTCTAGTGACGATTCTCACCCACAGAGCCGCTGTAAGGCAGTGATTTTGAGTGCAGTCAGACCTGATCGGAATTCGTATCTTCGGCGACTGCACGGCTTCAAGCTTCCTGTTTTGAGTTCGTGGGAGCTTCCTCAAGGGATCCATGGTGTTTGTTTTGATCGATTCACGTTGGAATCGGATCAACTCATGATGAACAGTTCACGGCAGCTTGTGGCGACGATAGGCGGCTATCTAGGCCGAGTTGGCTTGAACCCCAGGTATTAAAGTTGATCTATTTGGTGTTCTTAACATTTTGGACGCTTGAACCGACTGTGGCTGCGTTCTGGTGGCCTTTCGGCCATATAATGGATGGTTTCTGGTTTTATATATCATCTACTCGTCGATACAAGCGTTTCGATATATAATACATAATTTTTGGAGATCGTATGAATCTGTTGTGATTTTTACAGTTTCGGACCTTTTGATGATTCGATCCGTGAGGATTTGGGCGTCCGATCGACTTGTGATTTTGACATATCGATCGTAGAAGTATTTCGGAGACATTGGATGGTCTCGGATGTGGTTTCGCCATGATTGGCATCACTTTGGGGATTTTAGTTCAAAATAATTCAGACTTAAATCATTTGTGAATTGTTACTAAGTTGAGACCGTATGTGATTAGGTACTTGACGAAGTATTCTTGGACTGTTATTTTGTGGTTTGGCTGCTTTGTTCTATATTGAAGACGCAGCGGGAATTTCGTGGTAAGTAAATCTCACGATATTCATTATGAGCATAATTACCATATGGTCTTGGAGTTATTAGATTAACTATGACTATAGTTGGTATTAATGGCATTTCTGGGTGGATGAATACGTGTGTGTGTGTGTGTGTGTGTATATATATTTATGTGAAATATATATGTATTTGTGGCTTCGTTGTGATGTGAACAATATTTGAATTGAGTTCATTATTGCTCGAGAATGGTGGAATTGTGTATTGAGTTGTGATTGTAGAATATCATGTGTTGAGATACCATGGGTCTAATATGACTGTCTTGATTGAGATTTAAGATATGGTAAAGCTTGTGTAGGAATATCTGTGTGATGAATCGATGACATCAGTGTGATGAATCTTTGTGATGATTGTCATGTAAAGCTTGTGTAGGAATATCTTTGTGATGAATCAATCACATCAGTGTGATAAATCTTTGTGATGATTGTCATGTAAAGCTTGTGTAGGAATGTCTGTGTGCTAAATTGATGCAATCTGTATGATGATCGTTATTTGTGTGATAACTGGCGAAATCTGTGTGATAATCAGTTGGATGATCGCTATCTGTGTGATGACCGGTGAAATTTGTGTGATGATCGTTACCTGTGTGATGATTGGAGAAATCTGTGTGATAATCAGTTGGATGATCGTTACTTGTGTGATGATCGGCGAATCTGTGTGATGATCAGTAGGACCATGGCTATCTATGTGATGACTGGAGAAATCTGTGTGATGATTGCTCTTTAGCTGAGTTGAATTGTTATTAAGTTAACAACGATCGAGAGGACTGCTGTGATGGTCGGAGCTACCTACGGATGTCAGAGTGTGGGGTTATGATGATAACTATGGCTTGAATTGCTTGTCTTAATGTGACCTCCTGAACTAAACTATACGCAGGGGTTACTATGAACTGTTTTGCCTGTTTTGAATTGTGATTGCCTTGTTTTCTTCTTGATTTTATTGATTTATGATTTGATTGATCTTAAAGGCCATAGTGGTGACGATGGTGCTCTATGTGAGGATAGGAAGGTGATTTATTATTTTCACCTTTGATGTCATGTTGATGAAAAAGGCTTCCGGTGGGAAGGAAATGAGTGTGATCTTTGTGACTCGCCGTTGTGCGTCAAAGGATTTCCAAACATTACTTGAGGAGGTTTTGTTTGACTGGAATTTATGTATTGGATGTTAGGTTGAGAATCTGAGCATGTAGTTTTAGTCACGAGTTGACCTACATAAGCATGTTATGGAAGATTATGAAATAGATGGTTGTAGTTGTGAGTTATGTGCTTATCGTTGTTTAGGTTGAGGTGACTTAAGAATGTGTTTTTGCTTTGTGGTTTTGAGTTTACTCATACGGGCTTGCAAAAGCTTACCGGGTTAGTTGTGTGGCAACCCGGTGCACCATTCAAACAATGTAGGGGTTAATCCTGCAGGTCAGGATAATCATGGCTGATGCTGAGGTAGCGTCATTTTCAGCTTTACGGTAGGAAGCCATTTTTGTGAGTTTACCGTTGATAAAGACTTCCGTTGTGTAGTTAGCTCTGAGGAGCATTTACGTTTATTTTGTTTTTGACAATTTAATTCGTAGCCTTGTGTAATATAACTCTGTGGAGCGGGTCAATATTGACATAGTGGGTTCAGGGCATCAATATGTATTTGGTTTAAAAGGGAAAAAGTTTCCAGTTATTTTGTATTGATGATGGTGAACGATCATGCATATATAAGTATGAGATTGTATATCGATTTTTCTTTGGGTTAAAAATCAGGGGCGTGACATTGGTAATGCTCACCAATCTCCTTATATCCTCTTGGGGTGATACAATATCGCATGTAGCTATGCTAATTCGTCTACGACGCACCGCTACTCAATCTACCTCTACGTTACAGCTAGTGACTAGGTACTAGTATCGTACTTACGCATATTTGAGTGTGCCATTTATGTGCTAATTGAGCCGCCACAACGCACTATGATGGGTCCTTATAGACGTATGGGTAACTATGTTGGATTTTGAGACTCCAACAATCGTTCGCCACTTAATGCCCTTGCTAGATTTGAGGATTGTCACTTTGATGAGACAATCTTCTTGTCGTTAGGGGAGATAAGAACACGGATGTTCAACAAGAACAACAGAAATTGTCACGGTCTGTCCCCACTATGTCTCATCTCGATCACCACTAAAGTAACTAGATCACACATATCTACTGCAAATATACCTGCAAGGATGGACATCCCTACAAGAGGATGTAAGCGCCACCGTACACTGAGGTTGGCATGACACCAACGCCATAGAGAATGGCACTCTGGCATTATAGGCCATGGCCCCAACTAGGATGTTTGGGAGGCCCGTGGGTTCGAATGATACTTTAGCACAACCCAATCCTTGGATCATCGACACTCAAAAATACATCTCATAAGAATCTTCCAGATTATGGTTATCGTTGGGGGACACCTTAACGTCAAAACCTATTCCTGAGAAAAAAGAGCTTTATGAAAATTACACTAGTATACATGAGATGTGGGATAGAAACTCCATCATGATTGATGATGTATTCGCGCATTCCATAGCGTATGAGTTTGTTAAGTTAGATGATATCGAACCATGCTCCGTTGATGAATGAATGCCAACGTAGAGAAAATTGGCCTAATAGAAAGATGTGATCCAGGTTAAGTTGGATTCTCTAATGAAGATGAAGGTTTTTGAGCTAGTAATGCCAACACCTCCTAACATAAACCCTATTGACTAATGGTTTTCGTCAGAAAGTATGATGAGAAAAAGATATGGTAATCCCGCCTTATGGCGCAAGGCTTCTCACAAAACACTCTGGTATCACTGCGATGAGACATATTCTCTCTTAATGGATGTCATTGTACTCTTCTACTTTGTCAGTTTGGTAGTTTTCCAATAACTGAACATGCATCTTACAAATGCGGTCACTACGTATCTCTGTGGAGATCTAGATACGGAATATACATGAAGGTTTATGGTGAACTTTATTTACCCAACTTAAGTGGCTCTAG